>WOXC01009704.1:0-660831 GCA_011680675.1 Gymnobelideus leadbeateri | reverse complement strand
CATTTAATTTTAAGACCTCGAATTTCAGATCCATTCCCTTCCTCCCTTTTCACCCATTCCCTCTGGAAAGATAAGTAATTCAGTATATGTTGTACATGTCTAGCTATGCAAAACATTATCATAGTAGATATATTGTACAAGGCTGCTTATAATTCCCTCCCACTCATCCCACCCCCACCTGGTCCATTCCCTACATGATCCTGTCCCTCTTCTATAGTGGGTACTTCCAACCTCCCCTCCCCCCAAGGATGCCCTCCCATCCATCATCCCTCCTCTCATCCCCCTTCCCCCTATTCTGCTGCAGGTTGAGATATCCCATTTAGTATGTATGTCATTCTCTCCCTGAACCAAATTCAATGAGAATGTGGTTTTGCCTTTTTGCCTTTCTATTCTTTTCCTCCTCTGCAGCCACTTCCCCTTGCTTCTTCTACATGAGATAGTTTACCCTACCCTATCTCTCCCCATCTCCTCTTGCCACTTTCCTCTCTCACCTCATAGTTTCACACCTTAGGTATCATCCCTTCCCAACTAATTCAACCTATGCCCTCTATCCATGTATAACTGTAAACATATATATATATATATATATATATATATACATACATACATACACATACACACACATTCACATATGTATTCATGTGACCATATGCCCTTCTTCCATTATTTTCATACTGAGAAAAGTTTCATCAGTCACAGGTATTGCTTTTCCATGTAGGAATGTAAATAGGTTAATTTTGATAAGTTCCTTTTGATTTCTTTTCCCTGATTACCTTCTCAGGTATCTCTTGCTTCTTGTGTCTGGATGTCAAATTTTCTATTCAACTCTGGCTTTTTTCCTCAAGAATGCTTGAAAGTCCTCTATTCCACTGAATGACCATATTTTCTCCTGAAACAAAATACTCACTTTTACTGGGTAGGTGATCCTTGGGTTCAGTCCCAGCTCTTTTTTTTTTGAAGTTTCTTGACCTTAGTTTATTAATTTAGGAAGTGACAGGGAAGGAATAAGTATTTATACAAGACCTGTTATTTGTCAGGCACTGCATTAAGAACTTTTTACAAATATTGATTTCATTTGAAGTGAGGAGGTGGACCAGATAATCTCTGTATGCTCATTGCAATCTGGAATCAATTTTTCTGTGTCCTTATAGTGAGAATAAACAGGAGAAAGAAGACGAGATGCCTGCATTATTAGGCATGTTCTTTAAAATTCTGGGGGTTCATCCCATCACAGGCAATGATTATGTTCATGGTCATGGGAATGCTTTGGTATTTGTACTTTTGGTTTGAGACCATAGGATCAGTTGACAGACAGTCAATTGCAAAAGTTCTCTTCTCTGGTGACAGTTACTCCCCTTTTCCTTACAAGGAATGTCTGGGGTGGCACAGATGGCTCTGACTTTGTCGTTGTGTTTATGGATGAAGGTGTGCTTCTCCTTACAGGTGCCCTTTGGCCCTAACTTCTGGGCCATCATGACATTGCAGTCCCTATTATTCCTTTTTTTAATATATTTGAAACATTTAATGTTAAGACCTCAAATTTCAGATCCATTTCCTTCCTCCCTTGTCACCCATTCCCTCTGGGGAGATAAGTAATTCAGTATATGTTGTACATGTCTAGCTGTGCAAAACATTATCATAGTAGATATATTGTACAAGGCTGTTTATAATTCCCTCCCACTCATCCCACCCCCCCACCTGGTCCATTCCCTACATGATCCTGTCCCTCTTCTATAGTGGGTACTTCCAACCTCCCCTCCCCCCAAGGATGCCCTCCCATCCATCATCCCTTCTCTCATCCCCCTTCCCCCTATTCTGCTGCAGGTTGAGATATCCCATTTAGTATGTATGTCATTCTCTCCCTGAACCAAATTCAATGAGAATGTGGTTTTACCTTTTTGCCTTCCTATTCTCCCCCTCCCTTGCAACCACTTCCCCTTGCTTCTTCTACATGAGATAGTTTACCCTACCCTGTCTCTCCCCATCTCCTCTTGCCACTTTCCTCTCTCACCTCATAATTTCATCCCTTGAGTATTCTCCCTTCCCAACAAATTCAACCTATGCCTCTATCCATATATAACTGTAACCATATACACACACATTCACATATGTATTCATATGACCACACCCCCTTCTTCCATTATTTTCATAGTGAGAAAGGTTTCATCAAACACAGTTATTGTTTTTCCATGTAGGAATGTAAATAGTTCAACTTTGCTAAGTTCCTTTTGATTTCTTTTCCCTGATTACCTTCTCAGGCATCTCTTGCTTCTTGTGTCTGGACGTCAAATTTTCTATTCAATTCTGGTTTTTTCCTCAAGAATGCTTGAAAGTCCTCTATTCCACTGAATGACCATATTTTCCCCTGAAACAAAATACTCAGTTTTGCTGGGTAGGTGACCCTGGGTTCATTCCCAGTTCTTTTGCCCTCTGGAATATCATATTCCATGCCCTTCGATCCCTCAGTGTAGAAGCTGCCAGGTCCTGGGCTATTCTGATTGTGTTTCCACAATATTGAAATTGTTTCTTCCTGGCCGCTTGTAGAATTTTCTCCTTGATCTGGGGATTCTGGAACCTGGCTATAATATTCCTGGGAGTTTTCTTTTTGGGATCTTTTTCAGGAGGTGATCGGTGGATTCTTTCAACCTCTATTTTGCCCTCTGGATCTAAAACATCAGGGCAATTTTCCTCGAGAATTTCTTGAAGGGTGATTTCTAGGTTCTTTCTTTGATCATGGCTTTCAGGTAGTCCAATAATTTTTTAATTGTCTCTCCTGGATCTATTTTCCAGGTCAGTGGTTTTTCCCATGAGATAGTTCACATTGCCTTCTAATCTTTCATTTGTTTGGATCTGCTTAACAGCATCTTGATTTCTCATAAAGTCATTAGCTTCCATTTGCTCCATTCTAACTCTGAAGGAATGAATCTCCTCAGTGAACTTTTGAGATTCTTTTTCCATCTGGCAATTCGACTTTTTAAGGCATTCTTCTCCTCATTGCCCTTTTGGGCCTCCTTTGCCATTTGAGTTAGTCTATTTTTTAAGGTGTTGTTTTCTCAGTCAGGCTGTTGACCCTCATTTCATACTTTTCCTGCATCCTTCTCATTTCTCTTTCCAATTTTCCCTCCACTTCTCTTATTTGATTTTTAAAGTCCTTCTTAAGGTCCTCTATGACCTGCAACCCGCTCATGTTTTCCCCTGGGGCTTTTGGAGCAGGACTTCTGACCTCACAGTCCTTTTCCCGCTCTATGCCCCCAAAATAGGAGTCTAGGGTTGCATTTTTCTGTTTTCTTTGCCTTGGCATGTTGCCACTTGTTTACCTGACTTTTGGTCTTGTTGCAACACTATGGCTTTAAGGCCAGATAGAGGAATTTTTGTCCCAAACGTGTGGGGGGCAACTTCTGTTTCTGGCAAGCTGTAAACCCACCCACGACTTCCACCCTAGATCACAGTCCAGATCCAGGGAGGTTAAAGCAAGAGCGATTACCCCCCAAGACTGATCGCTGGATCTCCCCACGATTTGTAGGCTGGGAGCCAGAGCTGCCTCTGAAAACTACAAAATGGCGTGTATCCTCAGTGGCTTCTAGCCCCCAGGGGAGGGAGCTGACGCATTCCCCAAATACAGGTCCCAAAGTCCATAGGACACTAACCTCTTACTTTGCCCTAGGCATGTCTATGTTGATAATTCTAGAGTTGCCACAGCTCCTGGTGTTCTGGGGTTCCTCCAGCTGGCTGTTGGCCCTGCCGCCCTGGGGCTAAAACCTCGGGTCACGCGGACCTGGGCTCGGCTCGGCTCGGTTCCTGCGCTCTGCGCTCTGCGCGCTGCCAGGTCCCAGACCGCTGCGCTGGTCCTTCCTGCAGGGCTGCTGGGCTGTCCTCAGCGGGAGGTTAGCTTCTCTGTGTCGTTCTGTGGGTGCTGGGGCTCCAGAAGTTGTTCAGAGTCCCCTTTTACATAGTTTGGGGGGAATCTGGGGCCAGAGTGGCTTGGATGAGCTGTTTTTACTCTCCCATCTTGGCTCTGCCTCCCCCCCCCCCCCAGTCCCAGCTCTTTTGCCCTCTGGAATATCATATTCCATGCCCTTCAATCCCTCAGTGTAGAAGCTGCCAGGTCCTGGGCTATTCTGATTGTGTTTCCACAATACTGAAATTGTTTCTTCCTGGCTTCTTGTAGTATTTTCTCCTTGATCTGGGGATTCTGGAACCTGGCTATAATATTCCTGGGAGTTTTCTTTTGGGATCTTTTTCAGGAGGTGATCTGTGGATTCTTTCAACCTCTATTTTGCCCTCTGGGTCTAAAACATCAGGGCAATTTTCCTTGAGAATTTCTTTAAGGATGATTTCTAGGTTCTGTCTTTGATCATGGCTTTCAGGTAGTCCAATAATTTTTAAATTCTCTCTCCTGGATCTATTTTCCAGGTCAGTGGTTTTTCCTATGAGATATTTCACATTGCCTTCTATTCTTTCATTTGTTTGGATCTGTTTAATAGTATCTTGACTTCTCATAAAGTCACTAGCTTCCATTTGCTCCAGTCTAACTCTGAAGGAATGAATCTCCTCAGTGAGCTTTTGAGATTCTTTTTCCATCTGGCACATTCGACTTTTTAAGGCATTCTTCTCCTCATTGCCCTTTTGGGCCTCCTTTGCCATTTGAGTTAGTCTATTTTTTAAGGTGTTGTTTTCCTCAGTCAGGCTGTTGACTCTCATTTCGTAGTTTTCCTGCATCCTTCTCATTTCTCTTCCCAGTTTTTCCTCCACTTCTCTTATTTGGTTTTTAAAATCCTTTTTAAGGTCCTCTATGGCCTGTAACCTGCTCATATTTTCATTTGGGGCTTTTGGTGCAGGATTTCTGACCTCAAAGTCCTCCTCCTGTTCCATGCTTGATCATCTTTGCCCCCAAAATAGGAGTCTAATGTTGCATTTTTCTGTTTATTTTGTTTCCTTTTCCTAGGCATGTTGCCATTTAATTACTTGTCTTTTGGGCTTGTTGCCACAGTAGGACTCTGCCACCAGACATGGGAGCTTCTGTCCCAAATGTTGGGGTCTTCACGACTTCCGGAGGTATTAGTTGGGTGGCCTCTTTCAAATCTCCACACACTCTGGCAAGCTGGATACCCACCCCAAGAATTCCCCCCAAGACTGCAATCCAGATTCAGGGAGGTTAAAGCAAGAGGGATTACCCCCCAAGACTGATCGCTGGATCTCCCTACAGTTTGAAGGCCAGGACCTGAAGCTGCATCTGAAGCTACAAAATGGCATCTGTGCCGCTTCTCTTCGGCCACTTCTAGCCCCCAGGGGAAGAAGCTGATGCATTCCCCAAATACTGGTCCCAAAGTCCATAGGGCACTAACCTCTCACTTTGTCCTAGGCATATATGTGTTGATAATTCTGGAATCGCCACAGCTGTTTGTGTTCTGGGGCCCTCCAGCCAGCTGCTGGCCTGGCCGCCCTGGGGCTAAAACTGCAACTCAGGCGGGCCTGGGCTCAGCTCCCAGAACTCTGCGCTGGCTGCTCCCAGAGCACGGTGCTGGCTACTCCCTGCCAGGCTGCCAGGCTGTCTTCAGTGGGAGGTTAGCTTTTCTGTGTTGTTCTATGGATGCTGGAGCTCCAGAAGTTGTTCAGAGTCCCCTTTTACATGGTTTGGAGGTGATCTGGGGAGAGAGAACCTTGGATGTGCTGTTTCTACTCCGCCATCTTGGCTCTGCCCCTGGTTGTCTTTTATTCTTGAAGAGGACCAAAATGACATCACTGTTGGGGTCAAGGTACAGTCTGTCTGACTATGGCTGATCAGTCCAATACAAGCATAAAATCAATTACATATAGACAATGAAGGGCTCTACCATAAGTTTGGCACAAAAAATATTTTTTAAAAAGGGGAAGGAAGCAGTTCAGCAAAAGAAATCAGAGTAGCACCTGTCTGATGGTATATGCATTATTAATAATAATAGCTAGGGACAGCTAGGTGGTGTAGTGAATAGAGCACCACCCCTACAGTCAGGAGGACCTGAGTTCAAGTCCAGCCTCAGGCACTTCACACCCTTACTGTGTGACCTTGGGTAAATCACTTAACCCCAATTGCCTTGCCTTCCTATCTTCAAAAAAACCAAACAAACCAAAAAAACAGGGAAATAAAATAACTAGCATTTATAGAGTGCTTTGAAGTTATTGAAGGGCTTTGTATATGTGATCTCATTTGATCTTTATCACAACCCTGTGGGGTAGGTTACTGTTACTATTCCCATTTTACAGATGAGGAAAATTGAAACAGAGAGGTTGAGTGATTTACCCAGACTTCCATGACCAGTAAGTATCTGAAGTAGGGTTCCACCTCAGGAACTTCCAGATTCCAAATCTAGCACTTGGAGTAGAGATCCACTATATGACATTTACCTGTAAGTTCCCACTTTTTTAAAGAGACAGAGTTGCCTTTTCTCAACTCTTTTAAGGACTTTTAAGGACTAAACTTGGACATAATGGCAGAGGCAAACTGAGTCTTATAAAATCCTCGATCACTTCCTTTGTTGATTCTTGTGTGAATCCAAAAGGCCATATTCATCCTCAGCTTTTCTTTTCCCCTAGGGGTGGGATGGGTAGGGAAGATGTTATACTTGTTTTTCACTTTTGGTGTCAGGTATTGGATTCCTTCCTATTCTCCAACCCCAACCCATTCTTTGATTCCTGGGTCTAGGAAGCCATACACTTTTTAATTAAAAAAAAAAAATCAGGTCATGTATTTTTTTGCTTTTTAGAGGGGGGAAGGCAGGGCAATCAGGGTTAAGTGACTTGCCCAAGGTCACATGGCTAGTAAGTGTTAAGTGTCTGAGGCTGGATTTGAACTCAGGTCCTCCTGACTCTAGGGCTGGCACTCTATTCACTGAGCCACCTAGCTGCCCCCATACACTTTTTTCAATCTCTCAGGAGCACTGTAAGCACTGGAAAGGGTTTAGTTGACTTAAAGGAGGAACTGTCTTCTTGGCTATTGAACCAGGAATTCAGCCTTTGTCTCCAGATATGTCTGGAGAAACCAAGGGAAGAATTCATTGGCTTCAAATAAAATAATTACCATCTGCTAAAAATCAAAAGAAAATAGATATAGAGCTAAAAGAGGCCATGTAATCAGATCTCTTCCTTTTATAGATGAACAAACTGATCCCAGAGAGATGAAGAGACCTTTGCTTAAATAGTAAGTAGAACAGGAGAGATTTGAATATTTCATTCAGGATAGGATAAATTATGTTCCTAAGCATAACCCACTAAGTTCCAGCAACTACACTTAAATCTGACCTCCTCCACAATTACCTGTGTGACCTTGGGCAATTCATTTCCCCTTTCTAGGTGCTGATGTGCCCATTTGTAAAATGAAAGGGATTGGAAGAGCTGATCCTGCTCCAGTATTTTCTGATTCTTTTTTTGAGTTGAAGTCCTGGGTATTTGATTTTTACACCTTTCAAATAAGCTGGCATATTTGGTTTGCCTATACTTGGCTACCTGAGACAGAGGAGGTGTTCTGAGTTCCTGGTAGAATCATTGAGAGGCAGAAATCCACAATCTTTAGGGGAAGATGATGCTGGTTAAGCACAGCAAAGAACACAACTATGAAGGCAAGGTTATTCCCCAGAAGTTCCAAAATGGTCTCTAGTCACTTATGTGATCCACAAAGGGAAGTTTTTTTATTAGTCCTGGGCAGGGTATCCCCCCCATCCCCATACATGCACATTATCTTCACACATATTAGGTGAGTGTAGTCAGTGCATTTGCACTGGATACAGCAAATTTGGAGGACTGAAGAACCCACAGTGTTTTCTATATTTAAGAAAACCTGTCCCAACACTGGAATCAATGCTCCTTTCATCTGTCCTGGGACTGTGGGAGACAGAAACAGTAGAAGCAGACCTTGGGAATTTTGTTCCAGATCCTGGTTACTAAACTTTCTCATGGTAAATATGAGATAAAGGTTTACATGCCTTTTGTCCCAATAAAAGCCCTTCAAGAGAGATTACCCAGGCAGGGAAGATGTTGACTCTGTGACCCATTCAAGAAGGGGGAAGTTTGGGCTTTGTGTGACATGGGTTGACTCAGAGCACATTCCCAACAATTGAAAATATTAATATTACCTCTAGTTTCTATTGTATTGATTTAAAAATATAATTGATTTTATGCTGTATTAATTTTTATAACTGATATAGCATCTGCCTAAAGCCACCTTCCTATAGCCTTGAGTTAAGCTCAGGAATTTAGCTTTCCCTCCAACTTAGTTTAAAGGCATAATTAAAAGAAAGGTTGCTATTGTTTATACCATTGGACCCTGGAACATCTGCTTGTTTTCTTTACGCCCCAACAGGGTAACCTGGTGCTATCCCTCAAAAGATATCATCTTTGCTTGTACAATTAGAGGAGATTTTCTCTCCTCCAATGGTACAGCAAGTCTGGTAGTTTTTTTTTTTTTTTAAGCAATTGGGGTTAAGTAACTTGCTCAAGGTTACATGGCTAGTCATTATTGATGTGTGGGTGCTCATTTTCTGAGGCCGGATTCGATCTCGGGTCATCCCAACTCCTCCGGAGGCTGGCGTTCTTATTCACTGTGCCACCTAGCCGCCCCCAAGTCTGGTAGTTTTGATCCCCTAGCAAAGATTATAAGAGGTAGATAGATCCCATAAAACTTAACTTTCCTTAATTGTCAGAGAGGAATGTGATAACCTCACCTGAAGGCCTGCCCGCTTTTCTTAATATAGCCAATTGTAACATTTCACAGCCACTAAAACCCCCTTTTTCTGGTGTGTCAATAGAGGGTCCCCCCTTTTAACGGGGCCATTGCCTTTACTGAGATGGCCAGTCTGACCCACTTTGTTAACAGTTAGACACGTCAGTATTAATAAATTGATCTTGCTTGGAGGATGTACCTCTAACCTCATTGAATTTAGCTCCCATAAGAACATGGCAGCTTTTCTAAAATCAGTTTTCCCTCAGCAGTGTGTATTGTGAGCATCCCTTTCCTTTCCCCTTTCCCCAGACAACAACCTGTTGGGGTCAGTCTGAGGATAGAGGAGCTGGCTGAAAGAAGAAGGGGCATTAAAGGGAAAGGTTTACTGGAAGATGCACACCTGGCTAGGGCACTACAAGGAAAAGCAGGAGAGTGACTGATAAAGGTGGACAAAGTACCACTCAGGAGGGGAGATTAAAAAAACAAAACAAAACAATATGCCACCTTTACTAAGCCTTCCTTGATTCTCCATAGTGGAAACGTGTGTTCTAGAGTATGTCCCCTTCATATTCCTAGAACTTGGCACGAAGCCGTTGCGGTCAGTTGAACTGAGTTAAAATTCTGCCGTTGCTGTTTGACCCCAAGCTCCTCTTTTTCTGGACCTGCATCTTCAGATATAAAACGAGGGGCTGACCCAGTTCTAACATTGTATGAGCCTGCGTATCTGCCATCTTAATCCGAGTTCGGTCTTTTTAATCTCAGAAGTGACAGGATGACGCGGGAGTGTGTTGTCTGGCAGGCTTGGGCATTTATATTGCTTCTGGTCCTTTTGGAACGGGCACGTGATTCCCACACCTCTCTGGCACTTTCAGGACAGGCTTGCACGTCGGTCCACACTGGATGGTCCTGGGCGAGTCTCTGTCCATCTGCCCAGTCTCTTCATCTGTAAAATGGAGATGATAATATCCCCTTTTCCCAGGATTGCAGTGAGGATAACACGACATGTTTGCAAACTAGGATTATTATTTTGGCTCCTGTCACGTGGGTCGTGATGTAAGAAAACCTGAAGAGAACAGGGCTGGAATGAACTACAGTCTTTACAGCGGGGCGGGGGCGGGGGTCAGAGAAATGGAAGTTTTACGGTTTAGGCGCCAAGGTCAATTTCAGACTGATCAGAGGAGGAGAACAAATCACCATATTCCACGCTGCCCGGGAGCATTTGGCAGCTTGCAGGTGAGAAAAATGGAAGAGAGAAAAGTCACGTCAAGCCCAGGAAAGGCCGAGAGGGGAGGGCGGGGAGACAGGAGGGAGGGGCGGGGCGAGAGGAGAAATGGGCCTGAGGGGGCGGGGCGGGGGGAATGGTGACGTATGGGGCGAGCCGGAGGAGCCGAGCGGACGGCCGAGCCGGGGTAAAAAAGAATCCGAGGGAGCCGGGGGAGAGGAAGAGCGGGGCGGAGCCAGAGCAGGAATGGAATGCGAGGGGGCGTGGCTAGAGGCAGAAATGCTATGAGGAGGCGGGGAGGGCGGGGCTAGAGGGCCGAAAAGACGGGGACGATCGAGCCTGGAAAGAGGCGGCCTGACGCCAAGTGCAGGGTCTGGCCGGCGCTGCGCCTGTTCCCAAATTCCAGCCAGGGTCGCCATTCAGGCTATTTCTCTCTGGGGTTTGCGTTCTCTAGGAGCGTTTCCATCTCTGATGTTCCCCTCAGTTTTCGTAGAATCCGAATCGCGAGGAAACGTGACTCCGAATGTTCAGGCGGTGGCGTGGACGCCCCTGGGAAGAGTCGGCCCTTCTCCGTGGGGCCTCAGTCAGCGCCAAAATTCAAAAGAAACGGTAAGGGCGGCCTTCCGGGCCGGCGGGAACCTGCGAGTTTTGCCGCGCTTCCCGGGCGTTCTGGGTGCGCCGGAGTGAGGCCGTTTGGCCCGGGGTCGGTTCGGGGCCTGCCCGCCACGCGCTGTCAGGTACCGGTGACTCAGGGAGGGGAGGCCTGGTCTGGCCGGGTTAGAGAGGGAGAGAGCTTGCGTGTGCGTGTTGTGTGCGTGTAATCACAGAAGACGGGGGGAGAGCGTGGGTGGAGATGTCACGGACGCGGACGGTGGGAGTACGGGGGTGCTTGGGGCTCGGAGGGTAGAGGATGTCCGGTTTGGATGGTAGGGGCTCAGCACTGTGCCGGCTGGCGCACAGCAGGCGCTTAATTAATGCACGTCAAGAGGGAGAATCCGTACATATGGTAGACAGTAAATGTGTGTGTGAGAGGGACAGAGCACTCGAGGATGGTGTGGTTGTCAGGAGGGGGCTGAAGCTGAGCTTTGTGGGGCTTAGCTCGTTCTGAGCCCTGGAGCCGGGACCTCCGCGGGGAGTGGCCGGGAAGCAGCGGGCGGTCCGGTCCCTCGGGCCCCCTGGTCAGCCCCCGTGGCGCCCCAGGTCTGGCCCCGCTGTTTCCTGTGCATGAGCCCCACAAAGTCACGGGAGCGTGCGAGGCTAGTCCCGCACCTTCACAGGTGGTGACAGCGGCGCCCGGGCTTCACACTTTGACTCGTGGGCTCCCTTTGTGCCGCTTCTGACCTGCAGAACTGACTGGTGACCCATCGGGCTCTTGCTGAAGTTCGCCGCCCTCCTCCCAGACTGTGGTGAAGATGCACATCAAGTCCATCATTCTAGAGGGGTTTAAGTCCTACGCCCAGAGGACGGAGATCAACGGCTTTGATCCCCTGTTTAATGCCATCACAGGCTTGAATGGCAGCGGCAAGTCCAACATCCTGGATTCCATCTGCTTCTTGCTCGGGATCTCCAACCTATCGCAGGTGAGATAGGAGGTGGTCACTTGGGGGACGGGCGGGCTGGACTGTTACATGGCCCCGCCCCTTTTTGCACGTTTTTTTTCTTAAAAGTCTTGTTTTGGAGAGAGATGTGACTGCCGCTAGAACTTGGTTGAAGTATTTTATCATACTGGGAGTCAGGAAAATGTGGGTTCTAATTTTGCTTCTGACATCGTACGCCCCTGGGCAAAACTCTTAAGCTTTGATCTGTTTCCTCGCACTATAAAACAGAGGTCAGAATGGGTTTCTGTGCTTTTATGAGGATCTAATCCTACTGGACCTGTGAAGTGCTTTGAAAGCTTGAAAGCGATACATACATCAGCTGTTATTACTGCCATACCTCAAGGTTTGACTCTCTAATCACTCTTCCACGTAGCCAGAATGGTAATCTTCTATAAGTGCAAATCTGAACATGTTTTCCCCTACTCCTTATTCCACCCAGCTGGGATCAAATCCAAGGCCTGCCTTTCACTTGTATCTATTTCATTCAAACTGGCCTTGCTTTCCCTCATACATGACCGCCTGTATCCTGCCCCCGAATTTTTGCGCTGATTGTTCTTTGTCTTTGGATTCCACTCATCTCACTTCTTTCAAAACTGCCTCAGAACTCTGTTAGAGCAGTTCCTACGTTTTGTCTGTCAGTAGAGCATAAGCTGCATTAGAATGATGACTTTTATTTTTTGTCTTTGTATCCTTAGTACTTAGCTTAGTGTCTGGAATACAACAGACACTTAATGAATTGTTTGTTGATTTACACTACTAGTATTTTTCATCTGGGTCATTCTTTGATGGGTAGATCTAGTCACATAAAATCTGTCCTGGACAAGTTGATATCCTAGTATTATTCTTTCATGCTTAACATTCTATGAACTGTTGAGCAGGTAATAACTTCTCTTGGTGTATCACTATTTGTATTGATAGTTAATTCGTAGTATATGGGTAGATTTTCTTCTTGGAATTGAAATCTGACTTTTTTTCCCATCAGTGCAATGAGATCTTTGTACTTTTAATTTTTTACTTTTTCCTTTAGGTTCGTGCCTCTAATTTGCAAGATTTAGTGTATAAAAATGGACAAGCTGGGATTACCAAAGCTACAGTGTCAATCACTTTTGATAATTCTGACAAAAAACAGAGCCCTTTGGGATTTGAGGCCCATGATGAAATTACAATTACAAGACAGGTGAGTCTATCATATTTCTGTGAATAAGAACTTTTATGTCTTCCCCAAGAAGAATTGAAGAGTAATAGTGTCATATCTGTAGAGGCAAACTCTTTTGTTACAAAATTATCGGTGATAAGAGCAAACGCTTAAATTGTTGTAGCACTTCACTGTGAAGAAGTTTCAGTTAAAATATAATTCATTTAAAATATAATTCAGTCAAGTTATATCAGTCAGATCATAACTTGGTACCTGTCCGACATCTTTTCCTTGTGATTTCGGTACATTGAAGAGGGCCCTGGACATCTAAAGGGAGAAGAGGCCACTGGGGAGGATACCGGAAGTGTTGATAAGGATGAGAAGGAAGCTAAGTTTGGAGCAACAGTTTGAAGAAAGAAGAGACTGGGGGACAAAAATATAAACTTAATAGACTTAAAATTTTTGAATTGTAGACTTTTAGTGTTGGAAGAAATGTTAGAGGTCATCTGTTCCAGATTTAGGGTCTCTTCATTATACTGTGATGCCTGCCTAGCTTTGTCTATGATTGACTCTCTTGCCCTTCAGCAGTGTGTGGACAGACAGAAACTCTGCCCTGAGATCTTTCTGTCCTGCAACTACAAACGTTTGCTTCAGATTTGGGTAGGGGCTTGGGAATCGGGATTCTGGTTTTTGTTGTTGCTTTGTTCATTAGCTTCATGACCTTGGGTTGGTTTTACTTATCAACAAAATCTAAGTGTTGAATTAGATGATTTATAAACTCGCTAATGGTTCTGAAAGTGATTCCAATTTGTAATGCCCTACTTTACTGTGCTTTTATTTTATTTTCAGGTGGTTATTGGTGGTCGAAACAGATACTTAATCAATGGTGTAAATGCAAATAACACCAGAGTTCAGGATCTCTTCTGTTCTGTTGGACTTAATGTTAATAACCCTCACTTTCTCATTATGCAGGTATCTATGGTTTTTATATTTGCTTTACATAATTATGATATATGGATTATCATGAGTTATTGTGTGAGTTAAATGTAGCATTGTCTCCTGAGTCTTCAACTTTAGTACTCATTTTTCTTGAGCACCCATTTTTTTCCCCATTTTTTTTTTTTTGGTGAAGTAAGTCTATTTGTCCACTTATAAATTTCATTTGGGATATAAACTAGTTCTTTACACTGTAAGAGCTTCCAGGTGGTACTTGATTTACTGCCCCTTCTTCTGCCAGATAGAATAATTGAATTTTTGAGGTTGCCTGATATTGACTTGACACATTTAGATGTTTCCTAAAGAGTAAAAATGTTCCTTACTAATATCCTGATTAATTGAAGTATTACTGATAATAATGAGTTTCTAATTTTTTTCCTTGAGTATCTATTTGGGTGGGTATTCTTTTTGAAAGGATTATGCATATGACAAATAATTGTCAGTACATTTATGTTTGTATATGTATATTTGCACATATATGCAAATATAATTTTTTACATTTCCTATATTTTCCAGTATATCCTCTGCCTCCCAGAGAGCCATCCTTTATAACCAATAATAACAGAGTAAAAAAAAAAACAAACAGACTTATCAACATCACAAAATATTCTGACATTTGCAATATTCTGTAACCATTGTCCCATACTTCTGCAGAGTGGGGAAATGCCTTCTGTCTCTTCTTTGGAGCCAACTTTGGTCATTATAATTTTACAGTATTTGGTTTCTATTCTTTCTGTTTGTATTATTTAGACATGCATATTGTTTTCCTAGTTTTGCTTGCTTTACTTTGCATCGGTTCATATAAATTTTTCCATACTTCTCAAAAAGTAGTGCTCTGAATATTTTGATATAGATGGGATCTTTCTGTTTGTCTTTGACTTCCTTTTTGTATATACCTAACCGTGGAACATTTCTGTTACAGTTATTACTTTGGAAACTGACTTAAACTCATCACTATAGAATATAACTAGATATGGGGCAAATTACTTTGGTTACTGAAACAAAGCTGTTTGGCCTATAAAACAGTCTTGTGGGCTTGTTTCTGAGGATAGTGGTAGGACATGGTTCAAATGTACTTTAAAAGAATTTTAAGTTTATTCTGAGTTTTATGGACACTAACAAATATGAACATTTCTTTATATAAAGAACAGGAAAAGGATTGTATGTAGAACTAGGAATACCTGTTATGTGCAGCTTATTTTAAAATATATGTAAATCATACAATATATAACAGGTAAAGTGTATAATAAAAAGTATAACATTCAGCATGTTCCACAACTCTCCCACTTTGTTAGTGTTAACTCTTATTTTTTGTACGTCATTTTAAATGCTCCATTGACTCTTTTTAAGTGTACTTTAAAGGTGATTTTTGTTTTGAATCATTCTAGGGGAAATTGCCTTTAGTTAAATTGACCCCTTGTTTTTCCTTTACCATAAATATCTAAGTTACTTATTGACTCTAAATTTTATTATTTTTTTATTTTTTTAAATTTAAAAACTTTTTTTGCTTTTTTGGAGGGCAATTGGGGTTAAGCAACTTGCCCAAGATCACACGGCTAGTTTTTGTGTTAAGCGTCTGAGTCTAGTTTTGAACTCAGGTCCTCCTGACTCCAGGACTGGTGCTCTATTCACTGTGCCACCTAGCCGTCCCAACTCTAAATTTTATGATGCTAGGTTAGATTGGCTTCTTTTGTTTGCTGATAGGTGTGATGCTTTTGTGACTTTTGGGTAGAAGCTAATAGATCTTAGGCTACATTAAGGGAGGTTTAATGTTTAAAAGAAAATGATAGTTTAGGGCTCTGTCTTGATCAGACCACACCTAGATTATTGTGTTCAGTTCCAGAGTTTACAAAGGATGTTAACAATTTGGAGGGGATACAGAGAAGATCATGTCATAAGAGAATTGACTAGAAGGAGCTAGGCATTTTTGATCTGGAGAAGAGAAAACTTCGGGGCAACATGATAGCTGTCTTCAGGGGTCTGAAAGACTTACACGGAAGAGGGATTAGACTTGTTCTGCTTGGTAGGAGCCAAGAGCAAAAGTTGCAGAGAGACAAATTTTGGCTTGATGTAAGGAAAATATTACAAGCAGAAATATCAAAAAATGAAATAAACGTCTTTAGGAGGGTTTTCTTTCCCTGGAGGCTAGGTTACAGAGGTTGTAAGATTACCAGTTAGGTACAGGTTGGACCAACTCATGTATTCTATCTCTTCCAACTCTGGAAATCTGTGATCCAGCATCCTCTCATCAAAATTTACCTGTACTGTGTTCTAGTCCTTCAGGATATTAGTAGGCATCAGGAACTAATCTGAAAAACTGGTATTTGGAAACAGCTCCTATATTCATATTACTTAATATTAATTACTTACTAATTAATGGCTTTGTGATCTTGGACTTAGGCTTTAGTATCATCATATTTAAAATAAAGAATTTAGTCTAGATGATTTTTAGTTCTGGGTCTAAACTCTATGATCTTATTTCAACAGACATTAAAGTCTAATATGGTAGGCATTATGCTCAGTAGGAGTTTACTATCCAAAAGAATCTCCCTCATGTCCTTAATGACTATGAGTTCATAGCATCATATGATTTTAGAACTAGAAAGGAACTTACAGATCATCTATTCTGATGGTTTTATAGGGGGAAACTGAGATGTGGAGAAGTCAAGTCTTGTCTGAGATTATATAGGTAGTAAGTGGAAGATCCTAGATTTGAAGCCAGATCTTCTCTCTTCAAATCCAGTGTTTTCTACTATACTAACTACCCTGCATTTATATAATAATCAATATCTATAATTCTAGTTAAAGTGAATACTGATTTTTAAAAATACCAGACCATTATTCTTTGTCTTAAAGTCTAATAAAAATAAATCTCTAATCTTCCTGAAGGTGATGGAAAGGACTTCCCAAAAGACTTGTTTATTTCTGAGAGTTGAGGCAGCTAGTAAGCAAAAAAATATTATGACTGTTTCTTCATTTTACATGCATTATTTTTCCATGATGGTATGCTTTGAATATATTTTTCCATTTTATTTTCAGGGTCGAATTACCAAAGTGTTGAATATGAAGCCTCCAGAGGTAAGAGCATCATATATAACTATATGTGTTTTATGACATTAATTAAACCTTAACTTTCTTAGGACCAGGTTAATATTTTGCTAAACATCATATTGGATCATTTTGAATGATTTGTAGGTAACTAGTTTCTCTTTGCATTATTTGGTTCCATCCCACTTAATTTTGACCACATAAAAGAATGCTTGCAATTGTAGTTCTAGATTGAGAGCTTCAGTTACTACTTTTTTCTCTGAATAATAATAAGATAAACGAGTTGATGATACAGTTTTATCTGACTGTAGTTCAGGCATCTACTGGTGTAGTAGGTAGAGCGCTGGGCCAGGAATCAGAAAGACCTGAATTTAAATATAGCCTCAGACTTTTGTGACTGTGGGCAAGTCACTTAACTTCTGTTTTTCTTACATTCTTCAACTGTAAAATGGGAATAATACAAGGTAAGTGCTATTAAGGTTGTGCTAAGGATCAGATGAGTTAATGCTTGTAACGTGCATAGCACAGTGCCTGGCCCGTTGGAGGAGCTGCATAAATGCTTATTCTTTTCTTTTATTCCCCTTATTTTGATTGTTTCGCAAGTGGGAGAACTCATTCTATCTTTCAGGGGAAGACTACCATACTCTGAAATATTATTTAGGTCTCAGTAAAGACAGTAATCCTTGTAATTCAGTAGTCAGGGATTGATGGGTTTATTTTGTAGTAGCACTATAATTACTAAATTTTAACCTTGCCATATCTAATGTCCTAGAAATACTTTCAAGTGATTGCACAGTTATCCATTTATAACTTTAGTTGCTATGACAGTATTTCTTAAAGTGTTGTTTATTTGACTCAGAATTTTCCTTATTCATAGGGGAGGAGTAAGAATTATTTGGGGAAAATTTGGTAACTACATGGGCTTTTCAATTAGAGTAGCTTGATGGTAAGCCTTTTCAGAACAATTTGGCTATATTTATAGGGAAAGAAGATCAAAGATTATGCCTCTGTTTGCTGCTAAAACAATTTATTGGGGGCACTATGATGAGCTAAATAGAATATTGGGCTTAACATCAGGAGCAGAAACTTAAGAGAGTGAGACATTTGAAAAGAAAGGAAGATCCTGAAGGAAAATAGCTTTACTTTGGGTTTGGAATTTAACCGTTCCATGGAAGACAGATAGACAAGGCTGCATTCCAGTGGTCCTATGCTCTGGTAACCAGATTTAAATGTGATTGGGAAATGTTTAATAAAATAAATAAAATATAATATAGCATATTGTTAAGTTGTAGTTTTCTTTAGTCAATATGCAACTATTCACATCTGTTTCTAAATGAATTTGACACCACTGCTCTAGGCAATAAGCATGGCTTAGTTGAGGCTTACTTAAAGCTTTCTGCAGGTTCATTTTCCTCTCTTTGCTCTTCAGTGTTTATATGGTGATTTTTTTAAAGAAGTATTGAAAAATTTTTGGGTTGTATTGTTGATAATATTCTTACAGTGTGAGTCTTCATTTTTGTTCAAGGCCAAAACAGCTATCTATACTTTATGATTATATTGAGTTAAAATCACAGAATCTTAAATTCCTAAATATTAATTTAAAACATTGTCATTCCAGATTTTATCCATGATTGAAGAAGCAGCTGGAACCAGGATGTATGAATGCAAAAAAATTGCTGCCCAGAAAACCATAGAAAAAAAAGAGGCTAAACTGAAGGAAATTCAGACGGTAGTTAATGTTTTATTAGATGATTAATATTAGGTAATTATTAAAATTCTGTGTTTGGAGTTCTTATGTTATAGAGGTGGAGAGACTAAGGTGGGTTTAGAGAGACTAAGGTGGGTTTAGATGTGATATTTTCCCTTTTCTGTTTGCCTAAAAGTATTTGCTTTTTTCTTTTTATGTTTACCCTAATGAAGTTGTAATTTTTCATTTTATAGATACTGACAGAAGAGATTACTCCAACACTTCACAAATTAAAGGAGGTATGTTTTAAATATGTGGAATGATAAATGAGGGATTAATTTAAGGGCAAGTGACGAGGTTCAGAGAAGTGACGTGGCCATTGTTGTGCAGGTGGTTAATAGTAGAACCAGAATTTAGACCTGGGACCTCAAACTCCAAATCAGCACTCTTTCTACTTCACACACTTATTAATATAGTCAAATGGAATTCTTTGGCAGTCACATCACTTTGTTGACTCATGTTGAACTTGTAGTCCACTTAGATTTCCAAGGCTTTTTCATGTTACTCTCTTACTACAACTATATTCTATATTTGTACAATTGACATTTTTAAACCTAGTGTAGGAGTTTCTTTGTCCCTATCAAATTTCATTTTATAAGGTTCACTGTATTTTTCTGGTCTGTTATTAACTAAAATACATGGTAATATGCTCTTTCTTGAACTGTACAATAAGTCTGTTGGAGATAAGTAAAAAAGTTGTGGTAGAAGCAGGAAAACTCTGTGAGCTCCCCCCATAACCACCTCAAGTACCTATAAAATATGACTCTAAACAAACTTAAGAGCTACAGAACCCACAAAGTGACAGAGAGAAACAAATCTCTGGCTGAAGGCAGCCTGGCAAACCAGCAGGAAGGGTCCATCACAGCGTACTGGGAGTCAAATCCAGCCCTCAGGGCAGCCCCAATCAGCAGAGACTAGAGTGGACTTGGGGAATGGATCACCAGCAGCAGTGGCGGTTTCCAGAATTATGAACCCATAAATGCCAAAGGCAAAGTAAAAGGTCAATGTGGACTTTCTGGGAAGAGGGGGACAGAGAGTGCAGTCTGGCCTCTGCCTCGAGGGTGGGAAGGTGAGAAGCAGCAGAGGTGCTGCAGCTGTGCATCTGCCCCCACATGGCTGCTTCCAGAGCCCCTGGCCTGCAGATTGTAGGGGGAACAAGCAACCAGTCTGAGGGGTAATCTCTCTTGCTTTAACCTGCCTGGATCTGGATCACTGTCTTGGGTGGAGGTCCTGGTGTGTGTGACCTGGTGCCAGGGACTGTGGAGGCTTCAGAGGGGGCACCCAACTAATAGCTCCAACAGCTGAGAAAACCCCAGTGATTGGGGACAAAGCTCCCCGTCTGGTAGCAGAGTCCTATGGTGGCAAAAAGCTCAAAAGTCAGGTAATTTAGTGGCAACATGAGCAAGCAAAGGAAGCAAAGCATGCACAGCAGTCAAACCTTAGATTCCTTTTTTTGGGGACAAAAAGGATCAAAGCATGGAATGGGAGGAAGACAGCAAAGTCAGAACTCCTGCACCAAAAGCTTCCAAGAAAAATATGAACTGGTTATAGGCCATAGAGGAGCTCAAGAAGAATTTTGAAAACCAGGTAAGAGAGGTGGAAGAAAAATTGCGAAGAGAAATGAGAATGATGCAAGAAAATCATGAAAAGCAAGTCAGCAACCTGACTGAAGAAAATAATACCTTAAAAAATAGACTAACTCATAGGCAAAAGAAGCCCAAAAGCTGAGGAGAAGAATGCTTTAAAAAGCCGAATTTGCCAGATGGATAAAGTATTTCAAAAGCTCACTGTAGAGAATCATTCCTTCAGAATTAGATTGGAGCAAATGGTAGGTAATGACTTTATGAGAAATCAAGATACTATTAAACAGATCCAAACAAATGAAAAAATAGAAGGCAATGTGAAGTATCTCATTGGGAAAACCACTGACCTGGAAAAATAGATCGGGAGAGATAATTTAAAAATTGTTGGACTACCTGAAAGCCATGATAAAAAAAAAGAACCTAGAAATCATCCTTCAAAATATTCTCTAGGAAAACTGCCCTGATATTCTAGAACCAGAGGGCAAAATAGAAATTGAAAGAATTCAATGATCACCTCTTGAAAAAGATCCCCAAAAGAAAACTCTTAGGAATATTATAGCCAGGTTCTGGAGTTCCCAGATCAAGGAGAAAATATTGTAAGTAGCCAGGAAGAAACAATTTGAATATTGTGGAAACACAATCAGGATAACATGAGATCTAGCAGCTTCTACATTAAGGGATTGAAGGGCTTGGAATATGATTCCAGAGGTCAAAGGAGCTAGGATTAAAACCAAGAATCACCTACCCAGAAAAACTGAGTATCATGTTTCAGGGGAAAAAATTCAGGAAAAAACCAGAGTTGAATAGAAAATTTGACATTCAGATACAAGAAGCAAGAGAAGCATAAGAAGGTAAACAGGGAAAAGAAATCATAAGGAACTTATCAGAATTGCACTATTTACATTCCTACATGGAAAAACAATAATTGTAACTTAATGAAACTTTTCAATATGAGGATAGTTTAATGGAATATAAATGTACATACATATATATCTATAAAGGAGGGTATATGTATATAATATGTGCGTGTGTGTGTATATATCTATCTATCTCTATATATATAGATAGATATACATAAACAGGGCACAGGATCAATTGAGTAGGAAAGGATGATATTTAAAAGATAAAATTAAGAGGTGAGAGAAATATAATGAGAGGAGATAAGGAGAGACAGAATAGGGTAAATTATGTCATATAGAAGAGGCAAGGGAAAACTGTTATAATGGAGGGGAATAGCAGGAAGGTGAAAGGGAATGGGTCAACCTTACTCTCATTGAATTTGGCTTAAGGAGGGAATACCATACAGACTAAAATGGGTGTTTTACCCTACAGAAAAGTAGGGGGGAAGAGAATAAGAGGGCGAATGATAGAAGGGAGTACGGATGTGGGGGGAGGGTAGTTAGAAGCACCCACTTTTGAAAAGGGACAGGGTCAAAGTAGAGAATAGAACAAGTGGGCGTCGGGATAGGATGGAGGGAAATTTAGTCTGTCTTTCACACTATATCCTCCATGGAAATGTTTTGTGTAACATGTACAACCTATATTGAATTGCTTATCTTCCCAGTAAGTGTGAGTGATGAGGGAAGAAGGGAAAGCGTCTGGAATTCAATGTTTTAAAATCAAATGTTAAAAAAGAAATTATTATTATTATTTACACGCACTTGGAAATAAGATATACAGGCACTGGGGTATGGAGATCCATCCTGCCCTATTGGAAAGTCGAGGAGGGATGGGGGAGGATATAGGAGATGCAGATTGGGGGAGGGGGTGTTCAGTGAGATTGCTGTTCTGGGGTGATGATTAGGGGAAAGATGGGGAGAAATTTATAACTCAAAATCTTGTGGAAATGAATGTTATAAACTAAAAATAAACATAAAATTTAATTTAAAAAGTACTGATAAAGCTAATGATCTATTTAGTATTTGTATTGTCTTTTATTAGAGAAAGAGATTTAGTGTAGGTTATTGGGTGCTTTGATTTGCCTTAGGTTTTCTACATGATACAGTATTAATATTATAGTATATTTTCCCACATATTAGTTCCATTTGACTAATAATACCTTTTGAATGGAAAAATGTGACTAATTTACAAATACTATAACATTGTGTATAAAAGCTAGTTTTCATCTAACTTTATCTTTTGAGGTCCTTTCCAGCTATAAAACTCTATAATTCTGTGATCCTGTCCTAATTCAGTGTTTTACCTCTGACATTCAGTAAAAAAATTATGTTGTGAAATTGAAGTTTTGAATTGTGATGTGTGTGAATGTATATATGTATATAAATATTTGTTGTTTTTAAATGGCAGGGGGTGAGTGGGGAGTTTCAAAATAAATTACATTTGAGTTTCAAATTTTTTTTTTTCTTATTGGTAACTTTTTCAGGAAAGATCTTCCTACTTGGAGTACCAAAAAGTAATGCGAGAAATAGAACATTTGAGTCGTCTGTACATTGCTTATCAGTTTATACTAGCTGAAGATACCAAAGCACGTTCAGCTGATGAATTAAAAGAAATGCAAGCCCTAACTATCAAACTTCAAGAAGAAGTAGCTGAGAAGGACAAACATATTGAGGAACTTAACTGTGAGATAGAAGAGTTGGAAAAAAGAAAAGCCAAGGTGAGAAAGTTTAAGTGTGAAAGTTAGGTAACTTGTATCGTAAGGTGAAAATTTGCCTTGTAGAATGACCTTGTAAGATATCTGTTCTAGAGCCATAGAAAATGTCTTCCTGCCTACTATTTTCTTTAGAGAAGCACAACATAGTAACTTTTAAAAATTATTTACAAAGTTGTCACATGAATTGAAAATTGCAATATGGTTGTAGATTTTAAGAAACTTGATTGAGGTGAGGTGCATTTTATTTTAGGAAACTGGTAATATCCTTCAGTCTTTGGAAGATGTACTTGCAGAGGCCCAGAGAGTCAATATGAAGTCTCAAAGTGCTCTAGATCTTAAGAAGAAAAATTTGGAAAGTGAAGAAAAAAAACGCAAAGAAATAGAAAAAAGTATGGCAGAGGTAAGCAATATTATTGCATGTCTTAAAATATAAGTACCCTAGTAGATTATTAGCAGTATTAACTTTGTAATATGGCATTTTCCCAATATTATAGTCTAATGATTACTAATATCTTAACAGTAAATTCTCTAGGTTAGGGGTTCTTAACCTATGGTCCATGATCTTGCCTTAAAATTTTTTTGATAATTACATTTCAGTATATGTGACTTTTTTTTGTAGTACCCTGCATCCTATTCATTTAAATATATTTTTCTAAGAAGGGCTCCCATGGACTTCGTTAGATTGCCCAAGGGCTCTGTGACCCAAAAAAAGGTTTGAAGCCCTGCTTAAGGGTTACAAAATATAGAAGCAGATTTGCTAGTGTCATAGATTTGGTATTTATTTCAACAAGAATTTATTAAAAGCTTGCCACATGTGAAGCACTGTTCCAGGTACTAGGGATACAAAGGAATAGTTCCTGTCTATAAGGAACTTATATTCTATGATGTCTATATATATTTTTCAACCAATATCTCAGACATTTTTCTCGACATATAGATTTTGAAGAACTTGGTTGTAAATACCTATTGGTTTGGCTTTTTTAAAAAAAGAAAAATCTCAGAGGCAGCTAGGTAGTGCAGTGACTAGAGTATCAGCCGTGGAGTCAGGAGGACCTGAGTTCAAATCTGGCCTCAGACATTTGACGCACTTACTAGCTATGTGACCTTGGGCAAGTCATTTAACCCCAAATGCCTTGCCTTCCCCCCCTCCAAAAAAAAACAAAAAACAAAAAACTAAAGTAAATTGCAGCAACTTACTTTATTTCTTTCATATTATTAATTAGGCTAAAAGTTCTGGTCACCATTAAAGAAGGTGAGAGATTTTTCAGGTGCTGGTGCCTTGCATATCAGTAGATATGTTGAAGTTTTTAACTAATATGACAGTGCTGGTCTTTAAACTACGTGGAGATCTTTATTAATAAAGCCATAATAATTCTTGTGGAATGCCTCTTCATTATTTTTATATTTGCAATAGCAAGCTTAAAAATATAGCCATTACTGAGGTAGGTAAAATTTGGAATCCAGGACTTTGCAATTAAAACAGTGTTCTTGAAATTCCTTCCCCCAGCATCAGAACATTTTGAAATTGCTATGGAATCAATGATATGTGATGTTTAGAATAGCAATTTATGGTGTGAGATTCTGTGTGTGTGTGTGTGTGTGTGTGTGTGTGTGTGTGTGTGTGTGAGTTTAGAGAGGGTTGATTTTGAATCAGAGGTTCTGGTTTCAAAGCTGGCTGTGTCATTAACTGTTTAATTGATCTTAGGCAAATTTTTCAGCCTCTCTGTGCCTCAGCTTCCTCATGCAAAATGAGGGGGTTGACATAAAGAATCTACAAGGTTTCTTCCAACTCTGCATTTAGAGATTTTTGAGTCTAAGTTGGCCAGCAGATGGTGATTTTGTTTGTTTTGTTTTTTTTTGTATTTGCACTTTATAAAACTAAAAAGTAATAGTCATGATCCATATTGATGGAAAAAGACTATATGCGTTATATGTGTAAAGGAGAGGAAATAAATCCCTGTCCTTAAAACTATTGGTGGGAAACATTGCTTCCCAAGTGAAAGAAACTAATTTCCTTGTTAATTATTTTTCCACAAAGGATTCAAAAACTCTGGCAGCAAAGGAAAAAGAGGTAAAGAAGATAACAGATGGACTAACTTCTCTTCAAGAAGCAAGTACTGAAGATGCAGCTGCCTTGGCCACTGCACAGCAGCATTTCAATGCTGTGTCTGCAGGCCTGTCCAGTAATGAGGATGGGGAAGAAGCAACTCTTGCTGGACAGATGATGAACTGCAAGAATGACATAAGTAAAGCTCAGACTGAAGCCAAGCAGGTAAAACCAGAAACTAAAAAATTGGCAATTACAACTTAAAAATGTGATAAAATGTTAAGGGTTGGACTAGGTGACCTCTCAGGTCCCTTCTAACTCAGATTCTGTGGCAAAACTTGGAAGGTTGATAAGGAACTGTGGTAGAATGAATATTGGACTAGGGTTTGGAAGACTTGGGTTTTATCCCCATTTGTATCATTTACTAGCTGTGGGGCTTGTACAAGTCCCTTAATTCTGTTCATAATAACATCATTCTTCTAGTTTTCAGACTCATAGCCTTAGTTATCTTTTTTTTTCTTTTTTTGGAGAGGGGAAGGCAGGGCAGTTGGGGCTAAATGACTTGCCCAAGGTCACACAGCTAGTAAGTGTGTCAAGTGTCTTAAGGCTGGATTTGAACTCAGGTCCTTCTGATTCCAGGGCTGGTGCTCTATTCACTGTGCAGTTATCTTTGATTCATTCGATTTTAAACCATTTTTCCCCCATTCCCATTCCCATTTCTACTTGGTCACTACATCTTATTTTCTTTTTGGGGGGTATCTTTTGGATTCTGCCCTCACCAAATTTGCGAGGCAGCTTATTGGAATAAAAAATAATGTATATCAAATATTTATGAATATAAAATATTAAAAATGTATATAAAGCACTGTAAAACACAATAAATGGCAACCAGTATTATTTTTTGTTAATATTGTTATTATTTGGACCACTGAATTTAGTAGATTTGAGCTTGGATTCTAGTTCCAGTGTTTTTTAGCTTGAGTGATCATGGGCCACTGAAACCTGGCTGGTCCTGGTTTGTTTGCTCTTTAGAAAGAGGATAATAAGATTTGGACTACACACAGTCACTGAAGAAAGTTATTTGTAAATTTTAAATTGCTATAAGAATGTGTGTTACTCATGTTTCCATGCTTACCACATATCACTTTACATTTGGACAGGTGTAATAACCTTCCTATCTGAACTGTCCACTTTCCAGTTTATCATGTACATTTCTACCATGTAATTTTGTGGAAAGCACCATTGTCTTTATCATTTAAAATCGTGATTTAGAATCTTTAATGGTTTCTGTTACCTGTTATATCAAATTCATTTTTCTCAGTGTGGTATTCTGCGTTCACAGTGAATTAGCCCTACTTTGTACAGCCTTGTTTCTCACTACTCTGTAAATAACACCTTTATTATGCCTAGACAGAGTTACTGGTTGGTCCTTCTGGAAATGGAGGAAGCTAGAGCTTTGTACTTGGAAGTTCTCCCCCAGACTCAGTTAGCCAGTAACCAGGCTTTGCTATATCTATTCAAGCTCTATTGTTAGTTAGAATCTTAGAAATATTTGCCATGTGTATTACATGTCACTGATGAAAATTGATTCATGATAAACATAGAATTTGTCTTATATCCTGAGTAGTATTTAAAGGGAAGAATACTAGGAAATAGCTCTGCTGTTTGAAAAAAATGCTCATCTGTGATAAGCAGATGATAAAAACTGGAAGGGACCTCTACCCTATGGAGTCACTGGGAGTTGTTTTTAGTAACCTGTTTTTTTCTAATCTGCTCTTTCACATTTAGTGCTGGTTTTGTCCCATTTTTCAATCTAGGCTCAGATGAAATTGAAACACGCCCAGCAAGAACTAAAGACCAAACAAGCTGAAGTTAAAAAGATGGATAGTGGTTACAAGAAAGACCAAGAGGCCTTCGAAACTGTGAAGAAGCTTAAAGAGAAACTGGAAACAGAAATGAAAATGCTAAACTATCAAGGTTTGCATTAATTGTTTTTGTTGTATGAGAATATTTGACCAATTGCTAAGAAGGGAACATTTTAGGGGAAATGAGATCCTGAGAAAAATATTTATTAAACTTTTGTTTACAATACTGTTGTCAAATTAGGGCATTTAATATTAAATATCCTTTTTATGGGGATTTTAACATATCAAAAGAGTTAAAAATTAATTATTTTAAAAATGTTTTTTGAATGTGTTTTTTCTTTATACATAGTCTTTCCTGGGTAGGAAAAACCTTCCCTTCTTCCAGATTGAACCCTTTCTTATGACCAAAAAAACCCTCCTAATTAACTCAAAACATTCCACACAGAGACCATATTTGACAAGGCATCTAGCATTCTGCCTGAGTAGTTCCCTGGCTCTGCCATGAGGAGGGAAATGTTTCATTATCTCTTCTCCTGGGCCTCCCCTCGTTTTTAAACTTACTTAAAGCATAACTTCCCAAATGATCTTTTTATTTTTGTTAATGAAAACATGAATTTGATTGGGCTTATTTCATTCTGCAGTGTTCAAAGTTTTTCTGAATTCCTCAATCTTCATAACTTTTCTTTGTACCATAATATTCCATTACCTATGTATATCATGATTTTTAGCCATTTCTCAATCCAACTATTCTTTGAGAGAATAGAAAAAGTAAATTTAAGTAACTCTCTATACAATTTGAGGGAAATCTAGTCTTGAATCCTACACCCCCTGCATCGTGCTTCTTTCCTCTTCTGAAGTGTTTGAGTATCCTGACTTCAGGCTGTGTTATGTTCTTCAGGGTTGCACTGAGCATTATTGGACTGTTAATTCTTATTGTTGACATTTTACTGGGTATAATTTTGCTTAGGTTTAAAATTGAGGGCTGTGTCCATGGAAGAGAAAAGTGAAATATCCATATCTCTTTTTACAAAGCCAGTATTTTATATTTGGCAGAGATGGTTTAAATATTATATATGTTTTTTCATTTCATATTTATTGAAGAGATTTATGCTTAGCTTTTATTTAGTATTTAATATTTTGCTTAAATTAAATCACTAAGGATTTTAGAGGGAATCATTGCTTTTGGGGGCTTTAATTTTTAAAACAAATTAAGTTTAATAGTTCAGTTGAGTTATGTTTTGCTATTTAGAAAACAAGGAGGAATGTCTGTTGGAAAAGAGTCGGCTACTTTCTCAAGATGTCAGCAGGCTGAAAAAAACATGTGAAACTTTGTTTGCCAGGTTTCCCAATCTTCGATTTGAATACAAGTAAGAGATCATGAAGTTTATTAACATACATCTTAAAATAAAGAAAATACAGATGGCTAAGGCTCAATATAAATAAAGCAGCAAGTGTTCACTAAGCACCCACAGTGAGGATCTACATCACCAAGATATTTAAAAAATTTTTCTAAGTTTTAGTTCCAAATTTTCTTCTTCCACCTCCTCATCCATTGAAAAGAGAAGAAATACAATGCCCATTATACATGTAAAGTCAAATAAAACAAATTTCCACATTAGTCATATTGCAGAAATAAGGAAAAGATAAGTAAAGAGGAAAAAATGCTTCTGTCTGCACTTAAGAGTCCCATCAGTTCTCTTTCTGGAGGTGGATAGCATTTTTTTTCATTATTGGTCCTTTGGAATTGTTGCTGGTCATTGTTGTGTTGGTTAGAGCTGCTAAGTCTTTTTCAGTTGATTATTATGACAGTCTTGCTATTAGTGAATACATTGTTCTTCTTGTTCTGTTCACCTCACTTTGTGTCAGTGCATATAAATCTTCCCAGTTTTTAAAAAAAAAAACATTCCCTTTGTCATTCCTTTTATAGCCCAATAGTATTCCTTCTCAATCATATATCATGACTTGTTCAGCCATTCCCCAGTTGATGGGCATCTCATCAATTTCCGGTTCTTTGCTACCACAAAAAGAGCTGCTATAAATGTTTTTGTATATATCTACTAGTAGTGTTGCTGGGTCAAAGAGTATGCCCAGTTTAATAGCTCATGAGAGAAATTATTTATTTTGCTGTTATATTAGCAACCAATTATTAAATTAGGATTAAATTTTTATTTCCTTTGTTTCCTCAATAAAGGACCAGCCCCTGTAGGTTCTGTCAGCTAATCTCAGAAGGACATGGCAGATAGAGGAGATTGTCCTAATCCTTGGGGTATTTGATCTTGGGTATTTGATCTAGGAGACCTACCTTTGGCTTAGAGTGTAAACAGTCCAATTTAGATGAATTCTTACCCTTAGGAAACAAGCTCAAGTCCTTGTACTCCTCCATTGGAGTTTAGGGTGACCCAGCTCAACTAGGAGAAAACCAATTAGAGTGGTCTGGGTAGAGATGGATTCCTCTTTCCATATTTTTGGGAAGTAGTTGAGTCTTATGATCAAGCCATATTCTCAGTAGGAGGAACTGAATATTTTTAGCCCACCTCCTCATTTAAATGTCTACCAATTAGGGTTGATTTCTCCTGTTGGGAGCATTCCCTTTCAAAAATATATTTAAGACATTCAGTGTCTCTGTTAGGTTTTTTTTGGTTACTAAGAGAAACCACTGACCATCAATTTGTTGATTATTAGCTAGCTTAATTAATAAGTTGATTATTAATTACCCAGAAACTTTTTCTCTTGGGTTTTTAATTTTTCCCACCCTTTAATTCCAAATGATTCAAACCGTGTACATTGTTTGACCCAGCAATACTTCTAGATCTATACTCTAAAGAGATAAAAGGAAAAAGGACCAAGATAATTTTGAAAGATAACAGCATTTCCTGCAGTTGGTATTTTTTCTTTAAGACATATCCAACATAAGTGACAACAGAATTAAAAATTTTAACTCTTTGTTAATTGCATGATTACTGAATAGCATTCTTAATTCTTACTAAATTCTTAATTCTTAATAAATACGACTTTAAGTTTGTTTTGTTTTGTTTTGTTTTTTGCCTTTTTTGGATGGGCAGTTGGGGTTAAGTGACTTGCCCAAGGTCACATGGCTAGTTTTTTGTGTTAAGTGTCTGAGGCCAGATTTGAACTCAGGTGCTGACTCCAGTGCTGGTGCTCTATTCACTGCGCCACCTAGCTGCCCAGACTTTAAGTTTCTTAGTTCAAATTTAGATCATCTTTAATTTGCTTACAATAAGATTAAACATAGGTACATGAAGTAAAGACTTTATTATTATTTATTTGTTATATTATGTATGTTATAATATATAACATATTATAACACATTATATATTATATTATATTATTATTATTTATTAAGCACTTAACTCTGTTCCAGGCACTGTATTATATTCTTGAAATACTAATACAAACCAGCAAAATAGTCTTTGCCCTCAAGGAACTAATATTCTTCTCACCCTACCCGCTCCTACCTCCCACCCTGGGGAAAAAAATAAAAGAAAAAAACCTCTTGTAACAAACCTGCACAAGCAAAATATATTCTTATATTGACCATGTCCAAAACTATTATATCTCATTCTGCATTTTGAGTCCATCACCCCAGTTCAGTAGGTGGGTAATATATTTTTCATCAGATGTATTCTAGAATCATGGTTAGTCATTGTGTTGATTAGCATTCTTAATTCTTTCAAAGTCTTTGAAACTCTCCTTTTCATTATTTCTTTTTTTTTTTTTTTTTAAAACAAGTTTTGGCCCGGTTTATTAAAGTATACTTTTATACAGTTTACTTTTCACTGGTCTGTTCTGGCATGCTTCTAATGATATCAGAATCACCTGGATCAATGATAGCCAGTGTACATACTCTGTAGTACTTCCCACATGCTGTACCCAATTCAATGTTATTGCCACTGTAGTGATGTACTCCAGTTTTGGCCAACATAGCGTAATATTCGATCTCTGATTTCCTCAAGGCTGGGCAGTTGTTGGCTAAGATGACCAATTTGGCTTTGCCTTGTCTGATCATTTTCAGGGTCTGTTTGTAGCCTAGCACGTATTTGCCGCTTTTCATGACCAGCTGGAGCCTCGAGTTGATGGACTCCAGCGACTTTTTCGTCTTCTTTGCGGCCACCATCTTCCTGCCTGCGGTGCGGGAGGACCCTCAGCCAGAGACCTGCCGCCAAGATGGCCGGGCCTTTTCATTATTTCTTGTGATACAATAGTATTCTATTACATCCGTATACCAAAATTTGTTGAGCCATTCCTCAGTTGATTGGCATACCCTTTAGTTCCCAGTTCTTTGGCACCACAAGAAGAGCTGCCATAAACGTTTTAGTATAACTGGGTAGTTTTTCTCTTTCTTTGATCTTTTTTGGATGTAGGCCTAATAATGGTATTGCTAATTCAAAGGTTGTATACATCAAAGTTCAGTAACTTTTTGGGCATAGTAAGGAGTTTATATTCTAATGAAGGAAGAGAAAAGGGGACCAGGTGGCATGGTGTGGAGATAGCCAGGAGAGAGCTTGGATATGTGCTTTGGGGCAAGATAAGGCAAAAGCCCACTTATTAGATCTGAAGACCTAGAGGTGGAATCCAAGGTTAGATGAGGATAGATAAGAATTCAGGCTGCCTGATGAAGACCACGGCCTCACTGTATATGACGTTTTGTCATATTGGTTATTTCCACTGAAAAGTATATTGTGATGTATTAAAGTTAACTATGATGAATTTAACTGATTATAAAATTGTGGTTTGCATTTGCAAATATTGCTTTTGTTTTAAACTGGTTGTATGTATCAGGAAAACTTGAGTAGGAGGTGGGTAATATACATTTCATCAAATGTAGTAGTCTCTCTCTAGGATTAATTTTAGTTATCTTTTGTGTCAAAGGGATCCAGAGAAGAATTGGAATCGAAATCATGTGAAAGGCCTTGTGGCTTCTCTGTTTAATGTAAAAGATGCCTCTACAACCAAAGCTCTAGAAATTGTGGCTGGTGGACGACTCTACAGTGTTGTCGTAGATACAGAGGTAAGTTGGTAGCCTTTTTCAGTTATATATCTTTTTTCATTCTTATATTTTATTTGATAAAATACTTCAACCATTTCCTATTATGGAAATAAGAGATTTCTTGGGTTTCTGGAACACTTTTTAAGATGTGTCATGTTGTTCACAGAATCACATAATTTCTAGATTTGGAAGGGGTGTCAGTGACCATCTAGTCCATCCTGTCCTTGAAGGCCATTTCCATTATATAATATACTTAATGAAAGGTCCAGCATTCTCTGTTGATGATAATGTTTGAGAGCCAAATGCTTCCTGAAGCAGCTCATTCCACTTTTCAGAAATTTTTCCTTACATCAAACCTTATTTTCCTCTTTGTAACTTCAGTATATTGCTCTTCAGTATATTGCTCTTAGGTCTGCCCTCTGGGAACGTATAGCAAATCTTCCATTATGACTGTCATCAGTGCCTCTGTTCCTCCCCTTTGCTCAGTCTGTTCCCAAGTCTAATCTTCAGGCTAAACATCCTCAATTTTTATACCATGAAATGGTAAATGATTTAATTTACCAAGTAGAACCCCAGTGAGTAGGGAAAAAATATCTTAAACAGGATAGCATACTTATTAAGCAAGATTTAGACTAGGAGATATAGTAAATCTTAGCACTTCCATTCTATATCTTTTGACATCTCTGTATTTTGTTTGAGACAAATTAATTGAAAAGGTAGAACCACCAAGTATGTGTGTACATGGTTGTTGAAACAAACAAAATATTAAAAGTATAAAAATGTGTTGTCTTCTTCCTAGAAGGCTTTTTAACTTTCATATATATAAAAATTTTAAATTGCAAAAGATAAGTTATAATATTATTTTGTATCAAGTTCTATTTATTTTTATTATGTAATGTAAATGAAATCTCTAGAATTGTTTTTTTTTATAATGGCACATATACGTGAATTTGGTGCTGATGCTCTGTTTCAAAAAGCAGGTTGTTTTTAGTATTGAACAGATAGTTGACTATCAACAATTTTCCTGTTTAGCTTGATGGTGTTAGAAACATTCTGTAAGGTTAATACAACTTATTTTTGTTCCTCTCTGCTGCAAGATTAAAAGCAAAAATCAAACACATTATAACTTAACCTCCCCCAGCAGTATTGAGTTTTGGTTTTGAATGGATAAAGACATTAATGTCTCATTATGATATAAAAGGTATTCATTTTCTTAACTTTTGGTTTCTGGTTTCTTTTTTGAGGGGGGAGGGCAGGGCAATTGGGGTTAAGTAACTTGCCCAAGGTCACATGGCTAGTAAGTGTTAAGTGTCTGAGGCTGGATTTGAACTCAGGTCCTCCTGACTCCAGGGCTGGTGCTCTGTTCGCTGTGCCACCTAGCCATGTCTGGTTTCTGTTTTATGCACCTATAAAACGTTTTGCTTTAAAGAAAAAAGTACACATGTGTCAACTGCATAATCTGTATTATATGGATTATGAGGAAACTGACAGCTGCTTCTTGGAAACATTATAAAGCTCATAGTTTCACCATATCTTTAAAGAGAGCATTCATTTTCTCCTTTTGAATTTTTATGTACCTTAAATTTTTTTTCCCTAACATGTAATATTTATTTTAGGTTACAGGCAAAAAAATACTAGAAAAAGGTGAACTAAAGCGTCGGCACACTATAATTCCACTCAACAAAATTTCATCCAGGTGTATTGGAAAGGAAACTCTGAATATAGCTAAAAATCTGGTAAGTTTCTTGTGTATGTTTCATATGCATTGTTTTTATAACCTCTTTTTAGAGAAGCAGATGGCATATGGATTAGAGTGTGGGACGATTTCAGGAAGACTTGATTTCAAATTCTGCTTTTTCTAAATAGTATTTTAAAGTATTTTTCAAACGTGGAAGTGTTATGTAAATGTCAGCTAGCATCATTATGTTATTTAGAGAATAACTGATTTTATGGATTTGTGCCACCTTGGGACTTGAATTGTGCAAACATATAAACACAGTCTCTTAAATTAGGACGTCTATTTAAGTTTCAAGGAAATTGAGGCATCTAGTTTCTTTTAATTAACATCTAAAGTTAATAAATTTTTGTTATTATTTACTATGAATGTTTAGGTATATTAATGAAATTATTCCTTTAAGAGCTCATATGGCTTTGATATGGCATAAAATGCTATATAAAAAGGTCTGATCGAGGGTAGTAATAACTAGTTTTCTATTTGATTGTGAGATAATATGGTTTCATTGTTCAGTTCTCTTGCCTAGACCATCCTTGACATACAGTCAAGACTTAATGCATATTCAGAAACCTTAGACTTATTTTCTAACTTAATTTTTAAAAATTCTTTTTTCAGTTAGCAAGCATTTATTTTCACTCTCTACTTTATTTCTCCACTTCCCTCATTCAAATAAAAGTCTTGTTAAAAAATAGTTATAGTCAATCAAAGCAAACTCCTGCATTGATCATGTCCTGAAATTTGTATCTTATTCTGCATCTTGAGTCAATCATCTTTCACTCAGGAGATGAGTAACCTGCATTCTCACTGGTCTGGAGGCATAGTTAGTCATTTCATTGATCAGAGAAACCTTAGATTTATGAGTTCTTAGAAATTATGGACAAATTCCCAAAGGATCTGCTTGTCTCCAGGTCCCCGCATCAGATTTGCTTAGTGGAATCCCTGCAACCAAATAAAGTGTGGACACCCTGGCTACTTCTTCTGCTTAGGGTGATTTCTTGTACTCTTGGGTCAGGTAGGGTAGTTCAGGTGCCCCCAATTTCAACACAGGAGGCGTGAAGACAAGAAACAGAAGATTTGGGTAGAAGAAATATTTGGCTTATTAAGGAAGCAGTTATTAACTTACTCACTCACTTAAGCCACTTTCTCCTTCCACTTCAGGTTCTAGGAAGTTGGTGAGTGAGTGCTATAGATTCATTACTGCTTTTGTTTTCACTCTTTAAGTTCTGACATAGTTTATTTTATGTAAAAGTATTTTAACTGAAGATACATTTTATGTATGGGCTTAAAGCAAGGGAATGCTTTAGTTAAAAAATCTAAACTGAACTATTGATTTTGTTTTTTCAGAAGCTAGAGTTGAAATAGACTACTGGTTAATAGTAGTTAACATAATGACAGTTGTTTAGCTAAGAAATTGAACTTGGTGACACAGCAGTAAATTTTAATTTATTTTTGTGTGCTATGAATCCTTTGGATTTTTTTTTTAAGTTTTTTTAAACATAAAACAAGTTAGTGATTTTGGGAATCTTTTACCATTTCTAACATAGGAAAAGCCAACTCATAAGAACAGTTAGCTTAAATAATATAGTTTTGATATATAACTCAATTGAAACTTCATAAAAATTTATAACTATAGAATAAAATGCTCAATTATGGCAATTCTAGCCAAGATATACATATATGTATATATGAGTGAGTATGTATATATCTTCCTCCTAAATGTTCATGCCCTCCTTCTGAGATTATGTTCACTCTATCCTGTCTGTATCTTATTTGTTCACTGTTGTTTACATATTGTTTCCCTTTTTAGACTGTGACTTTGGCCTGACAAGTCTTCTTCCCTTGGCAGGTTGGTGCTGATAAGGTGCATCTGGCCCTTTCCCTGATTGAATATGAACCTGAGCTTCAGAAAGCAATGGAATTTGTCTTTGGAACAACCTTGGTCTGTGATACTCTAGACAACGCTAAGAAAGTTGCCTTTGATAAAAGAATAATGAGTAAAACGGTCACTTTGGACGGTGACGTGTTTGATCCTAGTGGAACTCTGAGTGGCGGTAAGGGCAGCTGGGCCAGGCACATGCCCATCATACAGGAGTATTTGAAATAATATATGAAAACTTAATCACTTTTTGTTGTATTATTTCAGTCTTGGTAACAGTTCTGAGGTAGGCAGGGCACCCGTTAGTCTCCATTGTACATAATAAGAAAGTTCTGGCACAAAGGGATTAAATGAGCTCTTGTTGTTAGTGATGGTACTGGAACCTAGGTTCCTTGATACTCAGTCCACTACTTATTACACTAGACCTCACTTTTCTGTGAAACTTGGATATTGCAAAAATATGTCAGTGGTCAAGATCCTCTGATTTCATTAGTGTGGAAATGCCCTTATTGACCACATTTGTAACTTCTCTATAACTTGGTAGCTAAGACTTTTGCTTCTAGTTACATGTGTGTTAGTTAATGTCAGGAGCTAGAATTTGATCTAGATTTTCCTGACTCCAAGACCAGCACCCTGGACCCATAAGGCAAAAGCAAATATTGGTATTTCAGGTAACAGGAAGAGCTCTGAGTATTGCTCCTCAGTATATATGATATAGCTCCTCAAGATAGCTATGTAATCTAGGTTCACTCTTAACATTTATTTTGTGTAAGACTGTAAAATCCATAGCCAGAATTTCACTGAAAAAGTGGATCCTTTCTAGAAAACTTACTCCAAGAGAATTTCTCTTATAGATTGCCCCAGTTTGAATATTTGCAGGTGCTGCCCTCGATATCTTTAGGTCAGATGAGGTGGAGTACTCTAGTAGGTAGTGGAGTTAACAATGTTCGATATTAATTTATTAAAAGGTGTTTTTATTGTGAAATTGAAGATAATTCCATATATGAAAAAATACCAATTTCCAGTTCTCCTTATTGCCTGTGTGATCTTGATGAATCACTTAACCTCTCTGGTCCTTAATTTCCTTACTTTTAAAATCAGGCTGGGGATGGTAAGACTAAATTAGTGATCTCCAAACTTTTTATGTCATTCACTGCTGTCAGAAAAAAATTTTTGGGCACCAAATTTGTGTATTATTTATGTTATGTGTATGTCCTGTTACACTAATAATTATATGCATTTTAAACTTTCATAAAAAATAGAAATTAAAAAAGAATAAGATGATGGAATACTTAAAAATATTAATAGTAGAAAGTCTACTTTCAGTAGAATATTACTAAATAATGATATTTTAGTGGAGCAATGTGATTGAATATGGCTCATTTATGAAAGTTTTTGTTCAGCACTTTGTGATATAGTAATTTGAAGGTTTCCTTTTAAATTCAGTCTATTTTGGTACTTGGCTTCATGGTTGTCATAGCTGAAAAATTACTTTACCAAGATTCTCTAGATCCAAATAGAACACGTGCAAGCACTTTCCAAATCATGATAGTCATTTTTCAATCTCATAACAGAACAGTGTTGATTGAAGTTAGGCTGTTTTCCCTGATGGAAATTGTCAGTTCTTACAAGTGACTCAGAATGGGTTTTATTTTTATATTTTTAACAAATCGATTCAGAACCCACTGAAATACCTTATTTGGAAGACTTAAAAATGAGTTAGAAAGTTCTGTTTCCAAGCTTAAGTATGTAGACATTAGAGTTTTTATAGATAATATCACACTATATTTACCTGGATAGTAGAGTAATTATCCAGGAGGAGAGGGTGGTCTACAGTGTCAGATGTTCCACAGAGGTCAAAAAGAATCAGGATTGAGAAAAGGCCTAAAGAGATAATTGGTAACTTCAGTGAGAGCAGTTTCAGTTGAGTGAGTGGTCAATGATAAGGAGAAAGTTGAATCCCTAAGAGATTAGAAAGAACAGAAATAGAAAAATTTAGAATAGTGAATTTGCTGGGAAAGATTGAGGTACAACCGAACTCCATGCAGGTTGTAACTCATCAGTGTCTCATTAATTTCTGAGACTTTGTTTCCTTTAAAATGAAAAGAGGATGAGGTGGAGTTGGAATAAATTTTGGGGTTTTCCAAATAGCACCTTGATAATTCTGTGGATTTGCACAGTAATGTGGGAGAGACCCTGTGTAGTAGAGTTGGAGAGAAACCCCCTGACTGGCTATTGTGGGGAGGACCTCTGGGGGTCATACTGTGATCTTCTTGGGGTCATGTCATTGGGGTTATGCTATTGCTATTTAGGAATGTAGCTTCCCATTGTGGAAACGACTGGAGTGGGAGGACCAGAAGACACTCATGGCTGTAAATTTTGATTTGTGATTTTACATGTGTGTTTGTAGGTACCCAGTGCCCAGCTCACCTTTTTCTCTTTCTCTATTAATAGGTGCACGGCCCCAGACTGCATCTGTTTTGGTCCAGGCTCAAGAGCTCAGAAATATTCAAGAGGAGCTAAAAGTCAAGGAAAATGAACTCCAGGCTATAGAAAAGGAATTAGCCAGTCTAAAAAACACTGCTGAAAAGTAAGGCTTCTGTTAATTTTTTTCCCTTCAGAGATTTGAATGGTAGACAAAATAACATTTACCTTTTTCCCCCTAAGGACACAGTGAAATGGAAATATTCATGTTCTTTTTTATTTTGAATATTGAATAATTATTAAAAGGTATAGCTGTTAGAAGAAATTGTGGTCTAGCTCACAAAGAGCACTTAAGAGGGAGCCATATGGAAGAGGGTGAATTTGGAGTCAAGGCTGGATTTCTAATCTTGGCTCTGTAGCTTTTGGCCTGGGATGCGTTAAAAAGTCACCTGACTTCCATGAACCTCATTTGGGTCCTTTGAAAAATGAGGTTAGTGGACTAACTGCCTGTAACATTCCTCCCACCTCTAAATCTGTGATGCTTAGGCTAGCTGTCCAAAAGAAGATCATATTAGTTATCAGTTTGTGACTGAATGAACGTTGGTGAGCCTCCATTTGACAGATTTGGCAGTGAAGAAATAATTGCCAACTTGGATGAGAACAGTTTCATTTGAGTGAATCATCAAAGATAAGGAGGAGGTTGAATACCTAGGAACCAGGAAAAATGGTAGTCCCCTGGAAAAAAAATAAGAAAGTTCAGAAGAATGGTCATTTTTATGGGAAAGATGCATGAGATCTATGCAGGTTGTAACCCATCTGTATCTCCTTAACCTGTGATACTCATTTTTGTCTCACTCAGAATAAAAGGGGGGTGGGGTGGGGCTATTTATAAAGGTCTGTAATGTAGGGTTAATAACCTGTCCTACTAACTTTATGGGGCTCTTTTAAGGATTAAATGAAAATATGGGCTGAAAGTACTTTGCAGTCTACAAGTGGAAGGTGGCAGTGGAAATAATTTATATGTTCATTATTCTCATTAATATTTCTTTCCATAAAAGTTTGTATTGCTGACAATAACAGAAATGATGAAAAGCATATAATGAAAGCCCCCAGGAGTCTCAAGAATTCTCAGTTCTCTTTGTTACCTAGAATCATAAAGTCAATATTAGTTATTTTCAACAAACTTAGGTGTCTCAACACAGGGTAATGGCTTTTGCTGACAACTTTCAGCTTGCTTATGTTGATTCTCTATGACACTTCATAAAAGTCTTTACCAGGATTGTTTTCCTAGGTTGCTATTATGTTAACTAGAGAGCGAAAAAGCATGAGGTGTTGACAGTACCTAATACTTTAGGTGTTGTCACATGTGGGCACATGTTTTTTATACTTAGACATTTTCATGTTTATTGATAGATTATTAGTTATAAAATCCTTCCCAGTGAGAAGAGTGAGTGATGGGGGTCACTTGATGCCAGCATCAAGTGTGGGCAGAGATGTGAGAAAGATGAACCGGGCTGGGCAGGCAGTTCAGGCTAGAACTCCGATTATTGATACTCTCAACAAGATTTTTATAGAGCAAAGAGACAAAGGAGGTAACTATCAGTCACTATAACTTCTGTTACTGCTTTGTTCAGTTCTATGATGTCAGGCAGATGAAGTCAGGCAGACCTTGAAGGCTATCATATCCCTGATGTTCCCATACTAGATGTATACTATCTAAAATGTATTACTAGTCTTGTAGTAAGTTAATACCTTCTGGCTAATATCCCAGAACAGGGCAGAGCCCTGGATCTCAGGCTATCAGACAAGTTCTCTTAAGCCGCCTCATCACTAGGAAAACCTGGAGCTAGCTCCAAGGAACTACCTGAATCTTGGATCAGATGTTTTGGCTCCCTACAGTGAGGTGGTATTTTCTGTGATAAATAGATGCGCCATGACATATCTAACTTGGTGACACATTTGTATGTTTGGATTTGTGTGGAAAATTAATTTTATTCTGGGCATCATGGTGGCAAATACTTGTAGTCTCTGCTGCTTGGGAGTTTGAGATGGGTGAATCTTTTGAATTTCAGGAGATCTGAGTTTCAATAAGGCTAAAGCTGATGGAGTGTGTATACTTAGTCTTTTTTGTTGGGGACAAAGTTTTGTTTTTGTTTTTTGTTTTGCTATTTTAAATGAATCTGTTCTAAAATTTACATTTTTAGAAAAATGTTTTTTAATCAAGAAATTTCCTCTATTTTGCAATAAGGCCAATAATAATAATAGCTGACATTTCTGTGCTACATGCCAGACACTGGGCTAAGTGCTTTACAATTATTAAATCATTTGATCCTCACAGCAGCTTTGGGAGGTAGTTATTACTATCCCCATTTTGCACTTGAGGAAACTGAGGCAGAGGCTAAGTGACTGGCGCAGGATCACACAGTAAGTATTTGAGGTCATATTTGAACTCAGGTCTTCCTGACTCCAGTCCTGGCACTTTACTGTGTTGGACAGAGCCTTTTAGATCATAGGTTTTTGTAGAATATGCTGCTAAATCAGAGTTCAGAATTAATAATGCATCAGAAATGTGAGTTTGTATTTTGGATGTTTCACACAGCCAACAGATCTTTTCCCAGACATTTTCAGGCTCATTTTAGACAAAAGTATTTGTTTTAGTTGCACTTGTGAAACCCCAAAATGATTGTTGATCACTTACTATAAATGGAAATCTTTCAAGGTATCGGCAACTAAAACAGCAATGGGAAATCAAGTCAGAGGAGACAGAATTGTTACTCACTAAGCTTCAGCACAGTTCATACCACAAACAGCAGGAAGAGCTTGATGCCCTTAGGAAAACGATTGGTAAGACAAGATTTTCATACCTGTTACTTTGTTTCTGATGTTCTTTCTCTCCTGTCAGTTCATTCCATTTGTTTCAGTCATGGCCTGCTCTTTGAGACCCCATTGGGGTTTTCTTGGCAAAGATACTGGAGTGATTTGCATTTTCTTCTCCAGTTCATTTTCCAGATGTGGAAACTGAGGCAAACAGGGTGAAAGACTTGCCCAGGATCATGCAGCTAGTAAATGTCTGAGGCCAGGTTTGGACCCTGACACTAGACCAGGTGCGCTCTATAGTGCGCCATGTAGCTTTCTCTTGAGCTTATATAAAACAAATGAGGTCTTCTTCAAGATGTAAAAGATGAAATGTTAATCTACAGTGCCAGCAATGTTAATAATAATTTTAAATATTCAGTTAAGTTTTGCAACTCAAAATTTGGTCTCATGATTATCTCCCTCTTATCTGGGTTAACTTTTAGATTGAATTTAGGTGTACTTGGTACTGTATTCATATTGGGACAAGTACTACACTTAATGATATAATGTCCTTCTTCTCTCCCTCCCCCCCTTTTTGCCTTTTTTCTTTTTGGTGGGCAATTATGGTTAAGTGACTTGCCCAAGGTCACATGGCTAGTTTTTGTGTTTAGTGTCTGAGGCCAGATTTGAATTCAGGTCCTCCTGACTCCCAGACCTGTACTCTATTCACTGCGCCACCTAGCCTCCCCAACCTCGCCCTGCTCCCCCTTTTTAATTTTGAGTTGAGGTAGAAATAAATCATTCCCACAAGCTGACTCTCAGGGTTGTACACAGCTTGGACCCAGACCTATTTGAAATTTTTATCCCTCTTTAGAGTTCTGTAGGCACCTTCGGGGCAGGAAACATTTTCATTTTGTGTTTGTATCTGCAGAGCTTAATGCATTATCTTCCACACAGTTGGTACATGTTTTAAAAGACACATCTGCAGCCTCCCTGGTGGTGTTTAGGGGAATACAAGAATATATAGGGGAGAACTTTTTTTTTTACCATCTTCACCTTGTCCCTCCTCTATAAAGTTCTACTGTGCATCTTGTGCTGTGGAGCTGACCCCTGGTGCCTGAAGCCTCTGCCAGTGTAACAGAAGTTTGACAGTCCTAACTAACCTAAAAAAGCGTCCAGTGTAGGACTGGGGATAGATCCTGTCTGAGGATGAGCTTTGTGAAATTCAGAGCTGCTTTCTACCAGGAGATTTCTTTCTTTCTTTTCCTTTCTTTTCCTTTCTTTTCTTTTCTTTTCTTTTCTTTTCTTTTCTTTTCTTTTCTTTTCTTTTCTTTTCTTTTCTTTTCTTTTCTTTTCTTTTCTTTTCTTTGTTTCTTTCTTCCTTCCTTCCTTCCTTTCTGTCTGTCTATCATCTGTTGGCCACAGCAACTCAGAACAATCTACTAAGTTGTGGAGGGGCTGGAATCTGCGTTGGTGCAGGGAGTTCTCACATTGATAAAAACACTGATTATTCAAGGTGGAAATGAAGGAAAATATGTTAATCAATCAACAAACATTTATTTAGCATCTCTTTGGTGTCAGGCACTATGCTAAGTGATGACAGTGCAAAGAAAGGTGAAAGTATGGTTCCTGGTGTCATTGAGCTCAAATGCTCATGTTTGAGGAAGACACTAGCAATGACAGAGACTGAGAAATGACTCCTGCAGGTGGTGGGATTTGACCTTAGTCTGGAAGGAAACCAGAAAAACTAGGAGGTAGAAGCAAAGAGAAAGAACATCTAGACATGAGGGGACAATTGGTGAAAAGGCAAGAAGCTGGAGAGAGTTGCTTTCAAGGCTCAGCAAACATGCCCGTATAGCTAGATGATAGAGTATGTAGAAGGGAGGAGAAAAGCGTAAGGAGACTGGAAAGGTAGGAAGGGGCCAGGATTTGAAGGGCTTTTAAGAACTGTTATTATTATTATTATTATTATTATTTTTTAAAGCAATTGGGGTTAAGTAACTTGCCCAAGGTTCCACAGCCAGTTTTTGTGTGGGTGTTAAGTTCTGAGGCCAGAACCAATCCTAGGTCCTCCCTACTTCCGGGCCAGCGCTCTTACTCACTGCGCCACCTAGCCGCCCCCTAGCATAATAACTGTCATTTATACAGGGTGTCTCTAAGTCTGGACACATATGAAATCTCACTAACTGTGCACATTTTCAAGAAATAAAATGAATGAAATTTTCAACAGCATTTTATTTAATTAGCATAAATGAGATATCATAGGAAGGCATAGTAGACACATAGGAAATCTCATTAATTAAATTAATCTCATTAATATGGAAACTAGTCCCCAATAGCTAATGAAAGCTTTTATTCCATATGAAATTGTCATGGATAAAATCTTCAACACTGGGAGGTAGACACTATTATTATCCTCATTTTACAGATGAGGAAACTGAGGCAGACTGTGGTTAAGTGACTTGCCCAGGGTCACACAACTAGGAGGTGTATGAGGTGAGATTTGGATTCAAGTCTTCCTGATTCCTGGTCTAACACTCTTACCTACTGCTCCAACTAGCAGCCAGATGGAGCATTTTATATTTGATCCTGAAGGCAATAGAAAGTCACTGGAATTATAGGGGTGACTTGTTCAGACCTACATTTCAGGTAGCTGGCAGCTGAGTGGAGGATTCATTGGATTGTGTGTGTGTGGGGGGGCTGGGAGTGGGGTGACTGCTACTGCAGAATTATATTCCAGGTACTGGGAATAATTCAGAGCCTTGGGGTATATTGGGGAGGAAGAAGTGCAATAGTTTTATTATGTAAAATTATATTTTCTGATAGACTTGTTGGGACTTTTACTCTGAGTAGAATGCAGTTTCTAAAATATCTCATGCAAGAGGTAGCCTGATGAAGCACATGAACCAAATGATGTGTTTGCCATTTGAAGTATTTACTGAGCACTTTTCCCAGAGAGCTGCCTTCTTCCCACTTTAAAGTGACAAAATACTCACTTGTAGAGCTTGTTTTGACTGGGCAAGAAAATGTTTGAGCTCCCCTCCTTAACCTAATTGTATTTTCTGAACCCTTTCCATCTTATAGAATTCTAAGGGTTGGTGGAATTTCCTAGGTCTGACCCTAAGAAATTCTGTTTGATTTAACAGACTTGAGGAATGAGTAGAATTTCCCTACTTTTCTTACCCCCTTTCATCTTGCTTCTACATTTCGTCTTATCTCTTGTTTATAGATAATTTGAAATTACAGTTTTACTAACCTTCAGATATTTCATGTGTATGTTTTATATGTAGACATTCTTAACCAGTTAGGAAAGAGAAATGTATTGTACTGGAAAAAATAATGTCAGTCATCCAATCTTGAGGGTGTATATTTGAGCTTTTCCTGTTACCATCTTGAATATTTAAAACTGTTATAAACTAATGTATTAAGTGGTTGTCTTTGGAATTGTTAGTCACTGTTCTCTACTTTTGATTTAGAGGAAAGTGAGGAAACCCTAAAAAATACAAAAGATACACAAAAAAAGGCTGAAGAAAAATATTCAGTGTTGGAGAATAAAATGAAAAATGCAGAAGCTGAGCGAGAGAGAGAACTGAAAGATGCACAGAAGAATCTTGATTGTGCTAAAAAAAAGGCAGATGCTTCTAGCAGGAAAATGAAAGAAAAGCAGCAGGTAATGAATGTTTGATTTTTGATAGATTGAAAAGGAAACACATTTGCTGAAAGTATGTGATGGGCTAGAAAGTAGAGGGTGGATAGATTTGTTTCTTTCAATTTTGAGGGTTTTTTTATTATTATTTTTCTTTTTAAAAATTGTATGTTTATTTTTAGTTTACAACATTCATTTCCACAAGATTTTGAAATTTTCTCCCCATCTTTCCCCTACCCACCATCCCAGAACAGCTATCCCACTGAATACCCCCTCTTCCAATCTGCTCTTTCCTATATCCTCCCCAATCCCTACTCTGACTTTCCAGTAGGGCAAGATAGATTTCCATACCCCAGTGCCTTTATAACTTATTTCCCAGTGCATGTAAAAAAAAATTAATTTTTTTTAAACATTTGATTTTAAAACTTTGAATTCCAGATTCTTTCCCTTCTTCCCTCATCACCCACACTTACTGGGAAGATAAGCAGTTCATTATAGGTTGTACATGTGTAGTTATACAAAACATTTCCATAATGGATATATTGTTTAAGACTGACTATATTTCCCTCTATCCTATCTTGACCCACACTTGTTCTATTTTTTATTTTGACCCTGTCCCTTTTCAAAAGTGTGTGCTTCTCACTATCCTCTCCCCAATCTGTCCTCCCTTCTATCATCCCCCCTCTTATCCCCTTTGACCCATTCCCTTTTGCCTTCCTGTTGTTCTCCTCCATTGTAACAGTTTTCCCTTGCCTCTTCTATGTGAGATAATTTACCCTATTCTGTCTCTCCCTATCTCCTCATTATATTTCTCTCTCACCTCTTAATTTTTTAAAAATATCATCCCTTCCTATTCAATTGATCCTGTGCCCTCTGTCAATGTATACCTGTACACGTAAGTGCACATATGTATTCATACACACATATGCCCTCCTATATAGACATATGTATATATGTATCTACACAAAGACACACACACACACACACACACACACACACATTTCTATTCCCTTCAACTATCCTCATACTGAGAAAAGTTTCATCAGTTACAATTATTGTTTTTCCATGTAGGAATGTAATTAGTTCAACTTTGATAAGTTCCTTATGATTTTTTTTCCTTGTTTACCTTCTCAAGCATCTCTTGCTTCTTGTATTTGAATGTCAATTTTTCTATCCAACTCTATTTTTTTCATCAAGAATGCTTGAAAGTGGGGTGGCTAGGTGGTGCAGTAAATAGAGCACTGGCCCTGGAGTCATTAGGACAGGAATTCAAATCTGGCCTCAGACACTTAATACTTACTAGCTGTGTGACCTTGAGCAAGTCACTTAACCCTAATTGCCCTGCCTTCTCCCCTCCAAAAAAAAAAAAAAAGGCAAAAAAACCCCTAATGCTTGAAAGTCCTCTATTTCATTGAATGACCATATTTACCCCTGAAACATTATACTCAGTTTTTCTGGGTAGGTGATTCTTGGTTTTAATCCTTTGACCTCTGGAATATCATATTCCAAGACCTTCAGTCCCTTAATGTAGAAGCTACTAGATTGTGTTATCCTGATTGTGTTTCCACAATATTTAAATTGTTTCTTCCTGGCTGCTTGTAATATTTTCTCCTTAATCTGGGGATTCTGGAATCTGGCTATAATATTCCTGGGAGTTTTCTTTTTGGGGTCTTTTTCAAGAGGCGATTGATGAGTTCTTTCAGTTTCTATTTTGTCCTCTGGTTCTAAAACATCAGGGCAATTTTCCTTGAGAATTTCTTGAAGGATGATTTCTAGGTTCTTTCTTTGATCATGGTTTTCAGGTAGTCCAATAATTTTTAAATTATGTCTCTTGGACTTAATTTCCAGGTCAGTGGTTTTTCCCATGAGATATTTCACATTGCCTTTTATTCTTTCATTTGTTTGGATCTGTTTAATAGCATCTTGATTTCTCATAAAGTCACTAGCTTCCCTTTGCTCCAATCTAATTCTGAAGGAATGGTTCTCCTCAGTGAGCTTTTGAGATTCTTTTTCCATCTGGCAAATTTGGCTTTTTTAAGGCATTCTTCTCCTCATTGGCTTTTTGAGCCTTTTTTTGCCATTTGAGTTAGTCTATTTTTTAAGGTTTTATTTTCTTCACTCAGGTTGTTGACTCTCACTGTATAATTTTCTTGCATCATTCTCATTTCTCTTCCCAGTTTTTCCTCCACTTCTCTTATTTGGTTTTCTAACTCCTTCTTAAGGTTCTCTATGGCTTGTAAGCAGCTTATTCTTTTCTTGGAAGCTTCTGGTGCAGGAGTTCTGACTTTGCTGTCTTCTTCCTGTTCCATGCCCTGACTCTTTTTGTCCCCAAAAAGGAAATCCAAAGTTAGACCACTGTGCTTGTCTTGCTTCCCCTGCTTGCTCATGTTGCCACTCAATTACTTGCCTTTTGAACTTTTTGCCACAGTAGAACTCTGCTACTAGCATGGGGAGCTTTGTCCTAAGTCGCTGGGGTTTTCTCAGCTGCTGGAGCCATTAGTTGGGTGCCTTCTCTGAAGCCTCCACAGGCTCTGGCACCTGGTCACACACCCCAGGACCTTCACCCTAGACAGTGATCCAGATCCAAGCTGCTTAAAGCAAGAGGGATTACCTCTCAGACTGGTTGCTTGGTACCCCTACACTCTGCATGCCAGGATCTCTGAAGCAGCCTCGTGACGGTGGCTGCATGTCCACCGTGCCTCAGTCACTTCTCTGTCCAGGGGGCAAAGGCCAGAGCCTGCTCCCGAACTCTCAGGTCCCAAAGTCCACACTGCACTGACCTCTCACTTTGTCATTAGCATCTATGGGTTGATAGTTCTGGAAATCGCCACAGCTACTGGTGATCTGAAGTCCCTCCAGCTGTGGGCTGGTTGTGGCCGCCCTGAGGTAAAACCTTGGCTTGTGTGGGGCTGGGCTTGGCTTCCAACACACTGCCCTGCCGGTCTGTCTTCAGTGGGAGGTTAGCTTCTCCATGTCATTCTGTGGGTTCTGTAGCTCCAAAGTTTGTTTAGAGTCCTTTTTTAGATGAATTGGAGGAGTTTGGAGCAGGAGCCCTGTTTCTACTCTGCCATCTTGACTCTTTCCCCAGAGTTAGATTATTTTTTAAGGTGTTATTTTCTTCAGTCAGATAGTTGACTTGCTTTTCATAATTTTCTTGCATCTTTCTCATTTCTCTTCCCAATTTTTCCTCCACATTTCTTACTTGGTTTTCAGAATCCTTCTTGAGCTCCTCTATGGCCTGTAATGTAAGCAGTTCATATTTTTCTTGGAAGCCTTTGGTGCAGGAGTTGTGACTTTGTTGTCTTCCTCCTGTTCCATGCTTTGATCCTTTTTGTCCCCAAAAAAGAAATCTAAGGTTTGATTGCTCTTCTTGCTCTGCTTCCTTTGCTTGCTCACGTTGTCACTGAATTACTTGCCTCTTGAGCTTTTTGCCACAGTAGGACTCTGCTTCCAGAAAAAGGGAGCTTTGTCCCGAGCCGCTGGGGTTTTTCGTAGCTGCTGGAGCTATTAGTTGGGTGCCCTCCCTGCAGCCCCCACATGCTCTGGCTCACTGGTCACACGCCCCAGGACCTCCACGCTAGATAGTGATCCAGATCCAGGCAGGTTAAAGCAAGAGAGATTACCCCTCTGAATGGTCAGTTTTTCCTCCTATGATCCGCTGGCCAGGAGCTCTGAAGTAGCCATATGGTGGTGGTTGCATGGCTGCAGCTCCTCTGCTGCTTCTTGTCTTCTTGCCCTGGAGGCAGAGGCCAGACTGCACTCTCTGTCCCCCTGTTCCCAGAAAGTCCACACTGACCTTTTACTTTGCCTTTGGCATTCATGGGTTGATAATTCTAGAAACCGACACTGTTGCTTTTGATCCACTTTCTCGAAGTCTGCTCCAGTCTCTGCTGTTTGGGGCTTCCCTGAGGCTAAAACTGCAGACTCAGGCAGGGCTGGGCTCTGCTCCTAGCTCTGTGATGGACCCTCCCTGCCAGCCTGCAGGGCTGCCTTCAGCAGCAGATTTGTTTTTCTCTGTCCCTTTGTGGGTTTTGTAGCTCTTAAGTTTGTTTAGAGTCATATTTTATAGGTATTTGAGGTGGTTATGGGGGGAGCTCACAGAGTTTTCTTGCTTCTCTGTCGCCATCTTGGCTCTGCCCCCTTTTTTATTCCTTATTAACATGTTAAATTTAAAAGTAGGTGTCTTCAAAAGTAAGCATCACACCAATTGATAGAAATGCACTATTTTCTAAAAGTTATGATGGTGCAGGTTTCATAATTACACATAAAACTTGCTTTCTGAAAGTGTGTTGCAAGTCTTAAAGGAAACAAACTACCCTTGTTAGCACCTTGTTCAGGAGCAGGCTAAGGTTTTGATGATGGAGTGGAATTCACTTGATTGTGCCAGAGAATCAAACATTGTGCTGGATGTTGTGGGAGTTAGGAAGACGTAGATGCCATAGAACATGCCTTCTGGAGCTTACATTTCAATCAGAAGAGATGACACATTGCTACTTCAAGAGTAAAGTGATAAGCTGAGAGTTCATGATGCCTCATGGCAGAATATGATTCGTTACAGAGTGATGTGTGCAGTCAATGTTATGAACTTTGGGGAAGGTGAGCTTATTTAGCATCAGTGGCTTGGTACACTTTCATGGTGGAGGTGTGTGATGAGTTGGCCTCCAAAGATATAATAATGATAATGGGGACAAAAGAAAATTTTAAAGATGGAGATTATTAAGGAGGGGAAAAAGTATGTTGAGATGTAAGGAGCAGATATTACTTAGAAGTATGTGTACCTTGTGACTGTTGGAGAAGTATCTTGTACTTTGGGTTCCTAATCTCATTAGTGTTGGGTATTCCTTCCAACCATGAAGATCATAACTCCACCACCCCAAAGATTTTTTTTTTTTGCTTTTTGGAGGGCAATTGGGGTTAAGTAACTTGCCCAACGACACATGGCTAGGTGTTTGTGTGCGTTAAATGTCTGAGGCTGGATCTGAACTCAGGTCCTTCTGATTCCAGGGCCTATACTACTCACTGTGCCACCTAGCTGCCCATCACCCCAAAGATTTTTTTGCTCATGTCTTTAACACAATTCATATTTGGTGTAGGGGCCTTTTGGCTCTTTTAATATTTAGAGGTTACTAGTATAGCACTTGGACTGTTTCTCTGTTTTCTTTCATTTTGGTTATATGCATGTTTATACTCCTCTTTCCATCATGCTTGGGATAATAATGCGATTTTAATCTGAGAATGTGATTTTTTTTCATCATTCACAGTCATATAGTATCACTGGAAAATATTACTGAAAAGATTTTTGTTTTATGCATGAAACACCTTCATGTTGTTGGAAGCACTGCAGTTTCCCACATTTAGTCTAGCCTGGTCTCCACTTCTAGATTGAGCTTGTTATTAGTTGTCAGTGCCTCCAAAATTAACTCAGTTCATCCAACTTCATGTTGTAATTTGGTCATGTGGAGTTTTTCATCTACTTTTTTTGTACAAATGACAGGCTGATTTCCCTGGAAAGATTGGGGATTTGTTAGAAGAGTACCTGTAGTGTTTCAGGGTTTGATGTATTTGATGTGTTATTTAAGAACACTTGAAGGACTTTGCCATTGATAGAAAATCCTGGTTGTACGCTTAATAAGTTGCGGTGATCCAAAATTTTTTATTGTATGAGGACCTCATTTTAATGTAAAAAAACAATTTGAAGACCACATGATAAATTTAGAATATCTTCTGTGAAAGTCTGCCTGTCTCGTTGTATGCATAGACCATTGCCAGTTTTATGGTGATAAGGAAGGAATCACACAAGTTTATAGTGAATGTCTTTTCAGTTACCTTTTTTGTTTGGGTAAAATTTGCTGTGTTCTTCTCCAATCCAGGTAGCTCTCTCTCAGGACTTCTGGCAGTTCCAAAATTGAGTGGATTAACTCTCATAGGAACTGGGAGTATGCTTTTTGAAGGTGTGATCTAGAGGGTGCTATTCCAGGTGGGGAACATTAGGATAGTGCCAGGAAAGTTGGACAGATGACTGATGGGATGTAAACACTTGGATGGATGTGCATGGGATATGAAATAAGGAACTTAGAAGAAGAATTGTGCTAAAAGTTATTATCACTGAAAGGCAGGATCAGAAAAGAAGATGGTCCTATTATCACAGAAAGGGATAACTGCTGGATTGCTTAGTAGTTTAGTTCTTTCTTTCTTTTGTAAATGTAGAGACATACAAAACATTTCTATGTTAATCCTGTTGTGAAAGAAACCCAGACCAAAAAAAATCATGAAAAAAAGTTTTAAAAAGAAAGTGCTTTGATCCACATGTAGATTCCATCAGTTCTTTCTCTGGAGGCAGTTAATATTTTTTCATTTTTAAGTCTTTCAGACTTGTCTTGGATCATTTTATTTCTGAGAATAGCTAAGTCATTCACAATCTATCATTGTACATGTTGCTGTTACTATGTATAGTGTTCTCCTGGGTCTCTTCTCCTGGTTCACTTTGCGTCCGTTCATTGAAGTCTTCCTAGGTTTTTCTGAAAGCATCCTTCTTGTCATTTCTTATATAGCACACTAGCATTCCATCACAATCATATACCAAAGCTTATTCAGCCATTTTCCAATTGATTGCCCAGCAGTTTCAGTGACATTTTTGTAATGTCTGGGGACATTATAAGACAAGGCCCCCTGCACCTTTCTGTTTCCTTGTGGCAGATGTAGGGGAAGGCCCAGACAAGAGGTATATACATGAGTCTGTTGTTGGAGAGAATACCCACTGCAGTGTCATCTCAGGGTCACTTGAGGATTGGAGTAGTTTTTAAGCAAATGTTTTTTGATGCTTTTTTCTTCCTTATGTCATCACTTCTGAGGTAAGTGCCCTTTCCTTTATAGACCCCTTCCTGGTAGTAAAGAGAAGTGGCTAAGCAAAACACACATCATTGGTGTGTGTGACAGACAGTCCATAGCTAAGGTTGCCATTGTCTCTGGGCTGAGACCTGGGCAGTGTCCTCCACTTTCTGTCTTCCAAGGCGAGATGATGGCAGTGCAGATTTTTCAGTGTGGTTTTCCTTACCTTCTCCTGCTGTTGTCTGGATTCTTGTCTTCTTCAGGTTTATTTTTCCACTCACTTTCTCTTCTCTGTGTGGGGAGCTGCCTTGGGACCTTTCACTATTCTCTTGGGTGATGTTCTGGAAATAAGTGTCCACTTCCGTCTGGTGATACTCTGTGTGGCCAGGGGATCCAGTTTTGCTAGTGGAGGTAGTTTGGGGATCCTTTGGATCCTGTTATGACTGCTTTGTGCTGGTTAAACTCTAAAAAATTGTGGAAACATTGTGGTTACGAAACTAGAAGAGACATTAGAGGCATCTGGTCTAATCTTATATTATGGATGTGGAAACTGAGGCCTGGAGAGTTGAAGGTCACGTAGGTAATCATTGGAATCTCCCGTTTTAAATTCAGTTTCTTTGACCCTAGATCTAGTGCTTCGTTCCCTGTAGCATACTCTCTCTGTAGTCACCGTCTGCTTTTTTCCCATCTGCATAATTGACAATATAGTGTGTTTGTATTGCTTCCTTGTTCATACTGTTTCTTCCTGATACAACCTGAGTTTTAGAAGATTTGACAACAATATAACCTTATTTCTTTTTCTGTCTGTATAACGAATACTCTGAATACATCTTTATATAGCTTGGTTTTGTACACTAAACCGAAACACAGGTATTATCTACTGGAACACACTTGGTTCTTGAAAGTAGTTGACTATTAAATTATGCTGACCTTTCTTGCAGGTTGGTCAAGAATTTAACTCTACTGCCTATATCTTGGTTTATATGTAAGGTAGAGAGAGTATTTTTCCTTTCTGGAAGAAATATTGAAAGAATAAAGGAAATCATTAAAAAAAACCCTCAAAACATGTATACCTAATTTATTTTCTGTCCTCCCTCACTTCCAAAGAAGTATTCACTTTAGTACATAATACAATATTTTGTTGTGAATTAGTAAAGGTCATACTGATTTTTATGTTGTCCTTAAGGTACCACTCAATACCTCTGTAAATCCACATATCCATTTTTTATTAGGAAGTTGAAGCTATCAGTCTAGAACTAGAAGAACTCAAGAGAGAGCAGGCTAGCTACAAACAACAATTTGAGGCTGTAAATGAAGCCATCAAATCATACGAAGAACAAATTGCTGTCATGGCGTCTGAGGTGGCTAAGAATAAGGTATGTTTGATTCATTCAGCAAACCAGTAAGCTTTTGCTCTGCAGTGTATTTGACCAGTTGTGAGGAGAGATAAAACAGTGAATAAGACAAGGCACCTACCCTTAAACATTTTATAATCTAGTAGGTAGGTGTGATCAAATACACATACAGATAAATATAACCTATAACATTTTAGAAGTACAAATGCTCAGAATGTGATCACTTCTGTCCTAAAGGGTCAAAGATAGCTTTGGAGAAGAAATAGCATTTGACTTGGGCCTTGAAGGATGGGTAGGATTTCATCATGTAAAAATGGGAGTGGGGAAAAAGTACCCAATACAGAGGGATAGGTGTTAACAAAGACTGTGAAATGGGGATTAATTTGTATTGACTGGAGCGTGTAAAGTATATTAATGATTACATTGGAGAAGTCGTAAAAGCTAATAATAGTGTAATAGTTGTTTACGAAGTGACATGGGAATGGCTAAAATTAGATTAGATGTGATTATCAATTGCTATCTTACAGCTAATTTAAATTTCTTCCCTGTCACTCTTTGATGAGAATTTTAGAGAAATTATAGGTTATTGATCAGGAAAGATTTTTAACATATTGGTCCTAAATACTAACCTATTGTTTCTTGGCTAACTTTACTAGACAAATAAGTAAATCCAGGTAAACAGTGAAGGATTGAGTTTTTGTTCTTAAAAGTTAAATAAGTTTAAGTATTTTTGCTTAATATTCTCCACCGCCCACCGATAATTTAAAAAAAGAACATATTCATTTTTTAAATGATTTGAGACAGAGTTCATATGTTACCCTAAGTAGCCCTGAGAAAAAATTTAAGACCTACTTTGGAGAAATTTTATGCAGAAGAAAAAGAAATACCTTCAAACAGATTTATTTAGTGGGCTAATATCAGAGATTAAAGCTGGTATATCAGTTTGGTCTCATTATCATTTGCTTTGAGGAGGTTTTTTTCCCCGTTTAAATTATGAACAAATGAAAAGTGTCTGGATCTAAGAAAGGAATTTCTTCCCAATAATATGTGAGTATGAGTTTAGTTATGTAAAAAAATAGTAAGATGCTAGGAGTATATGTCCACTTCTGGGAGGAGTTTTGCAGTGATGGTTTTGTTTCCTGGACATGTTGGTTGTTTGCTTTTTTTAAAGCTGGGTTAAAAAAGTCAACAGTTTATTTTAGTAGATGTTGTCTAACAGGAATCAGTGAAGAAAGCCCAAGAAGAGCTGACCAAGCAAAAAGAAGTGATTGCAACCCAAGATAATATAATTAAAGCTAAATATGCAGAAGTGGTAAAACACAAGGAGCAAAATAATAATTCTCAACTTAAAATTAAAGAGTTAGATCACAACATCAGCAAACTTAAGCAGGAGGCTGAAGATACGGCCTCAAAGGTATGTCTGCATTCCTGTTTTCCTTTTGATAGTCACGTGGTTTACTCTGCCTAAAGCTCTTCTCCATAGTCTACACTGAAGTTTACTTGAGTTTCACGTGTTACTCAGGGTAATACTGATTAATTGAGCTATAAATCTTTCCTCAACTGTTTGAGTACTTTAAAATATATTGTTAAATATTTTTAAAAAAAATTATTTTTTTCAGTTAGGGTACTGACAAACATGTTTTTGTTGTAAGAAGTATAAACAATTGGTTTAACATTGATAATTTTAATTTTTAAGTTAACAGAAACACTTAATCAGGAAATAGTGGTCAGTAGTCTTGTGCTGATCAATAGTATATTTTAAAACGAATATCTTATACCTTGTACATATTAAGTATTTAAATATTTTTTGATTTTGTTAAAGATTTGTATGTAACCATATATATCTACATAAGAAGATAATTAAATTAAGGAATCAGTTTGGTGTAGGATGTAGAGAACTGGCCTTGCGTCCAGGAAGACCTGGGTTCAGGTGTCACCTCTGACACATCCTGTCTGTGTGATCCTGGACAGGTCACTTAACCTCTTTGTGTCTAGGCAACTCACTAAGACTTTTAAGTAACAGTGAAGATGCCTCCTTGCCTTGATGGAGGAAGTTTTCTCATTTTGGGAGTTCCTTGTATTAGTAGTGAAAACTCAGGTTTGGTCCTTATCTCTAAATAAGAGTAGAGGAAAAAAGAGGCACAGGTCCACATATGCTTTCCTTCTCTTCCTGGATGTGTTCCTTGGGCATATATTCAACCTGAAAGGAGACCTTAGAGATTTTTCCAAGTACTTGTTAAAAAAAACAGATGAAGAAATGGAAATGTAGAACATTTAAGTGACTTGCCAAAGGTAAACAGCAGTCTTCTAAAACTTTTTTCAGGTCATTTTCTTTTCATCTGCTGCAAATTTGTCTATCCCACCAAGGAAAATCATAGTTGAAATACTTAATTATGCTGTGGATGATATTTAAAAAAAATTTTTTTTTTTCCTTTTTGGAGGGGGGAAGATAGGGCAATGAAGGTGACTTGCCCAAGGTCACATGGCTAATTTTTTAAGTGTTTTAGGCTGGATTTGAACTCAGGTCCTCCTGATTCCAGGACCAGTGCTCTATTCACTGCGCCACCTAGCCACCCCTGTAGATGATATTTTTAAAAAATCAATCATTGTGTATCATTTACATAGGCTCTGACATATTCCAAAAAGCAATCTGCTGGGACTCTCAGTCTGCTAAAAGAAGTCTTACAAATGCAAAACTTGCTGTGATATTTGAAATTGCTTTCCAGAATAAATCTGGATCACTCTTTTCCACAATCTTGTTTATTAGATAACTTTATAGTATAGAACATATTTTATTGATATCTTTAATTTTTAAAATTATCCACATTCACCAGTTTGGCCCTCCCCTAACAGCCATATCTTATAATAAAAAATAGCAAAATCAGTTCAGCAAAACTAACCAATATATGAAAAAAAAGTTTGGCTTGTGTAGTGTTCTATACTTATTGCTCCCCATTTCTGCAAAGAAGGGAGGAGGTGCCATTTCACCATCTCTCTGGGGGCCAGGTTTGGTCATTATCATATCAATTGTTTTGTTGTCCTTTCCATTGACTTTGATATAATCATTGTATCTTTTTCCTGGTTCTGTTTACTTCACCTTGCCTTACTTTATGCGTCTTTCCATACTTAATCATATTAATTGTTTTTTTATGTCAGTAATATTCCATAATACTCATGCACCCCAGTTTATTTAGCCATTCCCCAATCAATGGACATCTACTTCCCCTTTCCCTCTCAATTCTTTATAATAATAAAAAAAAAATCTTGATACAGATATTTTTTCCTGCATGGGGTATAATCTCTGGTTCAAAGGGCACAGCGATTCACCTGCTTAAATCACTCCATAATAGAGTCCCTCCATATCTGAGGTGTCAGCTGCTATTTATAGATCCTTCTATAGTAGTTCTTTGCTTCCTGTGTATCTCCAGGTATCCAAAATGATGAAAAATCACGTGTGGATAAATTCGGAGAAACACCTCTTTGGCCAGCCTGATACTGCATATGACTTTAAAACTAATGATCCAAAGGAAGCGGGTCAGAGGCTGCAGAAGTTAGGAGAGAAGAAGGAGAAGCTGGGGAGAAATGTCAACATGAGAGCCATGAACATGCTGACCGAGGCAGAAGAGCGGGTGGGTGTGTCCAATGGGACAGGGAGAGCCGCCTTCGGCCTGAGGAGTGGGCGGGAGCTGGATGCCTGCACCTCATCCTTTTTTCCTTCCGGACTTTCTTTTCATTTTACTCTGCCATTTTCTGGGCAATTTCCTCTTCTCTCTCACATTTCAGGCCTGCACGTCTCTTGCCTGTATCCATGGTTTAATCCAGATGATGGCACTTAATTGTGTAGGTGGTGGATTTGTGCCCTGGGCTAAATAACTTCTCCTGTTTATGCTATGTTTATGTTTATGTTTATGCTTACCTTTGTTTCACTTAATGTAAAAGAAATTTGTAGATTGTCAAATTATAGCAACTCATATTTTCCATCTTTTTCCTAGTGAAATAAGATGAACATAATAAGTATTTCATTTTGTTTTTTTGTTTTAGATTTTATCCTCCTGAATTCCGATGAGTTTGAAACATGCCTAGCAATTTTTCAGCACCCACAGCTATTCCAGCTATGGGAAGTATAGATAATGAAGTGAACATGAAATTTTTAACATTGAAAAAATAGATATCACTGAAACTTGATGCAGTTGAAGAGGGAGTATTATTCAGAAGAGAAAACTGGAAAAGAAGCAGAGGAAAAATGCCATGATACAAAAAAGAATCTGAGAGTAGAAACAGGGGAGAAAACATTTAAATTCGGCTAAAAGTGAAAACAAAACACTTATGTGTGTGTATAAAAAGGAATCAAGACATGTCGTGTGTATGTATGTATAGAGAGAGTGCGTGCACACAGACGTCCCATTCAGATGTCTAACATTAGTGATGCTTTCTCTCATGTGCATTATAAAGTTGGCCTCAGCCATCTTAAAAAATCTTCTTGGACTCTCACAAAGTCTTGCGATTACTTAGCTTTCTGGGTTTAGCCTTTTATCTCTCAGAAGACAAGAAGTTATAGAGGGGTACTATTATTCCATATCTGAGTCTTATAAGCGAGGAAGAATTTGATGCTACTATGGGAGTGATCTAAACCTTGGGAGAAAGTGATCATATCCTTGCTATTGTGGGGAATAGGAGCACAGGGATGCATAGGCTAGACTTTAGTAAAGTAGACCTCCATTAAATTCAGAGGAAGGAAATGATCCTATGGCTAGATAGTTTAAAAAGGGAATGAAGTTCTAGTGATGAGAGTCTAAAAAACTGAAACTGCCATAATTTAAAATTCCTTGAGCACTTCAATATTTGTGTGTTATATGACTATCAATACAGATGATGTTAGTTTTTCCTTGATAGGAGGTCACATTTCATTGCTAACCTTGTTTTGGTTTTTGCTGTAAGACTTTGGGAAAGTTAGCATGTTTGGGAAAGGAAATAGCTTCCAGTAAATAATTAAAACTTCAAGCACATGCAGGAGAGTGAGGGGAAGCCTTAATGATTTTTTGATGCATGTGTAAATATAGTAAGATGCCAGCACTTAATATATCATGGTGCTACCAAAACATACTGACTGGAATCTGCCAATTGCTTTTTCCCCTATTAGTATAATGACTTGATGAAGAAGAAAAGAATTGTAGAAAATGACAAATCCAAAATTCTTGCAACCATTGAAGACCTCGACCAGAAGAAAAACCAGGCCCTAAAAATTGCGTGGCAAAAGGTATTTTAAAAGATTGTGCTTATGTTATGTAGATGTGAAAAGGGTATAGAATATTGTCATGTGCCCATGCTGATGGGATGCTTGTTTTTTTGTTTTGTTTTTGTGTTTTTGGAGGGGGAAGGCAGGGCAGTTTAAGTGACTTGCCCAAGGTCACACAGCTAGTAAGTATTAAGTGTTAGAGGCTGGATTTGAACTCAGGTCCTCCTGACTGCAGGGCTGGTGGTCTATTCACTGCGCCATCTTGTTGCACCTGCTGATGGGATGCTAAAGGGATCAGTGACAGGAATAATTTGAGACTATGTGATGGCAGCCTCAGATTTTCTCATACACATCTATCTCTTTGGACCTAGATAGGTGATGCATCCCTCTACTGCTGCCTGCTGTAGTCTGTTCTTTAATTCTGTTCAGGTTATGTCGTTACCCACTTTTGGTTGACTAGCTTTCTAATTATTTTTTGCTTCCTACATTAGCTCTATTATCCATATGTTCCTCCCACATTGGAATGGGAATGGGAATTTGAAGATCTTCCCTGCCCCTTAATAGACCTGGGGGGGGGGGGGCAGAGAAATTGAAGACCTCCCCTGCTTTGAAAGTAAACTCTGCCCCCTGATAGGCTGAATGTAATCTCATGAAGCCTGTGGTGGGAGGAGTTTGCTGAAGGGAAGCAGAGCTCACAGGAAGCTAGGAGCCAGAGCGAGAGAGACTCTGGGAGAGAGAGGGGCTCAGGCAAGGAGAGAGGTTTGTGAGTAAATATTGATCTTGTATTGGTTTGTGGGAAGGCTGAAGGATGCTGTGGCTCTCAGCATTATTATGGCTTCTATGATGGAATTGGCTTATTGATTTTGGGATTCGGTTTTCTGGTGTCTAAATAAATGTTTCAGTTCTGTCCTCTACCTGTAGAATCTGTTATGTTTACGATCAAACGTCATGTGATATTTATAGTCACGGTCTTTATTGTGATTGTGGGCGTTGTAAATATTGCATTGGCACTACATACATCTTCCTCGTAGCTACAAACATGTAACCAAAATTTCATAGAAGTGATAAGAAGTTGCCCAACTCTTTAGGGATAAGAGGTGTTTAGACTTCTTTTGTAATGTTTGTGCAAATCAACTGAACTGAATTCTGTTACCATGTGAAGGGAATGGGATTCTGGAGAGTGAAGGGAAAGTGAACGGAGATATGTTGGAAGGGGCAGATTTGGAGATGGAGGAACGCCTCAGAGATCTGCTATGATTTCATAGTTAGTAGCCCAGAACAACTGTGAATAGGAAGGCAGGGTTGTTTGGTGAGTAAGATGCTACTGTAGAAAGAATGTTGCCCTAGAACTAAGAAGGTCCAGCTATTAAATGGCAGAGTGATCTTAGGAAAATCATTTCACCTTCCATGGCCCTCATTTTGTCATTGTTAGATGAAGAGTTTGGACCAGGTGTTTTTAAAGATCCCTTACCTTTTTTTTTTTTTTTTTTAAGCAATTGGGGTTAAGTAACTTGCTCAAGGTTACACGGCTAGTCATTATTTATGTGTGGGTGCTCATTTTCTGAGGCCGGATTTGATCTCAGGTCATCCCAACTCTGAGGCCGGCGCTCTTACTCACTGCGCCACCTAGCCGCCCCTCCCTTACCTTTTTTAATCCTGTCATCTTCTTGAGAGGCACTGTGGCATAGTGGATAAAGAACTCTTTGAAATCAGGAAGTCTTGGGTTGAAGTAACTTCTCTGACATATACTAGCTTTGTGATGCTGGGCAAAGTTTTTTCTTTTTTTTTCAAAAGCTTTATTTATTTCTGGTTTACTTCATTCATTTCTGCCAGTTTTTGTGTTACAAATTTTCTGTCTGTTTTTCCCCTACCCACCTCCCCAAAATAGCAGTCCCCAGGATATCCCCTCCTCTTATTTCCCAATTACATGTAAAATAGTATTAATAATCGCATATCTATCTATATATATATTTTTTTTTTAAACATTTGGTTTTAAAACTTTGAATTCCAAATTCATTCCCGTCCTCCCTTATCACCCACCCTTACTGGGAAGATAAGCAGTTCAACAGGTTGTACATGTGTAGCTAATGTAAAACATTATCATAGTAGATGTATTGTAGAAGACTGATTATATTTCTCCCCTCCCCCCATCCCACCTCCCACTTGTTCTATTCTCTACTTTGATCTTGTCCCTTTTCAAAAATGGGTGCTTCCAACTTCCCTTCCCCCCAGCCTGGCCTCCCTCCCATCATTCCTCCTCTCATCCACTTCCCCCCTACTCTCCTGTAGGGTGAGATACCTTATTTAGTGTGTATGTCATTCCCTCCCTGAGCCAAATTCAATGAGAATAAGGTTGACCCATTCCCTTTTGCCTTCCTGTTCTTCCCCTCCATTGTACCCATTTTCTTTTGCCTCTTCTATATGAGATAGTTTGCCCCATTCTGTCTCTCCTCATCTCCTCTCATTATATTCCTCTCTCACCTCTTAATTTCATCTTTTAGGTATCATCCCTTCCTATTAAATTGGTCTTATGCCCTCTATCTATGTATACCTGTAAACACATATACATACATTCATATATGTATTCATATGCCTATACCCTCCGATAAAGACTATTATATATATATATACATATATATACATATATATATATATATATATATATATATATATATATATATATATATATATATATTCCTATTCCCTTCAACTATTTTCATGGTGACAAAAGTTTCATAAGTTACAATGATCATTTTTTCCATGTAGGAATGTAAATAGTTCAACTTTGATAAGTTTCTTATGATTTCTTTTCCATGTTTACCTTCTCATGCTTCTGTTGTTTCTTGTGTCTGAATGTCAAATTTTCTATTCAACTTTGTTTTTTTCATCAAGAATGCTTGAAAGTCCTCTATTCCACTGAATGACCATATTTTCCCCTGAAACATGATACTCAGTTTTTCTGGGTAGGTGATTCTTGGTTTTAATCCCAGGTTCTTTGACCTGTGGAATATCATATTCCAAGCTCTTTGATCCCTCAATCTAGAAGCTGCCAGGTCCTGTGTTATCCTGATTGTGTTTCCACAATATTCAAATTGTTTCTTCCTGGCTATTTGTAATATTTTCTCCTTGATCTGGGAATTCTGGAACCTGGCTATAATATTCCTAAGAGTTTTCTTTTTGGGATCTTTTTCAGGAGGTGATCTGTGGATTCTTTCAACCTCTATTTCCCCCACTGGGTCTAAAACATCAGGGCAATTTTCCTTGAGAATTTCTTGAAGGGTGATTTCTAGGTTCTTTCTTTGATCATGGCTTTCAGGTAGTCCAATAATTTTAAAATTGTCTCTCCTGGATCTATTTTCCAGGTCAGTGGTTTTTCCCATGAGATATTTCACATTGCCTTCTATTCTTTCATTTGTTTTGATCTGCTTAACAGCATCTTGATTTCTCATAAAGTCATTAGCTTCCATTTGCTCCAGGCTAACTTTGAAGGAATGAATCTCCTCAGTGAACTTTTGAGATTCTTTTTCCATCTGGCAAATTCGACTTTTTAAGGCATTCTTCTCCTCATTGCCCTTTTGGGCCTCCTTTGCCATTTGAGTTAGTCTATTTTTTAAGGTGTTGTTTTCCTCAGTCAGGCTGTTGACTCTCATTTCATGGAGAGTCTTGCATCATTTTCATTTCTCTTCCCAATTTTTCCTCCACTTCTCTTATCTCCTTCTTAAGGTCCTCTATGGCCTATAGCCAGCTCATATTTTCCATTGAAGCTTTTGGTGCAGGAGTTCTGACTTCACTGTCTTCCTCATGTCCCATGCTTTGCTCCTTTTTGTCCCCAAAATAGGAGTCTAGTGTTGGATTCTTCTGTTTGTTTTGCTTCCTTTGCCTGGTCACGTTGCCACAGTAGGACTCTGCCACCAGCCAGGGGAGCTTCCGTCCCAAACACTGGGGTTTTCTCAGCTGCTGGAGGTATTAGTTTGGTGCCCTCTCTGAAGCCGCCAAACACTCTGGCAAGCTGGACACACACCCCAAGACCTCCACCTTAGACTGCAATCCAGATCCAAGAAGGTTAAAGCAAGAGCGATTACCCCTAAGACTGGTTGCCTGGTCCCCCCCCGACAGTCTGAAGGCCAGGAGCTGAAGCTGCAACATGGCACCAGCTGTACCACGGCTCCTCAGCGGCTTCTTGCCCTGTGGGAAGAGGCTGACACACTCCCAACTACTGGTCCCAAAGTCAACAGTGCACTGACCTCTCACTTTGTCCCTGGCATCTGTGTGTTGGTAAATCAGGAAATGGCCACAGCTGCTGGTGTTCTGGAGTCCCTCCAGCAGATGTTTGGTCAGGCCCACCCTGTGGCTAAAACGTCTGGCTCATGCTGGGCTGGGGTGGGCTCCCAGAGTGCTGTGCTGGCCACTCCCTGCCGGGCTGTCCTCAGCGGGAGGTTAGCTTCTCTGTGTCATTTTGTGGGTTCTGTAGCTCCAGGGTTTGTTCAGAGTCCCCTTTTACATGGACTGGTGAAGGTGGAAGCCGGAGCCCCGGGAAGTCCTGTTTCTACTCTGCCATCTTGACTCCACCCCTGGGCAATAGTACCCCAGAGGACTCTCTAAGGCTGTAAGTGACAGAAGAATCAAGGAGTTAAGGGTTTCAAGAAAAGAAGACAGTGTGGAATTGAAATGGTTAAACTTAAGGTTGAGATCAGTGTAGAAGAAAGTGAATTCAGATCAGAAGCAGTGGATTGAGAGCACTGAAGGGTAGATAGGTGCAGGAGAAATAAGAGGGAGATGGAATGATAAGTTATTTTCACACTGAAGGATATTAAGAAATTTTGACTGTGGAATGGAAAGGAACACATCATGTTGAGATTCAGAGTGTGACCATCTCTGTGTTTGACTGAGCTGGAGTGGAGGAATAGGTTAGAGGTTTTAAGGAGGTCAGAAAAACTAAGAAATTGAGGTTATGTCATTTGAAGGAGTGTCAGCATGAATATTGAAGTCCTCTAGTGTAATGGCAGGATTTGGGAAGGAGGGAAAGACAAGGGTACAAGGTACAGGAACTAGGTACTAAACTTGAGAAAGGGGGAGAAGGACCTGGAGGACTGAGAGACAGTATTTGCCATGATGTGTATTGGGTGATAAATTAAGAGTCGAATTTACAGGAGGAGAAGTTGTAGAGCAATAATAGTAAAGAAAGCATGGAAATGGCAGTGGAGAGCAAGGACTGTTCTGACTCCTCTAGCAGAACCGCTGTGACCTGGGGGAGACGGCAGGTATGGGAGAGAATGACCAAGAATGCAACGTGTGCAACATCACGCCTCTGAATGCAAATAGATGGAAAGAGTCTAAGAGGGTAGAGGTCCAAAACGAAGGGAAGTTTGTTAGTTATCCGAGGGAATTCCAGAAGGCACAGTGGAAGAGGTGAGCAGAACTGGAGTGGGGCATGGAAGGGATAAAGTTAAGGAGTATGGGAGTGAGAGAATAGGGAGAATAACTGGTGGTGGGAGTTTGGTAACTATAGGAGTAGTAGTAGGTGTCATGTGATCATGCAGTGTCGGAGGAAAGGAGGAAGATGTATGTGAGATATTTTGGAGGCTTGTTCTCAACTTGGCAACTGAATATTGGGGGAAGGAGAAAGTGGAAAAAATGACTGCTGTTTCAAGCCTGAGTTACTGGGGGGTTGGGTGGTGCTACCAGTTTTAGAAATGGAAGTTGAGAAAAATGGGAAAAATAGTGATGCTTTCATTTTTGGACATGTTAAACTTGAGGTGATGATGGGACATCTATGTGGAGATGGCCTGATAGCAGCTGGAGATATGGGACTAGAAATCAGCGGAGACATTGAGGGTTAGATAATAAAATCGTTGATACAGAGATGATAATTGAACTCCTGGAAACATGTGGGCTTGTCAAGGAAAACGCCATGTAGATAATCTTCTGTGTGACTACCTGCATCTATGTTTACCTAATGTCTGTCTTTTGTGAAGTGAAATGAGGACCATTAATGAACAAGGACATCTTTGCTCAAGCAAATATGGATTAATTTTCTCCATAACATCTGAAGCTACTAGGAAGTATTTAAATTCTACTAGGTGAAGAGTACAGCTGCTGAATTTCATTCTGTATGATTTTTAGTAACCTTTTGGTAAACACTTTACTGTTCTCATATCAAGGTGAACAAGGACTTTGGTTCAATTTTCTCCACTCTTCTGCCGGGTGCTAATGCTATGCTTGCACCACCAGAGGGACAAACTGTTTTGGATGGGCTGGAGTTTAAGGTTGCTTTGGGAAATACCTGGAAAGAAAATCTAACTGAACTTAGTGGAGGACAGAGGTAAGAGTCTTTTTTCTTCTTTTTCATTTTCAGTTTAACATTCAAATACAGAAAAGCAATATAGAATGAAGCCTCAATTAATACTGTAAAATCTGAACTATTTACCTTTTGATTTAAAAAAAAACAAAAGAATTGAAAGAAAAAAATAAGTAGTATATTAACTGTATTTACTTCCAAATTCTTTTCTGTATGCTTTCTTTATATAGACATATCAAAATATACCCAGCCAATGTTTTATAGTAATGTTTTCATTATTTTCTCCTTTGAAATTTTTTTATCACATCATAACTTTACATCCGAATGTCATTTTGTCTTTGAATATTCTCCCTATAAATGTGTTACATATTATTTTAAATTTTTGTAAGTTATATTTAAAATTCCTATATAGCTTTCTTAAAGTTTTGAATATAAATTAAGGTTCTTAGTTTAAAATACTTAATGTATTTAATAAAAAATAAGAGGAGTGATTGAATTATTGCTTATTTGTATTAGCATATTTTTCCAGACAGTGGTATCTCAGCCATGTGAGAGATAGTAATAGCTAGGCAGAAGTTCCTGATCTATAGGGAAGAGGTAGGGAACCAGAGACAATTAGTGGCACCTACTCTAACTTTAAACCCTCAGAAAAAGGATATATTGTTTCACCAGCTGTACCAAAATCTTAGAAATGGGGTTTGACAACCCAGAGCACAAGCAATTTGCATGAAGTAATACATGTTTGAAAGATGGCTCATGGACCAGTTTTTCCTATCACCATCAGGAGCTGTTGATAGCTGAGAGACTTAGGGTCATCACTCATTCAGTTTTCTTTTCTAACCACCCTGTTCTTTTTGTGTGTGGGTTTTTGTTTTTTTTGTTTTTTTGTTATTTTTAGAAGGGGGTGGTAAGGCAATTGGGGTTAAGTGACTTACCCAAGGTCACACAGCTAATAAGTGTCAAGTGTCTGAGGCCAAATTTTTTTTTTTTTAAAGCAATTGGGGTTAATTAACTTGCTCAAGGTTACACAGCTAGTCATTATTTATGCGTGGGTGCTCATTTTCTGAGGCTGGATCTGATCTCGGGTCATCCCAACTCCGAGGCCGGCGCTCTTACTCACTGTGCCACCTAGCCGCCCCTTTAGGGCAATTGGGGTTAAGTAACTTGCCCAAGGTCACACGGCTAGGTTTTTGTTTGTGCGGATTAAGTGTCGGAGGCCGGCTCCGAACTCAGGGCCTTCTGATTCCAGGGCCGGCGCTCTGCGCCACCTAGCCGCCCCGTGAGGCCAAATTTGAACTCCACTCCTCCTGACTCCAGGGCCAGTGCTCTATTCACTGTGCCACCTAGCTGCCCCTAACCACCCTGTTCTTTCCCCAGATACTATTAGGCTTTAGCATCTTGATTGCCAGCCCTAAATTATGGAATGAATGAAATTTTTCTCAAGGCTTAAAAACCTTAAAAAATAAAAATTTGAAGGGACAAATAAAAATTCTAGGATTTTATTCCTTTCCATGGAAATCGAGGCTCACTGATAGCTATTGATGTGAAAAATGAAATTTTAGTTCAGATAACTTCTTTTGAAAATGAACAATTGGTAAACAAAAGGCAAAAAAGCAGAAAATAAGAATTTTAAAATCATTAAACTTTGAAATCTGATATTACAAGAGATCTGGTTACTACCACTTTTTTTTTTAAACAAATGCTTTATTAATTTCTGTTTTGCATCATTCATTTCCGCCAGATTTTGAGTTACAATCATTTTCCCCCCATTATTCCCCTACCCAACCTCCCAGAATAGTAGTCCCACAAGATATCGCTTCCTCCAATCTGCTCTCTCCCATACCTTCTCCCATACCCCCATCGACTTTTCCATTAGAGGACGGTGAATCTTTGTGTCCCAATGCCTGCACATCTTATCTCCCTATTACAAGCAAAAGAGTATTAATAATAGTATTTATATATATTTGAAACATTTAATGTTACGACCTCAAATTTCAGATCCATTTCCTTCCTCCCTTGTCACCCATTCCCTCTTGGGAGATAAGTAATTCAGTATATGTTGTACATGTCTAGCTATGCAAAACATTATCATAGTAGATATATTGTACAAGGCTGCTTATAATTCCCTCCCACTCATCCCACCCCACACCTGGTCCATTCCCTACATAATCCTGTCCCTCTTCTCTAGTGGGTACTTCCAACCTCCCCTCACCCCAAGGATGCCCTCCCATCCATCATCCCTCCTCTCATCCCCCTTCCCCCTATCTTGCTGCAGGTTGAGATATCCCATTTAGTATGTATGTCATTTTCTCCCTGAACCAAATTCAATGTGAATGTGGTTTTGCCTTTTTAGCCTTCCTTATTCTCCCCCTCCTTTGCAACCACTTCCCCTTGCTTCTTCTACATGGGATAGTTTACCCTACCCTGTCTCTCCCCATCTCCTCTTGCCACTTTCCTCTCTCACCTCATAATTTCATCCCTTGAGTATTCTCCCTTCCCAACAAATTCAACCTATGCCCTCTATCCATATATAACTGTAACCATATACACACACATTCACATATGTATTCATATGACCACACACCCTTCTTCCATTATTTTCATAGTGAGAAAGATATCATCAGTCACAGGTATTGCTTTTCCATATAGGAATGTAAATAGTTCAACTTTGATAAGTTCCTTTTGATTTCTTTTCCCTGATTACCTTCTCAGGCATCTCTTGCTTCTTGTGTCTGGATGTCAAATTTTCTATTCAATTCTGGTTTTTTCCTCAAGAATGCTTGAAAGTCCTCTATTCCACTGAATGACCATATTTTCCCCTGAAACAAAATACTCAGTTTTGCTGGGTAGGTGACCCTTGGGTTCATTCCCAGTTCTTTTGCCCTCTGGAATATCATATTCCATGCCCTTCGATCCCTCAGTGTAGAAGCTGCCAGGTCCTGGGCTATTCTGATTGTGTTTCCACAATATTGAAATTGTTTCTTCCTGGCTGCTTGTAGTATTTTCTCCTTGATCTGGGGATTCTGGAACCTGGCTATAATATTTCTGGGAGTTTTCTTTTTGGGATCTTTTTCAGGAGGTGATCGGTGGATTCTTTCAACCTCTATTTTGCCCCCTGGATCTAAAACATCAGGGCAGTTTTCCTTGAGAATTTCTTGAAGGGTGATTTCTAGGTTCTTTCTTTGATCATGGCTTTCAGGTAGTCCAATAATTTTTAAATTGTCTCTCCTGGATCTATTTTCCAGGTCAGTGGTTTTTCCCATGAGATATTTCACATTGCCTTCTAATCTTTCCTTTGTTTGGATCTGCTTAACAGCATCTTGATTTCTCATAAAGTCATTAGCTTCCATTTGCTCCAGTCTAACTCTGAAGGAATGAATCTCCTCAGTGAACTTTTGAGATTCTTTTTCCATCTGGCAAATTCGACTTTTTAAGGCATTCTTCTCCTCATTGCCCTTTTGGGCCTCCTTTGCCATTTGAGTTAGTCTATTTTTTAAGGTGTTGTTTTCCTCAGTCAGGCTGTTGACCCTCATTTCATACTTTTCCTGCATCCTTCTCATTTCTCTTTCCAATTTTTCCTCCACTTCTCTTATTTGATTTTTAAAGTCCTTCTTAAGGTCCTCTATGGCCTGCAACCCGCTCATGTTTTCCCCTGGGGCTTTTGGAGCAGGACTTCTGACCTCACAGTCCTTTTCCCGCTCTATGCCCCCAAAATAGGAGTCTAGGGTTGCATTTTTCTGTTTCCTTTGCCTTGGCATGTTGCCACTTAATTGCTTGACTTTTGGGCTTGTTGCCACACTATGGCTTTAAGGCCAGATAGAGGAATTTTCATCCCGAACGTGTGGGGGGCAACTTCCGTTTCTGGCAAGCTGTAAACCCACCCACAACTTCCACCCTAGATCACAATCCAGATCCAGGGAGGTTAAAGCAAGAGCGATTACCCCCCAAGACTGATCACTGGATCTCCCTACAGTTTGCAGGCCAGGAGCTGGCGTTGCCTTTGAAAACTACAAAATGGTGTGTCTCCTCAGTGGCTTGTAGCCCCCAGGGGAGGAAGCCGCCGCATTCCCCAAATACTGGTCCCAAAGTCCATAGGGCACTAACCTCTCACTTTGTCCTGGGCATGTCTATGTTGATAATTCTGGAGTCGCCACAGCTCCTGGTGTTCTGGGGTTCCTCCAGCTGGCTGCTGGCCCTGCCGCCCTGGGGCTAAAACCTCGGTTCACACGGACCTGGGCACACGGACCTGGGCACACGGACCTGGGCTCGGCTGGGCTCCTGCACTCTGTGCTGCCAGGTCCCAGACCGCTGCGCTGGTCCTTCCTGCAGGGCTGCTAGGCTGTCCTCAGCGGGAGGTTAGCTTCTCTGTGTCGTTCTGTGGGTGCTGGGGCTCCAGAAGTTGTTCAGAGTCCCCTTTTACATAGTTTGGGGGGAATCTGGGGGCAGAGTGGCTTGGATGAGCTGTTTCTACTCCGCCATCTTGGCTCCGCCCGTACCACTTTCTACCTTCATCATTTTATATAATGACTCACCTCCAGCCGGCTCTTCTGTTTACATGAGTACTTGGAGAAAGGCACATATTTTTTTTTTTTTTTGTATTTGAGTAATTTAAAAGAAATGTGATTTCACTATTTTTCTCCTCTTTTTAAAAAATAGGTCTTTGGTTGCTTTATCTTTAATATTATCCATGCTTCTCTTCAAACCTGCTCCAATTTATATCCTGGATGAGGTTGATGCGGCCCTTGACCTTTCTCACACCCAGAACATTGGACAAATGCTTCGTACTCATTTCACACATTCCCAGGTGAGACACTGAAATCTATTAAATCTTGAGTAATAAGTCTATGCAGTTTTCCTTCCTTCCTTCCTTCCTTCCTTCCTTCCTTCCTTCCTTCCTTCCTTCCTTCCTTCCTTCCTTCCTTCCTTCCTTCCTTCCTTCCTCCCTCCCTCCCTCCCTCCCTCCCTCCGTCCCTCCCTCCCTCCCTCTTTCTGTTTTCAGAAAGTCAGTATTAGACTGTAATAAATCTGATCTTCTTAGACACATATTCAGAAATGTTTCTCGTGTCTCTTCTCTTTTCAGTTTGTTGTTGTGTCCCTGAAGGATGGCATGTTCAATAATGCAAATGTTCTTTTCAAGACCAAATTTGTGGACGGAGTTTCTACAGTGGCCAGATTTACTCAGTGTCAAAATGGAAAAAACATGTCTTCACAGCAGAAAGGGGATAAGATAAAATCTAAGAGCAGGCCTAAGTGATGAAATATGAATGTTCTGAAGTGCAGCCCTCCATTCATTACTTTATTCTGTCTTTTCAATCTTCATGTTAATACCTTGGAACTTAAAGTTGAGTGTCCTCTCTCAAGTACACTTTTGCTTGTGTGGAACCAGGGAAACTCATGTCCATTTCTTGTTTATACTTTCCTTATTTTTATGATTCTTCTCTAAACATTTAAAAAAGTGGAGTGTTCCTAGAATCCATCTGTGGTGCTTTTGTATTATAAATAGAACTAAATAACTTAAATGTCAGTGTTTTAAAGAAACCTTTTCTGCTTCTGACATGCTTGTCTGTTAAGTGAACATGGCACGTCTGCTATTTGAAAAGGCCAATAACTTGTTTTTATTCTAATCACTTGAGTTTTGTCCTTTAAACAAGAAAATGTAAATGTATTTTTATGTTTTGATATCATGTGTACCTTTGTGAATACTTTCTTAGTCAGAATTTTCTCTTTTAGGGATACAAGATATGATGAGTTTATAGATGCTAAATTCAAGAGCAGACCAGAATCAAGAATAAATAGAAAACATAGTGATAGGGGAAAGCTGCTAATGTCTGCACTGCTGTAAAATAAGTTTTATAAACAAGAAGAAAAGCAGAGCAGGTTTTTGAAGATTGTAAGCAAAGCCTTTTTTATTGTACAGCTATTGTCACTTTTAATGTTTTTTACCTTGTTAATAAACCAGATATGGAAATATGGTTTTCTTAGAATTGTTGTGAAAAACCAGAATTTTGCATAGTTCTTGGCCTATAGGAGGCAGTCTTACCCTGATTTTCTTACCAATATTTATTTTTGTAATAGAAGAAAGAACTGATATTTACTTTTGGCGTCTTACTTGTAATGTTTAATAATCTTTTAAGATTTCTTGGTTACCAGTTTTATTATAAACTTGAACAAAATATTAAGATTTAAAAAATCATCAAGAATGAAGATATCTAACAAACAACAGCTTTTCTTTTAAGTGGGAACTTCTTTTAGTACATTTAATAGCTTGCCATTCTATCCAGAAATCTTAGGGCAGAATCAAAGGTGAAGGAAGTGGGAAAGGAAGACGTACACAGCCCTTGGCAGAGGAAAGTGAGTGTAGGAATTAGTGTTAGAATCGGAATTAACCCTAACGTTGCCTTTTATTATGCTCTAGAAGCTCCTTGCTCTGTTCTGTCCTGGGGGGAAAGATAGAGTTAGTGTTCTCACCTTGAAACCGGTATTTAACTCTGTAGGGAACTCTAATAGGTTCACTGACTGATAAATTTGTTAGCAGAGTAAAAGCAGGGACTTGCTTGACCTCTCTCCTAAACCCCTCCAAATAACTGTAAAAAAATGACACTAAAATTCTAGAGCTGCTGAGTGAAATGACAGAGTGAAACACATCTCCAGCCCAAAACAACCTGGAAGGTCAACAGTAAGGGTCTATCATTGGACTGGGAGCTGGCACAGACAGGTCTAGAGCAGGCCTCAGGACTGAATTGCTGGCAGCTGTGATGGTTTCTAGATTTTTTTTTTTTTTCAACCCACAAATGCTGAGGACAGCATGGAAGGTCAGTGGGGGCACTCAGTGGGACCTGGGTGAAAGAAGAATGCCATCTAGCCCCAGCCCTGGGGTGGCTGAGGTGGTGGAGGTGGCGATGGGTGGTGATAGAGGGCAGCAGCGGCTTCTTCCAGAGCTCTGGACCCACAGATTGTGGGAGATCCAGCAGCTGATACAAAGCCCCCTGAAGCCTTGGGACGGTACACCCATCCACACCCACCTGCACTGGAAGCAGAGTCCTACTTTGACAAAGAGTTAGAAAGTCAGGTATTTGGCTGGGAAGATGAGCAGTGTAAAGAAAGTCAGTCTAGAATCTTACGTTGGTGACAAAGATCAAAACATATAACCAGAAGGAAACAAAGTCAAAGCTCCTGCATCTGAAGCCTCTAAGAAAAATGTGAATTGATCACAGGCCATGGAAGGGCTCAAACAGGATTTTAAAAATCGAGTAAGAGAAGTAGGGGAAAATTGGGAAGAGAAATGAGAATGATGCAAGAAAAATAATAAAAAAAATTCGAGTTGGTTTTGTAATGATTAATAAAATTTTTAATTTGTGAAAAGGATATACTAATTTGGGGTGAAATTCTTTTAGTCTTTTCTAGAAAATTATTTTTTCACATTATTTTGAGCTTGATTCAGTGTAATTCAGAGGTTAAAGTTCCCAACTTTTGATCTTAAATATACAAATCATCATAATTTTTAAAGTGGCTACATAAATGTAACTTACTTATGTAATATGAATCTGCATGACTTGTATGAGGAAACAGAACACCTTTATCCTAAAACTAAGTTTATAAACATCAATTTTCCTGGCCCCGCTTCATGACAGCTATGTACTCAGAGAAAATAGCTAGGTTTTTTCCATTTCTAGTCAGCCTCTCTTTAATTCAGAACACTTATGTGTACAGTTTCTAATTGAAACATGGGTTAGATAGCTCCAGGCTGTGTGTAAGGACCCTGGATTTTAGGTTTGACTTTTTCCCCTACCCTCTCTAGATTCTTCCCTCTTCCTCCACTTGTATTTTAATTGCTACATCCTATCAATTCTACCTCAGATATATTTCAAATCCTGCCATCTTTTCTCATCACCATAATACAGCCCTCATTCCACAATGCAGGGACTATTACAGTAGCTTTTTTTTTGCTTTTAAGGCAGGGCAATTGGGGTTAAGTGACCTGCCCAAGGTCACACAGCTAGTAAATATTAAGTGTCTGAGGCCAGATTTGAACTCAGGTCCTCCTGATTCCAGGGCCAGTGCTCTATTCACTGTACACCTAGCCGCCCCTACAGTAGCTTTTAAAATTGTTAAATTATTTTTAAATTAAAAATTTTTTCAACTAGCAAAAATCTACCCTCTTTCCTTTCTCTCTCCCCTCCTCCCATTGAGAATGAAAGAAAAAATAGCTGTTGTAAACCTGTATAGTCAAGCAAAACAAATTTCTACATTGACCATGTCTAAAATGTATGTGTGTGCATGCATTTGGTGGGTGCTGTGTATGTCTCTGTGTATATAACGTGTACATTACATACGTATATAAACACTTATAAATTTATATACATGTGTATATAAATTTATGTGTATATATTACATAATATATGTGTGTGTGTGTGTGTGTGTGTGTGTGTGTATCTATATCTGTCATTGTTGCTTTAGAAACGTTCTGCTCTGCTTATTCCTCTGCAGGCTTTAGACTGTGTTAGAAGCTGGAACTGAGATTTTGTTCTTCTCTTGGAACCTGAGCCCTACCACTACAGCTTGCTTTTGCTATTTCTTACTTCTTGCTAGCTATATACTCAGGACCTGCCACCATCCGTAGCCCAGAATGCCACCCAGGGGCATAGGTCCCTTTCTCAGTTTGCGCTGGATCTGTGGTGGAGGCCTGGGTATTAGATGACAAAGTTACCAGTTAGCATCTCCCTGTTCCCTGCATGGGCTTCTAGGTTTCTTGGACCTGTGCACCCTTCTCCCCTGCCCCCATATTGGTGCATAATTTTTTCCTGTGTTAGAGTGCTTGATGCATTCCTGAGCAGACCCCGTCCTCAGTGTCCACCGACCTCTCTCGGTTCCATAGGTTGACCTGGGTTTTTCTTGATTTCCCTGTCAGGATTTGGTCTGATACATTTTCTAGATCTGTTCAGAGGAGTTGGGGGAAGTGAGAGCTGGGTCTTTCTGCACTTAAACTATCACAACGGCTTTTCAAATCAGCTTTCTGCTTCTTTCACACTCCTTCCTATCATCCAACTGTATATGTTTCAGGATGAACATGTCTTTAGCATAAATCTGTTCCAAATCAATAACTTTCAACTACCTGCCAAATAAAATGAAACACCCTAGTCTGGAATCTGCTTTTATGGCCTTATCTCACACTACTGCCCTTCATGTACTTATTACCCCAGTCAAACCTTCACATTTGCTCACATTGTTCTCTCTAATTGGAATGCTCTTCCCTGCTGCCATCCTCTTTGTAGCTAAAATATCTCTTTGTTCTGTCATTCTCTCCCCGAAGGTAAATAATAATCCTTTCCCCAATCGACAGGCATTTATTAAATACTTTTTAAATGCTTATTATATAGTAGGCAGGGGAAGCAGTGTCCTAGGTGCTGGGAGCTTATAAACTTGGCTTATGTTTACAGCATAATTGTATGTGTCTTAATTCACTTATGTGATTGTGCACTCTTCTGAAGGCAGGGCCATACCATAGCAACTGTATGGTATTTTGCTCACAGTAGATGCTTATTTAAGCTAGAGGGTAGGGACTCTTTCTTCTTGGTATCTCCAGCAGTTAGCAAGGGATTCATAAATGTTTGCTGATTATCTCCATTTAAAAGAAAAAAAAAAGCAATTGCCCTAATTTGGTTAGTCAACATTTAATTTATATCATTTTTGGTGATTGAGGTTGCAGTTTTCTCTTAAGTACATTAATGTATTTTAGACATCTGAGCATATGTAGATAGCAGTGAGTCTAAGAAGATTTTACATTTAGAAATCTTGTTATACATTTAAACAATAGCTCGTATCTTTGAAAGAGTGCTAACATCAAAATTACAGTTTCTGATTGTTTTAGAAAACTGGATCAGTGTGTGTTATACTAAATAATTTGAAAGTCAGAAAAAGTATTTTTTGACTCTACTAATCCTGTACTTCTGACTTCTGAGCTTTCTCCTTTCAGATTTGCTTTAACAATAAAGGTTAAACAAATCTACCAGGAAAAGGGAAAAAAGGATAGGAAAAGAACTTTTTTTTTGGAACTTTTCTTTTTATGACCCAAATAACAAACATTTTATTTTGAAAGCTAGGTCATAGGCTAGTATTTGTTATGTTCTTATCATTGGAACCACACCACACAATACCCAACTGGATCTTTAGAGACTTTTTGTATACCTGTACACATCTATTAGTTAGTATTTTGTATTTGCTATTGTTATCATGTGCCACTCTGAAAATAACTTGAATAATTTCACTTACACTGAGTTTACTGGTCACTGATTTCATTGTTATAGGACCCATGCAAAAGGACATGAATGATGCTAAAACTAATACTAATAATTATCTAGTATTAGTTTTCAGGTTCAGATCAACAAATGACATTTTCATTGAGAGAATGTTTACCTTTAGGTAAGAGTGTGCTGGTAAATGTTTAACTACATTTTCAGGGAAAATATGCACAACAGACTTTTTAGTTTAATCTGCATTATTGACATTTTTCCTCATGACTTTCTTAAGTCTTGATAATTAACAGAACAACCTGTCTGTTTATAGTGTTTGCCAATTTCTGAGGTATAAGTGGTCACACCAAAAATTTTAATGATTCGTTCTGTGCCAGTTGGTTCCAGCACACTACTATCTATAGGCTACTACACAATGGAGGTAGCTTTTGTTCCTAAGGGAAGGGAAGAAAGCACCTTATGAATTATTTTAGGTCTTTGACTAGAATCTGTGCAACCTGAGAATCAAAAGAAAAATTGTTTAGGTTGGCAGTGGTGGTGGAGGGGTTGGGTAGGATAACCATTGTGGAAGGCTGTCAGTTGGATGATACATACTTGATCATGGCTTCAGAGGGCAGAACGGGGAGGCAGATTGAAGTTTAAGGGAAAACTTCCAAATAATTAGAGTGATCCAAAAATTGGAATGGACTGACTTGAAGCAGTGATTACTCCATCACTTCAGGCAGAGGCTTGATTACACAGAAGGTATTCCTCTTCTTGCACGGGTTAGACTAAATGAATTCTGAAAGTCTAGCTTCTCCAAATTTAAGACTTTAGCATCATGTCTGAACATGCAACTGTAACGTGTCATGCCTGGATTTGGCCTCTAAGGCCTGCAGACTGATACGTGATCACCAGGTGTAAGTTGATCACACTATTAAGAGTATGTGTGGTTTTAGAGAAATCTGAATAAGATCAATTATTCACTCTGCTAAGCAGTTTGGATATATGGGCATACACATAGATTCCAGGTGTAGGAAAGAAAAGACTTCCTAGCAATTAGATTGCCTTGGGAATTAATGATTTCCTCTTAATGAAAAGTAATTCTTTTTTCTTTGATAAATCTTTATTAAGGACTTCCTAAAACGGAAATTATGTGAACTTTGGTTCCTAAGTATTTTATCACTATTCACTAAAACAATGACTACAATTTTTTCATAAAATTTATTTTTCAAAATCAAGAGTATCCAGGTAGTTTCAGTTCTTGGAAGTAGCTTTATTGTGACCACGAAAAACTTAATTTTTAAAAATTAAACTTTATTTTTTTCAGTTAACCAAAATTCACCTTTTGTCCCTCTTTGTCCCCGCCTTCAGCAACTGAAACAGAAAGAAAGAAAAAGCCTTTGTAGAAAAAAGTAGTCAAGCAAAACAAATCCTGGCTTTGACCATGTCTAAAAAATAGGTACATATGTCAATTTGATTTCTTGCATTCGTTGCAACCATCAGGAGGTGGGCAGTATCCTGAGTGCTGGGGAGTTTTCATTGTTACTGTGCTGATCAGAGTTCTTAAGTCTTTCAAAGTTCTTTGTTTTTACAATGTTCTTATCGTGCAAATGGTTCTAATTTTGCTCACTTCATTCTGCATCAGTTTCAGTTTCTATAGGTCTTCACAGGTTAATCTGAATCATCATTTCTTAAAGTACAAGTCTTCCTTTAAATTCCTATACCATAATTTGTTCCACCATTCCCTGATTGATAGGTACCCTTTCAGTTTCTAGTTCTTTGCCACCACAAAAAGAGCTGTACACATTTTAAAAGTTAATTTATTTATTTCTAGTTTTCAACATTTACTTCCATAAGTTTAAAAATTTTCCCCTCCCTCTCCCTTTCCTTCCCAAGACTCTCTATATGCATTCCTATTAAACATATTTTCACATTAGTCATGCTGTAAAGAAGAATTATAATTAATGGGAGAAACCATGAGAAACTCAAAACAAAACAAAACAAAACAAAAAGTAGTCTGCATTCAGACTCCATAGTTCTTTCTCTGGACGCGAATGGCATTTTCCATCTTGAGTCCTTTGGAATTGTTTTAGGTCCTTGCATTGCTGAGAATATACACATTTTTCTAGATAAAAACCCTTCTGATCTTTTTGGGGTATAGACTTAGTAGAACAAAACAAAATTTGAAGCAGGTAGAAGACATTTGAATACTAAAGAAATTAGGTTTATTCAGTAGACTTCTTAATCCTGTCACTATTTCTGGGGCACATGCTGTGACATGAAAGAAGCAGAAATACATTGATCAATAAACACCAAACTTGGGGAGGCTAGGTGGTGCAGTGAATAGAGCACCAGCCCTGGAATCAGGAGGACCTGAGTTCAAATCAGCTTCAGACACTTAACACAAAAACTAGCCATGTGACCTTGGGCAAGTCACTTAACCCCAATTGTCCTACCTTCTCCCCTCCAAAAGAAAAAAAAAATAAAAACCAAACTTCAGGGAAGAACAGCAAGGAGGGAAGAGTTGCCAAAGGAAAATGATTGTTTTTTTCATGATTGTTTCTAGCTTCTGTCCCTATCTGTATTATCAGTGTTTGGAGGATGATCTAAATAATTTATAAACCGCTAAACTCTCCTGACAGAAAAGTGTGTGCAGTTGTCATCCCAGCATTTGATTTTTCTAAGGACTTCATAGCTTCTTCAACAGACTTATATCAACGTGGTACTGATTTTCTCTCCTAGATCCACCATTCCCTCCTGTGATTGACCATTCTCCAGTTTTTGCTTTTGATTTGCTACGAATTATAAGATATTTTCTCTAGTAAAAGGGCGAATGAAATAAATTCCCGTGTTGGCTTTGTCCAAAAATGTGTTTAGTCCATCACCTCTCTGTCAGGAGGTGGGTTGTCGAGTGTCTGAGGCTGGATTTGAACTTCAGTCCTCCTGACTCGAGGGCCAGTGCTCTATTCACTGCGCCACCTAGCCACCCCTCTAGCAGCAATTTTTATAGTGGAAAGGACTGGAAACCAAAGGGGTTTCCATCAAATTGGGAATGACTGAACAAAGTGTAATATATGAATCCAGTGGTATAGAGTATGCTTTCAGAAGCCAGGAGGGAAGTGTTTTCAGAGAAACCTGGGAGGACTTCTATGAATTGATGCAGAGTGAAATGAATAGAATCAGAACAATTTGAACTATAACATCAACTTGAAAAAATAATTTTGAAAGACTCAAGAGCTCTGATCAATGCAGTGATCAACCATGATTCCAGAGGACTCCTGATGAGAAGTACAACCCACCTCCTGACAGAGAGGTGATGGACTAAACACATTTTTGGACAAAGCCAACACGGGAATTTATTTTACTTTACTGTATGCATATTTGCTTGACGAGTTTCTCCCCCCCCCCCCTGCCCCACCCCCCACCCCCCACCCCATGCATGGATAGGAGTAAGGTGGGAGGGAGGGAAAAATGCTTAAAAATGGAAAAAAAATTAATTTAAAAATCCATTTGCAAAGAAATAAAGTTACCCTTCCTTTATAATAAAGAAGAAAAAGAAAATTCAACAACACTAGCCAATATACTGTACCCTTAGTCTTCCACATTTACAAATAGGGTTTGGGAGATGTTGCAGCATTTGTAGAATTTCTAAATTTGTCTACTATTTACCGTTATCCTAACGGTTACCACTAATCCTGACTTCTCTATACCCACATAATTTTGTTTAGGAAGATAAATTTCCATAGTGCCTCCAGCAACCACAGCAAAACAAAGAAACTACCTTCAAAGTACAGAGAGGCAGATTATGGAAAGATTCTGAGAAATCTCTCCTTTAAATGCTGATACTTTGCTTTCATTATGTGTATTTTATTATTTTCAGAAAATGTAGAAAAAAATAGCAGCATTTCATAAGTCATACTCTTTCTTCTCATAGCAGAAATTCTTTTTAAAAATTTGTATTTAACTTTAATCTGGGAGTTAGGACATCTCTTTCAATAAGAGTGTTGTTTCTGATAGTTGCATGACCGTATGAGGAATCCTAGAAAGAGATTGTTAAAGCATTTCTTTGAGGTCATTAGATAATATATATTATTATTACACGTGGACAGAGAAACTGGTAGGACTGGCCAATAAGTATACTAACACTAAGAGTGTTACAAAACCAGAGGATTCTAGAAATAAAAGGAAGGCCAAGAGATCATTTGGTCCAAACTCCAAGCAGGTCAATATGTGATACATTTGGACAGAGAGTTGGTGATTATGTTCTGAAAATATCCAGGGACCAAGATTCCATATAGTCCATTCACCTTGAAGGTCTATCCTCTGTTTAATAAAATCTGCCTTGGAGGCCAAGAAATTCTTTTTTATGTTCCACTTGAATTTTTCCTATTTTCATTTAATCAATTTTTTTTTCTTCTGTTATGAAAGAATAAGGTCCTCTTGGACACATGCAGGGTTTTAGGATTGAGATAGTATTAGGATCACTGGATTTGAAGTCAGGAAGAAAAGGGAACTTCAAATTCCAACTCTCAGTCTCCCTCACACACTCTCTCACTTTCTTGCACTTTCTCTTTCCTTCTTTCTCACCTTCACTTTCTCTCTCATTTACTCTTTCTTTCAGTTTCTCTCTTGTACTTTCTCTTTCTTCCTCTCTCATTTTCACTTTCTGCTTCTCTTTCTCTATGAAACACACACACATTTATGATCATGCATTTATACCTACTGAATTCCATCTTAATAGAGTTAGCACACTCTTCTAGCTTGTGTTTTGGGATACAATTTGTTGAATATTCCTCTTAACTCCATATTATAAATATAAATGATGAATTTATTTACTTTTGAGAAAACAGAAGGACCCAAAGTCTTAGCGAATTCTAAAAATCTCCTCAGGGAGCAAATGAACCAACAAAAACAAAGTATATAAAAACACATTTTTTTGTCATATTCTCTGCTTGCTCTCCTAATGACAACATACTTTACTGCATATACTTGTCCCACTATGCCTATGATCATGGCTATTTGGATGCCTCTTGAAAGTGAGCATCTATCTTATACATTTGTATCCTTCTATCTCTTCTCAGACCTTGCACAGGACATACTGACTGATATTCATACATCCCTTCAGTTTTCATCAGTCTTCTCGTTACTCTGTTGTCCCCTCAAGTGATTATCCTATATTTTTCTCCCCTGTTGCTGCCAAGCTCAGAAAGCCAACTATATTTGTTTCTTTTCCTTCTTTTTTATACACTCTCATCTCAACCACTTTTGTCCTGGCTTTTGACCTTACCACTCAGTTAAAATTGCTTTCAAAATTGCCAGTAATCTACCTGCTAACTCAGGACCTCTCTATAGCTTTGGGTTCTGTTGACCATCCCCTCCTGGGCATATTCTCTTTTTTGTGTGCCTATTGTATACCATGAGCTATTCTAGGTACTGAGGAAGTAAAAATAAAAAATGAAACACCCCCTGGCCTCAATCTATCTTATTTTCGATGGCACTATTCTCTTTTGATTCTCCCATATATTTTTTTTGTGTTGTCAATACCTAGAGTGGTGCATTTCATACAGCAGACTCTTACTAAATGTTTGTTGCATTGATTTCATTCATTTAACAAATATTTATCGAGTATTTGCAGTTGGCAAGGCATTGTGTGAATACAAAAAATAAGATGCAGTTCTTATACTCTAACAAAATCTGCCTTTAATGTGAAAATATGTTTTGCATGACTTCACATGTAAAATCTATATAAAATTGCTTTCCTTCTCATATGGGGGAGGGAAGGAAAAGAAGGTGAGAGAATTTGGAACTCAAAATAAAAAAAACCAAGTATTAAAAAGTTATTTTACATGTAATTGAGAAAAATAAAAGTTGTATGACCTAAAAAAAATAGCACATTACACACAAAATAAACATAAAAACAAAACCTGCCTTACAAGGCAGAATGGATGTTGTAGCATCATTAATTACCAAATATATACTGAATGCTTATATCCTGTTAGTTAATAATCAATATACTTTTATTAATCTCCTAGTATGTGCCAGGTACTATGCTAAGATTAGGGACACAAAGAAAGGTAAAAGACAATCTTAAAATCTAATGGATAACGACAATATACAAAAGAAAGCTGAAAATCAGTGGTGCTTGGGGGAGGGGGAGGGAAGGACATGAGGGGGTAATGGTGGAGAAACAAAAGTCCAATATGAGTGCAGCTAGAAGGTAAATTAGGATGATCACACCTATGAGAAAGAGTTTATGACCTCACTCTCCAGCTCAGAGGGGCAGAGGGTACTGATGAGGGGTGAGGACCAGGGCTGATTGGATCTTGTAAGATGATATTTCCCAATAATAAGTTTACTGGTGGCATGGTGGAGAATCCAGAGGTCCAAAATGACATTCTCCTGCCTTCAGGGGGAACTAGGTTTAAACCATCCTCACTGAGTCAACATGTTTTATATCCCCCCAAACCTTTAATTTTCTGAGCCTAGCCTTTCTGACAGGATTTTTCTACGTATAGAGACATCACTTCTTCATAGTACCCACCCCCCTCCTACCTTGCCCCCATCTCCAAAACCCCACGTCTGTGGTTTCTCCTTAGAACCTTTCGAACTTTCTAGCTGTTTAGAGACTGCCTGTGACATTAAGGATAGGAATCCAATCAGATGTACTTTAGCAAGTCCCCTCCTCTCCTGTATAATTCTGGACCCTCTTCTGCATTACTATAAGACCTTGTAGGGCATGACAGCTCAGGTATCCCATACTGAAGAACTGAGGAGTGAATGAAACCCTGGCATAACCCAAGTACCAGGGCAGAAAAGGAGTCGCTCATCTGGATCTTTGGTCCCTTTCATCTTCCTGACAGGCATGAAGATCATTGCACTCCCTCTGAAGCCTGATTCTGTAGATAACTAGCTATAGCTTTGTTTTTCAGATATTAGTAATCATCCTTTCTACCTCTCTGCATTCTCCTCCAGGTGTGTAAAGTATCTTTCCTTGTATAAGGCAAATTATGCCTGTTATTTTTAGCATTAAAATTGGTCTTCTTCCTTCTCTCTTTCCTCCTCCTCCTCCTCCTCCTCCTCCTCCTCCTCCTCCTCCTCCTCCTCCTCCTCTTACCCCCCCCTTCCTCCTCTTCCCCCTCCTCCTCCCCCTCCTCCCCCTTCTCCCCTCTTCCTCATCCTTCCCCTTCTCCAGCCCTCACAAAAAGCAGATACAAGGAGCTGGGACAATATGAATATGTATGCCCTCTAAAGAATTGTTTAGATTCTTAGTGGCTTGGGTGTATTTGCAGGAAGGCAAAACAACATTGCCCAGCTTCACCCTGGTGGAGCACCTGTTCCTTTACAGGTCAGCTTCTTCCCAGACTCTTTCTTCAGGGACTTAAAGAGAATAAAAAATGGAGTGACTTCTCTCTTGAATCCTGAAGCTGAAATCTAGGGCACTAGAATCTCTCTTATTCCTAGCTCTTGCCAACTCCATCCCTCAGGCAGGTGAGGTGCATTGAGTAATCAGTCTCTGCTAAAGAGACTCATTATGGATACATTTTGTAAGCCTAATTCTTTTTTTATGAATGAGTTTATTCCCTTTGTCTATGGGCATATCCTTACTTGAGACCATAGTGTGTATGGAGGGAATAGCCTTGAGGAGTTTTGTGTTTTACAGACTCTCTATGCTAGGGACTTACAGTTAGTTCTGCATGAGAAAAAGCACCTCCCTGAGTGTTCTGTAAAACCACTTAATTTCATAAGTAATTCTCTAACTCTATCAAGCAGAACCCTAAAACTTTAATTCAGGACTCTCTTAGGTTTTCTTTGGAAGAATGAGCTCATTGGACCCCTGGTACTTCTGAGGATGTGAGCTCTGGTTCCAGATGCTAAACTCTCTCCCTTTTGCTTGAAGGGTAGAAGGGATTTAGGAGAGGATCCTTTATTCTCCTCAGTGATACTAACTGTTATACAAGAATTAAAGAAAGCTTGCATAATTCTCACACTGAAAAGGAACATGGACTGATTTTAACATTGCCTCTAATTGCAACTAATGTCCTTCTAGTTGCAATCAGTAAACAAGCATTTTTTTATTGTGCAGTCATTTTTCAGTCATGTCTGACTTTTGTGACACCATTTGGGGTTTTCTTTCTTTTTTTTTTGCTTTTTGGAGGGCAATTGGGGTTAAGTAACTTGCCCAAGGTCACAGCTAGGTTTTTGTTTGTGTGCGTTAAGTGTCTGAGGCCGGATCTGAACTCAGGTCCTTCTGACTCCAGGGCCAGCGCTCTACTCACTGTGCCACCTAGCTGCCCCATTTGGAGTTTTCTTAACAAATATACTGGAATGGTTTTTCATTTCCTTCATGTAAGTAAGGCGGATTTTACCGTGTATAAAGTGGATTTTTGCTATTCTTTCTTAGAGTTAGTTTCCCAGGATCCATAGCCATAACAATCTCTTGTTCCCAGGTATCAGATATGATTTCTCATGATCGTGGTTCAAAACATCTTTACCATCTTGTGCAGCATTATGTAATAAATAATATAAACATTTGTGCTTAAATTATAAACATCCACTGTGATTGCACAGTAAGATATAGGGATGAGGTGATGTAAACTTGTGAGGTTATTGCTGTATTGCTGGCAATATGCCTTCTTTGTCTGTTGTCCTATAAAGCAGGTGGGCACTGGTCAAGGAGTGGGGAAGCCTTAGGGTTAAATGCACAAACTAGAATGCTGTGTGTGCCTTGACTGGCCACCATCAAGGCTTGGGGGGAATCTGTGTTTGCCTCAACCATCCCCTGTTGAGGCATAAGGGGACTTAGGGAAGCAAACAAACTGTGACTGTCTCTATTGTGTCTATTGAGACATAAGGGTAGTTACCCCCCTCCACCTTTCGCCAGTCCCTGTGAGAAGGGTGATCAGGGAATGCTGTAGGAGTTGTGCTTCCATTAACAGCAACCCTTGTAAAGAAGACTAGGCTAGAATAAAATAGGGTTATTAACCCTTTTGAAGTAGTCTTAGTATTTTCCTGTCTTACCAGATCAAGAGTGAACCTGTGCTAGCAGCCCTCCTGTGTGCTAGTGTTATTTGTCTTACACTTCTCCAGATCATTTTATAGATGAGGAAACTGAGGCAAACAGAGTTAAGGGACTCTCCCAGGATCACACAGCTAGTGAGTGTCTGAGGCTGCATTTGAACTCAGGAAGATGAGCCTCCTTGACTCCAGGTCCATTCTGTCTACTGTGCCAGCACCTACTATGTGCCAGGCACCGTACTAGGGATATATAAAAAAAAGGTAAAATACAATCCCTGCTCTCAAGGTGCTCCATAGTTTAACAGGGGAGACAACACACAAACAACTATGTACAAACAAAACATAGACAGGATAACTTGGAAATAATCTTAGAGGGAAGGCACTACTTTAGCCCAGACCTGAAGGAAACCAGAGTAGCCAAAAGATGGAGTTGGAGAAAGGGAGAATTTTAGGCATGGGGACTGCAGGCGGTGAAAATGCAGAGTATGGAGATAAAGTATTGTGTGTTTGAGGAACAGTAAGGGAACACTGTCTCTAGGTACCAGAGTATATGGAGGAGAGGAGAGTGTAAGAGGATTGGAAAGGTTGGAAGGGGCCAAGTTATGAAGGGCTTTAAAAGTTAAACAGAAGATTTTGTACTTGATTCCTGAAGTGAAAGGGAACTTCCGGAGTTTATTGAATAGGGGAGGTGACATGATAAGACCATTGTTCAAGGAAGATCACTTGGTAGTCAAAGGGAGGATGGACTGGAATGGGAGAGAAACAAGGCAGGGAGGCCATCCAACAGGCTATTGAAATAGAGCATGTGTAATGTGAGGACGGCCTACACCAAGATGGCAGCAGTATAGTATAGGATGACCTGCCCTTCCTAGCATAAGTTAAGAATAAAGTGGAATGGGGGTGGCTAGGTGGCACAGTGAATAGAGCACCAGTTCTGGAGTCAGACCCTGAGTTCAAATCTGGCCTCAGACACTTGACACTCTTACTAACCATGTGACTTTGTCACTGAATCCCAATTGCCCTCCAAAAAGCAAAAAAAAAAAAAAAAAAAGAATAAAGTGGGATGTTCTGTGAGTTCTACCAACACAAATTCTCTTGCCAATCTTAAGCTTAACTAAATTATTTAACTAGCCAACTAGTTAATTAGTCAAATTCCTTTAACTTAAAATTAAAGTCCTTTAGATTTATCACCCCCTTTCTTTTTTAGGTGGGTTTCTTCTCAATCCCAGATCCCTGCTTATTAGGTTTGCTGCACTAGGGGGTACTGTTAAGTTGTAAAACTCCCTCGTAGCATCTGACCAGCTTGTTTTAACGTTAGAATTGCAGCTTCTTTCACCATGTCATTGTGTGCAGGAGGCTATGATGGATATGTGTAGATTTGTTTTGAGTGCATGAAATATAATGAGAACTCCGAATGGAACTTGCTGCAAGTTAAGGAGTGAAAAATGTACATTTGTAAAGTGTTACTGATGGTTTTTTCTTTTGGATCATTTATATTACAAACCCACATGTTAGTGATAATGGCAGGGTACAAAATGCAGTCATGGGAGAAACAGAATTTGATCTTCTTTGTTTGATACATGTATTATTTCCCAGGAGGCAACTGGAGTCTTCATTCGTCTAGTTTGTTCTTAATGTTCTTTCCTTTCCCTTGTGTTTTTGGAGTGAATTTAGTGTCTCTCAAAAGATATTGGAGTAACAGACTTTAGACAGACATCCTCTGTTTTGTTACAAAACCAGCTGCCTGGCCAGGTGAACCATGTGAGCAGCTTTGATAGAGGCCTGCCAATCTGATCTGAGTGAGGCTTGACCCAAAGGGATCTTGTCTGGGCTTGAGAAAGCAATTCAGTCTCAAATAGGGAACCTGCCAATGGAAAAAAAAAATTAAAGAATCAAATGCGTCCATTGGAAAAAATGCATTCTAAATCGGGGGCAAAATAATAGCTTGCATTATATAATGCTTTCTTGTTAAATGATGCAACACACACACACACACACACACACACACACACAATCCAAACAACTCTTTAAGGGAAATGTTATTAACCTGGTTTTATAGGTAAGGAAGGTGAGGTTCTAGGAGTTGGGTAGGACTTATAAGATCTCACAATGGTGGATCAGAGATTCAAAATGAGGTCTTTTTATTTGACTATGCCAAGCTTCTCAGAAAGCAGACTAGTAACATGTGATTAGTAAACTTGATACAGAACTGTATTTTTAAAACGGTTATCCATTTATAGTTTATACAAGTATTTAAATTGTTTCTGAGTGCCATTCAGATTAAAGCTCTGAAGATCAGGGATTTTACCTGACTCATTCTAGATTTAGACCTTGAAAGGACTTTAGAAGCCATCTATTTCAATATCCTCATTTTACCAATGAGTAACTGAAGCCGCAGAGACTTGTCCAAAGTCACATAACCAGTGTGGCAAAGGTGGGATTTGGACCCAAGGCTTCCTCACTTCCAAGTTCATTTTGCCATGGATTCCCTCGTATATAATTTTTTCCAACTGCTCCTGGAAAGATGATGCTTGAGCATCAGTTAATAATACTTATACTTAAATTTTTATTTGCAACCTACAAAGCACTTTAACTTACATCCTCCAATTTAGTAGCTTCTCATTGTCATGGAACGTATGCCTACAGTAGCAGTTCTCAAAGTGTGGTCTAGGGACTCCCTAGGAGTTTCTGAGACCCTTTCAGGGGGGTCTATGAAATAAAAACTGTTTTCACAATAATAATACTAATATGTTTTAATTTCTAATATGGTAAATATTAATGGATAAAACCCATATATACAAAAGCTCTTTAGAATCCTCAATGATTTTTAAAAGTGTAGAAAGATTCTGAGACAAAAAAGTTTAAGAACCACTAGCCTAAAGATATGAGAACTTTCTGAGTTCTCAGAGAAACCTTTACCTGGATTTAACTGAATCTAAATATTTGATGTGATCCTCTGTGTGCATGTCAGAAAGCTCAATCTGGTCAAAGTATTTTGTAAACCTTTAGGAAAGGCAGAAAGTCTGTAGTATATGTGCAAAGTACATATGTGCATATGTATGTGTGGTTCTGTGTGTGGTTCTGTGTTAGGGATTTTACTAAGCTATATCAATCTGACTCCAAATCTTTATATCTGACTCTGAGGTGACTGTTTTAGCATGGACAAAAAATAATTGAGATATGTACGACCGCATTATTGGATAATCCCCAAATCAAGCTTTATTGACAAAAATTAATCTAGTTAAGTCAATAAGTACATACAGACATACACACGTGTGCATTTGTGTATCCACACTATATACAGATTGTGCATATGTATATGCACACATATATACACATGTGCAATGTGATGACCTCACATTGTATGTGCATGTGTACATGTGCACACATGATTGTGTGTATACGTGTATGTGTACACACACATACATACATATTCACTTTTTTGGGTTCAGACTTATTGTTTTATCAGCATATAGAACTTCTGATGAGGAAAGCTTGTCTCTCTGTGCAGGTTATCAGTGGTTCCACATCTTTGGATTTTAGATAGTCAGATAAATGTCTGGGACCCCCCAAGGTGCAGTAACTTGCCCAGCTTTGCACTGCTTTTATGTATCAGAGGCAGGACTTGATTTCAGGTTTTCCCAGCTCCTTTTACTGTCATGCTGCCTCTTATATATACTATATTTGAGATATACACACATACACTCCTCCTTCTTAACATTATTTTATATAACTTTTATTCACTAAGTTTTGTATATGCTAGAAAATGTGGAAAGAACATTTACTTTGAAGTCAGAGGAACTGGGTTCATACCCTACCGTTGATGCTTACTATGACTATGATCTTGGACAAATCATTTAACCTCCTTGGGCCTTAGTTTCCTCGGTTGTAAAATGAGGGAGAGGCAGCGAGGTGGTGCAGTGAATAGAACACCAGGTTTGAAGTCAGTATGGCTCATTTCCTGAGTTCAAATCTGGCCTTAGACACTTATTAGCTGTGAGACCCTGGGTAAGTCACTTAACCCTGTTTGCCTCAGTTCATCTGTAAAATGAGCTGGAGAAGGAAATGGCAAACCACTGCCAAGTTTATCTATCTCTGCCAAGAAAACCTAAATGGAGTCATGGAGAGTTGGACATGGTTGGAAAATGATTGAACAAAGAAATGAGTGATGTGGACCTGATGGCCTCTGAAGGTCCCTCCCAGGTCTATGATCCAGTTATATCAAGTGTTGCTAATTAGTTTCTGAGGAGACTTGATTTCATGAAGAGAGGAATGTGATTGGTAAATACCTTACATTACATTGACAATTACATTAATTATGTGCATATAAATGCATTCTTCTAAAGAACTTAAAACAGCTGTTGTCTTAAATAAATTACACATTGTACAGAGTAATCTTCTTTATGCCCCTGATTTGTGTGGGGAAAGCTTTTTTCATAGCTGGTAAATTTTAGACCCCTCTGTCCTAATGATTACACATTATCAATAAAGTTTTACTTTTTAGTTTTTAAAATACATTTTTATTGATTTTTTTTTACATGACCTATTTTTGCACCCATATCCCTTGGGAAACAGGGGATACATTCTTTATAGCAAAGAATATATATATATATATATATATATATATATTTTTTTTTTTTTTACAAAAAATAGAAGAGAAAAAATCAGCCAAAGAGGTTTTATTTTTAAGGCTTCTATCAGCCAAACATGAAGTATCTTAAAAGTATTTATACTGAACCACAGGGCTAAATTTCTCTACTGCTGTTTGGGGGAACCTATTGTACTAGGAAATAACATAACCAAATACCCTTACCAAATCGTGAAAATGTTTCTTGGAGACCAAAGTGAAGAAAGAAAGGTCAGGCAAGGAGAAATGAAGTGGGTGGGGTTTTAGCCTTCACTTTCAGTTTATCCATAACCCCTGTCAGAAGTCTCTAGCTACATCTGTGCTCATATTACCCCTGACTTTTTTTCAATGATCATTGTAACCTAAGACACCCAGAGTTGGTTTTTCTGGGGATTGGCACTTGGGTAGTACTTTTTGACTCATTTTTTTTCCATGCTAAGCAGATAAAGTTCGCTTTGAGATGGATTCAGGGCATCCAACACTGGGTCCCTTGTCCCCGGAGCAATAATAAATGCCACATTCAACCATTTAGGAGCATGGAAAGATTTGCTTCTATTCAAGACCTAATGGTAGTTTTATGGCCCCAGAAAATGGATGCATGAAAGTATGGTTGTGTTAAAGCTATATAAGCAGGTAGAGCATGCTATTAGGCTGGGAAGCAAGGCCAGAATACCCTGGGGAGCACCTGCCACATGTGTAGCTGAGTGGGATTGCTACCTGTGAACTAGCTGTTCCTGGAAGAGGCCCCAGTTAAATTTCTCAGAAATTTCAGTTCTGTGAAGGTGAGATCTTGTCTGTGAACAATACATTGGCATGAGACCCAGGAAAACCACCAACTCTCACTTCATTCTAGAGATAATACATACCATAAAACAAAAGGGAAAATTTATATTAGTTGTCATATAATTAAGAAATGATACACTTAGAAAACTCTATCTTATAGGGTATCCCCAAAGTCTTATGGCCATTTTAGATTTCTTTTTAAAAAACAAACTTAAAACTACAATAAGACTTTTGGGACACCATATGCATACTTTGCATGTGCACATACACATTTTATTATTTATTTTATTTTTTTTAGTTTCTAAATATTTTTTCCTAATTACATATAAAAACAATTTTTAACATTCATTTTAAAGAGTGTTGAGGTCCAAATTCTCTTTCTTACTTGTTCCCCTCTGTTCTCATCGAGAAGGCAAACAATTTTATATAGATTATACATATGTAGTCATACAAAACACTTTTCTATATTAGTCATGTACACACACATTTTAAAAGGACTCTTCCACTACTGAGGTAAGGTTTGAACTCAGTTCAATTCTACGCTGGTTAAACATAGTAGGACAACTTATTAACCATATGTAAAATTATGGTATTGCCTTGAGTAAACAGAAGAATAAGATGGATGACCTCTTGGATGTGGCACCTAAGAAGTCTGATGTGAACCTACGTCCTATTGAGAGAAACTATGTGAACCTAGGTCATATTAAGAGAAACAGAGCTTCAAGGAATAAGTAGGCAAAAATCCCATATAACTTTTCCTTAATTATACCATGTCGGAGATAGACATTTAGTTTTGAATGCTACATTTAAGGAAAGAGAGCTTCCAGAGGAAGCAATGAAAATGGTGTGACTCAGCATAGTGCCAATGTAATATTCATAGCGCCAACAGCGACTGTAAATATGCTGGCATAGTTCTCAATCACAAAATATAATAGATTTTACATGTAGAAGACAGAAGCAAAACATTTATTCAGACACCAGAAAACCTAATCCCCAAACCAGAAAGCCAAATCCATAGTAACAAAGAAGTTAATACACCATAACATAACAGAAAGCCACTTCCCACAAACCAACACTCACAAGCCTAGCTGTCTGTTTGCCTGCCATCCTCTCCCAAAATCTAGCTTCTCTGACTCCTGGCTTCCTGTGTCTTTGCTCCACCCTTCAGCAAACTCCTCCCACCATAGGCTTCATGTGATTACATTCAGCTTATTAGGGGACAGGGAAAAACCTTCAAATCAGGGAAGGCCTTCAAATTCCCTTAGGCTTATTAAGGGGCAGGGAAGATCTTCAAATTCCCATTACCATTACATTCAGGCTAATGTCATCATAGGTGGATTAGTTGATGGAGCTAGGGCAGTTTAGCCTGGAGCAGAGAACACTCAAGATGATAGCTGACTTTACGTTTTTGAAAGACTGGAATCTGGAAGAAAGATTGAACTTGTTCTTTTTGGCCTAGGAAACAGAATTAGTAGCCATGGGTACATATATGATACATGCTTAAGAGCATAGGCTATATGTGTTGGCACACTTGGTACTGCTCGATGCATTCCTGGATGTAAGTTACAAAGAGACCAAGCTTAGGTTTAATGTTCTAACCAGTCAAGTTAACCTGCATTGGAATGGTCTGATTTGGGAACTAGAGGGTTCTTTTTCACTGGAGATAGGCAGCACTGCCTTACACACAGAGATAGCGTCCACTTAAGAAGGGTTCTTCCTCCCTCTTTCCTTCTCTTCCTTTCCCCCTCTCCTTTATTTCTTCCTGTTTGCCGGGCTTTCTCTCTCTTTCCTTCTCATTTCTCTCTGTTCTTTTTCTAAGTCTGTTTCCTTTCGTTAGCTCTTTCCTTCTTGCTCTCTATCACTCCTTCCCTGGTGTGTGTGTGTGTGTGTGTGTGTGTGTGTGTGTGTGTGTGCACGTGCGAACGTTTGCAAAAACTTTCTGCCAAGCAGGAAGGAGTTAACAAAGCAGGGGAATCAGTAATTTAAAGGTGGATGCCCCAATCCCTGTCACCCCAGGGCAATACCATGTCACTGCCAACATGAAGAGGGAAGTAATTCAAAAGGAAATAGAAACACTTTTGGTTTGAACAATTAAGTTGGATCCCTCCATAACTTCCTCTCATTTAATTTTAATATATTTAAGCCAACACGATCTGCTGCCAACTAGGTGAAAACATGTAGAGAATTAACTCTCCAATATCCAAAGGCAGATTGTCTGGCTCTGTAGCTTATCCCCTGAAAATCCACCTTTAAATTACTGATTCCCCTGCTTTGTTTACTTTTAGTTTACGAGATTCAGTTTCACAATTCCTTGAGTTTCAAATTTTCTCACCCTCCCCCCCCCCATGGTGGTATACAATCAAGTATAGGATCTGCAAATATTTTCATATTAGACATTAGTGAGGTTATAAAGAAGGATTGTATCAGATGGAATAAACAAAGGAAAAGAGGAAACAAAACCAAACCAGAAAAAGAAAGAGAGCATGTAGTTTGCTTCAATCTGTATTCAAACTCTGTTCTTTCTAGTTCTTTCTCTGAATGTAGACCTCTCCTTCCATCATGAGTCTTTTGGAGTTGACTTATCACCCTGCATTGCTGAGAAGAGTCTGGTCTATCAAAGTTGGTCATCACACATACATTGTGTCTGTAATTGTGTACAAATTTCTCCTGGTTCTACTCTTCTCACTCAGCATCAGTTGGTATAAGCCTCTCCAGCTAAATATGAAGTCCATATGCTCCTCATTTCTTATAGCACAATAGTATTCCATTACATTCATATATCACAACTTGTTTAGCCATTCCCCATTTGATGGGCATCCCCTTAATTTCCAATTCTTTGCCACCACAAAAAGAGCTGCTATAAATATTTTTGTACATATGGGTCTTCCTCCCAGTTCTATGATCTCTTTGGGATACAACCCTAGAAGTAGTATTGCTGGGTCAAAGGGTATGAAATTATTTATAGCCCTTTGTGCATAATTCCAGATTGCTCTCCAGAATGGTTGGATAAGATCACAACTCCACCAGCAATGCATTAGTGTTCCAATTTTTCCACATCCTCTTCAGCATTTGTCATTTTCCTGTTTTGTCATCTTAGCCAATCTGACTGGAGAGATGTGGTACCTCAGAGTTGTTTTGATTTGCATTTTTCTAATCAATAGTGATTTCGAGCATTTTTTCATATGCTTATAGATATCTTTAATTTCTTCCTCTGAAAACTCTGTTCATATCTTTTAACCATTTATCAATTATGGAATGACTTGTATTCTTATAGATTTGACTCAAATCTCTGTATATTTTAGAAATGAGGCCTTTATCAGAGACATTGGTTGTAAAAATTCTTTCCCAGTTTCCCACCTCCCTCTTGATCTTGGTTACATTGGCTTTGTTTGTACAGAAGCTTTTCAATTTAATGTAATTAAAATTATCCATTTTGCATTTTATAATGCTCTCTAATTCTTGTTTGGTCCTAAAATCTTCCCCTCTCCATAAATCTGACAGGTAAACTATTCCTTGCTTTCCCAGATTGCTTATAGTATCATCCTTAATACCTAGATCATGTACCCATTTAGACTTGATTTTGGTATATGATGTTAGATAATGGTCTATGCCCCGTTTCTGCCATATTATATTCCAGTTCTCCCAGCAGTTTTTGTCAAATAGTGAGTTCTTATCCCCAAAACTGGGGTCTTTGGGTTTATCAAGCAGTAGATTATTATAGTCATTGTCTGCTGAGTCTTATGTGCCCAATCTATTCCATTGATCCACTACTCTATTCCTCAGCCAGTACCAAGTAGTTTTGATGACTGCTGCTTTATAATACAGATTAAAATCTGGTATAGCTAGTCCACCTTCCCTAGCATTTATTTTCATTAATTCCCTTGATATTTTGGACCTTTTGTTCTTCCAAATGAATTTTGTTACTATTTTTTCTAGGGCTATAAAGTAATTTCTTGGTAAATTGGTAAATTGATTGGTATGTCACATATATTAGATAAAATTGTCATTTTTATTATATTAGCTCAACCCAGCCATGAGCAATTGATGTTTTCCCAATTAGTTATATCTGACTTTATTTGTGTGAAAAGTGTTTTGTAGTTGTGTTCATATAGGTCTTGGGTTTATTTTGGCAGGTAGATTCCCAAATATTTTATAACATCTACAGTAATTTTAAATGGGATTTCTCTTTTCATCTCTTGCTGTTGGATTTTATTAAAGATATACAGGAATGCTGAGGATTTATGTGGTTTTATTTTATATCCTGCAACTTTGTCAAATTTATTTATTGTTTCAAGTAGTTTTTCACTTGATTCTCTATATCATCATATCATTTGCAAAGAGTGATAGCTTGGTCTCTTCTTTGCCTAATTTGATTCTTTTGATTTCTTTTTTTTCTCTAATTGCTATTGCTAACATTTCTAATACCAGATTGAATAAGAGGGGTGATAGTGGGCACCCTTGTTTCACCCCTGATCTTATTGGAAATGCTTCTAGTTTATCCACATCACATATGGGGATATTACATATTACCCCCATATTACATATCCCCATTACTCTCTGATAGCTTTAAATAGATGCCACCTATTATTTTAAGGAAGACTCCATTTATTCCTATACTTTCTAGTGTTTTTAATAGGAATGGATGTTGTATTTTGTCAAAAGCCTTTTCTGCATCTATTGAGATAATCACGTGGTTTCTGCTAGTTTTATTGGTGATATGATCAATTATACTGATGGTTTTCCTAATATTAAACCATCCTTGCATTCCTGGAATAAATCCTACTTGATCAAAGTGTATTATTCTTGTAATAAGTTGCTGTAGTCTTTTTTTTTCAAACAAATGCTTTATTAACTTCTGTTTTACATCATTCATTTCCACCAGATTTTGAGTTACAATCATTTTCCCCCTGTTATTCCCCTACCCAACCTCCCAGAGTAGCAGTCCCACAAGATATCACTTCCTCCAGTCTGCTCTCTCCCATACCTTCTCCCATACCCCCTTCGACTTTTCCATTAGAGGAAGGTGAATCTTTGTGTCCCAATGCCTGCGCATCTTATCTCCCTATTACAAGCAAAAGAGTATTAATAATAGTATTTATATATATTTGAAACATTTAATGTTAAGACCTTGAATTTCAGATCCATTTCCTTCCTCCCTTGTCACCCATTCCCTCTTGGGAGATAAGTAATTCAGTATATGTTGTACATGTCTAGCTATGCAACACTATCATCATAGATATATGTACAAGGCTGCTTAAAATTCCCTCCCCCTCATCCCACCCCCCACCTGGTCCATTCCCTACTTGATCCTGTCCCTCTTCTATAGTGGGTACTTCCAACCTCCCCTCCCCCCAAGGATGCCCTCCCATCCATCATCCCTCCTCTCATCCCCCTTCCCCCTATTCTGCTGCAGGTTAAGATATCCCATTTAGTATGTATGTCATTCTCTCCCTGAACCAAATTCAATGAGAATGTGGTTTTGCCTTTTTTGCCTTCCTATTCTCCCCCTCCCTTGCAACCACTTCCCCTTGCTTCTTCTACATGAGATAGTTTACCCTACCCTGTCTCTCCCCATCTCCTCTTGCCACTTTCCTCTCTCACCTCATAATTTCATCCCTTGAGTATTCTCCCTTCCCAACAAATTCAACCTATGCCCTCTATCCATATATAACTGTAACCATATACACACACATTCACATATGTATTCATATGACCACACACCCTTCTTCCATTATTTTCATAGTGAGAAAGATATCATCAGTCACAGTTATTGCTTTTCCATATAGGAATGTAAATAGTTCAACTTTGATAAGTTCCTTTTGATTTCTTTTCCCTGATTACCTTCTCAGGCATCTCTTCCTTCTTGTGTCTGGATGTCAAATTTTCTATTCAATTCTGGTTTTTTCCTCAAGAATGCTTGAAAGTCCTCTATTCCACTGAATGACCATATTTTCCCCTGAAACAAAATACTCAGTTTTGCTGGGTAGGTGACCCTTGGGTTCATTCCCAGTTGTTTTGCCCTCTGGAATATCATATTCCATGCCCTTCGATCCCTCAGTGTAGAAGCTGCCAGGTCCTGGGCTATTCGGATTGTGTTTCCACAATATTGAAATTGTTTCTTCCTGGCTGCTTGTAGTATTTTCTCCTTGATCTGGGGATTCTGGAACCTGGCTATAATATTCCTGGGAGTTTTCTTTTTGGGATCTTTTTCAGGAGGTGATCGGTGGATTCTTTCAACCTCTATTTTGCCCTCTGGATCTAAAACATCAGGGCAGTTTTCCTTGAGAATTTCTTGAAGGGTGATTTCTAGGTTCTTTCTTTGATCATGGCTTTCAGGTAGTCCAATAATTTTTAAATTGTCTCTCCTGGATTGATTTTCCAGGTCAGTGGTTTTTCCCATGAGATATTTCACATTGCCTTCTAATCTTTCTTTGTTTGGATCTGCTTAACAGCATCTTGATTTCTCATAAAGTCATTAGCTTCCATTTGCTCCAGTCTAACTCTGAAGGAATGAATCTCCTCAGTGAACTTTTGAGATTCTTTTTCCATCTGGCAAATTCGACTTTTTAAGGCATTCTTCTCCTCATTGCCCTTTTGGGCCTCCTTTGCCATTTGAGTTAGTCTATTTTTTAAGGTGTTGTTTTCCTCAGTCAGGCTGTTGACCCTCATTTCATACTTTTCCTGCATCCTTCTCATTTCTCTTTCCAATTTTTCCTCCACTTCTCTTATTTGATTTTTAAAGTCCTTCTTAAGGTCCTCTATGGCCTGCAACCCGCTCATGTTTCCCCCTGGGGCTTTTGGAGCAGGACTTCTGACCTCACAGTCCTTTTCCCGCTCTATGCCCCCAAAATAGGGGTCTAGGGTTGCATTTTTCTGTTTCCTTTGCCTTGGCATGTTGCCACTTAATTGCTTGACTTTTGGGCTTGTTGCCACACTATGGCTTTAAGGCCAGCTAGAGGAATTTTCGTCCCGAACGTGTGGGGGGCAACTTCCGTTTCTGGCAAGCTGTAAACCCACCCACAACTTCCACCCTAGATCACAATCCAGATCCAGGGAGGTTAAAGCAAGAGCGATTACCCCCCAAGACTGATCGCTGGATCTCCCTACAATTTGCAGGCTGGGAGCTGGAGCTGCCTCTGAAAACTACAAAATGGCGTGTCTCCTCAGCGGCTTCTAGCCCCCAGGGGAGGGAGCTGACGCATTCCCCAAATACTGGTCCCAAAGTCCATAGGACACTAACCTCTTACTTTGTCCTAGGCATGTCTATGTTGATAATTCTGGAGTCGCCACAGCTCCTGGTGTTCTGGGGTTCCTCCAGCCGGCTGCTGGCCCTGCCGCCCTGGGGCTAAAACATCAGCTCACGCGGACCTGGGCTTGGCTCGGCTCCCTGTGCTCTACGCGCTGCCAGGTCCCAGACCGCTTTGCTGGTCCTTCCTGCCGGGCTGCTGGGCTGTCCTCAGGGGGAGGTTAGCTTCTCTGTGTCGTTCTGTGGGTGCTGGGGCTCCAGAAGTTGTTCAGAGTCCCCTTTTACATAGTTTGGGGGGAATCTGGGGGCAGAGTGGCTTGGATGAGCTGTTTCTACTCTGCCATCTCGGCTCCTGCTGTAGTCTTTTTGCTAATATTTTATTTAAATTTTTTTGCATCTAAATTCATGAGGGAAGTTGGTCTATAAGTTTCTTTCTCCATTTTATCTCTTCCTAATTTAGGTATCAGTACCATATTTGTGTCGTAAAAAGAATTTGGTAGGACTCCTTCTTCATTAATTTTCCCAAATAGTTTGTAGAGTATTGGAATCAATTGTTCTTTAAATATTTGATAGAATTCACTAGTAAATCCATCTGGCCCTGGAGAGTTTTTCCTAGGGAGTTCACTGATGGCTTATTCTATTTCTTTTTCTGAGATGGGGTTATTTAAGCAATTTACTTCCTCTTCAGTTAATCTGGGCAACTTATATTTTTGTAAATATTCATCCATTTCACTAAGATTGTCAAATTTATGTGTATACAATTTGGCAAAATAATTCCCAATTATTGTTTTAATTTCCTCTTCATTGGAGGTAGATTCACCCTTTTCATTTTTGATACTCATAATTTGGTTTTTTCTTTCTTTTTCTTTATCATATTGACTAAAGGTCTATCAATTCAAGAGAAATGTCCAGCTCAGTTATGTACAGAAATGTTCTGCTTATCTTGTTTTCCCCAACAGGATTAGTCCAGGTCTAATTAACTGTGAAAATGAACTTATAAATGTGAACTCATGGTAAACATAACCTTTTGAAGAATGTGGATGGAATGTGTTTTTATACAGACAAAACGGTCATTCCTGGGAGTTGGTGGTGTTCCAGTGGGTCAGAATGAAAAGGACTCCCTGGTTGATGGGATTCCTGCTTGACTGAAGTAGAGCTATGGGGAGGCACTCAAGCAGGACTTTGTGCTGTTTGGTATACTGCCTCAAACCCACCCCCAACGTGTGAAATTATTTCTGTGGCCACAGTGTAGGGTTTTGAGATTTTCTTCAAATGCAGTGTCTGCTTTGTTCTTAATATTTGTTCTCCAATACTGAAATAAAACTGGGGTAAGAAGGGTTACACTAGTGTGTATCTGAATAGAAAAAACCCCCATAAAACCAGCTCTTAGTTTTATTTATTAATTCAATAGTTTTCTTAATTTTAATTTTATTAATCTCTCCTTTGTTTTTCATTGTTTATAATTTAGTATTTAATTGGGGATTTTCAATTTGTTTTTTTTCTAACTTTTTCAATTGCATGCCCAATTCATCGACCTCCATTTCCTCTAATTTATTCATATGTGCATTCAGGGATATAAAACTTCCCACAAGAACTGCCTTTGCTGCATCCCACAAGTTTTGGTATGTTGTCTCATTATTGTCATTCTCTTGAATGAAATTACTGATTGTTTCTATAACTTCTTGTTTGACCCACTCATTCTTTAGGATTAAATTGTTTAGTTTCCAATTAGTTTTTACTTTATCTTCCCATGGCCCTTTATTGCATATGATTTATATTGCATCATGATCTGAGAATGATGCATTTAATATTTCTGCCTTTCTGCACTGAATTATGCCCTAGTACATGGTTGATTTTTGTATATGTGCCATGTACCGCTGAGAAAAAAGTTTATTCCTTTTTATCCCCATCCAGTTTTCTCCAGAGATCTATCATATCTAGCCTCTCTAAAATTCTATGTGCCTCCTTAACTTCTTTCTTGTTTATTTTGAGGTTAGATTTATCAAGTTCAGAAAGGGGAAGATTAAGGTCCCCCACCAGTATAGTTTTGCTATCTATTTCTTCCTCTAATTCCTTTAACTTCTCCTCTAGGAATTTGGATGCTATACCACTTGATGCATGTATGTTAAGTAATGATATTGCTTCATTCTCGATGGTGCCTTTTAGCAGGATATAGTTTCCTTCCTTATCTCTTTTAATTAGATCTATTTTTGCTTTTGCTTTTTCTGAGATAAGGATTGCTACCCCTGCTTTTTTTACTTTAGCTGAAGCATGCTATATTCTACTCCAGCCTTTTAACTTTACTCTGTGCATATCCCCTTGTTTCAAATGTGTTTCTTGTAGACAGCATATTGTAGGATTATGGTTTTTAATCCATTCTGCTATCTGCCTCCATTTTATGGGAGAGTTTAGACCATTCACATTCACAGTAATGAGACTATCTGAATCTTTCCCTCCATCCTATTCCCTCCCCTGTTTATATTTTTGTTTCTTTCTTCTCCCTTCCCCTTCTTAAGGGTTTTCGTTTTGACCACCCCCTCCCTCAGTATTCCCTCCCTGTAACCCACCCACCTTCTTTACCTACCTTTTCCCTTTACTACTATTTCCCTCCCTTCTAACCCCTCCTTCTTATCCCCTCTTTACCTCTCCTACTGCCTATAGGGCACAATGGATTTTATACTTATCAGAGTATGTTATTCCCTCTTTGACCCCAAACCAATGAAAGTAAATTTCATACAGTACTTTCCTCCTTTCCTGGTATTTAATGAGCTTTTGTGTCTTTTTATGTTAGAATCTTAAACTTAACTGAATATGTTTATCCCTCTTTGAACCAGAACCAATGAGAATAATATTCATATGATGTTCACTTCCCTTTCTCCTTCCCCTCTACTATAGTATGATTTTATGCCTCTTCATGTGGCATAATTTACCTTTTTCTGCCTCATCCTTTCCTTTTATCCCATTACAATCCTTTTGAACCCCTTAATAAGTTTTTTTTATCATTAGATTAGTTCATTTATACCCACACCCTCTATCTATATATATCCCTTTTAAAGGTTGTGATAATCATATACATTTCAATATTGACAGGTATCAGCTTCTCATATAGGATGTAAACAGTTTGCTCTTATTGCATCCCAAGTTATCTGCATGCGCACGCATGTGCGTGTGAGTGTGTGTGTGTGTGTGTGTGTGTGTGAGTGTGTGTTTTCTTTGTTTACCTTTTTATGTCTTTCTTGAGTCTTGTAATTGGAGATCAGATTTTCCATTGAGCTCTGGCTTTTATATCAGGAAAGTCTGGGAAGTCCCTTATTTCATGAAATGACCATCTCCTTGCCTGAAAGATTATGCTCAGCTTTGCCAGGTGGTTGATCCTTGGTTGCAGTCCTATCTCTTTTGTCTTACAAAATATCAAATTCCAATCCCTCCGATCTTTTAATGTAGAAGCTGCTAGGTCCTGTGTAATCCTGACTGTAGTTCCATGATATTTTAATTGTTTCTTTTTGGCTGCTTGCAGTATTTTCTCCTTAACCTTGTAATTCTAGAATTTGGCTACTCTATTTCTTGGAGTTTTCAATTTGGGATCTCTTTCAGGAGTCCAGTGAATTCTTTTGATAACTATTTTACCTTCTGATTCTAGGACTTCAGGACAGTTTTCTTTGACAATCTCTTGGAGGATGTTGTCCAGGCTGCTTTTTTCATTGTGGCTTTACAGTAGACCAATAATTCTTAGGTTATCTCTCCTGGATCTGTTCTCCAGGTCAGTTGTTTTTCCAGTGAGATATTTTAAACTTCTAATTTTTCAATCTTCATGTTTTGCTTGATTGACTCTTGGTGCATCATAGGTTCCTGAGCTTCAATTTGACTGATTCTAATTTTTAGTGAATTATTTTCTTCAGTTAGTTTTTGAAGGTCTTTTTTAGGGGAGGTATTTTCTCTAGTTAGATATTGAACCTTCTGTCCTAGTTCACAAATTTTACTTTTTAAGCATTTGTTTTCTTTAGTGAGACTTTTTTCCTCCAGTTTGATCACTGTAGATTTAAATTTATCTTCTACCTCTCTAATTTGGCTTTTAAAATCTTTCTTGAGCTCCTCCAAGAATGCTTTTTGGGCTTGAGACCATTTCATATTTCCTTCTGTGGTCTCAGGTGTGAGTATAGAGTCCATGTTGTCCCCTGTTTTTGGTTGTTCTTTCTTGCTATAATAAGCTCAGTTTGGTTTTCTTGTCTTTCCCTTCTTCTCAGCTTCCTTCTTTCCCATTGTAATTTCCTATTTCCTGGTTTCTCAGGCTGGGAGCTAAGGGCCTGGTTGCTGATTTTGTGTTCTGTAGCCTCTGGGTATCTAGACTGAGGCCAAGGCCAGGATTCTCAGTGTTTCCCCTGAGTTACCCTGAGGCTCACAGAGTAACCTGTGGGGGAGGGGTGGTCTGGCCCCTTCAGATTTCCACCTCTATGCCCCTGGGCTACAGCTCAGGCAGGCTCAGCAGCAGGCAGCCAGCAGGGCTGGTGTCTGTAGATTACCCTGGTGGTGCTAAGGTCCACCTGGGCTTGTATTGTTAGTGCTTGCTGGCTCCACCACCCTGGACTTTTGGATTTCCTGTTGGGGACATCCTTCACTTCAGACTCCTTACTGCCTCAGTTACACCCTTTCTCAGTGACTCCTAAGCCTGAGGCTATTTCTGCTATTTCAGGATTTTGCTCTGAGTGGGACATTTATCTCTGGGTTTTCTAGGTCAGGGAAGGGAAATCAGAGCAGCTGGAGTTTACTTTGCTACCTTGGCTTCTGGAAAATCAGGTAGGTAATTTTTAAACTTCCAGGCTGTAGGTTGATAGCCCCAGGAGAAGCTGCTGTCTCTGCTGTGGGCCTTGAGCTTTCTCTTACCCAGCTCAGAGGGATCCTCCTGTGCAGTGTGCAGGTGAGACTGCTTCGAATTTCCCTTGAGGTGGGTGAGTCCTCTGGCTGGAGCACCTTCTCACTCCACTGTAGTCTGCTCTCTTGTCCACACTGGTGCAGCTGCACTCCCCCTGCCCTGACCCACATGGACACTTTCCTGGGCTGGATTCTGCCACACTCCATCTCCCAGTGGATTCTGTCACTCCAGAATCCATTCAGATTCACTTTTTTTTTTTTAAGCAATTGGAGTTAAGTAACTTGCTCAAGGTTACACGGCCAGTCATTATTTGTGTGTGGGTGCTCATTTTCTGAGGCCGGATTCGATCTCGGGTCATCCCAACTCCGAGGCCAGCGCTCTCACTGTGCCACCTAGCCGCCCCTTTTTGGGCAATTGGGGTTAAGTAACTTGCCCAAGGTCACACGGCTAGGTTTTTGTTTGTGTGGGTTAAGTGTCTGAGGCCGGCTCCAAACTCAGGTCCTTCTGACTCCAGGGCTGGTGCTCTACTCACTGCGCCACCTAGCTGCCCCCAGATTCACTTTTTAAAGTTTAGTGACAGGATTCATGGGGGAGCTTAGAAAAGTTATTCCTTGCCTCTAACTTTCAATCAAGCTTTCACCTCTTTGTGCCAGCTTCCTAATTATAAAACATAGCTAAAATGTCCTCCCTTGTCCCCCTTTTTACTTATCTCAATGAGATCTGGTGGAGACAAATTAGACAATATAGATGAAACTTTCTTATGTCCCTACAAGAAGACTATTTTGTGGCTCGCAAGTATTATCATACTGTATCAGAGAATTATAGATGTATTGCTGGAAGGGACCTCAAAGGATATTTAGTTCAAGTCCCTGATTTTATAGATGAGGAAACTAAGGTCCAGAGGAGTTAAATCATGTAGTAGAGGTCACAGAGAAAATAAGCGTCAGAGGCAGGATATGAACTCTGGATGTGTACATTTACCAAATTCTTTTTTCTCTCCCGGGAATATTACTACTTTATTTAGCATAATAAAGAAAATATCACCCAAGTGAAAAGGAAGTTTGGTCTGGTTGCTAACTGTCCTGCTCAGTTAAATCAGCAAATAAGGCTTTCATCGATGTCCTTTTTATGACCAGAAGGAGATAATGTATATAAAACACTTGGGATATAGAAATAAAAAAACGAGTTCAAAGCCTGAAAATATTTTGGTGGCATATGTACAACTTAGAAAGTAGGGTTAGCCTGGCAGTTTTGTTAGGAGTGTGGCTGCTAGAATGGAGGCTGATGAGATGAAGTAGGCATTGGAGACAATATAGGGAGGCAAAGTGAAAGTCCATCCCAAATTACAGTAGAATGAGACCTGGCACCTGAGAAGTTTAATTAAAAAAATGACCAAATCTCAGAGCCCTAGATATCTGGAAGGACACTGTTCTATATTCTAAAGACCTTGGCTTCTGGGGCAATGAATTTCATGTTGGAGATGAAAATGTTTTAGGTAATATGTTGAAAGGAATAGATGGGCCACTCAAGAAAAAAAATTGATAAATAATTTTTTTGTTTCCTTTTTTCATGGAGAAGACTTTTTTCTGGTTCAAGACCAAAGTTCTAGTCTTTTTCTGAAATGTCTTGGGGTTTTAATCTAAAAGAGCATGGTAGAGCACACTCTCCTTATGAGTAGGATACAACATAACCACGGTTGAAGACATAAACCATAAGCAAAGAAACACGACAGCCATTTGTTATATATGCATCTATGAATGGCAGCATCTGATAGAAATATGTCCTCCATGGGGGCATCCAGCAGATACTTTATGTCCTGTGGATCAGTGTTTAGTGGAGACAGTACCTCAGATAGAGACAAAGGTTCTAGTGGAGATCAGCAGGCTTGGTGAGAGCAGAAAGCATTAATGACCCTGTGGCAATGGAAATGTGATTTGTGCCTCCAGATGCCTTTCTATCTATGTATCTTGGTGACATATTCCCTCTGTTTAAGTTTTTCTGTGCATATTCTAAATTCATCCACTTTTCTGCTGTTTGTATGTGTTAGAGAATATTTTTTTACGTTTGCGGGGGGTAAATGTCTTTTTTGTTATTCTATTTCATAAAATGCTTTTGCTCTGAATGAATTATTTCTTATGACTATTAAAGATAAATATGTTGATGGGGGTTCATGAGTAATGGTTTTGATTGTATGCAAAGCCACAGAGTATTGTGAATCTGTGATAGTCCTTTTGGGTGACCCATTCCTTGGGAATATGCCCCCAAGGAGTTGCACAAATGTCAATTCTTGTTGGGAAATGAATGGAAACCTTGAAGAGGGGAAAATATCCATTAAAATGGACCAGAAATGAAGTTGTATTCTCTAGGTGATTAGTCTTTTGGGAATGCTTTAACATTTTGGCTGAGACAGACTTGCAGAGGTCAGGAAGTCTAAACCCTTTATGTGATTTTTCAGTGATTTATTGTGACTCACTGTGCACACAGCTCACTAAATGAATTCTCAACAATATCCAAAGAATGGGCATGAGTTTGGGCACATTGAAGTTTCAGTATTCATTTGGGGTTGAATGGAAGTGCATTTTCTATTTCCTCTTATTCTGTCTCTGTCACCATTGGAGGCAAATAATTTCTCCTAAGTGTATCTGTCAGCAGAGGTTCACAATTTCAAAAACATCAACACCCTCTCCCCCAAATATATTATCCCTTTGACACATATTGACACATATTGCCATAGGCAAAGTCATTTGACCTCTGAGTGTCCCCCAGACAAGTATCTAGGACTAAAAGTTGTAGAACATTGCAGACATATACTAGTAGAAAGAGTTAGTGCATAGGGTGCTCTCAAGACATAAAATTGCAGGTCCAGTCCCTTCATCCCCTCCCCTGAACCCAAAAAGAAATGAGTATGAATATTCTTCTTCCCTCTGGGCCCCTTACTCAAGATCTCCAAAAATTTTATCATCAGTTTTATGTAATTTCTAAAGAATCCAATGATAAATCAAGTAGCCAGAATCTTTCCTTTTTTGAGGGCAGTTAGCTGGCACAGTGGATAGAGTGCCAGCCCTAGAGTTAGGAATATTCATCTTCCTGAGTTCAAATGCAGCCTCAGACACTTCCTAGTTGTATGACCCTGGGCAAGTCATTTAACCCTGTTTGCCTCAGTTCCTCATCTGCAAAATAAGCTGGAGAAAAAAATGACAAACTACTCTAGTATTTTTGCCAAGAAAACCCCAAATGGGATCATGGAGAGTTGGAGACTGAACAACAACAAAATTCCTTTTTTGAACAAATTATCACCATGACATGTTTTTTCCTTCTCATTACAAACTTTTTTTTCCAGTCTTTCACAATATACTTAATTCAAATTGTTTAGAGTTTAATCCTGATTAGTCACAACTTAAGGCATGGTTTACCAACAGAGTCACGGTACTTTCTCGTGTATCTTAAGGAGAGGGGTAAAGCCTGGGTCTGTGGTTTCATCAGTATGGGGAGCTCTCAGATAAGAGAAGTCCATCTATCCATGCAGGCCAGGACCTTTTCTGCAATTTATAATTTGAGAGAGTTTCCTAGAGCCCTCAGAAGTTGATTGACTTGCCCATAGCCACACAGCCAACTTTTCCTGGCTTCAAGGCCAGAATTCTTTTCATTATGTCAAGCCACCTTATTAATTTAAAAAAAGCCTTTAGTATGTGGCCCTATCAACAAAGCTCCAGAGACAAATTTGGGTAGGACTGAGACTGGGTTTCTTTGCCCAGTGGTGTGTGTGTGTGTGTGTGTGTGTGTGTGTGTGTGATGTATATTCTACTGGGCTCCACTGTTAATTAGCTGTATGATCTTGGGCAAATCTCTAAACGTTTCTGGGCTTCAGTTTCCTAATCACTAAGATGTGAAAGTAGGACTAGATGATCTAAAAAGTTCTTTCCAATTGTAACCTATGATTGCTAAAATCTCTTCTAGCTCTGAAGTTCTAGGTGTGCAACAGGAATGGGCACCCTTTTAAAAATGTATATTTTATTTATTTCATTAAATATTTCACAGTTACTTATAAAAAATGTTTGATTCAGTTTTTAAAAAATTTCAGTTCTAAATTCTCTCCCTCCCTCCCTCCCCCATCCCTCAAAAAGGCAAGCAATATGATAGCAATTATACATGTGAAGTCATTCAAAACATATTTCCATATTAGCCATGTTGCAAAAAAAAACCCTGTGTACATGTGCACACATACATACATACACAAACCCCAAGAAAAATAAAGTAAAAAAAAGCATGCTTCAATCTGCACTTAGAGTTCATCAGTTCTCTCTCTGCAGCTGGATAGCATTTTATATCATTGGTCCTTTGGAATTGTCTTGGATCACTATCTTAATCAGAGTAGCTTAGTCTTCCACAGTTGATCATACTTATAATATTGTTTTCACTATGTACAATGTTCTCCTGGTTCTGCTCACTTCACTTTGCATAAATCTCCCCAGAGTTTTCTGAAACCATCCTGCTTGTCATTTCTCATAGTATTCTATTTCAGTTGTATACCACAATTTGCTTAGCCATTCTGTTGGACAGTGTTTCTAGTGTTCTGACCTTTTCCCCCTGCCTTCAGTAGAGAGAAGGGGGTGTTGGTGTTAGTATTGCTGGTTGTATACTAATGTCTAACTCTAATTAGAAGATGGAGGGAATGCTATGGCAGACTTTAATTATTATTATTTTTCTTTTAGTGGGAGAAGAAATCATAGAAATAATAGAATTCAGAGCTGGAAGGATCATTAGAAATAATTTATTTCAAAAGTCTCCTTTTATAATTACTCAATAAATCAACATACATTTATTAAGCTCCAACTCTTTGCTAGACAAGGTGCTAGGAGCTACACATACAAAGAGAGAAATTAAATAGGATCTGCCCTCAAGGAATTTACATGTTAACCAGGGGTGACATGTACAATATAGGGAGGGAAACTGTACCCTATGGAGATGATGATGAATTTTCAAGATCATACAGGTGCTTGAAGTAGTTCAATACAAAGACATTTGTCTTGAAATCCAGTGTAAATCCCACAATACCATGCTAAATTTTTATTCTTAAGAAAAATGAAAAGAATTCTGTCACTAAAATAAATAGGGGAAAAATGCTGCTGAATTATTCTACATAGGCTTGGGTTTACAATCAATACATACAACAATATGTACAACATACAATACAATCAAAACATACAACAAATATTTTAGGGTCATTCTAGAAAATAAAACACATAAGAAAGAATGCTGTTACTGTACATAATACATATCACATGAGCAGCAGCCCTCCTTCAGAGCAGATCTTGGTAATTGCTCTCTTTCCAAATAGAAAAATGCAACTTTTTAGATTATTTTCCAAAATAATGGCTAATATTTTGGGAAGAGCATTTAGTCTGTATTTTATGACTTTCAGGATGGATTGTTTAGCTTAATATTTCACTGTTTCCTTTTGTTGATGTTACTGCTGATAAAAGAATTTGACAAATGCAAATGCAAAACTTGTGGGTCTGACAAATGATCAGGAAGGTGCTGGTGACAGCTGGCTCACTTGGCAGGGAGAAGAGGTGGTTATAAATATCATCAGCTCATGTACTTGCCATGTTTGGCCCTTGCTCATGTTGTTGATTGTGCTTGGTTTTTGAAGAGGACCAATGACATCACCTGGTTATGAATTATTGACTCACACATGAATTAGACTTAAATGAGGCAGTGTTGCATAAAGTTGTCAGCCTCACTTTGCCTTCCAGAGTCATTGTAACCCAGTATAAGACAAAAGTCAAGAAGACTGGCTATGGCCTGGGATGCAGTGGATGATTTTGGTGTCTTCAATGTTTGACCAAGCTATAATAGCTCCACAGTACCTGCTTCAGTTGTCTTAATGGCCGTTGGAACAAATTTCTCATCTACCCATTCTTCTAGGGAAAGTCTTTATATACTTGAGGTAGACCTCAGTAATTCACTGATGGGTTTGAGGCTGTTGATTGCCTCCAATCCATCTGCCAGTATTCTCCTTCCATGGTCTGGTAATGTACATATCTGTTTAAATAGATGTTTATAAAATATAGATATACATAATCAGAGGCAACATAGTTGTAATGGCAAGAAAAGAAGTAGTTAACATCTTGTCTCAGATGTTGAATTTACACCTTGTTTCATCTATTGAATTAACACCTTGTTTCAGTTCAAGTTTCTTTTCAGCCTTGTATCAAGTCTGTTAAGAAACAGAATGAGTGAACCCCACAACTTGTGAACTTCTGGGGAGGAGCTGTGCCATATAAAAGGAAGAGCACAAGCTGGACAGTCAGAACTTCTTGGGATGAGCACCTGAAGGCTGGGCTGCTGCTGGACTGCAACTTCTGTGGAGAAAGTGATTTTGATTTTGAGAATGCAGTTGCTGAAGACTTCTGAGGGCCAGCCGGAGCTGCTGAGGCTGCTGAGGATTTCTGAGGGCCAGCTGAAGCTACTGAAGACTGATGAAGCATATCTATAGTGCTGATATTTTGTACAAATGTTCTTGTGGCTTTGTTAATGTGTATGAATGTTCTTGTGGCTTTTTTAAGCCTTGTCTTCCCAGGAACAGAGACAGTGAAGGATTTGAGATGGACTGAAGACTGTGAGCTCCAATGTGGAGCAGGAACTGCATGGAGAGCTGGACAAGGATATGTTTTCTGCCTTTTCACTCAGGTGGCAGTTGGTTAGATTTGGGTGGGAGCTGGGACCATGGAAGAGGAACCATGGAAGCTGAAAGCCTTCCCCGAGTCAAGATGAAAAGACCCCTTTGTGGGAACCGAGTAGTGACTGAAATTGTAATTTACTAGTGACCTAGGGGTGGATGGCTTGTATATTTCCCGCTACCCCTTAAGAGGATACTGAGTAGTGACTGATGATTGAATAATGACTGAATTGTAACTTACTAAGTGACTGATTAACTAAATCATTGTACTTTGTTCAAAACTAGGTGACCACTTTGGTGAAAACTATGTAGCCATCTTAGTGATAAATTGTTGAGTTGTGACAAGACGAATGCTGTATTTTGATTTTCTGTGATAAGCTGTAACATTGTGAATGCTGTACCTTGATTTTCTGTGAATGTTTTTCTCTGATTTGTTACTGAATAAATAGAGAGTTCACTATACTATGTAATCAGAACCTTGAAAGCTGTTCACAGCAGCAGTCCTTTGGAAAGCTGCTTGTGCTTGGCTTTATAATAGTATAGTAGATAGAATTTTAAATTTGGAGTGAGACAGAATTGGGTCTAAATCTCTCACCTGACGTTTATTAGCTATGTGACCATGGACAAGTCTATATTTCAAAGAACACAAGCTCCTTGAGAGCAAGAATTCTTTATCTTCCCTGCACCCAGTATAATCCCTTACATATATACACTAAGAACTTAGCAAATATTTATTGAAATTAATTGACTGACATATAGTAGTACATGTAATGTAGGGCTACCATTGGCTTTATTTGGGAAGCTATTCTTCTATGAAAACTCTGGCTGAAACACATCAATATTTTTGGTTGCCACATCTCATATTGAGTTAGTCATCTACTGAAACCTCTGGTCTTTTTCACAGAAATTGTTGTCTAGCCATATATCCTTTGTTCTCTCTTTGTGTATTGATTTTTTGAACCTAATTTGAAGACTTGACATTTATCTAGCATAAATTTCATTTGACTAAATTTGGCTTGTTATTCCAGCCTGCCTATATCATTGAGTATATTAACTATTACTCCCAGGTTTGGGATGTCTGAAAATTTGATAAATAATTCATGTATGTCTTCATCCAAGTCAGAAGTTCTCTACCATTTGAGAATCATGGACCTCTTTGGCAGTTTGGTGAAACCTATGGACTACACCCCAAAATAATGTTTTGTTGTTTACATTCATAATTGAAAAACTAATAAATTCCAGTGAGAGGCTAGTGAAAATAAAGATGTAATTTTGTTCATATTCAAGTTCATGGATCCCATGAAACCCATCTGTGGACCTAGGTTAAGAACTCCTTATCTAAGTCCTTAGTTGAAATGCGGAACAGAAGAAGGCCAAAGACTTGTGGCTTTCTACAAGGCATGAAATGGTTTTTTTATTACAAAGACAATTCTGCCTAGATCAGGTATTCTTAAACTAGAATCCATGAATTAAAAAAAAATGATCACTTTCAATATACAATTTGTTTCCTTTGTAATCCTAAGTATTTTATTTTATGCATTTAAGTATTGTATTCTGAGAATGGATATATAGGCTTACCAGACTGCCAAAGGGGTCCATGACACAAAGAAGGTTAAGAACCTCTGATCAACTGATATTGATCCATTAATTAGCATTCTCTGTGCCTGATCCCTGAAAGAAAACAACTGGACTTGGCTAGTAGATAGTTCCAAATCTACCTATTCATACTACTATTCAATTCACATCTCTACATATTTGTGAGAGACTTTGATGACTGCCTTCTTGGAATCTTGTCATGCCATATCTAAGATTCTGATAGTGCTATTCATTTTATGGGCAGTTAGGTGGCACAGTGGATTGAGTACTGGGCCTGGAGTTAGGAAGACTTGACTTCTTGACTTCCTTTATGGCTTCACATTACTTACTAGCTGTGTGACCCTGGGCAAGTCACTTACTCTTGTTTGCCTCAGTTTCCTCATCTGTAAAATGAGTTGGAGAAGGAAATGGCAAAGCACTCCAGTATATTTGCCAAGAAAATCCCAAATGGGGTCATGGAGAGTTGGACATGAGTGAAAAGATGACTGAATGTTATCATCACTCATCAACAAAGAAAATGAAATTAGTCTAGCATGACTTGTTCCTAACAGACATATGGTGGTTTATAATGATTCCCACTTCCCTTTTTACATAGTTACAAGTTGTTCACTTAAGAATCTGCTCTAGAATTTTGCCAGAGATCAATGTCAGTCAATACACATTTATTAAATACTGAGTCCATGCCAGGACCTGTGCTATTGGCTTATCATAATGACTATACTTTTAAATCAGAACAGCATTTACATGCCTTTACTCTTCCAGTATCTCTCTCGTTCTCTAAAGTTGTTCAATGATTAATTCAGCCCTCAAGTCCCTCACAAGTTTTAGCAGTACCCCAGGATGTAATTCGTCAAATCTAAATGGCTTATACAAGTTCAGGCCAGCTAAGTGTTATCTCACCATCACCTCACTTATCTTAAAGTTTCAGTTCCCTATTAACCATTTTTTCTTCAAGTCACTGCAATTGGAAGATCATCCTTGATAGGCAAAACAGAAGGAAAAAATCAGAATTGAGTAATTTAGTTTTCTTGCAGTCATTCATTAATGTAATCTCTGAGCATCAGGCCTCTGATTTTTTTCTCCAACATTTTTTTCTCCCCATTTCTTTTTTTCTCCAACATCACTGAAAAAGTCCTCTTGATCTTCCTTAGCAATTATTTTGCAAGTCTCAGCTTGTTCTGAACCTTAGCCTTCATGACAATATTCTTGTAGCACCTTTGTAACTCTTTATACTCATTTTCACCAAGGTACCATTGCTTCCATCTTTTGCAAATTTTAAAAAGCAATTTTATTATTTACTGTTTTCTTTTGTTTTTCATATTGCCTCTCTCTCTCTCTCTCTCTCTCTCTCTCTCTCTCTCTCTCTCTCTCTCTCTCTCTCTCTCTTTTTCTCTCCTCTCCCATTCCCCACCCAGTGAGCCAGTTATTATTACAAAGTATTGAAAAGAAAGAGAAGAAGAAGAAAAAAAAACAGTTCTGGGGCAGCTAGGTGGCACAGTGAATAGAGCACAGGCCCTGGAGTCAGGAGGACATGAGTTCAAATCTGTCATCAGACACTTAATACTTACTTGCCATGTGACCTTGGGCAAGTCACTTTACCCCAATTTCCCTGCCTTCCCCCCTGGAAAAAGCAAAGCAAAGCAAAGCAAAACAAAACACCAACATCCACCCTCCCCCCAAAAAACAAAAACAGTTCAGAAAAATGAATGAGCAGCCAAGTCTAATACAGGTTGTCCCAAAACACCTTAGTATAGTTTTAAGCTTTAATAACTTCAGAAGTATAAATGCTACAAACTTTAAAACTCTCCAACATTTGAAAGATTTATTACTTTAACATTTAAAATAATGATATTTTTTTCTTGAAATTGAATATTAACCACTCTCTTGTGTGATGTATCTCTGTAGTCAATTTTTGAACTTTGTAACACCAAGAGTCTGACAAATCATTGTCCAGAAACTGTTATCCATGCAATACATAATGACAATGAGTGTGCCATCTTGTTAAAATAAAAAACTTACTATTTAACATTTATAAACCTAAATTAGTAGAAAATAAATGTTAATAAACTTTCAAATGATGCTCTTTTTGGGCTGTAAGTGTGTAACCTTTATACTTTTGAAGTTATTAAAGCTTAAACTTGCACTGAGACCTTTGGAATATTTTATATAGACAGTATTCAATATCCATAGGCCTCCATTCTTCAAAGAAGGAAGGGAGATATATTTTCTCATTTCTTCTTTGAGACAAAGAATGATCATTGTAATTACACAGAGAGCAGTTTCATATTTTTTGTCCTTTTTCTTTACATTGTATATATTGGTTTCATTTATTTAAAAAAAATGTTTATTTTAGACAAATACTAAAACTTAAATACATAATAAGAAAACTTATAAACTTAAATATAAAAGAAAAAAAAAGGAAAAATACATCATCTGCACAGCAGAACATAGGAGAGGATTCAGAATATATGACAATAACTTATCATTTCAAGAAAACCTATATATTAAATTCTGTGCATTATGTTGAAAGCTGTCCATCTTATCTTTGTTTCCTTGTAGGTTTTCTTTTGTTCTCTATTGTACACTTTTTACTTTGTTCTTCCCCCCCCCCTTCTACCCACTACCTCAAGGCTACAATTGAGCATGGATTTATATATAGGCATTGATATATACATACATGTATACATATATATGCATACATAAATTCACACACATATATTAACATATACTTTCCCTAAGAGATTCTACTCTTAATCTTGTTTTTATGTTTATGCATCTCTTTTTTCCTATCTCACCTAACTTCTCTACTTTACTTCTATCTGCTAACCCCACTCCAGCAATTCCTCCTTTATTTTCCCATTCCCCTAAATATAAACACCCTTTTATATAGCCCTTTGACCTATTCCGTCCCCCTCCTCTCTAAATATCCCTTTCTTATCCTCTCCTCCTCTTAAAGCCATTCCTGAGGAAAATAGGTTTCCAGAACTAACAGACTCTCTCCCCCATCTAATTCTTCTCTATTGCTTCATCCTCTTTCACCTCATTTATATAAGATAATTACTCTGTTAGCTGTTCTTGAATAGTTTTATTTTTTAAAGTCATATTATACTCAGGTCTATCCCAATCTTTCTTATAAGCTACCTAATTATTTGTAACAATATTAGACATAGGGTTTACATTTTCTATACATAAAAGGTAAATATTATGTACTTATTTAGTCCCCTGTAATTGGCCATTGGTATGTACCTTATATTTCTCTCAGTTCTTGTATGTCAAATCTTCTATTGAATTTAGGGTTTTTTTTTTTAACAGAGTCCTGAAAGTCTGATAGTTGATCAAATGTCCATTTTTTTCCACTCAAAATTATGCTTAGCTTTGCTGGGTATGATATTTTCAGCTGGAGGCCCAGTTCTTTTGCTCTTTGATATATAGTGTTCCAAGACCTATGATCTTTTAATGTCACCTATGTTAGGTCTTGTGTGATTTTAATTGTGGTGCCATCATATGTAAATAGTTTTTATCTTTATTGCTCATAATATTTTGTTTTGATCTGGAGGTTTTGGAATTTAACTATAATATTTCTGTGAGTTTTCCTCATAGCATCTCTTTCAGGTGGTGATTGATGAATTTTTTTATATTTCTGTTTTCCCCTCTTATTCTAATGCATCAGGACAATTTTCTTTAATTATTTCTTGTATTATTGTATCAAGATTCTTTTTTGATCAGAACTTTCAGGTAGTTCAATTATTCTTATATTTTCTCTTCTCAATGTGTTCTCTAGACCTGTTGTTTTTCTTATGAGTTGTTTCACATTCTCTACTATTTTTTCATTCTTTATATTTTTAAAAATTTCTTCATCTTTTATAATTTCACTGACTTTTCTTTGCTCAATTCTGATTTTCAAGGAATCATTTTCTTCCTTAAGATTCTGGATCTCCTTTCTAATTGGTTGACTTTCCTGTCATAACCTTATTTTTCTTGTATTATTCTTATTTTTCTTTTCCATTTCCCCTCTATCTCTCATTTTATTTTTAAAGTCTTTTATAAGTTCTTCATTGAATTGAACAGATGACCATTGGACATTACTCTTTGGAGTAGAAGAGGGTTTCCTTGCTTCAGTATATTCTGCTGAAGACAATTCCAGTCTTCTCTATTCCCATAGTATCTCTCTATAGTTGGAGTCTTTCTCCTTTACCTGTTCATTTTTTTGGTAATAATTTAGTTTTTATAATCACCTCTAGTCCTGAGGCATGGGGGATGGTACCTCTGATCCTCTTCATTTCTCCCTTCTAACCTCAAACTCAAATCAAGACCCCTAGTCTCCTGTAAGTACCCACAGTCAGGGGCTTTCTGCCCCATTGCTTCTGCACTCACCGAGTGTGTGTTGGTTCCTTCTTGCCCCTGCCACTCTCTGCAGCATATCTGGGTCTGGCATTCCTTGTCAGCAGAGGTTCCCTAGATCTTGCTCAGGTCAGAAGCCCAACTCCCCTCATTGTCCCTGGAGTAAAAGTTCCTGTGGCTGGGGCCAAGGCAGCCTCTCAAACCAACTAACCCCAGTGCTTGCTGCTGGTTGTTTAAGCAGCTTGCTGCTAGTTAAAGCAACCTTAGACTGAGGGTGTTTACTCTTCATTGGGAGGAAATCTAATCCTGGGATTTTCCTTTAGGTTTTCTTGAACTGTCCCAAGAGAACCCCTCTTCTGCTCCTACTTTAATTTGTTTTCACTGCTCCATGTTTGCCCAGAGGTGCTAGTTTATCCCTTTTATGGAGGAATATCTTGAGAGCTTGAAATTTTCTGACCTACTCCACCATCTTCCCAGAATCCTCTTCCTGTTTCTATTTACTTTTCTCCTTGTCAGCTCATGTAAATCTTCTCATGCATTTTTGAATGCTTCTTGTTCATTACTTAATTCTTTTCTTATAACTTAGTTATATTCCATTACATTCATGTGGATGTCCTTTTAAAATCTGAGCTTATTTAAGAGAGACCCTTGAAGCAAAGCATGCTTTAAACAGCTCTCCATTTTTTTCTTCATTACATTCATACATGGTTATGTTGTCAGAATTTTGTTTTTGAGATATTTTCATCCTTTCTTAGCTACTTCCATTTTAGAGTCTCAGGCCATGAAATCTCATTTATGTTTAATGATAAATAATAATCATATCTAACATTTATATAGTGTCTGCTATGTGCCAGACACTGTAAGTGCTATTCACAAATATTCTCATTTGATCTTTCTTTTTAAATTCAATTTTATTTTGTTTTTTCAGTTCAGAATTCTCTCTCTCCCTCCTCCCCCCTCACCACTGAAAAAGCAAGAAAAACAAAATCCATCACAAATATGTATAGTTATGCAAAACAAATTCCTGCTTTGGCCATGTCCAGAAAAAAAAGAAAGGAAGAAAGAAGGAAGGAAGGAAAGAAAGAAAGAAAGAAGGAAAGAAAGAAAGAAAGAAAGAAAGAAGCAAAGAAAGAGAAGAAAGGTAAAAGAAACAGTTTCTGAATCTATCAGTTTTCTATGTGGAGGTGGATAGCATGTTTCAATCATGAGTTCTTTGGAATTTTGGTTGGTCATTGTGTTGATCAGAGTTACTAAGTTACCAAGTTACTTAGGCATCTGCTTAGTTTCCAATTCTTTGCCACCACAAAAAGAGCTTCTATAAATATTCTTGTATATTTAGATCCCTTTCTTCTTTCTTTGATCTCTTTGCAGTGTAGACCTAGCAGTGATAGGACCAAGTCAAAGAGTATGCAGAGTTTTGTAGCTTTTGGGCATAGTGCCAAATTACTTTCTGGCATCTACCTATAGATTCTGTGAAATTTTATACTATTTTATTAAATTATATAGTTCATGGGATTGTAGAGGTATACGTAGAAACATCTGTTAATCTATAACCCATGGATTCTCATTCTGTAAGAGTCTTTTCCACGTTCTCCCATAAATTCTCCAGGGAGGGACTACCTAACACACTGGAAGCTTTCCTTTGAGTCTTTTCATTGTTCAGATACCAGTGAAAATGATTTGATTGCCCATCAGATTACTAGGTTTGATGTGAGGTATGTCAGATAATGAGTGTTTCACATTTTCACATTCACATGCCTGCTGTGCTGGGAACTTCTTTTTTTTTTTTTTTGGCCTTTTGCTTTTTGGAGGGCAATTGGGGTTAAGTAACTTGCCCAAGGTCACACGGCCAGGTTTTTGTTTGTATGTTCGTTAAGTGTCTGAGGCTGGATCTGTGCCACCTAGCCGCCCCTGTACTGGGAACTTCTAAGGTTACTAGTAAAGGGAAGTGAAACCCAAAATGTGAGGAAATAGTAAACGAGCACGTAGCTGTCCCAAATGGGTTCAAGTTATTTTTTATTTTGTGACCTGTCCTTGTAGAGTCGAACCCACACTCAAATCCCTTGAAGTTCTACAAAATGTCAATGGATCTGGGAATCTGGAAATCATTAACAAGAAGTGACCGAGGGCAGCAGGTGTCAAAATGGGAGATAGTAGTTGGATGGGTAGTCTCTTTCTTGACCATCCCATAATAGGGATTGTGGATTGAGAGCTGGAAGAAAATTTAGGTTCTATCTAGCAAAATTCCCTCATTCTATAGATGAGGAAACTGATGCTCATAGAGGTAAATTCCTCCCTTCCTCTCCCCTCCTCTCCTTTCCTCTCTTCTCCTCCTCTCCCCTCTTCTCTCTTTGCCTTGCCCTCTCCTTTCCTCTCTTCTCCTCCTCTCCCCCATTCTCTTCTCCTCCTCTCCCCTCTTCTCTCTTTGCCTTGCCCTCTCCTTTCTTCTCTTCTTGTCTCCTCTCCTTTCCTCTCTTCTCCTCCTCTCCCCTCTTCTCTCTTTGCCTTGCCCTCTCCTTTCCTCTCTTCTCCTCCTCTCCCCTCTTTTCTTTGCCTTGCCCTCTCCTTTCTTCTCTTCTTGTCTCCTCTCCTTTCTTTGCTATTCCTCCCCTCCCCTTTCTTCTCTTCTCTTCCACTCTCCTCTTTTTCTCTTCTTCCCTGCTTTGCTCTCTTCTCCTGTCTTCAAACTGGGCCAGTTCAGAACTCCTTAGGCAGCCTGTCACCCTCCCCACCACACCCACCCTCCATGTCAAACTGAGTGCTAACATGATCAATTTAGCCCAGCGGCTTAAAAGTCCCAGGCTCAAAAGACCGAAGCCTCCCCAGTAGCAGAGATCACAGGCATATCCCACAACACCTGGCTATAGTGGTAAATTTCACAGGTTTTTCAAACATCCCTAAAATAGAGAATTTCTGTGTTCAGAGACCTGAATCCAAAATTTGCCCTTTAAATTATCTCACTGTTGCTAGACTAACAGAATAAGGAAATGAAAACAAAAGAAATGATTCCTTATGATTCTTCTATTTCTCAAGTCTTGATTATTTTGTATATTCCTCTGTGGAACATTTGCTGTTTATTTCTTCATGAGTCCAAGTTTAATCTCTCTGGGTCTCAAGTTCTAGTCAATAGAAGGAGCAGATACTGTGGAAACTTTTTGCTAGATGATTAGTTGTCATTAAGCTAGTAAATTTTGTGGTGTGTGTGTGTGTGTGTGTGTGTGTGTGTGTGTGTGTGTGTATCTCTAAGATGAAATGTTTTTCATTGCAAAGACTAGAGGAAATGACTATGTGTTCTGGGCCATGAAAAATGAGCGGAAACAAAAGAAATGAGTTTTAATTGTCCAACTGGGTTCTTCCTCATGGATCAAGGAGTGAAGAGAAACAGCTTCCTTCATAGTGGGAGAAAAAAGCAAGATCAGTTCTTGAAAAAACATTTCAGATTAAATATGACAAGGCTAGGTTATATGGCATTTTGGAGTTCTGCTAATGGGTTTTTTAATTGGACAACAACACAAGAAACCCCAGTGTTTTGTTTTGTTTTAAATAATGGTTCTTTTTTTTTTGGAAGGGGAAGGGGAGGGGAATTAGGGTTAAGTGACTTGCCCAAGGTCACACGGCTAGTTTTTGTGTTAAGTGTCTGAGGCCAGATTTGAACTCAGGTCCTCCTGACTCCAGGGCCATGCTCTCTTCACTGCACCACCTAGCTACCTCAAAACAATGATTCTTTAAAAAGTTATTGGGGTAATATTAGACTTGAATGATGAACATATGTAATTAAATTTGGGAGAATACTTTCTTCTCAGCTGTGATCCCCCTTCCCAAAAATAAAAGTAGAAATGAATAGTTTAAGAAAAAAAAGTATTGTGCATAATCAGGTCACTCTTTATCCACCTCCACCTCCCCCTCCCACTTTCTATTTTTTTGATGTCTGCAGGAAATACTATAAATAGTTTGTTGTTCCTTTGTTTTTTAGCCACATCTTACTCTTCATGACCCCACTGGGACTTTTCTTAGCAAAGATACTGGAGTAGTTTGCCATTTCTTTCTCTAGCTCATTTTTACAGATGAAGAAATTGATTTAAGTGACTTGCCCAGGGTCACACAGCTAGTGAATGTCTGAGGTCAGATTTGAACTCAGGTCTTCTTGACACCAAGACCAGCACTCTATCTCCTGTGCCAACTCACTGCCTACTGTGAACAGTAGAAGAGTTTAAATTGGGAGGGATTAGTAAATTAACAAGGATACTTTTGTCATGTTTAACATCAAAGACATTAAATAAAACACATTGCAAGCATGAAATTAAATGACTATCATAAACTTCCCTCATTCTCGCCAGAATAGGGGAAAAATAGCATTGTATTGGCTAGGTCTAGGGACTCTGGCAGCCTAATGTTGAGAGAGATTAAGGATAATTCCTTCTGGCACACTCCCTTTCAACTCTGAAGTTATTTACTATAAGATAAACAAAGAAACTACACAGGTAATTTTGTACCTGAAAACAATTAATTGGAAAATTGAAAGGAATGAATAGGCTTTTAAACCCTCTCATTCATACCCTAATCACCAAATCCAATGGCAGTTTTCATTCCCATCTTTGGTTTCTCAGAAGCTTTTGAAACTGTTGATGGCACCTTCCAGTGAATAGTCTCACCTCTCTTTGCTTCAGAGACAACACATCATCTGGTTCTCCTATTGTTCCCTCTGCTTCTTCATCCCTGAAGTTCTCTTCCTGGTCTTTAAGGTAGGTGTTCTCCAAGAGACTCTTATTGGTCCTCTTCTTTTCTCTCCCTTGGCAATCTCATTTACACTTCCAGCTTCAACTACCACTGGTAGTGTAGCTGATGCATGTCCTAACAATTAGAGAGAGTCAGATGGAATGGGTAGCTTTCAGAGGTAGGATATATTTCCTCCTATTGTTCTTGGGGGTAAAAATGGAATTATTACTTGTTTTTTGTTGTTAAGTTTTTTCTTTCTTTCTTTCTTTCTTTCTTTCTTTCTTTCTTTCTTTCTTTCTTTCTTTCTTTTTTTCTTTTTGGAGGGCAATTGGGGTTAAGTGACTTGCCCAAAGTCACACAGCTAGTAAGTATGTCAAGCATCTGAGGCCGGATTTGAACTGTTCAGTTTTTTTTTTCAGTCATGTGTGACTCTTTGTGACCTTATTTGGAATTTTCTTGGCAAAGATACTGGAGTGGTTTGCCATTTCCTTCTCCAACTCATTTGTACAGAAAAGAATACTGAGGCAAACAGGGTTAAGTGACTTGCCCAGGGTCACTCAGCTAGTAAGTGTCTGAGGCTGAATTTGAACTCAGAAAGATGAATCTTCCTGACTCCAGGCCTAGCACTCTATCCAGTTCTCCACCTAGCTGCCCTGTACTTGTTAGGGATGTTATAAAGAGAGTTCCTGCCCAAGTAAGAGTAGGTAGCTTCTGATGTCTCTTCTAGTGGGTATTCTGAAGTTCTATATTTCTGGTCCTGACATCTTATTTGAGCTCCAGATTGTCATCTTCAATGACCTATAGGACGTCTCCACCTGGATATTGCATTACTTTATCAGACTTAAAGTATTCAATAGCAGATTATCTTTCCTTCCAAACCTGTTACTTCTGTCAATATCATTACTTTTGTCTGTGGTATTTCTTATCTATCCAGGCTCCTAGGAACCTGATCGAATAGGAAGCCAAGTGATGTAGTGGATAGAGCTCTGTGTTCAAATCTAGCCTCAGATACCTACTAGCTGGGCAAGTCACTGAACCTCTGGTTTACTTCAGCTTCCTCAACTGTAAAATGGGGATTGTGATAGTACCTACTTTTCAGGGTCCTCGTGAAGATTAAATGAGATAAGATTCGTAGCATGTTTAGCACAGTTCTTGGCACGTAGTAGGTGCTCAACAAATGCGTGTGTCCTTGTTTCCCTTACTACTTATCCTTATTCTTCCTTCTCCCTCACTTATCATATTCAATTAATTACCAGATTATTGCCTCGTTATCCCCATCTCTTGAATCTGTCTTCCTGCTTCTTATGCTCCCCTCTTCTACTGCATTGATATACAGGACCTCATTAACACCTTCCTTGATTGTTATGATGCCCTCATAATATTTCTACTTTCTCTCCTACCTTCTAGCTTTTGTGTCTTCCAGCATAATCTTCTTACATATGGACCTAGTCATGTAACTCTTCTGCTCAACACTTTTCAGTGGTTCTCCATTGTTTCCTGGATCTAAAGGTCAGACTCCTCTGCCTGTCATTCAAGGGTCTGCACAGCTTGACACCATGCTCACTTTATATCTTTATTTCATTATACTCCCCACCAAGAACTATGCTCTAGCTCTATTAGACCTTCTGACTCCCCAATACACTCTGTGCTCTCACACCTCCAGCTCTCATTCTGGGCTGTTCTCATCTTGGCCTGTTGAATTTCTATCCTTTGAAGCAAAATGTCACCTTGTCCAGGAAGTCTTCTTTCATCCCTCCCAGCTACATTTGTGTCCTACTTCTATGGGTCTTTCCCCTCAGATGTCATTACAGTTCTGTACCTCCCCAACACACTTATGTAATATTGTGAATTACAGCTCTCTCTGTCAGTGCCTAATATTTTCCTAGGTGGTCCTTGAGGGAATCAGAACATCTAAGAGCTGGAAAGGGCCTCATGCAACATCTCCAACAAGGGGCTGTCCACTCTCTGCTTAAATACCTCCTATTGCCATCTGAGGCAGCCCATTCTACTTTTGATTATTCAGGGGTGGGGAACCTGCAGCCTTGAGGCCACATGTAACCTCCTAGGTCCTTGGGTGCAGCAGCCTTTTGACTTGAGTCCATGTTTTACAGAACAAATTCTTTTATTAAAGGGATTTGTTCTGTGAAGTTTGGATTCAGTCAAAGGACCTCACCTGAGGACCTAGAGGGCCACATGTGGCCTTGAGACCCACAGGTTCCTCACCCCTCATATTATTATGATATTTTCCTCATGACCAAAACCTGCTCTCAAGGGAAGTTAGAGTGAGGGAGATGAGCGACACAAGGAAAAATGATGGCTATGTTTGGACCATGATGGGATTTTTATCCACAGCAGAAACACCTAACACCCTGAGATTACTGTGGTTATTTTTGGTCCTTTGTTCTCAAAGAGGACCAAGGACATCAGGAGGGTAATGTCTTAACTTGCAAGTGAATGGGATTTAAATGAGGCAGAGCTGTGCAAAGTCATCAGCCCCACTCTCTCCTCCTGGGTCAATGGAATCACACTGAGAAAAGTCAACACTAATCTCTGTAATGCTCTTTAGATGCAGTGCTGAGAAGTCAATATTTCCAAGACTATGGTTAGTTTCCCTAACTACTTTCCATGAGTGACCTGACATGTCCCTCTCCTGTTGTGTTGAGAAGGCTGAAGGGTTCATTGTTATCCAAGGCTAGTGCACCCAGGAGATTTATCAGGTGGTAGTCATTCGTAATGGGTGCTGAGACCATTTAATAACTGATTAAATTCTTTATTATTGTCAATATATTTTAATTAAATGCTTTTGCTTTGAATTAGTCTATTGCTACCAACTTGATCAATGTAAAGAAATATGATGATGGTGTTGTGGTTTAAACCCAGGGACATCAAAAATTGTTGTGTTGGGGCCTCTGCTCACCCAAGGACACCAAAAACTGTTGAGGTGAGGCTTTGCCCACCCAAAAACTGTTGGGGTTTCATTATGTGTTGTGGTGGAATCATCTCAAAGAATTTAAGAGTCAGACCACCTCTAATCCAAATATAGGCATTTATTGAGATTGATGCCTCTCATGAAGCAGGCTAAGTTCCAAGAGGAACTTCAGAGAAGGCAAGATGGATTTTTAAAGAGTAAAGATGCAACTACATCACAGATATCATGAATGTTAAAAGGCAGGAGGGGTTTGTTAAAGGATTAGGTAATGGAGGAGGGGTCCCATCTATGGTTGGGTGGTTAAACATTCTGATCATGCTGCCTTCCAATTGGTTGGCTATTGTGGTCCTGTCTGGTCAAGAGTTTAGGTATTGTAGTCCTGTCTTGGGCTAAATGGATGATGTGATTGTGATTACCTGTTTCTGTGGGAATGGGTTTGGGGGCAGTGACTAGGTAGAGGCAGTAGCTGGGTTTCCATCACATGGACACACCTGTTGTTTCTGTGGGAACTAAGAGTTCAGGGACACACCTGTTGTTCCAGTGAGCAGTGAGGCATATATGAAGAAGTTAGGACATTGGGGTGGGGGTGGGGGCTAGGGAGGTACATTGCAGCCTGTAATGAAGTTAGAATACTGGGGCTGGGGGCAGCTTTATTAGGATTCCATCAATGTGAGCTCTGAGCTATGAATTTGAAGAGATGGCTAATAACACAATGAATGTTAGGAGCCGATAGAAGGGACACATTAATTTTTTAAAAACATTTTTATTTAAAGTTTTGAGTTCTAAATTCTACCCCTCCCTCCCCCACTCCCTGAGACAGTAAGCAATCAGATATAGATTATAAATGTGCAATTATGTAAAACATTTCTATATTAGACATTTTGTACTAGAAGACTAGAGTAAAAGAAAAAAATGAAAGTGAAAATTAGCATGTTTCAGTCTGTATTTAATCAATATCAGTTTTTTCTCTGGAGGCAGATAGTATACTTCATCATTAGTCCTTTGGAATTGTCTTGGATAAATTTTTTTCAGAAATTATTTATTTATTTTTAGTTTTCAGTATTCATTTCCATAGACTTTTGAGATCCAAATTTTCTCCCCATCTCCCCCTTACCTCCCCACCCCAAGATGGCAAGTATACTGATTACCCCTTCCCCCTGTCTGATATCCCCCTCTATCCCTCCCCTTATCCCCTTACCCTTTACTTTCTTGTAGGGAAAGACAGATTTCTATACCCCATTACTTGTATATCTTATTTCCCAAATGCATATAACAACAATTTTTGTTCTTGTAACATGTAACAAATAAAAACTTGTTTTTAAAACTTTGAGTTCCAGATTCTCTCCAGAAGGGACACATTGAAAGAGTTATGCATAGCCTACATTTTTATAAGTAATGTCCTAGTAGAAAATTTCTAACATATTCTACTTCAGCTATATGGGCTTATGGATCTCAGCTACATCAGGGGCTGATACCCCGAAATAATTAGGCAAGTATGACTATGCATAGGGCAGCTAGCCCCAGGACTGGAGTCAAGAAGACCTGAGTTCATATCTGGCCTCAGATACTTACTAGCTGTGTGACCCTGGGCAAGTCACTTAACCCTATTTGCCTCAGTGACTCTGCACTAATAAAAACTTTACTAATAAAACCCCAAATAAGGTTATGAAGAGTCACATATAACTGAAAGGATTGAACGATGACAAAATGACTATGTGTGTACATTTGAGTGTCAGAGTAAATGAAACTTTTTTTTTTTTTGCATTTTTGGAGGGGGGAAGGCAGGGCAATTGGGGTTAAGTGACTTGCCCAAGGTCACACAGCTAGTAATTAAGTATCTGAGGTCAGATTTGAACTTAGGTCCTCCTGACCCAAGGGCCAGTGCTCTATTCACTGTGCCACCTAGCCGCCCCCAAATGAAACTTTCTGAATGATAAATCTTAGCAAAGCCAAATTCCACATCCTTTGGTGAATGTCCCTAATTTTTCCTTCTTCCTGTCTTACACTGTTAACATTCCAAAGCATTGTAGTGTTCTCATGTGACTCTGGGCTCTAAAGAGAAACGATTCAACCCTAAAAGTTGCAACAGAGCAGCTTTGCCACTGAAAACAAATAACTGGGGGTAACTTTTCTTTGAAATTCCAACTAGAAAAAGTTCCAGTAAATGTGTAGAAAGTGTAGAATAGTCAGAAAGCGTGAAGGAGTAGTATAACTGCCTCAAACAACTGAGAAAGAATAGCAGACCTTGGCCTGGTGCCTCAAACATTCAAGCTGGATTAAAAAAATTTTTCTGTATTCCTTTTCATTCATTCACTAGATCAAAGGCCCCTTGACTGCTTAGGACTACCTAATTTTGCATTACTTTTAATAACAGAATAATCTTTTAGTTAAAATGTTACCTTTTAAACAGAAGGAAACTAATTTTTTTTAAATGGTAGTGGTGCTCTCCATAAATCAGTTTTACTACTCAGTGTAGTAGTAGCTTTGTCCCATCTCTCCCTCCCTTACTCTCTTCACATCCTCTTCTCCTTTTTGAATCCCCCACTGTCAGTGTTTGGGGGTTACTCTATGGAGAAAGTTAAGAAGGTAAAGGAATCCAGCATGCCACTCAAGAAATGACTGAGTCTCCAGGAGGGAAACCCATTAGGGGGCAAGATAATGGGGTTGTACACTATGTAGCAAGCAAACAGTTTCAAGCTCTGTTTTCAGAAATAGCACTCCTTGGGTCATAGCTGCTTACACTCAGGATATAAATCTGCAATCAAAGTCACTGGGGAAAGATATCACTGGATCTAGCGGGTCCAGGGTCTCTGGCAACCCAACACTGAGAAGGCTTAAGGGCAACCCCTACTAGCACATTCCCCCTCCATTATGGAGTTATTTACTATAAGAAAAACAAAGAAGCTAAGTAGGTAATTTTATATCTGAAAGCAACTTCTTAGAAAGCAGAAAAGCACAGCCCAAGCTGAGCAGCATCTGCCAGAGGTCTCACCAAGGTGGCTGTGTTTTCTTTTCCAGGAAGGTTGGAAATTCACCTCTAAACATACTTCCATTCCCATTATATTTATTGTATAGTCATCTGGTTTGATACACTTTATTGTTTAATTAATTATTTACTGTTTAAACCTTCATAGATTGACCCTAGATGGATAATTATACTACTTTTATAGTGCTTTACGGTTTGCAAAGCACTTCATACATGTTATCTTATTTGATTTTCAGAACAACGTATGAGGTAGTGATGAAATCCTAATAAAGCTGCCCCCAGCCCCAATATTCTAACTTCATTACAGGACCACTGTACCTACCTAACTCCCCCTCCCCCCATGTCCTAACTTCAAACATGCCCCACTGCTCACTGGAACAACAGGTGTATCCCTGAACTCTTAGTTCCCACAGATGTGTCCATGTGATGGGAACCCAACTACTGCCTCTATCTAGTCACTGCCCCCAGACCCATTCCCACAGAAACAAGTATGTTCTTGTACTTAACTACAATCACCCCATCCATCTAGCCCAAGACAGGACCATGATACCTTACTATCTGTCTTAACCAGACAGGACCACAATAGCTAGCCAATGGGAGGGCAGCCTGACCAGAATGTTTAACCACTGAACCATAGATGGGACCCTTCCTTTATTACCTAATCCCTTAGCAAACTCTTCCTGCCTTTTTAATATTAATCACATTCTTGTATTCTATGTAAATTTTGATTATGTAATTGCATCTTTACCCTATAAAAATTCATCTTGCGGGGCGGCTAGGTGGCGCAGTGAGTAGAGCGCTGGCCCTGGAGTCAGAGGGACTTGAGTTCGGATCCAGCCTCAGACACTTAACCCACACAAACAAAAACCTAGCCGTGTGACCTTGGGCAAGTTACTTAACCCCAATTGCCCTAAAAGGGGCGGCTAGGTGGCGCAGTGAGTAAGAACACCGGCCTCGGAGTTGGGATGACCCGAGATCAAATCCGGCCTCAGAAAATGAGCACCCACACATAAATAATGACTAGCCGTGTAACCTTGAGCAAGTTACTTAACCCCAACTGCTTAAAAAAAAATTCATCTTGCTTTCTCTGAAGTTGCTGGTTCCTCTTAGAACTTAACCTGTTCATGAGAGGCATCAATCTCAATAAATGCCTATACTTGGATTAGAGGTGGTCTGACTCTGAATTCTTTGAGATGGTTACACCACAACACATCATGAAACCCTAACACTTTTGGGGTGGGCAAAGCCTCCACCACAACAGTAGGTGCTATAATTATTTTCATTTTACAGATGAGGAAACTGAGGTTGAACGGTTAAGCAATTTGCTGAGAGTCACATTAGATGGGGCAGGACCAACTACTCTTCCAACTAAGTCTTTAGCTCCAACACAATTCACTTTGACATCTAGCTGCTTAATTATACAAATGTTGGTAACAGTGATGCCACTCATTCTGTTGGTGAAGTCCATGAACTAGAGAAGTCCAGATGATCTTTGCCCATTGTTATCATTTTGTGTTGAGCATATAAAAAAAGAAGTCTTAGAATTTCTCTTTTTGGGACATCCTGAGGGAGTTGAACAGAAATGAGAAATAAGCAGAGCTAAAAAGGTTTCTGGTTTCTGGATAGGAGGAGTGAAAGTTTTTCCATGCATCCAGATCTTTCTCCAGGGTCTGTGAATGTAGTGAGAGGCAGGGGCAAAACCTCTCATCCAAATGACCATAGGAGAAGATGGAGCCAGAGGACTCAACAACCTGGAAAGAGGAGTGGGAAATTTATTGGATGGTGTTGAATTCCTAGAGTTTGGTACCCAGCTTTTGAGAGAGATAATGGGGAATTATTGGACAGTACCAGCCTCTTGTAGAGAAGAGGGAAGTGTCATATACATACCACCTACACTGGAGAAGCAGCAAAGAACTGACAGATGATATTAGGGGAAGAAAATTTTATTTTTTTATCCTTTTGATTGCTATGAATTAATTGAACAGTGCAGACCCGATGGAAAGGGGTGCCATTCTAATAATGCCAAGTTTGTTTTCCTTCCGGGAGGGGGGGGGGCAGAACCCTAGCCCTCAGGGTCGTACTAAAAGTAAGTACTTATGAGGTAGTGCTATAAATAAGCTGTCCTGAATGGATTATTGAAGAATGTCAGAAGGTTCCTCTGTACCAGTTCCAAGTTCATTTTCATTTTGAGGGCAATCCAAACTATAAAGTTTTTCTATTAGCCTGGAGAACTAAATAGATGCCTAGGAGGAAGATAGAACTTGGAGAGAGAGGGTTATTATATTGATTATTTTGAGCTGTAGTGGATCTTTTGTGTTTTCTACATTCTGTTTGTAGATTGAAATACAACCTATCCTCTACCTTACATGCATTGCTACACTGAATGCTTTCATAGGAACTGGGGCCCTACTTATATACGTCAATAGATGCCTGGACATGAAGTGTAACCTGAGATTCTCAGGGAAATTCTGAGTAGGGACAAATGAGTCATATAAATATAATTTTGTGGTCTGCCCCCAAGATTGAGTGTGGTTCCTATAGTTATCTTAACTTGGTATTTTCCACATCACTTCCTCTCCATTCCTTCCTCTTGTCCCCCCAATCAGGATTCTGAATGCCTTGCTTTAGGTTTTGGTGAGTAGCACAATGTACAGGAAAGAACAGTGGATTTGAGCCAGAGGACCTGGATTTGAATCCCATTTGTTACTATCCTGTGTGACTTGGAACAAGCCACTTCACTATTCTGGGCTTCCGTTTCCTACTCTATAAGAAGGGAGAGCATTGGACTAAATGATCTCTTAAGATCGCTTCTAACTCTTGGTTCTATGATCTATAAAAGGATTCTGAAAAGTGAGAATTAAAGAGCAGAAGGTTCTGGGCATTTCATATGGCTGAAGTTTCTAGCAAGTTCTAGATTGGATTGCCCTAGAACAGCCTGGTCTCCTCTGATCCTACCCAACTCCCCCGAAAGTCCAGAAAATAAGGGCTGTCTGCCCTTGTGAAAGCAGAGCTAGGCAAGGTTAGGCTGGAGATGACCTGTACTTACCCTTCCTGTATGGCAATGGCACAGCAGGATGAAGGACAAAGGGCCAATTGTCCTTCACTGCTGGTGGGACCCTCAGTAGACCATGTAATTTTACTTCTCTCAATGCAGTTCACTTCCTCACTTCCTGCCCACCAACCCATTTAAAAATAAAAGTTGTTTGATTCAGTACTTTCAAAACTTCCCAGACTTGCCTGTAATAATAATAATTAAAATAAGCAAACATTTATGTAGTATTTTAAAGCATTATACAGTTTGCAAAGCATCTTACACTTAGGATGTTATTTGAGTCCTACAACAGCTCTGAGAGGTTGGTGCTATTACTATCTCTATTTTACAAATGGGGAAACTGAGGCTGGGTGAGAGTAAAGTGACTTACTGAGAGTCAAACAGCAAGGAAGCCTCTGAGTAATGATTTGATCCAAGTTGGTCTGACTCCATCCACTACCATACCATGTAGCTTCTGAAAGATCAAGAACACATGGCCCTACACCAAGAGACTAAGTCTGTCCTCTTATAACTCAAAATTTGTTCTGTCAATCATATTAAAGCAATCATAAACTCAACATGGATTTACCCAGGGGTGTGCTGAATCCAGTTTGTATTTGCTTGTAAGAGCTGATTGTTAAATTTTCAATGTGAACGTTTATAAGAAATCAGAAACTTTATAAAAGTTTAATTTAATATAAACATATGAGTTTTATTTATTTAATATAACTGAATTAATTTAATGGTTTAACATAATTTAATATTTATTTATTTAATATAAATTCATAAGTTTAATTTAATATAAATGTATAATTTATAAGAAATCAGAAATCAGCAATTGCTACAAATCTGGGCTTAATTTATTGTTTTGTTCCCAGGGGTGGGGAAACCTGCATCCTCGAGGCCATACATGGTTCTCCACCCCTAGACTTATAAAAGTGATGGAGAAAATGTTAATAATAGAGATTAAACTTAATTTTTTTTCATGAATATATCCTCCCTCCCCTGAGCCTGCATTAAGAACTGATTTTTTAAAAAATCATTTTTTCAATTCACAGAACAAAACAAGCATTTCCATATAACACACTACAATAGAAAAGATGATTGCACATGAAACTGCAAATCTATTATGTACAACTTGCTATTCCCTCCAAATATACAATAATGTTATTGTGTAAATTTCTTTTTTCTTCCTTTTTTCTCCCCCATCCCTGCCCTAGAGATGGCTGACATTAGATACAAATAGGTGTGTATATATATGTATATATGTGTATATGTGTGTGTGTGTATGTATGTAGGATTCTTCTATACATACTTCTATTTATCTGTTCTTTCTCTGGATACATATAGTTTTTCTCCATAAGTCCTTCATTTTTAATTTGTATATTTATAATAGTCAAAATGACTTAGTTGCTCAAATTTGTTATTAAAACAATATTGCTGTTACTGTATCCAATGTTCTCTTGGTTCTGCTCACTTTGCTCTTAAACATGTACAATGCACACTCCTGATTTCACCCCTGGTCACTGAAAGGGCTGCAGAAGGAACATGAGATCATAGATTTAGAATTGGAAAGAACAGGACACTCCGTCTCCTGACTCTGTGTCTCTGTATTAACTGTCCCCCTGCCTAGTCTGTTCCCTCATCTGTCTCCTAACTTCCCTGGCTCCCTTCAAAACTCAGCTGAAATCCCATCTTCTCCAAGAGGATTGCCCAAGTCACCCCCAGCCCTAGCGTTTTCCCTCTGATATTATCTTCCATCCACGTTGTATAGTTTGATATGTACATGATTATTTATATGTAGCCTCCCCTGATAGAATGGAGCTCCTAGAGAGTCGAGACTCTGTTCTTGCCTTTCTTTTTATCCTCAGTACTTAACCTATCACCTGCTACGTAGTGAGTATTTAATAAATGCATTTTGACTGATTAGTTCAGCCTAATCCCTGCATTTGACAGACGAGGAACCTGAGTTCCAGAGAAGTCTTTTGAAAACAATCTAGGCAGAGAATAGGAATTAATGCTTTCATATTGCAAAACATTTGCAATCACACAGAGGCTTTGTTGATAGACTCCTTGTGACCTGGCTTTGGCAGATAGCAGAAGCAGTGAGGAAGAAACTAAAATCTCATAAATATTTTGGTTCTCCCTCTCCCCTCCCCCCTTATCTCTCCTCTCTGCTCAAAACAGGTACCCTTGTACTTTGAATTCTCTTAATGTGGATAAGGGGTTCTCTTAGCCATCAATCAGATAAGGCCAATTTATGCACATCGGTCTAGAGTGGGTCCTCGGGTACGGCCTTTTGACTAAGTCCAAGTTTTACAGAACAAATCCTTCTGTTAAGGGGATTTGTTCTATGAAGTTTAGATTAAATCAAAGGGCCACCTTTGAGGACCTAGAGGACCTATGGCCTCACAGATTCCCTACCCCTGGCCTAGAGGTACTTGGGCTTAAAGAAGGCAGTAGGCTCTCTTAGATTCTTATCTGGGCAACAAGTGCTAGGGATCTCTCCCAGCTCCAGAGCACCCTGTAGCATTCACCCTTTGCCTTGAGAGCCATTGTGGCAAACATAAAATATTATCAGCTCTGCTCCTGACTCTTAGATTCATATTCAACTTTTGTCACCTCTTGCTCTGGTCTCAAGGTTACTAATCCAGTCTGTTCTATCATGTACCTCTCTCACTTACTTTTTTTTTTACCCCTAGAGAATCAGACCATTGACTTGAGACTGTGGACCTGAACATACCATGTTTCAGTATTTTAGGAAATGCCTCTGGGAATATGGTCACTTCATTTTTGTTTTATTCTTTTCATTTACATTGTTGTAAATGAAAAAAGCAGCACTCCTGGTGCTGCTTACCTCACTCTGAATTAATTCATGCAAGTCTTCTTATAGTTCTCTGAATTCCTCATATTTGTTATTTCTTATGACACAATAGTTTTCCTTTACATTGATGTATCAAGTTATTTTGAGCAATTCACCAATGAAAGGGCATTCACATTATTTGTAGTTCTTTGCTATTAAAAAAATTCCATGTATATTTTGGAGTACTGTCTTTGGGAAACTTTGTGAACTTTCTTTCTATCTTTGATTGCCTTGGCTATATATCTAGCAGTGGCATCTCTGAGTCAAAAGTATGAACTTTTTAGTCACTTTGTCATATTGTTCCAAATTGTTTCTAGAACAGACCAATTCATGGCTCTAATAATAGTTTACTAGAGCTGTTCTCTTTAGACCCAGGTCTTATTAGACCTGTTTTCTTTCAGCATCTCTAATGTTCGCTATTTTTGTCTTTCATTATCTTTATCAGTTTTCCAGGCATGAGATAAAACCTGAGTTGTTTTAAATTGTATTTATTTTATTATTAATGATTTATCTTATTATTTATATTTATCTTTTTAGTGATTTAGAACAGTCTTTTATGTAGTTTATTACAGTTCTTTTCAGAATTGTTTGTTTCCTTTTGCCACTTACATATTAGGGAATAACTCTTGTTTCTATGTATGATTTTGGACTCCAAATTACTTTCTCTGACCGTAAATGCCATTGCTTCCACCTTTCCCCTGGTATTCCTCCTAAATTCCTTCTTCTATAAACTACTCTCTCTATTTCTCTTTTTGCTCCCAATCCATCCCTCTTTGACTTTGCTCTTCTCTCTTAACAATATCAATGCTATTTTTTGACCAATTCAACTATATGGTGTTGTCTATCCAGGAATCTCTTGCCCTCTTATTCTATAAATGTTCAAACTCCAACCTTGGGTTATCCCCATAATCTGACTTTTTCACACCTGTTACCGTGCTTCTGAATACTACCAGAGAAAATGACACAGTTCTACTGTCCAGGTCTGCAAATGATGTTATTGGACTTCAGTTGGGCTTTCATTGGTACAAGGATATCGTTCTGCTCTTCCAGGATTCATTCCCTATCACACTCTTAGCAGTGTCTGTTCCAAACCTTCTCTTCTCTCCTCAAGCCTCCTATGGTACTGCCTTCCTCTTTCTCTCAGTAGAGGATTTTGCCTCCTACTTTACTGAGAAGATCTAAGCCATCCATTGTGAAGTCCCTCTTTTCTGCTGTTCCATACTTTAAAACCCCATTATACCATCCCCCATTCTCCTTCCACTCTAGTCTCTAAGAAAAAGGTGATTCTTCCTTGACAAGCCCTCATCTTCTACTTGTGTCCTTGTTCTCATCCCCCTTCATCTTCTCTGAGAGCTTACATCTTAATTCATTCCCTTTTTCTCATCTGTAATCCTTGCTGCTAACAAATATACTTGTTTCCTCCATTCTTAAATATCCTTTACTGTTTTTTTTTGGAAGGGGTAAGGCAGGGCAATTGGGGTTAAGTGACTTGCCCAAGGTCACATGGCTAGTAAGTGTGTCAAGTGTCTGAGGCTGGATTTGAACTCAGGTCCTTCTGACTCCAGGGCTGGCACTCTATTCACTGTGCTACCTAGCCACCCCTTAAATAGCCTTTAGTTGATGCTGACATCTTCCCTCCCCTGACCTCCTCCTTTACCCCAGTTATCATCCTATATCTTCTGGCCATACTCCTAAAAAAGAGTCATGCAAACTCATTGCCTCAAATTCCACACCTCTCACTCACTTCTCAAATCATTGAGGTCTGTCTTCTGAGTCTGTCACTTGAATAAAACTGTTTACCAACAATCTTGAAACTGATGTTAAAAAAAGTTAATATGATTTTAGGTTTCATTAATAGACATATGCCACCTGGTGAAAGGGAGGTGAGAAGCTTTGACCTGGTCAGACCACAAATGGAATAAAGGGTTCTCTTCTGGCTGCCATATTTTAGAAGGACATTTGACAATCTACTGTCTATGCAGCAGAAGATATTGGGAACTATACTAGCAGTTGAAGAAACTGGGGATGTTTGTTCTTTTTAAAAAATAATATTTTACTTTCCCCTCCAATTACATGTAAAAACAATTTTTAACACCTTTTAGTCCCTTCCTCTTTTTCCTCCCCTGTCCCTTGTTCATTGTACCCTATTGCTGTTACTGTATACAATGTTCTCTTGGTTCTGTTTACTTCATGTTGCATCAGTTCATGTAAATCTTTCCAGGTTTTTCTGAAATGATCCTGCTCATCATTTCTTATAGTACAATAATATTCCATTCCAATCACATACCACAACTTGTTCAGTCACTCCCCAGTTGATGGGTGGGATGTTTGTTCTCAAGGAAAAAAAATGCTTAAGAGAGGATATGATATCTGAAAAGTTGTTGTAATGAATACTTGTTCTGTTTGGTCTCAGAGGGCAGAACTTGGGATCAGTAAAAAGGAATTCCAGGGAGAAAGGTTTCAGCTCAATAGAATAAGAGCTTTCCTAACTTGTACAACTATAGAAGTCACTGAATTAATTCTCTGCCTGTGTGAACCTTAAAGCAGAAATTGGACAACCATTTGTCATTGTTATAGACAAGACTTATGGTCTGGGTAGGGGTTGGACTAGATGACTTCTGAAGTTTCTTCCAGCTTTGTAATTCAATGATTTTTAGTTTCTGGCATGGATTCTGTGTTTCTTCCATATGTTGATGATTAATGTGTAAACATTCAAATGAATTAGATTTGGAAAAATAGTATTAAATCTGTCCCACTCCTATTTTGTGAAACTGTTTATACTAGAAGCACCCATCCTTGACGAAAAAGTACTGTGTTGCATTTTTATGTCATAGGGTTGTGTTAAAATCCACAAATGGCAACTGACCAGTGACATAACCAAAGACAGCAGTCCTTGACGTAGAGACAGACTCCCCAGCTTCGAAGAGAGTCACATAGTTTTTTGATTGTTCTCCCACCCAAGATGCAACTGAGTGGTGGGGCCCCTGAAGGCTAGCTAGCTCGAAGAAGCAAGTAACAGCAGCTGAGGAAGAAAGACAATACAAAGCCAACCTCCAAAGAGCAACAGAAAGAGAAGCCTAGATAAAGCCTCTTTCAAAAGCAAAGTCTAACCCAGGGTAGGGAACCTGCAGCCCTGAGGCCACATGTAGCCCTCCAGGTCCTCAAGTGCTGCCCTTTGAGTCCTATTTTACTGAACAAGTCCTTTTATTAAGACTGCAGGTTTCCCACCTAACCCCTCCCTGGTAGCAGCTAGTAGGCTAGAGCATTGGGCCTGAAGTTAGGAAGACCTGAGTTCAAATCCGACCTCAGGGACTCACTAGCTGTGTGACTGGGCAGGTCATTTAACCTCTGTTTGCCTTAATCCACTGGAGAAGGAAATGGCAAACCACTCCAGTGTCTGTGCCAGGAAAATTCCATATGGGGGTTGGACAGGACTGAATAACAGCCCCCTCCCTGCCTGTAATGTTTAGACATCATCTCCTCTGGTCCTCAGCCAGTTTCCAGAAGCCGCCTCCATATAGAGGCTTCCTCTCCCCACAATGGAATAATAACAACAGTCCATATTTACATAACACTGTGAGACTTGCAAAGCCCATTACAGACATTTCATTTGATCGTTATAGCAATCACCCTCATTTTGCAGAGGGGAAATTGAGTCTGAGAGAGGTTTAGGAGAGTGCTCAGGGTCATGTGACTATCTAGCCAATGTCCGAGGTAAGATTTGACTGTGGCTCTTTCTTATTCCAGAGCCAGTACTCTAACCACTGTACCTACCTTATTACGTATGAATATTAAGTTTTTAAAATTTTGTTTTGCTTTTTGGAGGGCAATTGGGGTTAAGTGACTTGCCCAAGGTCACATGGCTATTAAGTATTAAGTGTCTCAGATTGTATTTGAACTCAGGTCCTCCTGACACCAGGGCTAGTGCTCTATTCACTGCACCACCTTGCTGCCCCTGCATATTAAGCTTTTTTTTTGCTTTTTGGAGGGCAACTGGGGTTAAGTAACTCGCCCAAGGTCACACAGATAGGTTTTTGTTTGTGTGTGTTAAGTGTCTGAGGCTGGATCCGAACTCAGGTCCTTCTGACTCCAGGGCCGACTCTCTACTCACTGCACCACCTAGCCGCCCCATATTAAGCTTTAAGGTTACTATAGTACACTTCGTGGCCCACTCCCCTCCTGTTTTTCAGCTTCCTTTTGTCCCTTATCAGTAGGTCAGATCCTTCTTAATTATCACAGTTTTCTATTTTTTTCCCTCCAACTTTCTCCAGGTCAGTCTGTCCTAGTCCTGGTTAGCCAATGACCAGTCCCTATATTGTTGCCATATTTCTTGGGTTGGGAAGGACCTCAGAGTTTTCCTTTAGCCACTGGTATGTAGTCAGCCTTTATGGTCTAAAGCCAATTCTTCACAGGCCTCCTCACTCAACCCAGACCTCCAGACAACTTAATTTTTGCTCACCCTAACAGAAGGTAATTAATCTGATTTTTTAAGGGGGTGGTAGTGTAACTTTACCACAACATTAAAGATTCATAGCATTGCTTAGTTGCAGGAGTATTTTCTATCCTTCATGTGGAATAATTAGGAAAATAGCATACTAAGAATAAAAGACCAGGTAATATATTTCAATATTAATGACTATTAGAATTGTGTCTATGACTATGCAGCAACATATAAGGACCAAATTTAATTTTAGATAAAAATATTAATTCTTGCTAAAATAATAAACTGTCATTAATTGTAAATCAAAACCAACATTTTCCAGTTATTTTGAAATTTCATATGCTTTTGCCATTTTAATGTGTAAATTTAAGTGTTTATTTCAAAATACTTAGAAAAGCTGAAAGCCTAAACAATCTTGATAACAAACTTTATTTGGTACAATGAATTCAGAAATATTTTGGTTCTTAAAAATGTGTCAATGGACAATATGGTTTTCATAAAGCAACTGGCTCTGTTTCAGGACACATCTGTGAACAGTCTTGGATAAAATCCATGATCCAGAGAATAAGATTTTTTAAAAAGGGAAAGTAATAGAGAAATAGGACAGCTAGGTGGTACAGTGGATAGAACTCTAGGTCTGGAGTCAGGGAGACTCATTTTCCTGAGTTCAAATCCAGCCTCAGACATTTAATAGCTGTGTCCTCCTGGGCAAGTCACTTACCCTGTTTGTCTCAGTTTCCTCATCTGTAAAATGATCTGGAAAAGGAAATGACAAAGCACTCCAGTATCTCTTCCAAGAAAACCCCAAATGGGGTCGTGAATAGTAAGACATGACTCAAAATGACTGAACAGCAAGAGAGAATTAGGAAAATGGGAACCTATAGTAACAGGTAGGGTCACAAGAGTTTAGTAAAATCTTTTGCGTCTAACTTGGGCCCCTGAAACCATGAAATACCACCAATGAAAACTAATAGCAATTAATATTGCTGCTCATTTCTAATGATGATCTGGGACATGAAACCCAAGGCTGGGTGGGAAGTATGTGTAATAAAAGACCCACCCTGATGGCCATGGAAATAAATGTCTTTGGATCTCTAAAGATATTTCTAATGACTATGAATGAGGAGCTCAGTATTTCTACTAAGCTATCAGTTTCTAGATACACATTTAGGAATAGACATTTTTTACTGAGACACTACTGCGCTGTTGGTGGAGTTATGAGTTGATCCAACCATTTTGGAGAGCAATTTAGAACTATGCCCATAAGGCCCAGAATTCCCTTGGCTGGGGAATCCTGCATCTCCTCTGTAACAATGACTAAATACCTTCCTTTTAATACAAAAGGAAGAGGCCAAGTATCTCCATATTTATTACAGGTAGTAGTTTAATCAATTATTATAAATACTTACAAACAGGGGCAATCTTTGGTCTGGGGCAGGAGCCAGTTTTGTGGATCCCTGCTCTTGAACTCCAAAATCCCTGTGGTAATTATAGAAAACAGACAAATGCAGGAGCAGTTAGAGAGTGCATCACTACTGACTGGTGGACATTTTTGGTTTTCCACTTAGTAATTACTTGGGAATTAACTCAATGTTATGCCCAAACGTAAGTTTGTGTATTGATCATGTCCTGGTCACAATATTCTTATTTTGCCTTTCATGGGTCATAGCTTAAGTTTTGACTCAGTGTTTAAGTTATGATTTAGTGCCTAAGTTACAATATGTAAACAGGTCACAATGTTCAGGCTTTTGCCTTTCACAGAGGTTAAGTTTTAATGACTTTATTACTTATTATTTAGAGCTTTTCCCCAGTATGAACCCTACAATGCCCAAAAGGCTATAAAATTGTCCCTTTGATCCAGCAATACCGCTGCTAGGTCTAGATCCCTAAGACATATAAAAACAGGGAAAAGGACCTATTTGTACAAAAATATTTATAGCAGCTCTATTTGTGGTGGCTAAGAATTAGAAATGGAAGGGATGTCCATCAATTGGGGAATGACTAAACAAGCCATGATTGTAAAGGAATATTATTGTGCTATAAGAAATGACAAGCACGGTGATATCAGAAAAACCTGGAAAGATTTACATGAACAGATGCATAGTGAAGTGAACAGAACAGAACCATACAATAATAGCAACATTGTTTAATGAAGAATTGTGAATACAATGATCCAAGACAATCCCAAAGGACTAACGATGAAGTGTACTATCTATCCACCACCAGAGAAAAGAACTGATATTGATTGAATACAGACTGAAGCACTCTATTTTTCACTTTCTTTCTTTCATTTTTATTCTAGTTTTCTTGTACAAAATGGCTAATATGGAAATGTCTTACATAAAAGAAAAAGAATGGATATTTAAAAAAATTTCTAAGTCTGAGACCTCAAATATAAAATGAGGGTATTTAGATTAAATAATTTCTAAGTTCCTTACCAGGTCTGTTATTCTATGATCCTATGATCATCTTAAAATCCCATCTAAATCCTAGTAGCTACATTATTTTTAGAGGTCTTTCTATCCTTGTAACCAAAGCCAGGGGATTTAATTGTTGAGCTATTGCTCAACATGTTCTCTGGTTTTTGTTTGTCTTTGCTTTTTTCTGTTTGCTTCTATCTCTCTGACTCTCTCTCTTTCCCCTCTTTCTGTTCCTTTTCTCCCCCCTCTCTCATGTCCACTCTCTTTTCCCTGTCTTCTCCTCAGTATTTAACCAACTCTTTCAATATGCAGGTGCAATATATTTTTTTCCAGTTTTGTATCTAGAGAAATAAAACTAATTTTCCTTACACTCAGTACTTTTTTTTTCATATTAAGTGGAATTTAAGGAGAACTCTTGGTTTGGTTTGCTGGATATAAACAAAAAACAATGAAAAGAATATGCAGAAATGCTCCTGATATTGATTCTTCTCCCCAGGACTGGCCCTGTTTAAACTCAGGTTGTTTATCTATTATCAAACTCTTTTTTTCCCCTCCCAGCTGTATGACATGCTTATTTGGTGTCCTGTTCTTTTTCTGAGGGCAGCTAGGTGGTGCAGTGGATAGAGTGTGGGGCCTGGAGTCAGGAAGACTCATCTTCACAAGTTCAAATCTGACTGTCATCTGTGTGTCCTTAGGCAACTCACTTAACCCCGTTTGCCTCAGTTTCCTCATCTGGAAAATGAGATAAGGAAATGGCAAAACTCTCCAGTATCTCTGCCAAAGAAAAATCCCAAATGGGGTCATGAAGAGTCTGACATGACTGAAACTTCTGAACAACAACATTCTTTCTCTGGGCTGTCCTTCAAGTAACTAATCACTGGTTGATAATTAAGGTGTCAGCAGATAAAAACAAGTAGGATAAGTGGGGTTGATCTGCCAGGAGTGTTTGTGGTATTGAAGGGAGACTTGGGAAGGTAGAAAAAACTTCAAGTCCCCAAACAAATAGAGCTATAAGGTTGTAAGAACAAATGGTAAGTTGATATTTGGGGATGGGGATCCAGATCATTGTCTCTTTAAATCTTTCTACACATAAAGTTAACTCTGCCTATTCATGAATCTGAAAATTTCTATGAAATCTACAGGTAAACCATCCTTTACACCTTGGGGCATTCAAAAGCGACCAGTAAATACCCTTGTCCCCTTCTCTTACTTTGACTCCTAGTCTGGTGGCATTCCAGTAAGAGACAAACAAATTGTAAGGAAAGAGGTATCAGGCTGACAGCATTAGAGAAAGATACTCCCAACCCTTCAGGGGTACCACTAGAATCATGAGGGAGAGACATAGAGAGCTTCACTGTCCCATAGCAAATGCCAAGGGTTGTTTTATCTCAGACAAGGCCTCACATATGATGAACACTCTGTGACCCTACTCTTCTGGAATTAGCCTGTTCATCTTCACCTAAAATGAAAGAACAAAGAAGAGGAAGAGAATGGAGGCTAGCATTAATTGGTCACCTGCACACCTCAGAGAAGAGCCCAAGGCTTTGCTTTTCATCGCTTTGTCTTTCATCAAAATACTGCCATGACATAAGAGGAAGTCAAAAATGAGAGGAGATGAGGTCAACTGTTGTCTTTGAATTCCCCCAATTGTACCTATGGTACTACAGCCAAAGAAGGTCCTAGTCACCATGGAGTCAGTCGAATGGAACCAGTTATAGAATGTAAGTGCATGCTCCAAATTTCTCCAAGGCAATTCCATTATACACTATCCTGATTCTCTCAAAAGTTTCTCCTGGAGCCTGGATATCCTTGCATTCTGTGCATGCTCCTAAGGGCTGGGTTCAGTGGTTAATCTAATGTTATACTATCCCTAAATTTGAAGAATAAATTCTATATATGTATATGTATATCTCCTTCTCCTCTCCTCTCATAATTTCTTCCCCATGGCAACTCCTTAAGTAGTAAGTAGCAATAAGTGACTCTCTTAAAAGCTTTAATGAAGCATGAACCATGCTAGTTTCTGAAAGAAAGAGATTTGATATTGATAAATTGCTCTGACCAAGCCTTCAGAAACTCTACTGGTTCCAGATTAAATGTGGTCCAGATTATAATTGTAATAGTACTAGTCTTCCTTGGGTTTGCCCTCTCAGCATTTTTGCAGATAGAAGAAATTTCCCCACATAATTACCCACCTCCCCATTTTAGTAAGTTTTACTGAAAATATCCTGCTCCTCATTTTCTTATAGCACAATGTATTCATTACAACCATATATCACAACTCAACCATTCTGCAATTGATGGACCTCCCTTCAATTTCCTATTCTTTGACGTAACAAAGAGAGTTACTATGAATATTTTTGTGCATATAAGTCCTTTTCCCTTTTTAAAATCTCTTTGGGATATAGGCTTAATAGTGGTATTGCTGGATCAATGGGAATGCATGATTTTATGGCCCTTTGAGCATGGTTCCAAATTACTCTCCAGAATGGTTGAATCAATTCACAATTCTGTCACCAGTGCTTTAGTGTCCCAATTTTCCCATATCCTCTCCAGCATTTGACATTTTCCTTTTCTGTTATATTAGTCAATCTGATAGTTGTGAGGTGGTATCTCAGAGTTGTTTTAATTTGCATTTCTCTAATCAATAGTGGTTTAGAGCATTTTTTCATATGACTATAGACAACTTTGATTTCTTCTGAAAACTGTCTTTTCATATCTTTTGACCATTTATCAACTGTGGAATGACTTGTATGCCTATAAATTTAACCCAGATCTCTTTATATTTGAGAAATGAGACCTTTATCAGAGAAACTTGCTGTAATTTTTTTTTTTACATTTCCTAAAACCAGAGGGTAAAACAATTTTCACAGTTACAATTGCTATGTATTTTTCTCCATTCTAATTCCCCTCCATTTATCCTTTTTTCTCTCTCTCCTTTCACCCTTTTCTTTCTCAAGAGTGTTTTACTTCTGACTTCCACCTCTCCCAATCTTCCCTCCCTCGTGTCAGCCCTCCTCCCTTCTCTTATCCCCTCTTCCTCCTACTTTTCTATAGAGTAAGATAGATTTCTATATCCAACTGTATGTATCTTATGCTCTCTTTGAACCTATTCTGATGAGAGTAAGGTTCAAGCTTTGTCTGTCACCATCCATCTTGCCCTCCACTATAAAAGTTCTTTTGTGTATCTTTTATGTGAGATAATTTGCTCCATTTTATCTCTGCCTTTCCCTTCTCCTAGTGAATCCCTCTTTCTCACCCCTTAATTTCATTTTTTAGATATCATCCCATCATAGTCAACTCACATCCATGCCTTCTATCTATGTATACTCCTAACTTCCCTAATAATGATAAAATTCTTAGTATTTATAAGTATTTTCTTCCCACATAGAAAAGTAAACAACTTAACCTTATTGAACCATTGTGAGTTCTGTTTCTGGTTTAGCTTTTCTATGCTTCTCTTGAATCTTGTTTTTGAAAGTCTAATTTCCTATTCAAAGCTTGAAAGTTCTCTGTTTCATCAAATATCTGCTCCTCCCTCCATGCCCCCAAGGATTATACTCAATTTTGCTGGGTAGGTGATTGTAGGCTGTAATCATAACCCCTATACCTGCCAAGCACTTTGATCCTTTAATGTAAAAACTACTAAATCTTATATTATTCTGATTGTGGTTCTATAGTATTAGAATGGTTTCTTTCTGACTATTTGCAATATTTTCTCCTTGTTCTGGGAGCTCTGGTATTTGGCTATAATATTCCTAGGAGTTTTCAATTTGGGATATCTTTCACAAGGTGATTGATGGATTCTTTCAGTTTTTTGCTCTTTGGTTTTGGGATATCAGGACAGTTTTCTTTGATAATTTCTTGACAAATGATGTCTAAGATCTTTTTTTGATCATGGCTTTCAGATAGTACAATAATCTTAAATATTTCTTCTTGATCTATACCACAGGTCAATTGTTTTTTTGATGAAATATTTCACATTTTCTTCTATATTGCATTTTTTGATTTGATTTTATTGTTTCTTGGTATTTCATGAAATCATCAGCTTCCATTTGCCTAATTCCAGTTTTTAGGGAATTATTTTCCTTCATTGAGCTTTTGTATCTCTTTTTCCATTTGACCATTTCTTTTCAAGCAATTCTTTTCTTCAGTAAAAATTTGTATATCTTTTTTCTTGGTTAATTCTACTTTTAAAGAGTTCTTCTTTTCAGTAAATTTTTGTGCCTCTTTTACCATTTGGCGTATTCTGTTTTTTAAGGTGTTATTTCCTTTAATATTTTTTGTGCTTCCTTTACCAAACTGTTTCCTCTTTTTTCATGATTTTCTTGTATCACTCTTTATTTTCTTCTAATTTTTTTACCTCTCTTATTTGATTTTTAAAATCCTTTTTGAACTATTCCAGGAATTCTTTTTTTGGGGGGCTTGAGACCAGTTCACATTTTTCTTTAAGGCTTTGGATATTAATGTTTTGACTTTGTTGTCTTCTGAATTTGTGTTTTGATCTTCCCTGTCACCATAGTAACTTTCTATTTTTAGGTTATTTTTGTTTGTTTGTTCATTTTCAGCTGATTTCTTGACTTCTAACTTTATGTTAAAGTTGAACTCTGCTCCTGGGGTGTAGGGGACACTGTTCCCAGCTTCAGGTTTTTTTGTGCAGCTATTTTCAGAGCTAGTTCTGGGGAGTCTGTAAGTTTTCAGTTCTTCCAAGGTGGTATAATCTAAGGAGAGGTATGGTTATTGCTCTCTTGGCTTGCACTCTGTTCTGTGAGTGACCACAAGCACTCCTTTCCACCTTGTAACTTTGACCAGGGTCCTGTCTTCTGCTAGTGCTCCTTGTCACCGTGGGATTGTGACCCAAAACCATGTATAGGTAACTGAGTCCTGCATCCAGTGCCAGCAAAGGTTCTCTTGTAATCTCCTTCTGACCAGTTGTTTGACCCCTTACTGTCTGTGGGCAGAGAGCTCCAGAAGCTACCATCAGTGATTCAGTCACTTGGAAGGCCTTCTGCTGGCTTGCCAGGCTCAGCCTGCACTGAACTGAGCTCCACTCTCAACTCAGTGAGACAGACCTTTCATGGCAAATTTCTATGTTATCTTGGGCTAGAAGATTGTTTCACTCTGTCCTTTTGTTGGTTCTGCCACTCCAGAATTCATTTTGAGATATTATTTTAAAGTTGTTTAGAGAGGGATTTAGGAGAGTCCAGGGGAGTCCCTGCTTTTACTCTACCATCTTGCCTCTGCCTGTGTTGGTTTTTGAATAGCAGTTCTCATCTAGGTCTCAGGACCCCTTTACACTCTTAAATATTGTTGAGGATCCCAAATAGATTTTCTTTTTGTGGGTTATATCTATCAGTATTCATAGTATTAGAAATAAAAACTTCTAAGATTTAAAATATTTTTTTAATATAAAAATAATAATAGTAAGCAACTATCAATAGCAATACTATTCATAATAAACATGTTAACAAAACATTTTTTGAAAGAGGATTATATTTTCAAAAAAATTAGCAAGAAGAGTGGCATTGTTTTACATATATTTGAAATGTCTTTAATATCTGGCTTAATAGAAAACAGCATTCATAGGTGTTTCTTTATTCAATATGTTGTGATATATTTTGTTTAAAGTAGATGAAAAAAATCTGGCCTCATATGATAAGTAGTTGGGAAAGGGAGGAATATTTTGATAGGCAAATAACATCTTAGTATTTTTATGAAAATATTTTTAAACTTCTGCATCCCCTGAAAGAGTCTCAGGGATCTCTAGGGGTTTGAGGACCACATTTTGAGAACTGCTGGCCTACAAAAACAAAAACAAGCAGGGAAGAATAAAAGATCTGGTGTGAATAAGAGAAGGTAAGCTACCTCCTTACCAGTGGGTGCCATCATGGGTCTGTATTGCTATGAAGGTTAGAATTTGGAGTCATTCTAGTTCAACATTCCTTGCATTGTGGAAATTCCTTCTCCAACATCCTTGACAGATGGTGAAGGTCTTTACTTGATTAGCTCCAGTGATGGGGAGCTTGCTACCTTATGATTGCAGCTTTTTCTAGTATTGGATAACTATACTGAAGAAAAGTCTTATGTTGAGAAAATCTAATTCCTTATGACATTAACTGATGTATCCTAGTTTTGACATCTGGTACCACAACAGATTTTTTTCCTTTTTTGTAAAAAACAGCCCTTCAAATATCTGAAGATAGTTTCATTCCCATAGACTCTCCCTTTCCAGGCTGAATAACTTTATTTCCTTCAACCGATTTTCCATATTATATAGCCTGCAGACTCTCCACTATCTTAATCACCCTCCTCTAGATATATTCTTGTTTGCTAATATAGCGATACATCGGAACTTCTAATTTCATTGATTAGGTAGTCAATCCACTAATGTAGAGCCCAGCTGAACTGTTACTATAATTTATTAGACCAAAAGTTTTCTTAGTTTGCTCATTCAACTGTAAGTAGCAGGCAACCTAGGTCATTCTGACTCTAGTTCCAGCATTCTCCCAAATAACTTCTCTGTTTATTAATACACTTCTTAATTGATCACAATTCTCCAGATATGGTTTGAATAATTTTGAGTACAAAAACATACACCTAATATATAGAAGAGGATATTTCCCAAAGTAGTAGAGTCCCCATCATTAGAGGTCTTTAAGTAAAAGCTGTATAATCACTTGTTGATGCTATTTTAGGGGGATTCCATTGTAGGTACAGATTAGACTAGCTAGCTACATGTATAACCTTGGGCAAGTCATTTAATCTCTTGGATCACAGTTTCCACAGGTGAAAAAAGGAGGGGGTTAGGTTAGATCAAGAGCTCTTAACGAGACTCTATAAACCCCAAAGGGCTTCATATATAGATTTTAGGGTGTCTGTGATCTTGAATGGGGAAAAAATAAGGAAAGTACCAAGGACTGCCATGTCCTCATTCTTCTCTATGCTTTACTCCTGACTCTCTCGACTTTCTCTAACATATCACAGCAACCTCTTCATGCTGGGAAAACACTCTGACTCCAGCCTTCTTCTTCTTCTTCTTCTTCTTCTTCTTCTTCTTCTTCTTCTTCTTCTTCTTCTTCTTCTTCTTCTTCTTCTTCTTCTTCTTCTTCTTCTTCTCCTCCTCCTCCTCCTCCTTCTTCTTCTTCTCCTTCTTCTTCTTCTTTTTTAAAGCAATTGGGGTTAATTAACTTGCCCAAGGTTACACGGCCAGTTTTTTTTGTGTGTGGGTGTTAGGTATCTGAGGCTGGAACGATCCCCGGTCCTCCTGACTTAGGGGCCAGAGCTCTTACTCACTGTGCCACCTAGCTGCCCCTACCCTGGCCTTCTAATTTCAGAAGTACACTCCATCTCTGTGGCTGCCTTCTCTGATTAGTCAGTTCCTCCCAGAATCTCCATTATAAAGAAAGTTTTGAGGCCAGTCATGTCTTCATTTCTTTGCATCTTGACTCTCTGGACTTTCTCCACCATGGTACCACTCCTTACCTTCTACTCCCTCTACCCTCCCTCACACTTTTCAGCTTCTTTTTATAGGTTTTCTTCACCTATTAGAATGTAAGCCCTTAAGGCTAGGGACTTTCCTTCTTTCTGCTTGTATTTCTTTCTTTCTTTCTCTTTTTTTTTTTTTTAAATTTTTTTTTTTTTTTAAAAGCAATTGGGGTTAAGTAACTTGCTCAAGGTTACACGGCTAGTCATTATTTATGCATGGGTGCTCATTTTCTGAGGCCGGATCAGATTTCAGGTCATCCCAACTCTGAGGCCGGTGCTCTTACTCACTGTGCCACCTAGCCACCCCTCTGCTTGTATTTCTTTTCCCAGTGCCTGGTACATAGCAAGGCTTAATAAATACTTTTTGACTTGGTTTCTTTTGTAATCCCATGTATTTTATTTTGTGCATTTAAAAACATTATTCTGTGAAGAGGTCTATAGGTTTCATCAGCCTATAGAGGGTTTCATGATACATAAAGAAGGTTGAGAACACCTGGACAATATTAAGTATAAGGTCATTTCTATCTTCCAATTCTAAGATCCTGTAATTTGGTGATTCTTTGAATACTATACTTTTATTAATTTAGCCTATGGTTTTAAGATTATTTTTAGTGATTATATATCACTGATAGATACTGTAGGGTCATAGTAGTCAACTAAAACTTTTTCCTAGATCTTTTTTTTACTTGAAGGTTAATAATAATGGTTCACATTTATAAGCATGTTAAAATTTCCAGAGTGCTTTACAAAACCTCGTATGATCCTCAAACAACCCTGGAAGGTAGGTGTTATTATTATCATCTCATTTATAGTTGAGAAAACTAAGGTTGAGAGAGGTCAAATGACTTTCCCAGGATGGCATGGCTAGTACTTATCTGAGGTGGGATTTGAAAGAAGGTCTTTCTGACTCTTAAGTCTATCTTAAGTATGAACAATTGATTCTTATTGCCCAAATTCGGAATTTACATTGATTCATGTAGATTTCCTTCTTATTGTGGCTGTTGTCCATTCTGCACATCTGGGAACAAGGGGAGCATTAGTCTCATTACCAGTTCACTCCTTAGCCTCTCTCATACAGTGGGAAGGTTACAATGACCATTGTTTAAATCTGCCTTATCTGCTGAGTATATGTAACCTTCCCCTTAAGCTTCTTCTCATGGCTTCCTGGTCATTGTTCTATTCTCAATGTATTTCTACATCTCTCTCTCTCTCTCTCTCTCTCTCTCTCTCTCTCTCTCTCTCTCTCTCTCTCTGTCTCTCTCTGTCTCTCTCTCTCTGTCTCTCTCTCTGTCTCTCTCTCTGTTTGTCTCTCTCTCTGTCTCTCTCTCTCTGTCTCTGTCTCTCTCTGTCTCTCTCTGTCTCTCTCTGTCTCTGTCTCTCTCTCTCTCTCTGTCTCTCTCTGTCTCTCTCTCTGTCTCTCTGTCTGTCTGTCTCTGACTCTGGCATTTTAGTGTTTCTACCTGATCTGTGCAGTCCCTTTTGGGACTTTTGAGTCTAAGCTGCCATGAAATGAAATTTATGGGATTCTTTTTCTGATACTTCAGATTGCAAATATGTGGGGATTAGATCTCAAGAGGCAACTCGGATAAAGGGAGAGGAAAGGAATAAACATTTATATATCATCTACTGCGTGCCAGGCATTGTGCTAAGTGCTTTTACAAATATTTCGTCTGATCCTTACAATATCCCTGGGAGACAGAGGCTCTTATTGCCCGCATTTCAAGTTCAGAAAATTGAGACAAACAAAGGCTTAGTGACTTGCCCAGGAGTTATTTACAGCACTCGACTTGGATTCAGGAAGGCCCAAGTTCAAATTCTGCCTCAGTCACTGTGAAAGTCTGGGCAAGTTGCTTAACTTCTCTTAACTATTCAGTTTCTCCATCTATAAAATCTGGATAACAACACCTGCTTAATAGGGTTGTTGTGAGGACCAAATGAAATATATTCTATGTAAAACACTTTGTAAATTTTGGATTTTATACAAATGCTAGCTATTATAATTATTATTCCCAGATCAGAGAGCAAAATGCTTTCAAGCACTTCTGTGTCTCAAGACAAGTTTTTCTTTGTCTTATGTGAGTAGCAAGACAGTCATTTCACAAACTTTTGTAGCCACAACCCTTGTTTCTGCTACATTGAAGGAGGCTTTTTGCCAGAGACATTGTTATCAGTAACTGCATGAATTTTATGAACAAGATGAATTGGTACATGCATAAAACTGGCAAGGAGACTGGTAAGGATTCAGTGAATGGAGGATGCATGTTGTTAAGCTAGGCCTGCTGATTTGGTGTCAAAGCTTGGGTTACATTTGGTTGCCATATAAAGAGATTTGTTCTCAAAAGGACTTTTCATTGGACTTTTCTGGATTAAAAAAGTGCAAAATACAATTTGCAGGGCTAAGGAAAAATCCAGCAAGTAGAATATTATCTGTTTATGGAGCTTGATAATAAGATCAAAGATCTCCATAGATATTAGAGGCTACATTTAGTTTTGTGTCAGAGTCATAACCAGAATAGGGTAGAGGGGGTTTAACCCCATGCACTGAGTATGTGTGAGTGTGAGGTAACAGTGGGCATTCTTCTTCCCCACAGCTATCCCTGAACTTCTTGGGGGAAAAGAAGATTATGCATATGGCACTAAAACTTGAAGAGCAGAAAGGGATTGAGCCATGCTATAGAGGAGCAAAAACCTGAACTCTACCCTTGACTACTTCTGTGAGTTGTAGTACAGGTTAGAGGGAGAGTGACTTGCATCTTTAGCAGCCTCAAGTGCATTTCTCTTTCAAGGGTATTCCAAACCATAGGATGCTGTCATGACTCTAGGAGACCTAATAGAGCCCTGGGGGAGAAGGTAGGACTCATTGGAGAGGGAAAAAAATTATAATACTTGGTTACTGTGAGTCATATATACATACAGACATACATGTGTTATCTATAACAATAAAGACTGTCCCTACCCAATATGCATTGTTACCCTAAGTGCTTGCATAAGAACCAGGGACGCTTTAATCTACTTCCATGGAGACTTAAAAGTGAACTATATTTAAGCTATATTCTGAAATTACCAAAGGAAACTGAGTGGGAGAAAACTAAGCTAATTATGTTGCCTCCATAATTGAACTAGTCCACGTAAACCTAAGAGCCTGGGATACTGGGCCATGGGTCATATTCACGATTATTAATTATGTGCTATGTGCTAGACCCTGGGGATGCAAAAGACAAAACTGAAACAGTCTCTTCTCATTATCTGTTAATAGTTTACTTTTCTCTTAATATGCTGTAAGAGCTTATTAAATCTCAGTGGTTCACCTCTGATTGTATCCATTCATTTTGTGCAGTTTTATTGTTTCATTGTTCTCCCAAATAGTAATATTCTATCCTCTTTGTACTACAGCTCCTGTTGTTTAATATTGTGCCTCCCATCCATTGGCTTTATTTCTTCAAAATTATAAAATGTTTGGTTTTGTTCCTCCTGCTAAGAGATTTTTGCTGTCCAGACCAGATTCATTGTCAATGATATCTATGGTGGATCTCTCCCATGTAGCCGCATTTTAATCAAGGAAATATGCCCTGGCTATTCTATAGCAGGGGACTGGTGGTTATTTCTTTGACGACAGTAGTACCAGTTTAGTAAAGAGTTCTAAAGGAAGTTCATTGCTTGTGCAAAAACTTCATTTGATAGCAGCTCATTGGTTGCTACTTAAGAGCTGTGGCAGGGCAAACTACCACCTGTTGCTCCCCCATCAACATCTTAAGAAATTTCATAAATTTTATGGAACCAAGAAAATGCCATCACCCAAATTCTGAAGGATTGATAGTGCCAATACATGAGAATCAGATAAGAAACTTGTAGGTTAAAAAAAATAAACCAAACATCCTCTTTGCCAACACAAATGGATGTCAGAGGTTGGATAGAATTACATCCACAATGAGCCTCTTATAAAACTTAAGTCTCATGGTAAAGTCCCTTTTTTATTTCAGTTCAATTAAAGAACACAAAACACTAATTCTAGAAAGAATCACATATATTCATTTTAAATTAAATTTTATTTTTTTCATCAGCAAAAATATTTTTCTTTTCTTCCTCCTCTCCACTGAGAACAAAAGAAAAACAAAACCCTTGTTGCAAACACGTATAGTCAAACAGCAAATTTCTGCATTGGTCATGTCCAAAAGAAAAACATGTGTGTGTATATGTGTATCTCTCTCTCTTTCTGTGTAAATATATATAATATATATGTCTGTATATGTCTGTATATACACACATACATAGTCATTCTGTGTGTGTGTGTGTGTGTGTGCATTGTGAGAAACATGTTTGTGGAGATCACAGGACTTCCCAGGCAGTGTCAGGGAGTTAGCCCAGATGAGCTTCTGCTGTCCACTGCTTCCCTGGGGGCCTTCAGAAGATCTACATGATATACCCCTTAAAAGAGCAAATCCCTTCTCACTGAAAGAACTCAGAAACAGGGTGTAGAGGAAGGTGTTTATTGCGCTTCCATCAAGGAAGCAGATGTGATACTAGGAAAACACCCACACTGATGCAGAAGCAAGAGTGAGATTCTACAGTTCTGTCCTTCCTGGTAGACTTTGGGTTAGTCAAATTCCTCACATTTCTCACTTTATTTCCCTACATTCCTTTGTTATATGCAAATTATATGCAGATTACATAGGCATGGTAGTGAGGATACCTGTGACCAGGATGACCTCTGAGGTCTGAACTGTTTGCCACACCCCCATCTTTCTAGTTCCCTCTGACCATTGTCATAGTTCCAGGAAGGCCATTGTTCTAGTAAAATAAGATAATTGAGCTTTCCCACAGCTATTGATTATCTTCCAATAACTTTTGTGAGAGTAAAACAAGATAGCATAATATCCCCTTTTATAGTATAGACATATATACACACATACATACATATATAGTATACATATACACATATATATGTCTCATTCTGTACTAAATCTTTCATCTTTCTATCAGGATGTGGATAGCATGTTTTATCATTATTCCTCTAGAATGATAGTTGGTATTTAGCTGCTCTTTTAAAATTGTTTATCTTTACAATATTGTTGTCATTGCATACTTTCCCCCACCTAGTTCTGTTCACTTCTCTCTGCATCAGCTCATTACATTTTCCCAGGTATCTCTGAACCTATACCCTTCATTATTTCTTTTAGCACAATAGTATTCATCACATTCATATATCACATGACTTGTTCATCCCTTTCCTAATTGGAATCTTTTGGTTCCAATTCTTTCCCAGGCCAAAAAGAGCTGTACTTATTTTCCATGTACTTTTCAATACTTTTTTTACTCAAGAGTGTGTGTGTATTCTTTCCTCCTTTGAAGAGTTCATATGAGAGTAAAATTAAGTGTTAGCTGCTTTCCCCACTCTTCTTCCTTGTTTGCATAGATTTCTTCCCCTAACATTCTTTCTCTTCCCACCCTCATGTATTCTTTCCCTCTATTTCCATTTTTCTTGTAAGGTCATCAAAATATAGCATAGCCACTCCCAGACCTTCTGTCTGGTCTTAGACCATGACTCCTACTGATAATAGGGTTCAGAAGTGACATATGCATCATCTCCCAAATTAGAATGTAAGCAACCTATCCTTGTTCAGTCCTTTATGATTGTTTGTTTGTATTTACCTTTTTAATGTTTCTCTTCATTCCTGTGTTTGAACTTAAGATTTTCTCTGTAGCTCTGGTCTTTTCATTAGAAATGCTTAGAAGTTTTCTTTTATTAAAATTCCTCACCCCCCATAGGATTATACTTAATTTTGTTTAGTTATTCTTGGCTATAAACCTTTATTGTTTTCTGTAATATTGCCTTCTAAGCTTTCTGGTACCTTGATACTTGAATTCTTTCTTTCTGGCTCTTTTGCACAATTTTTTTGACCTGGAAGTTCTGAATTTTGGCTATGAGGTTTCTGGAAATTTTCATTTTGGGGTTTCTTTCAAGGGATTACTGGTGGATTCTAAGACAATTACTGGTGATTTGAAGAGATTCTAAGAGAACAGTTGTCCTTTTATATTTCTTGAAATATATCTGTAGGCTCTTTTTTTTTTTTTGCTCATGGCTTTTAGGTAGTCTAATGATTTTTAAAAATTTTCCCCCTGATATGTTTTCTATGTCAGTCACGATTCCTTATATTTTATTCTAATTTTTCAATTTTTTGACTTTGTTTCTTAAAAATATTTCTTGTTGTCTCATAGAGTCATTGGTTTCTATTTGTTCCATTCTAATTTTCAGAAACTTTGTTACTTGGGCAAGTTTTTGTACCTTTTGTGTGAAGCTGTTGATTCTCTCAACAATTCTTTCTACATAGCTTTGATTTCTTTTCCATTTTCTTTTGCACTTATTTTATTTTTAAAAAATTTTAAATTATTTTTTAAAAACTTGTGCTTCATTTCTTTCAGGAATTCTAGTTGAATTTGTGTCTAACCTATGTTTTCCTTTGGGTTAAACTTGTAGATGTCTTGGAACCATTCTCTTTTTCTGGGTTGGTGTTATTTGCTTCCCTCACCATAATAGATTTTTATGGAGGGATTCTTTTTTTGTTTGCTCATTTTTCCAGTTTGAACTTTATGTTAGAGCCATGCTATGTCCATTTCCAGCAGCAAAGTTCAGCTGTTCTTCTTGGTGCTTTCTTGGGGCATTGAGTATTGTGTTATTCTAGTATCTCAGGGATAGCTCAGGTTAGGGACCTTTAAAATTTCAGTGATTCCAGAGTGATCTAACTGAGAAGAAGTTCTGATCACTCTCATCCTGGTCCAAACCTTGCAAGTTTCTTCTCTAGGTTTAGGTGTGAGCAACAGAACACAATTGCTGAACTAAGTTCCCATCAGCCAACTGGAAAGCTCTGCGGGTCCAACATGACAAAGCTGTAGGCTTCCCTTTGATTTGAGATTTCTGCCCTTATGCCTTAGCAGATTTCAGATTGGGTTAGAAGTTGGAACTGAGACTCCTTTCTGCTCCTAGGGCTTAAGACAGCCCTGATGCTTGCTCTTTGCTTGGTGTGTAGGCTAAGCCCTGTGACAACTTTTTACCCTGGAATGCCGCTACTAGGTACAGGTCCCCTCTTCAGTCTACCCTGGGTCTGAGATGCAGAACTGGGTAGTGCATGACAAAGCTGCCAGTTGGTACTTGTTCCTGTACTTGGCACAAAGTTGTGGTGCTTACATATGGGTCTGGGACCTTGTCTTTCCCTGTACATGGCCTCATCCTCTTTCAGTCCTTGGAAGCCATCAATCAATCAATATTTATTTAGTGCCTAGTATGTGTCAGGCACTGTGCTAAGTGTTGGGGATACAAAAAGAGGAAACAGATAATCTCTGCCCTCAAGGAGATTAACTTCTTCTTTTTTTTTTGGAGGGCAATTGGGGTTAAGTAACTTGCCCAAGGTCACATGGCTAGGTTTTTGTTTGTGTGTGCCTTAAGTGTCTGAGGCCGGATCCGAACTCAGGTACTTCTGACTTCAAGGCCGACGCTCTACTCCCTGCGCCACCTAACCTCCCCCAAGGAGCTTAACCTCTAATATGCTAGAAATGCTCTGTACCAGACCCAGAATGCTCCTGACCAGACCCCATTCCCAGTCTTAGACATCTCAGTCTGTTTCCCTATACTAACCTGGGCTGGATTTCCTAAGGATTCAGTTTGGCATACTTTCTAGATCTGTTTGGATGAGTTTTGGTGAGGGGTAAGGGAGCTTATTTTACTTCTTCGTGTTACTCCATCATCTTAGGTCTGCTGAATCCCATATAGTTCAAAGTGAATTCATTTTCTTTTTCCAATAAGGATATCATTTCTGGTTTTCACTTGAAAGACATTACGCCTTTTTGTATGTGTAGATTCTAATTGCTAAAAAAAATTGTAATGGAAGAACACCAGTAAAATCAGCTTGAGGAGAAACATAAGGTAAATTATGGTGAAAAAACATAGGCTATTCTGGGGGGCTTGAGAGAAAACTGAAATAATTGTACTGAGAGGACCTCTATGGAGGCTAAGCACTGGGTTAGGAGTGGTTGTAGTGCATTCTGGTACATTAGCTCATTTGTAGGTGACTACTTTCATAATTTTGAATAATATAGCTGATAAACTATAAATCAAGTAACTATTTTGGGCCTATGGCAATTTTATGTAAGGACTATTTGGATCCTAGCTGACATAAAGGTGGAATTCACATTGCAAGTTAGAGATGGCTCACTTTTTACAAGGAGATACTGATTTGAGGCATTAGAAACTGGGAGAGGAGAGAGTAGGGGTAAGAAAACAACTAGCTTAAGAAACAGAAGTGAAAGCTGAGCATAAGAGGAGTTGAGGACAGAAGGCACTGTAAGAGATGAGAAAAGCTTTTTTCAGAAGACAGAATACAGATACTGACAAAGAACTTATCAAAGCTGATGGACAGGCTCTGCAGCTATTTTCTGGTAGACACATCATTCAAAAGAGAGGCATTGCTTTGTTGAGAACTGCTTGATTGGAGAAAGACAGCATTGTTCTTTAGCTCCATCTACACTTGATGGAGGGGAAACCTGTCAGGGGCTTTCCTGTGTTGCCCTTAATTGCTCTTTCTGGTTTGAGACCATGAAATTTGAACCTGTTTTTTTGTGAGAAGTGTTCTTTTACTGAGAGCTGATTAAATAAGGCAGAGACACCTGCTATTTGAAGATCTGTCTGGAGAAAGGTTTCAAACCTCTGTCACTACATCAGCTTGAGAGGGAGAAAGTCCTTATAGTTCCAGAGCAGATCTGAGTTTTTGTAACTGAAAATGCATGACATTTCCACCATGCCCTGCTAAAGGTGGTTGTGTGCTAAAAGAACTTGTTACCACTTTAGAAGGCCAAGAGTAGAAGAAAACCAGCTTTTCACATAAGGACCAGAAGAGGAACAGATAATAGAAAAATGGTTTTGCCCAGGAGGTAATGTATGATGCAGTTTTTTTTAAAGAAACCAAGAACATCTCGGCTTGCCATCTGAAATTGTGAATGATGCATGGGTTTTCCTACTCATATCCCTCCTTGGAAGGATTCTGTGAGTGTGTGTATCTGCTCCACTTCATGCATACCATCTGCACTGGTGGGAGAATATGACTCAGATTTATGGTTGGACTGTCATATTTTGATTATTATTGCTTTTGTCTTCTATTTAGTAAATATTTTGATTATTCCTGCCTTTGCCTTCTATTTGATAAATGCAAATTATTCTTATTTTGGCCTTATTGTTTAATAAATGTTTCATGTTTAAAAGATAAAGGTGTTGGGGAAGCTAGGTGGTACAATGAATAGAGCACTGGCCCTGGAGTCAGGAGGACCTGAGTTCAAATCCAGCCTCAGACACTTAACACTTACTAACTGTGTGACCTTGGGCAAGTCACTTAACCCTGATTGCCTTGCCTTCTCCCCTCCAAAAAAAGGATAAAGGTATTATTGTAACTGATTATGTACAAATAAGAAGCCTACCAGTGGGGGCTCAGTGAGTAAAAAGTGTATATCCTTTCTGTACAGGGTAACCTCTAGAACTCTGAGAGAGTTAGAGTTGTAGCCACATGACCATTCCTCAAGGGATGCTATTACGACTTGCCCAAATGAGCTCAGGAAGGGTAAGTGAGCTAGTTCCAGCTCAGGAAAAGAGAATGAGCAAGGAGAGATTTGGAGGTTGGTGATAGTTCCAGGCTACATATTTTTCTCAAGTCACAGGTCCAGAACATTTTTCAACCTCCCTCTCCCCTAGACAATTTAGGAATTTTGCTAGGGACAAAAACAACAGTCTCTGCTCTTAAGGAGCTCCATTCAACTGAGGTATTGGGATAAGGAGAGGGGAAAGGTATATATATCTGGACCTGTGATTTCATCAAACTCCCTTGCTTCTGTAGATGGATAATCTGTTTATAACTTATAGTCTTAGTTCCCCAGGGAACTGAGAGGATAAATGATTTGCTTGTGGTCTCACAGTTAGTATGTGTGACAGGTCAGACATGAACCCAGGTTTTCCTGACTTCAGGTCTGGTTCTCCATCTATTACATCTACATTGATTGTCTATTACGGTTATGATATATGAAAACAAACCAACACGATCTGGTCTACCTCCTTCTGCATGCTTTCTTTCTCCCTTTTTATAGCCTCATTTCTTTCCTAAGGTCTTGTAGATATTAATAGCATTGCTCTGAGGCTCCAGCTGAATCCAACTGTATTCCTTAGGTTTATAAACAAGGATGAAAGACACTTACTGCTTTTTTTTATTGTGTGAGAGATGGTATTAGACTCATAAAATCTGTCAGACCTGGAAGGCTAAACTGCCATTTAAAAGATAGGGAAACAGGGCTAGAGAAACTTAATGGTTTGTCTAAAGTCATGTAACCAATTAGTGGCAGAAATGGGATCGGAACCCAGCCCAAGTAAAATCATCTCTGTTAGTGAGGGCGTAGTCTATTCACTTTCTCCCAGTGGTTTTCTGTTCCAATAATTACACAAAACTTGATGACACCATAGCAGGGAGTAGCCTGATGGGGTTTTTTCCAGGATGTGATCGGCATTTTTTTTTGAGGATGGGGGAGTCAATTATTTCTGTGGGTTAGTTTGTACTTTTTCCTAAGCTTCCTTCTATGGTTTCAGGAGTAGTGATGTTCAAAATAGAAACCCACCATTTATAAGTGTTGTGTTGGAACTCTAAGTATCTATAGTGGCACAAGAAAGAATCACTGGAGCAAACAATTTTCAGGATTGTACTATTCAGTCATCCTTTTCCTTTTATTTCCCTAGCTGACTCATATCTGTCTAGCCTCTGGATCACCTCGCACACCACATCTCTTCCAGTTTTTCTGGAACGAGGAATGAGTTCATTTTACAACCTTGCCCTCTCTTCTAGAGGGTTTTGTCTTGCTTTTTTGCTTATTCCTCCCTTAGGGATGAGATAGAAGGGTCATTGTTTCCTTCTCTCCCTCAAAGATTCATGTCAAACTCTGGATAAGATAGAGAAGGGGGGGGGGATAAGAAGTTAAAGGAGAAGAGAGCAGGAAAAAAGGAAGGAAAGTGAGGAAAGGAAAAAAGGAAAGAAGGAAGAGCTGATGGACTTCGAGCCTTTCTGTTTCAATGTTGTGTATTCACTAGAGACGTTTGTTTTTTACTAAAGAATATTTTAATTTTATTTTTTCCTAGTTACATGTAGTAACAATTTTAAATATTCATTAAAAAGTTTTATATAGTTTCAAATTCCCTCCTTCTTCTCTCTCCTTCCTCATTGAGAAGGCAAGCACTTTGCAATAGATTATACATGTACACTCCTACAGAACATATTTCCATGTTAGCCATGTTACAAGAGAGGACACAGACTAAGAAAAAAAGAAAACTAAAAAAAGTATGCTTTGATCTGCATTCAGACTCCATTAGTCCTTTTTTTTTGTTGGAGGTGGAAAGCATTTTTCATCTCAGGTTCTCCAAAATTGTGTTGGATTGTATTGCTGAGAATAGCCAAGTCATTCACAGTTGATTATTATACAATATTGCTGTTACTGTGTACAATGTCTCCTGGTTCTTTTAAGTTCGCTTTGCATCACTTCATATAAGTTTTCCCAGGTTTTTCTGTAACCATCCTGCTAAGCATTTCTTAGAACACATACCACAACTTGTTCAGCCATTCCCTTCAGGTTCCAATTCTTTGCAAGATCTTTGTTTTTAATCAATCAATCAATCAAGTAAGATTCGAGTGCCTGCTATGTGCTGAGCACTGTGCTAAACGTTAAAGATATAAAGAAAAAGAAAAGTGCCCCTGTCCTCAAAAAGCTTACATTCTAATGGGAGAGACACATATCCATAAATAGGTAAATGCAAGATAACCTTAAAGAGGAATGAGCTACTAGCTGGGGGAGGAGGGGAACAGAGAAGACCCTTGAAGATGGTGTTTGAATTGTGAGATTCTAAGAGCCAGGGCTGAGGGGAGAGAATTCTAGGCATGGGGTATAGTCCCAAAGGCATGGACATGGAAAATGGGGTGTTGCATGAGAGGAATAGCAAGTAAGTCAGTGTGGTAGGAGTATGAAGTAAATGGAATAGGAGTAATGTATAATGGTTAAAATGGAAGTATATTTTGCATGACTGCACATGCATAAACACTATTAAATTGCTTGTCTTCTCAAGTAGGGGGGAGGGAAGGAATTTGGAACTCAAAATTCTAAAAAATAAATGTTAAAAATTGCTTTTACATGGAATCAAGAAAAAAATTTTTTTAAAGGAGTAATGTGTAAGAATATTGGAAAGGAGGAAAAGACTACGTTATGAAGAACTTTAAAAGCCAGACAGAGGATTTTGTATTTAAACCTAGAGGAAGCTAGGTGGTAGAGTGGATAGAACATTGAACTTGGAGTCAGGAAGCTTGAATTCAGTCCCACCTCAGACACTTTCTAGCTTTATGACCCCTGGGTAAGTCACTTCCCCTTTGTTTCAGTTCCCTCATCTCTAAAATGGAGACAAAAACAGCACCAACCCCTGGAGTTATTTTGAGGATAAAATGAACTATTTTTGCAAACCATAAAGTGCCATATAAATGGTGGTTACCACTACTGTTACTACAAATTGTCTTCTACTGTTCTTCAGTTGTGTCTGACTCTCCATGATCCCCTGGACCGTATCATGTCAGGCCCCTTTGTCCTCCATAATACTGTTTAGGGGATTTTCTTGGCAAAGATACTGGAGTGGTTTGCCATTTCCTTCTCCAGCAGATCACCTTTTGTCAGAACTCTCCATTATGACCTATGCATCTTGGACAATCCCATACAGCATAGTCCATAGTTTCATTGAGCTACACAAGCCCCACCACCATGACAGAAGCACTACTATTACTATCACCACCACTATCACCACCACCACCACCACTACTAATTTATTATTAATAGAGAGACACTGGAGTTTATTGAGCTTGTGTGGGTTGGGATAGATAGAATCAGATCTATGCTTCATGAAAATCACTTTGGTAGTTGTGTAAATGGATTAGAGTATAGAGAAATTTGAATCAGAGATCAATAAAGAACTTATAATAGTACAAGGAAGAGATGAAGAAGGCTCTAATGAGTGTGATGGTTATGTGAGTAGAGAGAAGGCGATACATACAAAAGATATTGTGGAATTAGAAATGACAAGATTGGGGAAATGGTGGTGTAGAGTATTAACTTTTTGTTGCTAGTGGCTTCCAGTAAGGTTTAGACATGATGATCTCCCTTTCTTTGTAGTGTGTTGGCTGGTAACTATATCTATTTTCTAAGCTCTTATGAAAACTTTGTCTAACAGATTATGCATAGAGGACTACAGGATTAAAATCTGGAAACACCTGAGAGATCATTTAGCCCAGAGATTACTGACCTGAGGTCCATGGGTAGATCCCATGGGATCTATGAACTTAAATGAGAAAAAAGTTATGTTTTTATTTTTTACTAACCTCTAACTGCAATTTAGCATTTCTTTCAATTATTTAAAGACATTCTGAAAAGGACTTTCTGAGATTTCATCAGACTCAAAAAGGTCCGTGAAATGTTAAGAACTCCTCCTGATCTAGCCTAAACACTTTTATTTTACAGATGAAGAAAATGAGGCACACAGAGGTTAAGTAATTTATCCATCCATATTCACTTAAGTACTAAGTGGGAGAACTGAAATAAGACTTAATAGGCAGTTCCCAAATGAGACGACACCAAATAAATCTGAAAGCATGCCTCTTTTAAACTTGCAGAGTAGTAGACTCTCTCCCATTGTATTTCCACACTAGAACTTTTTGACATTTCCTAACTGTGACTGTCTTCTGTGTGATTGTTCAAATAAAACCAAATTATTGGATTTTGGATAGTCATTTCATAGCAATATATTGGGGGTGGGGTAAGAAACACAGATCATCATTTTGAGTACATTGTCTGCCAAAATGGAGACAGGAGAAAGGAAGAAATATCGCTTACATTGAAAAGAAAAATTGTATAATTAAAAATACCAACTGCATTTCCTTTATGTGATCATATTTTCTGGGGCATAAACAAATCAGACTGGCTAAAAGCTCATACAATAGCAATTTGACTGGAAATATTGGAAAATCCTACATTTTCTTCTTTTCTGCTCTCACTTTCGCTCTTTCCTTCCTTTTCTCCATTCAGGCATGGTATTATGTTAGGGCCCTTTGAGACTTTACCCGAAGTCTGAGAACTCATGGAGAACTCAGGCAAATGACAGGCAACTCAGGCTGGGTTAGAGGCACCTGTGTGTGTATGTGTGTGTGTGTGTGTGTGTGTGTGTGTGTGTGTGTGTGTGTGTGTGTGTGTGTTTCTGTGCCCCGCCCCCCCTTGAACCAATACAGGTTCAAAGATTACGGGGTATTGAGCATGTGCTGCTAACAGGGCGGCACTCCCCTACCATGAGGAGCCTGCTGCTGAGGCACGTGGGGGAACAGAGTGGGGGGGAAGGAGATAAAAAGAGGGAGGTGAGGTGAAAGAGGGAGGAAAGAGAGAAGAGGGGATTGTGAATGAGAAAGAGATTAAATGGCAAGATACATTACATCTTGGTGTCAGGACTGCTTTGTCTGTTCGGGAGGAGCAGGCTCCCCCGAGGGGTTCATGGGGGCGAACCAGAGGTCGTAGTGGGGCGACCAGAGTCGTGGGGGCTATGGGAAAGGAACTCTCCAAGGGGTCATAGTGGGGCAACCAGAATTGTGGAAGCGACTGGAGAGTCATAGAGGTGACTGGAGAGGTAAGTTTGGCATCAGCCCGGTAAGGCGGGATCCTTACAGTATTACACAAACATACTGTGGTCTCTTCTACTGGGTAGAATGAGGCTTTGAGGATCTCTTGAGTTTCAGAGTTCTGACAAAGGGATCAGGGTTCTCACACTAAATCTGTTATTAATATGGTTACCTCTAGGAACAAAGGACCTCTAGGCTACCTATAAGGAGGTACAAACTGGCCCTAGCTGGAAATGAGCAGGTAAAAGTTCTTTTATGTGGATCAATAGTGGTGTTGGGCCCTCAAGTTTCCTTTGTGTTTCTCAGTAAGATTAGGAGAGCCAGTCTCAAAAAATGAAATAAGCTAAAATTGGACTTTTTTTTTTTTTACTGAGTACTTTGTGTAGCTACATGTACCACTTTAGGAAGCTCCCCCCTTTCTGGTACACAGTAGGCCCCTAATAAATGCTTATTGATTGATTTAATTTTCCTCTTCATCAAAGGTTTTTCTGCTTTTATCCTGAGAATTTAATTCTTGAACTCTTTCCATTCCTCATGGGCCTACTTTCTTTGAACTCATTGAAATCTACTTTCCCAAAATCTAGGGTGCCTGTCAAACTGCGTCCCACTTTCATTTCCTTCTCTATCACAACCTCTGTGATGGTGTAGGCACTGTGATTTTCATAAGTCATTTTTTTCTTCCTTCGTGTTTCGAAGGGTGAAATTATCAGTAAGGCAAATCTACAATCTATGAGTTAATCTACTTTTGGCAGAGAATTTAAGCAAGTGGTCACCTAGTTAAAGTTCCCAATCATTATACTATCATACCTACATGGCAGGCTTGTTACACTGTGGTGTATACCACCTTCTCCCCGCCCCCCCCCCCCCCCCATCTGTCTAGGTTTACTTTCTTTCCTTCCTTCTTTCTTTCTTTCTTTTTTTTTTTTTTTAAAGCAATTGGGGTTAAGTAACTTGCTCAAGGTTACACGGATAGTCATTATTTATGTGTGGGTGCTCATTTTCTGAGGCCGGATTCGATCTCGGGTCATCCCAACTCCGAGGCCGGCGCTCTTACTCACTGCGCCACCTAGCCGCCCTGGTTTACTTTCTTAATTTGTACTTATGTTAGCCAATTGAGTCTTTGGAGGGAATGCTTCTAATATTCTCAGAATTCTAAGGATAATACTTATGGATGGCTGTACTCCTGACATATTGTGGTTCCTGAGCCCCTACTGCCATACTTTACATTAACAATCAGACTCAATTAACTTAACAAAAAGCATTTACCCGAAAAGCATAACAAGAATGATAATTATACAGCATTGCACCCATAAACCTGGAGTTCGCTCTCTCCAGATATACACAGCATCATTAGAGACAGTGGGTACAAACTTAAAGTACCATGTAGGATGGTGCTTTACAACTTTGGAACTGTGGCAGTGAAGTGAGATCATGGCCTCTCTTTCAGGAAACAATTCTTCCAAACAATACATGGCAACACAGAGAGATATTGCCTCTCTCTTCTCCTGCACTTCTCCCTGGTTCTGGCCTGGGTCCTCTTAGTAAGCAGCCTTTCTGTTACTTAGAGTGATCATCCAGTAGATTTACCAATTCATCCTCTCTATAGTCTAGACCAGACCATGGTTATTGATCCAATAATTAGAAAAAAGCTCTGGGATTCAGTGTTCCTTGTCTTTTTCCTACTAGTCCTATACAAACAAGCCACTGGGAAACGAGACATTGAGGCAATATTTCTCCTGGAAAGTTCATTGTCTCTGTTGGTTGCCTCTTAGATTTTTCAATATGTGATTCTCATATTTGCTTTGTCTTTGCTCCTTTCATTCAGGCAAATTGCCAAAGCCTGAAAGGGATTCTCCTTTACACTCTGTTTTCCAAACTCTTTACCTAATTCTTGTCCAGGCATTCTGTAGCGATATTGATTGTTTTCTTGCTTTGTTTATCCTCACCCAATTGTTCTCCAACCTGTTCCCCTACCTTAGGTTCCTAGATTTTCTCGTGCAAAAGGGAGCAGTTAGTCCCATGTGGAAAGTGGATGATTGTAGCCAGGTATAGGAAATCTTACTCTATACTGATACACCTCTTCCTTACATGAAAGAAAGATGGATACATGAGAACCAGTGCCCTGGTGCTTCCCAACTGAGCCTGTCTGGACCTTGCTGCCTAGTTACTTGGTTCAAGTTTGAAATGAAAAGTCATTACCATCCAGTATTTAATAAGTATGTCATGATTGGCTTTTATTTTCCCCCTTTTCCCATTAAGATTCTCATTTCCTTCCCAAGTTTGAATTATCCAAAAGGAAAAGCTATTCACATTATTCTGTAAAATACATTTACTATTTGATATTAGAATTGAAAAGATGCAGCATTGAAACTCTCAAGAGATTGGAAACCCGCCCCGACTATTGAGATCTGAACTCTTAACTCAGTTTGCAACTTCCCTTTTTCCAAGGGAGTGAGTGCTTCCAGAATCCATTAGCAGAGGAGAGCAGTCAGTTACTTTTCTGTGCTATTAAAGTCATAAGAAAGGAATAAGACCAGGAACTGTGATTTCACTGGTATAGGGGACTTCCAAGCAAGGCACTGTCTTTACTAATAAAGACTAGCACCTTCTTTACAACTCATAGTTTTAGAGAATTTTCAAGGACTCCAAAAGATTAAGCGACTTGCCAAGGTCCTTCCAGTTTATGGTAAAGGCAGTGCTTGAATCAGGTCTTACTAGTTATACCAACCCTTTCTTTACTGCTATGCCATACCACCTCTCATATCGTAGAATCTGCAGAGTCTCACTCACAGGTGTACTATAAATATTTAACAACAGGCTCCTTTCCCCCCACTCCTCCCTTTGTAGCCATGACTTTTTAAGTTTAGTCTGCATACTAATATTTTCTCTATTACTTTTTTTTTTGCTTTTTGGAGGAGGGAAGACAGGGCAATTGGGGTTAAGTGACTTGCCCAAGGTCACACGACTAGTAAGTATTAAGTGTCTGAGGCCAGATTTGAACTCAAGTCCTCCTGACTCCACGGCTGGTGCTCTATTCACTGCACCACCTAGCTGCTCCTCTCTATTACTTTCTTAAGTCTAGAAATCAAGAAAATAATTAATCAAGTCCTGATTTGTAGTCCTTGTCATTTTCTGAGGTATGAATGCTCATACTGAAAATTTTAAAATTGGCTTTTCTGAGTCAGTACCAGCTGTCTCCAGCATATCCTTGATCCCATGCACTATGAATGGTGACCCCACTTTGAATTCTGTAGGTGTAGTTGTTGTTTCCTGGTTGATATTCAGGAAAACACTGGAGCCCCAAAGATCATTAAAGATCTTCTTGGAAGTCTCTGACATGACCCATAGTTGTACCATTGTCTGGAGGACCACAAGCTCATGCTGTGAGCTCACCATCTGTGTTATGTCTCAGAAGTTTCCATATGCCCCATTGCTTGACTTACTGGCCCCAAACTTCAGTCACTAAATAGAAGGTTATCCCCTACTCCTATCAGAATGTCTCTATAGACCTCAAGGGTCTACCCCTATTCTTACAACCTCAAGGTTGGTAAGATAGCCTTCGTGAAAAGTCTCTACCAACTTCTCTGTCTGAGACAGCTGATGGCACAGTGAATAGAGCACTGGGGCTGGAGTCAGGGAGTGCAAATTTGGCCTCAGATGCTTACTAGCTATGTGTGACCCTGGTCAAGTCACTTAACTTCTGATTGCCTCAGTTTCCTCACCTGTAAAATGAGGTAATAATACCACCTGCCTCTCAGGGTTGTTGTAAAGATCAAATGAAATAAGTCTTGCAAAAATACTTAACACATAGCCTAGTACATGGTAAACACTATATGAATACTTATTCCCTTTCCTTTCCTTCCTCTATCTCATAGGTGAAGCAATCTCCAGTGCTCTGATATGTGGTTCCTCTCTTGTATGCCTTCTTGGTATGGCTGCACAGAGTAGGACACAATTATGCTTCTCAAACATGGTGTTAAAAGGCAATCCTGGCCCCTTGATTTTAAAAGCCTTGCTAAGTATGACAATTAAAGATCTTTGTGATAGTCTGACCTGGTCATTGACTGTATTCAACTCATTTTACTCCCCTCCTGAGGTGTCTTAACAAATAATGCAGGTGAAAACACTTGTGTCTTGCCACATTCAGTTTTGAATACAGTGTTTCCTTCCAGAGTCATATTTCAGTCACAAATCCACCAAATCTCATTTATACATATGAGGTCAATTTTGCCCCCTTGTATTAGGATCTCTAGGTCATCCTATTTAAAAAAAATCATACTTGGTGCATTTGTACACAGAATCTGAGACCACAAATATCATTTCTGACTCTTCTAGGATATTGTCTCCCATGTATTCCTAGTCCTTTCCTACTATTCTTCTTCCTCTGTTGTACTTGATTCATAAGATGCTAGTTTTTGATTGGTAAGAACCCATCATTTCTGGCTATATTTTAAATCATGGTCCAGAGTTCCCAATCTCATTTTCAGACATCATCTTAGTCAACTGTTCACTTCCTTAACTAGCCTTTCCCTTTGTAATATTCTTCCTTCAATGGATAGTAATTATTAAAATGTCACCTGTGCTCCTGAGGTCTTTAGTGGTAGAACCATAGACAAAATCTGTCTCACCTCCTAACCCCTTTCCTAACTCAGCAGCAGAAAAAACGTCTTGGACTCAGGCAGCATTTCCCTTCTCAGAATGTCTTTGCAGACCTTGAGGCATGGTTTGGTAATATAGTATTCATGAAAAATCTCTACCAGTTTAAGGGTATGCTAATTGTTCTCTGCCTCCTGTTCTCTTTTGGGGCGTATATATTTGCCAGCTTTCCTCATCAATCAATATTAAGTCCCGTCATGGTGCTAAGCACTAGGGATACACATAAGCAAAAGAAAGACAGTCCCTGTCCTCAAGGAGCTTACAATCTAATGGAGGAAGCCAACACATAAAAGCTGAAAAGCGTAGGGAGGGGAATAAGGTGTGTGGGGTGCATTTTGTTCACCGTTGAAACCACGAAGAACTAAAGATGGAAGAGAAGTCAGCTGGAATTCTTTTTGTGCCTTCTGCAAAGGCTTTGGGAAGAATTTGGTACTCTAGCCTCTAGCTTTCTTTCTTTTTTTTTTTCCAAATGCTTTATTAACTTCTGGTTTACTTCATTCATTTCCACCAGTTTTTGTGTTACAAATTTTCTCCTCGTTTTCCCCCTACCCACCTCCCCAAAAGAGCAGTTTCCCAGGCTATCCCCCCCTCTTATTTCCCAATTACATGTAAAATAGTATTAATAATAATAATATATATATATACATATACATATACATATATATTTAAACATTTGGTTTTAAAACTTTGAATTGCAAATTCATTCCCATCCTCCCTTGCCACCCACCCTTACTGGGAAGATGAGCAATTCAATATAGGTTGTATATGTGTAGCTAATGCAAAACATTACCATAGTAGATATATTATAGAAGACTGACTATATTTCCCTCCCTCCTATCCCACCTCCCCCTTGTTCTATTCTTTATTTTGGTTCTGTCTTTTTTCAAAAGTGTGTGCTTCCAACTTCCTGGCCCCCAGCCTGCCCTCCCTTCCATCATCCCCCCTCTTATCCCCTTCCCCCCTACTTTCCTGTAGGGTGAGATACCCTATTTAGTGTGTATGTCATTCCTTCCCTGAGCTAAATTCAATGATTATAAGGTTGACCCATTCCCTTACGCCTACCTGTTCTTCCCATCTATTGTACCCATTTTCTCTTGCCTCTTCTATATAAGATAGTTTGTCCCATTCTGTCTCTCCCCATCTCCTCTCATTATATTCCTCTCTCACCTCTTAATTTCACCTTTTAAGTATCATCCCTTCCTATTAAATTGGTCCTGTGCTCTCTATGTATACCTATCAAGCTTTCAGATTCTGTGTTATCCTGATTGTGTTTCTACAATATTAAAACTGTTTCTTCTTGGCTATTTGTAATATTTTCTCCTTGATATGGGAACTCTGGAACTGGGCTATAATATTCCTAGGAGTTTTCTTTTTGGGATCTTTTTTCAGGAGGTGATTGGTGGATTCTTTCAACCCCTATTTTGCCCTCTGGTTCTAAAACATCAAGGCAATTTTCCTTGAGAATTTCTTGGAGGATGGTTTCTAGGTTCTTTCTTTGATCATGGCTTTCAGGTAGTCTGATAATTTTAAAATTATCTCTCCTGGATCTATTTTCCAGGTCAGTGTTTTTTCCCATGAGATATTTCCCATTACTTTCTATTCTTTCATTTGTTTGGATCTGTTTAACAGTCTCTTGATTTCTCAAAAAGTCACTAGCTTCCCTTTGCTCCATTCTAAATCCGAAGGAAAGATTCTCCTCAGTGAGCTTTTGAGATTATTTTTCCATCTGGCAAAGTTGTCTTTTTAAGGAATTCCTCTCCTCATTGCCTTTTTGAGCCTCTTTTGCCATTTGAGTAAGTCTATTTTTTAAGGTGTTATTTTCCTCAGTCAGGCTATTGACTCTCCTTTCTTGCATCATTTTTATTTCTCTTCCCAATTTTTCCTCTACTTCTCTTATCTGCTTCTTAAGGTTCTCTATGGCCTGTATCCAGCTTGTATTTTCTTTTGAAGCTTTTGGTACAGGAGTTCTGACTTCACTGTCTTCCTCCTGTTCCTCCTGTTCCATGCTTTGCTCCTTTTGGTCCCCCAAATAGGAGTCTAGTGTTGATTTTTTCTGTTTGTTTTGCTTCCTTTGCCTGGGCATGTTGCCACTCAATTACTTGACTTTTGGGCTTTTTGCCACAGTAGGACTCTGCCACCAGATAGGGAAGCTTCTGTCCCAAACGCTGGGGTTTTCTCAGCTGCTGGAGGTATTAATTGGGTGCCCTCTCTGAAGCCTCCACATGCTGTTGCAAGCTGGTCACACACCCCAGGACCTCCACCCCAGATCGCAATCCAGATCCAAGAAGGTTAAAGCAAGAGTGACTACCTGTCAGACTGGTCACTTTGTGCCCCCACAGTCTGCAGGCCAGGAGCTGAAGCTGCAATGTGGTAGTGGCTACACTGTGGCTCCTCAGCGGCTTCTCGCAAGCTGATGCTCTCCCTACTACTGGTCCCAAAGTCCACAGTGCACTGATCTCTCACTTTGTCTTTGGCATCTATGTGTTGATAATTCTGGAAACACCACAGCTGCTGGTGATCTGAAGTCCCTCCAGCTGGCTGCTGGTTAGGCCTGCCCTGGGGCTAAAACATCTATGGGTCTGGGCTCGGCTCCCAGAGTGCTATGCTGGCCGCTCCCTGCCAGGCTTCTAGGCTGTCCTCAGAGGGAGGTTAGCTTCTCTGTGTCATTTTGTGGGTTCCATAGCTCCACAGTTTGTTCAGAGTCCCCTTTTACATAAATTGGGGAAGATGGAAGGTGGAGCCACTCTGAAGTCCTGTTTCTACTCCTCCATCTTGACTCCACCCCTCTAGCTTTCTAATCTGAGAGAAGAGGAGGCTGAAGGAGGTGGGAAAGTGTTGAATATCCAACGCTTGATTTAGCAGTTTGGTGGTGAGATCAGAAGCAATTTTTTTGCATTTACCCTTTGACCCAGCAATACCACTTCTAGGTCTGTATCCCAAAGAGATCATAAAAACAGAAAGGATTCACATGCACAAAAAATATTTGTAGCAGCTCTTTTTATGGTGGTCATGCATTGAAAACTGAGGGGATGCCCATCAATTTGGGAATGACTGAATAAGTTGTGATATGAATGTAATTGAATACTATCATTCCATAAGAAATGAGCAGGCCAACTTTAGAAAAACCTGGAAAAACTTAAATGAACTGATGTTCACTGAAGTGAGCAGAGCCAGAAGATCACTTTACACAGTAACAACCACATTGTTCAATGACTAACTTTGATAGACTTATCTCTGCTTAGCAATGCAAGGATCTAAGACCATTCCAAATGACTCATGATGGAAAATGCTATCTGCATCTAGAAGAAGAACTATTGAGTCTAAATGCAGATTGAAACATATTATTTGTTCTCTCTCTTTTTAGCTTTGTTTCTTCTTTCTTATAGTTTGGTTCTATTAAATTGGTTCTAATTCTTCTTTACAATATGACTATATGTTAAAATGCTTAATATGAATGAATATATAAAACCTGTATCATGATGATTGTGCACCATCTTGGGATGGGGAGAAAATTTGGAACTTAGAATCTTATGGAAGTGAATGGTGAAAACTAAAAATAAATTCATAAATAGATTAAAAAAAAGAAGTGATCAGTTTATCCTGGGAGGGGCATCTTGTTCTGTGAAGTTGAAATCAAGCAGAGCTGTAGATGGGAAGTGGAGAACAATCCTGAACAGTTTATTCTTTGCATTCTTCCCTAGTCATCAGTGATGGGAGAGTACCCCGTAGGTATAGTTTGGGGTTGAGGTCAGAGTGTTGACCACTGTTGTATACAGAAAGGAGACAATACTAAATATAAACCATAGAGCTCCAGGTGATGGAGAAGGGCAGTTTCTGGGAAAGTCTGCTGGTATAGAGGTTATATAAGTCATATGATCTCTTTTGGTCAAGGGTTCTCTAGGTTATGATAGCAGTTGGCCCCCTATTTGTGTGCCCTTCTAGAAATTCCTAGGATACCTTCCAAGTCAGTTTGGGCAGCCATCAACTCTTACTGATTGTCATCAGTTATGGGAATTGAAGTATGTGGAATGATCATAGGAAAAAAAACTTGAAGTGAAACTCAGAATTTGTATAGAGGAACATGGCTGGTTGAATGGGTGCACTAAGTTATTATAACACAAATCCTTGGTGGGTTTTAGGGAAGTCCAGTCATCCATATGATAGGGGAAGGGGCAGGATTTGACCTCAGGGGTGGGAAGGTGGTACAGTGGACAAGAGTGCTGGGCCTGAGGACAGGAAGAGTCACTTCACTGAGTTCAAATCTGGCCTCAGACACTCGCTAGCTATGTGATCCCAGGGCAAATCACTTGGCCTTGTTTGCCTCAGTTTCCTCGTCTGTAAAATGAACCGGAGAAGGAAATGGCAAATCACTCTAGTATCTCTGTCAAGAAAACCCTAAATGGGGTCATTGGAGAGTCAGACATGACTGGAAAACAACAACAACAACTACATCTGCCTCAAGATTCAGGGCTCTTCCTACTGCATCATTTATTAACTTCCAGACTTGAGTCTTGTTAGTTTTATGTCCTATGGCATCCTTCTCCAAACAGTTATATTTCTTAACATGTCATAGTAGGAAGAACTTTGGACTAAGAATCAGGAGACCTGGTTCTATTCCTTGCAGTGAAGCAGAGAGGACAGAGAGCTGGTCTTGGAGACAGTAAGACCTGAGCTCAAGACCTACTTCTGGCACATAATAATATGTCTGTGTGACCTTGGGCAAATTGTTCAATCATTCTATGCTTCTAACAACTCCTCCAAGTTTTAGAGAAGGTGCCAACCTACTTTAGTAGAGACTTTCCTCATTCAGGATTTTCCCATACTAATGAAATCATAGGTCCAATCCCTGCTCTCCCTCCCCTAATACTTAGTAATTATATGACCTTTGGCAAGTCCTTTTACATCTCTGGTTCTCATTTTCTATTCTGTAAAATGAAAGGAGTTGGGTTCGATGACTTTGTAAGGTCCCTTTCAGTTCTGACATCCTGTGAATTTTAGAAAAACCCCAATTTGTGCTTTCTGAAGAGTCTTTTTCTTCTGAATTTTATTTGAATGTTGCTTTGGCTCTCAATCAAGCATTGTGGGGCCTCTAAATCTGCAGGAGGAGATTTTCCTTTCCTTGGTTCAAATAGTCTAGTGTCTTTCTTTGCTGCAATGTTTAATTGCTTTCCATCTCTGTGTGTTCTGCATATTCTGAATGCCTTCTTGGTATTTTGACCTCCCCAGTACTTTAAGTGGCTTTTTCCTGTTCCTCCTCTGTCACAATGGTCACAGCAGTAACAGCAGTACCTTCACAGCTGTAAGAAGGTCAGAGAATGCTAATGTGACATTTAGCAACAAGCTTCATAGGCTCCCAGAATTTCAGGGCTGGGAGGGACCTTAGGAACTAGCCAGCCCAACCCCCTCACTTTTAGAGATGATGACCAGAGAGGTCCTCTTTGGGTCTCATCCAGCACTTATCATGTAATAAATACATTATAATAATCAAAGGGTTATTAATAGCTTGATGGTAAAGAAGGAGTTGTCTCTAGCAGAATTCCCCAGGGATCTGGTTTGGCTCTGTGCTATTTAACACTTTTATTTAAGACATGAGCATGCTATCTCTACTTGGATCATTATTTCCTCCTCCTTCAAACAGGAACTTTGGACTCTCCCTCTGGAAGCACCCTGGGCTCTGAAGGGCCAGCCTTGGCTTCATCTTGCCTAGAGCCTGGCTGCTACTGCATTTATAAGTCTTTTCCATGCCATCTCCCTCCCACCACAGTAATCTTCTTTCCCTGCTTTCTAACTCCCCTTCATATGTTGTTTTCCTCCATTAGAATGTAAGTTTCTTGAGGACAGGGACTATTTTGCTTGAGAATCACTGCACAAGAGGTTTCTAAAAGTAAAATGTACTTCCTTAGCAGGTAGTGGGTTTTCCCTAATTGTCAGTCTTCAGTCCAAGGCTGGATGACCATTTGTTCAGTATATTATGGGAGAATCCTTGTACAGTTACTGGTTAGACCATATGACATCTGAGGCTTAATTCTGAGATTATGTGATTCTGGGCTTATGCCTTTACACCTCTATTGGATTGCAGAATCTATGAGGGCAGGGGCTACGTCTTATTTAGACTTGGTATGTCTCCTACTGTCTTAATAGCAGTATGCATACATTAGAGATTTTAAAAGTATTTGAAGAGTAGAATAAACTAGCTCCAGGTCATGCAGCCTTTCAGCTGTAGATTTAGGACTAAAATTCAGCTTTTCTGATTTTAACTTATTTCTCTTCCCATAGTACCATTTTGTTTTCTTTCCTATTTGATATTTTTTTCTTGAAAGCAGATCTCTTTGGGCTGGTGCCAATGATCGCTCCAGGGACATCTTATCTCTGTCATTTATAGCCGGTTTGATTTGGGGCAAGTCACTTATCTGCTTTAGGCCTTGTTTTTTCATCTGTAAAGTGAAGGGTTTGGATCAGTGGATAAGGCATCGAATTTAGAATCAGGGTGACATCATCATCGTCATCACCATTTATATAATGCCTACTATGGGCCAAACACTGTGCTAAGTACCTTACAATAATTATTTCATTTGGTCCCCACAAAAAATGCTGGGAGATAAGTGCCATTATTATCCCCATTTCACATCTAAGGAAACTGAGGCAAAATAAGTAACTTGTCCAAGGTGATACACATACCTTGAGATTGAGACTGAGAGCTTTGTTCTCCCTGACTCTGGGCCTGGTACTCTTTCCATTGTGCCACTGAGCTTCTGAGACCAGGGTTCAAAGCCTTCCTCAGGTACTTACTAGCTGTGTCCCTAGAGGAATCACTTAATCTCCTTTAGTTTGGGTTTCCCCATCAGTAAAATGAATGATTGAATTCCATGGTCTCCAAGGTTACTTCACTATAGGATCTATGATCCTGACTAGATGGTCTGTAAGGTTTCTTAGAGTTCAACATTATTCCAATATCTTTTGTCCTGAACTACTAGAGACACAGATTGTTGACTCTGGCACCTTCCTTTCTTGCTGATTCAGGCAGTCAATAAACATTTATTAATATTTTATTTTCTTTTAAAAATTAATTAATTCATTTTTAGTTTTCAACATTCATTTCTATAAGCTTTTGAGTTTTAAATTTTCTCTGCCTCCCTCCTCTTTGTCCTCCCCAAAATGGTGTGTAGTCTGATATAGGCTCTACATATATGTTATTAAGCATATTTTCACATTAGTCATGTTGTAAAGGATTAGAACCAATGGGAGGAACTACAAGAAAGAAGAAACAAAACAAAGAAAAAGAGAGAGAGCAACTCCATAGTTCTTTCTCTGAACATGTATACCAGCATTTTCTATCATGAATCTTTTGGAGCTGTCTTAGCCCCTTGCATTGCTGAGAAGAGCTAAGTCTATCAAAGTTAGCCATTGAACAATGTGGCTGCTACTGTCTACAGTGTTCTCTTGGTTCTGCTCACTTCACTCAGCATCAGTTCATATGTCTTACTTCGTAATAATCATTTATTAAACAGTTAGGTGGTACAGAGAATGTCAGGCCTGGAGTCAGGAAGACTCCTTTTTTTTAGTTCAAATCTGACCTCAGACACTTACTAGCCATGTGACCCCGGGCAAATCACTTAGCCTTGTGTGCCTTAGTTTCCGTATCTGTAAAATGAACTGGAGAATGAAATGGCAAACCATTCCAGTATCTTTGACAAGAAAACCCCAAATAGATTCATGAAGACATGAATGAACAACAAAATTATGTGCTAGACACTATTCCAAGAGCTAGGGATACAATAAAAGATAAAAGATAGTCTGTGCCTTCAAGAAACTAACAATCTTTCAGAAGAGACAATATATAAATAACTATGTACAGAGAAATTGGAGATAATCAACAGAGGGAAGGTACTAGAATTAGAAAGGATGGGAAGAGTGTAGGGAAGCTTTCCTGAGTGTTCCACCTGGGACAAAGGCTTAAATTTAAAGTTTTCTGCCAGAGTAATATCTCTTCTCTTAGACACTTACTAGTTGTGTTACCCTGGGCAAGTCACTTAGCCCTGTTTGCCTCAGTTTCCTCATCTGTAAAATGAACTGAAGAAGTAAATAGCAAACCACTCCAGTATCTTTGCTAAGAAAGCCCCAAATAGGGTCACAAAGAGTCAGACATAACTAAAACAACTGAAAAACAATAGCAATCCTTTCCCCAGAGGTCACCCTTCACCTGTAATCATTTGCTTCAGTATGTTTTTTTAGAGTGGTGGGGCTAATTTTACTTTTAGGTTTCAGATCATATCATTTTCAAGGCTCCAGAATTAATTGGGGCTTGAGCCCATCTAGTTCACCCTACCCACTGCTTCCAGCAAAACATTGCCTCAAATACATTTGGACAAAAAACATTTGTTGCACCTCTGGGACTTTGCACCTTATCACTTATTGCTGGGTCTCTTTGTCTAAGTTACTCTGTACTTATACCATTGGGTTACCTGGTGGCCCTTTTGGCTATGCCTTGGGAGACTAATGTCGCTAGCTAGAATTTCCTTGACCAGTCTTAGAGCTTCCTTGCTTTCCCAAGGGCTCTCTGAGGCTGCACACAGTAGTACTAAAGGACTTAGTGAGCAGGGTTACCCCAGTTTTTGTCCTGCTGTTCCTTAGTATACTGCAGCCTCTGATTCTCCCTCAGTTCTATGGGTTCAGAATGTCTCCTGCTGTCTCAGTGGTTCAATGTATTCTTTCTGGCCACCATTTTTCATCTGGTTGGTCATTCAGTTGCCTAATCCTATCAATAATGAGTGCCAAATCTCCAGGCATGAGATACTCTAATGAATACTTACTAAAGTCTCTCCCCAAAATTAATAAGAGATGCTTACATTTATATAATGTTGATACAACATTGTGAGGTGGATACTACATTTTATAGATGAAGAAACGGAGGGTCAGAGAAGTGGCTTATGGTCATGCAACTAGTAAGTGTCAGAGATAGGATCTGAACCCGTCTCTCCTGATTCTGTGTCCAGCAGACTTTCCACTCTACTATATTGCCCCACCAAGTATAATCCATGTTGCTTCTTCCCAGCCTAGAATGTCTCTCAGCTGTCAGAAATCATTAAGAGAAGTTAGCAATGAACATCTTTCCTCCTTCCTTCTCCCCTAATAGCTAGAACTGCCATCTGATTTGGATAACAGCACCCCAAAATAGCCAGCAACCTTGTCACAAGCCGCAGATTGCTCTTCAGTGGGGGATTTCTAGGGTGGCATCTCCTAACCCAAAGGTCAATTGTGTCTGGTCTTTTGCAGAGATATAAGATTGCATTGCAAAAACCATCATACCTTGGCCAAGAAAGACCAAAGTCTGCTCCCACTTCCCTTTAAAAATGGGCAGAAATGGGCGGCTAGGTGGAGCAGTGAATAGAGCACCGGCCCTGGAGTCAGGAGGACCTGAGTTCAAATGCGGCCTCGGACACAATACAAAAACTAGCCACGTGATCTTGGGCAAGTCACTTAACCCCAATTGCCCTCCAAAAAAAAAAGTAAAAAAATGGGCAGAAATCTATTGTGGGTTAGGTCGAGGGATCTACTGTGACATAAAGTGAAATACTAGTCTGGCAGTCAGAGTTGCTGTTCCTGTAAGTCTGACCTACAGAGTGAAGGAAAAGAACGGCAGTTCTTCATGTAGTTTTGATTCTCAGAACTAATGTCATGTCAGTAATTCTGGAAAACCTTCTCATCAAAGCCTCTACCCTTACCTTGATGCTGCCCTCTTACCATGTTACCATAAGGCACTAGACTTCTTTCCACAAACACATTGGCAGCTTCCCTGGTTTCCTACTCTTGGCTGCTTTTCTATTGTTCAAGCATGCAGGGGAAATACACAAAGGCACCCAGTATTAGAGATTCTTTTCCTAGGGAAACTCAGCTAGTACCTTTCTCATGCCCTAGAGGTTCATCTAGGACTTACTCTCACTCTGAACAGATCACTTAGTTGAAAGACCTACCGAAGAAGGAGCATAATTACCTGTACTGAGTCTGGTTAATAACCCTTCTTTCTCAAATACCCTTTGTTGTGCTTCTGCATGCCCCCAGGACTAGAATAAGAAAGACATTTAGCTTCAGGTAGATAGGCACTGTCCTCCTCTTGGTGCCGAGGCAGTTGGGGATATTCAACTTCACAACCTTAGGTCTTGGGGCTGAAGGTTTGCTGATCACAACAGTGTTGAAAGGCAGTAAGAAGGGAGAGGAAAGTAGTTGAAAGAATCAACAGGATTTACTTGCAAGCTTGATAAAAAAATAAAAAAAGAACATGGGATAATCACTGCATATGGAACTCCCAGTGATGAAAACTCCCTCTACCAATGTTGCCATTTTGTTGTTTCAGCATGATTCTTCATGACCCCATTTGGGGTTTTCTTGGCAGAGATACTGGAGTGGTTTGCCATTTCCTTCTCCAGCTCATTTTACAGATGAGGAAACTGAGGCAAACAGGGTTAAGTGACTTGCCTACGGTCACACAGTTAGTGAGTATCTGAGGCCAGATTTGAACTGAGGAAGATGAGTCTTCCTGACTCCAGGCCTGGCACTCTATCCACTGTGCTACCTAGCTGCCCGTGTAGATCAATACCCTCTCCTCAATTTATTTTTATAAAGTTGTCTGGGTGCACTTAGGGTTAAGTGACTACTTCAGAGCCACACAGCCAGTATGTGTAAGACATAGGATTTAAACTAAAGTCTTAGGGCCTACCTCTCCATGTACTGTGCCACATTGCTTCTCATCAGTTAGCTATAAGTTATCAAAGATGGAGGAGACTACAAAACTATGATTTTTGAGCTTGACAAAATGGGAAAAAGTTGGTACCACTGATAGAAACAAAAGAGCCAGTGAACTGGTTTTGGGGGGGGCATAAGAGGTATCCCATTTTTGACATGAGTAATTAAAAATTTTTTTGAACTTAACAAACACTTAAAAAAAAGAGCATTTCCATATTAAAAGAACAAAAAAAGCAGGTTATACACAAACCCACAAATATCCATCATATATAGCTTGTTTTTTAAAGTTCACAGTAAAGTCAGCATGTTAGTTCCAAAACTTAGACATATTTCCCTTTGAAAATCCATTTTCCTCTGTGAAATGAAAAAAAAATAATGCTTCATTATTATTCTTCCCCTTCCTGTTTCTCTTCCTGTTCCTTTCTCTTTTCGCCATTCCCATTGTTTTTTACATTAATTCTCCACTTTCTCATCATCTTAAAAAAAAAAAAACCTGAAAGAAAGATATCTAGGAGCAGCTAGGTGGCGCAGTGAATAGAGCACTGGCCCTGGAGTCAGGAGGACCTGAGTTCAAATCCGGCCTCAGTCACTTGACACACTAGCCCTGTGACTTTGGGCAAGTCACTTAACCCCAGTTGCCCTCCAAAAAGCAATCTCTGTCTATCTATCTATCTATCTATCTATCTATCTATCTATCTATCTATCTATGTGGAGTTATATAACCTTTTGCAGAGATGAGACTGGCGACTGAGTGAGAGAGAAACCTAAGATCTCTCTCTTGGTCTCGGTCTCTCTCTGTCTCTCTGTCTCTGTCTCTCTCTTTCTGAGGGTCATCAGCATAGGTGTGATGGATTAAGCCCTGAGACAGTATCTGTTCATGGTGGGAAAGAACATAGAGAGAGAAAGGAGAGCAGAGGAACAAGAATTGAGCCTTGGGAATGAACGACCCAGTGCAAGCGGGTAAGAGGATATAGCACATGGAAATTCAATAAAAACCAGCAATCCAAATGGGCATCTGCTTCCAAGAGTGACCTAGGCATCCAGTGGGAATACTATACTCCAAACTCAGTATGAATGTGTGGGAGGGCTGTCTGGGGCAGGAAAGTGGCACAACATTTTAGTTCACACCACAATCCTCCTAAGAGCCATTACAACAAGGCTGGGAATGAAGGGTGAACATTGTTTTCTTGTTAAAATACAAACCCACAATCATTCTATACATGCACAGAGGATACAGAAAACAAGGGATTTCCCTTAGTTAAAGCTTGCTTCCCCTTCCCCAATTTATAGGGTGAGAAGATGGTCCCTTGTAGTAAAAACCACTACATGGGATATGGCTCTTAAATGCCTTTCTCACTTCCTCCTTCGTGTTTCAGACCAACCATCAGTATCCCAGATGGGGGGAAGGGCTTTGGCGGGCACAGAGAGTACCACGTACTCACAGGCAACAGTACATAAATGGGCCTTAAGAGACAGCCGTGGACAGGCAGAAAGAGTCTAATTAAAGGGGAAGGATGCAATTTATTTGGCAAGAAAATGCTTTCAGGAGAATGACAGTAAAAGACTAAGAAAGGAAATGAGAAACACCCTGGTTATGGACAGATGAAAAGGAAGCAGGATCTGCTTTACTTTATGTCTCAGCTGGAAGGAAGGAAATTTAGAAAAAGTGTTATCAGCACTTTTCCCCCCATTAGCCTTTCTGTCCAGCCCCTGAGAGGAGTAGAAAGTGAGGAGTGTTAATTAAGCAAGCACCTAATTAAGGCAACCCTGGAGGACAAAGTTTTGGGGTTGTTTTCTAATTGGACAGCTGTGGGTGGGCAGCTTTCCCAGTGGGTAGTAGAAAAATTATCTAGTCTTCTCCAGAGAAACATAGGCTGTGAGAAGTCAGCTCTGCCCTGGGCTGCTGAAGGAGCAGGTATACTCTCTCGAAAGCAGTCCTGGAGAGGGGCCTGGGAAGTGTTAAAACGACGTCACACTCTATCCAGAGCACTTTCCATCTGTGAAAGGCCAGAGGTGGCTAAGACACTAGGCAGCTGGTTTTTTTTTTAATTTTAAAACAGTGCTCGTCTTTCCATCATAGTCATTCACCAGGTGCAAAGGGAAGTCACATTTTTTTCCTTAAAAATAGATTTTTGATATATTTTGTTTTTATATCATCTAGATTTCTCTCTATGCCCTTCCCTATAGAGTCCCATCCTTTATAACAAAGAATTTTTTAAAAGAAAAAAAATAAAAGGAGCAAAAGAAAAAAAGTCTAGCAAAACTGATCAGTATATAAACAAGTCCAACATTATCTGCAATATTCTATATTTATGAACCTTCCACCTCAGCGGGGTGAGGGGAGTGGAGGTGTCATCTCATATCTCTACTTTGAGGCCATGCTTATTATTTGTAATTTTGCAACATTCACTTTCCATTGTTTTGTGGTTGCTATTCTTTCTATTTCCATTGTTGTTGTCATTGTTGGCATTGTTTTCTTGACTCTGCTTACTTCACTTCTGATAAGTTTCACCATGTTTCTTTGAATTCTTCATATTCATTGCTTCTTACAGCATGGTGATATTCTGTTATAGTAATGTATGCATACCTTGTATAGCCATCCTCTGATAGATGTGATAATCCACTTTCAGGGGTACCATAGGTTGTCTTAGTGAAAAGCTGTTTGATTCCTTAAAGAAAAAAGAGAGAGACAGAGAGAGAGAGAGAGAGAGAGAGAGAGAGAGAGAGACAGAGAGAGAGACAGAGAGAGAGACACAGAGAGAGAGAGAGACAGAGAGAGAGACAGAGACAGAGAGAGAGAGAGAGTAATGCAAGAAATAGTGCTGCTATGGTAGTACAGGCACCCATGTTTAAATTCTTGCTACTGGTGGGAAGATAGGCATTTAACTTAATTTCCTTTGGTCTCAGTTTCCTCATCTTTAAAATGAATATTGGGATTAAATGGCCTCTAAAGTCGTTTCCAGTTTGACATCAATGATCCTATAACCCCCCTATTGAAATCCTTCCCATGCCTCAAGGCTCTGCTCAAACACCACCCGTTCCATGATGTCTTTTTAAATACCTGAGCCAGAATTAATCTCTACATCCTCAGACACATACATGGCTGTTATATTTTATTTTGGCAACTTTGTAAGATTAGAAGTTGCCTGCAGTAGAGGAGTTTCCTCACCTGGGAGTGCCTTATATCAATAAAATGCCAGGTTCAATCCTCATCCCATTCATAAAACATCTTATCTTTCCAGAGATATTTTGAGATCTTTGAACTCCAGCTCTATCTGAAATTTAACTCACCACTATATTCCCAGTACCCCACAAATATAAAGGGCATAGTGTTTACTATATTGATAGGAATTTTCCATAGGATTCATTCTGACTTTTTGTTTCAGCCTCTTAAGGGCACATGGGTATTATGGGCTGCTGTGTGCTTCCTTCACTCTCACTTCTGTCCTTTCAAATTCCCTTGGAAGCTACTTGAAGGAGGGTCACTGGCTGAGCTACTACTTACCATTTGCTTCCACTCCTGGGGAATTAATTTCCTTCCTTCCTGTTACTGCCACCAGTTAGTCCCCAGATGGTTTGCCAGACTTTCAAAATCACACTCTGATCCTTTGCTGTGATAATTTGAAGACGTGGGGATGTCTGAAATCCCATTTGGCTTCAGTGCCTTGAGGACAGAGAGAATGTGTCACAATTTGCTTTCTTGTTTTCTCTTTAGTCAATATGTTAAAATTATCATATGGATCACTGCCATAGTTGTCTATTTATTATAAGGAAAATAAAACATAGAAATGGTCACTATACTATTAAAAAATTCCCCTATTCCTCATCCTCCACCTCCCTATGACTTTGTAATACTTTGGTCTTAGATAGAGTGTATCCTTGACAAACAGGAAAATTAAATAGCAACCATGGTCTGCTCATCTATTGATCTCATCACCGTATTTCCCTTGTGTCTTTGTTCTGTGTGGAAGAGATTTTAGGAGAAGAAATTTTTTTAAAATTAAATTAAATTCCTTTTTTTAAAGGAATGCACCACAATGTTATCTCACCCTTTGTTAATTATCCATTGTCTTGGAACATACTCCTCCACACCAATGCCCACCTTTTTGGTGTTTATGTACAATTATTATGTCCCTTTACATGCTATATTTTCCAGCCAAACTAGCTTCCTTGGCTCCTCATCCACAACATTCTAATTCCTGCCTCCTTGCTTTGTCAGGTGGATCATCCCATGCCTGGAATTTACTCTCTCCACACCTCTGCCCTTTAGACTCCTTCAAAGCTCAGCTCTAGCAGCACCTTTTACATGAAGCCTTTCTTGATTCCCCTCCTCCTACTGCCCCTTAAAATTACTTTGAATTTATTTCACATCTCTTTGATGCTTACTTTTAAGTGTAAGTATCCTTTCCCTTGATAGAATGTAACCTCCGTCAGGGTAGAGTCTGCTTCATTTTTTGTCTTTGTAACCCCATTATCAATAAATGTAGATTGGATTGAATGCTCACAATATGTGAAAGACTGAGCACTGGGGAATACAGGGAGGAAAAAAATGAAGTGATCTTTACCTTCAAAAAGCTTACAGTTTATTGGTGTTGTTGTTGCAGAGAATAACATGTACATAGACAAAGACCTATAACACATATAGAGAATAATTATAAATTAATTTGGGGAAGGGGGCACAGCTAGGTGGCGAAGTGAATACAGCACCAACCCTGGAGTCAGGAGGACCTGACTTCAAATACAGCTTCAGACACTTGACACACTTACTAGCTGTGTGACTTTGGGCAAGTCACTTAATCCCAATTTCCTTGCCTTCTCCCCTCCAAAAAAAAAAAAAAAGAATTAATTTGGGGGTGGGGAAATCACTAACAACTGGGTGAATTGGGAAAAGTTCTAGGATGGAGGTGACACTGAAGCATTCCTTTTGAAGGGAACACAAAAATTCTATGTAGAAGAAGTGAGGATATAGAGCATTCCAGATATGGTGGACAGTGGCCTCTGCCAAAGGAACAAAGGTGAAAGAGGAGCCACCATGTACAGGGGATGGTAAGGAGGCTAGTTCGGCTATAATGTAGAGTGAAGAAATATAATGGGAGATTGATCTGGAAAGAGAGGTTGGAACCAAAACTTTAAATAACATCTAAAAAAATCCTTTTTTGTAGTCTGTCTTAGAGGCAATGAAGAGTTACTGAAGCTTTTTAGTGATGTGATCAGACTTGTGCTTTGGCAGCTGTGCAGAGGATAATTTAGTGAGTGGTTTGAGTGGGGGGTAGAGAAAATACTTCTTAATTTATCGATTCTACTGTATATTATCTCTTGTATCTGTCTGCTTCTCTATACTCACACGATCAATACCTCAGTACCCTACCTCATTATCACCTCTTTCTTGGACTATTATTGTAGCCTAATTAACCTTTTAGCTTCCAGTTTCTACCAATTCTGATCCATCTTCCACACAATTGTCAAATTGATATTCTTAAAGCTCCAGTCTGGCTGTGTCTACTTCCTTCTCAGAAAACATCAGTGGGTTCCATATTGCTTGTAAGATAAAATGCAAAACAGGATTAAGGAAAAAATTGTTATTTAAAGTCTTCTACAGATTGGCACCAACATCTTTTTCCAGATTGATTTCCAATTTATATTTCCTCACTCACTCTGTTTACCAGAGGTGTTAAATATATTAGGCCTGCAACCCTCCAGAGTGGGGCCAGAACCAGATTAAAATGTAATTTGGAAATATTTAACAAAATAAATAAGAATGTAGGTAATTTTACAGTCTAAAATTGTCAATATATGGCCTTCAGGGAGCCTTTTGTATGGTTTAATGGCCCCTGTTTCTATCTGAGTTTGACATCCCTGGTGTTCACAACAGGTCATCTGGCATCTTCTTGTCTTTGCACAGACCACCATGTCTGGAATGCTTTCTCTCCTCATCTCCTCAAGGAATTCTTATCTTCTTCCTTCTTTTGCCCCTGTCTTTGCTGTTTTTATTGAGTAGTTTCAGTCACATCTAACTCTTTGTGACCCCATTTGGGGTTTTCTTGGCAAAGATAGTAGAGTGGTTTTCCATTTCCTTCTCTAGCTCATTTCACAGATGAGGAACTGAGGTAAGCAAGATTAAGTGACTTGCCCAGGGTCATACAGTTAGTAAGTATCTGAGGTTCAGCTCTCTATTCACAACATCACCTAGCTTCCCTTGCCTCCCTAACATACTTGATATTCTGACCAAACTGGCCAATTTGCCCTGTTACCCATATACCATTTCCCATCTTCTGTTTCCTTGCCCTTATGCAAGTGACACCTGAAATGTTCTCCTCTTGGGGGCGGCTAGTTTGCACAGTGAATAGAGCACTGGCCCTGGAGTTAGGAGGACCTGAATTCAAATCTGGCCTCAGACACTTAACACAAAAACTAGCTGTGTGACCTTGGGCAAGTCACTTAATCCCAATTGCCCTCCAAGAAGCAAAAAAAAAAGTTCTCCTCCTCACCACCACCTCTTGGAATTCCTAGCTTTATTGAACTCTCAGCTTGAGCATTGCCTCCAGTATAAGATGTTTCCTGATCCCTCCAAGTTGCTGGTTTTTTCTCCTTCCTTCTTCTCCAACTACTTTGAATATATTTTCTATTTATTTGTGTGTATATCCTTTCCCTTCCCCAGCAGAATGTCAGCCCCTTAAAGGCTAGAACGGTTTTCATTTTTTGTTTTTGTATCCATAGTGCCTGGCACACAGCAGGTGTTTAATAAATGCCTTTTCATTTAGATTGAATTAAACTGAGCTGCTTACTACTTTTTTTTTTTAACTTGGAGACTCATATGGCAAAATAAAGAAGATTTATTTGGAAGCTATATAAAAGATGAATTGGAAATGGGTTGAGACTGGAGTCAAGGAGATTGGTTATGCTATTACAATAGTTCAGGTGAAAGGCAATGAAAGATGGAACTATCATGGTGGCTGAGTGGACAGGAGGATATGGATAGGAAAGATATTTTTGGAGGTATAACTGATAAAATTTGGCAACCGATTGAATGTGTATATGTGTGGAGAGGAGAGTAAGGGAGAAAGAAGATTCAAAGATTCCTTTGCTTATCCGATTCCTTAAGTGGTAAATGATTCTCCATCATCTCCATATCCCATTCCTCTTTGAAAATGCGAATAATTTACTCATCTCTAGTATTCTTTGGCATGTAAATCTCTTCTTTGGGACTCCAGTTCTAGAAATCATACAATCCTGACTTTAGCTGTAAGAGCACCTCATATTTTCTTGGTCCATTAAGGCCTCCAGGGTTGGAGGCTCCTCTTTTTCTCTAAAAGCATAGAGGAAAGTTGGTTTACTAGTAACCACACCCAAACATAGTTCCTTCAGGATCTTTGGCATTTGAATCCTCTAAGAGGAACGGGTGTCAACATAGCATAGAGAAATAGTAGATAAGAAACTAGACTTGGAGTTAGGAAGAACTGGGTTCCATATCTCTCCTTAGATATTCACTAGCTGTGTGACCCATGGGAAAGACATTTAACCTTTTTTGTGCCTCAGTTTACTCATATGTAAAAGAAGTGAATTTTATTCTATGGCTTCTGAAGTTCCTTCCAGCTTTAGATCCACAAACTTATGATCGATCTAGTAACCTATCACTTCCAAGCTCACTCCAGTTGAACTGAGTCTTGAAAGAAGATAATAAATCAGATGGGTAGAGATTATAGTAGCTAGTGCTTACATATCACTTTGAGGTTTGCAAAGTGCTTCATGTACATTGCCTCATCTGATCCTCACAACAATATGAGATCGGTGCTATTATTATTCCCATTTTACAGATGAGGAAACTGAGTCTCATTCCTACTATAACACACTTGGCATACATATCCAGACTCTGCTTAAAGACCTCCAATGAAGGAGAACACACAACCTTTCAAGGCAGCTCGTTTGTAACTATTAGGAAGTCTAAATTTGTTCCTTTGAGACTTCTATCCATTGATCCGGGTTCTTTCCCCTGGCATCACACAGAACAAGTCCATCCCTCCCTCTTCTATAGGACAGTCCTTCAAATACTTCAACCCAAATTTACTTCCTGACTCTTTAAGTATCCTGGCTAAACACCCCTTTTGTTTGCATCTCCCTTTGTCATCTACCATTATGTGCTCTTAGAATAATGGAGTTCCCCTAGTTGGGACTAATCATCTTCAGTTTCTAGCTGCCTGGTCCTTAATTAACTGCTATCATCTACATGTGATTCCGGGAAAAACATTCAGGGCTCCTTCATGTTTTGCTCTTTTTGAATCTTGTCATATTTCCTCATTCATCAAGGGGCTCTCCAACTGCTTTGGAGGAAATGTCAGAGCAGTCAGCCCTGCATTTTGTCACTTCTCTGGCTTGTCATTGAACAGCTGCTTTTCTCTTTTTCTATATTTCAACTCTTAGAGCTCAATCTGCTCATTGCTCTCATGTCAAAGATATAAACCACACTACTATGTGGTCCCCACCTTGCTTCTTTTAGCTTGAAGAATAGGAATGGCGAAAGTTCCAGACTCAATTGCTCTCTGCTCAGAATATTGGACTGCTCTCTCTACTCTGTCTCTCTCTGTCTATATGTCTCTCTTCTTTCTCCTCTCTTTTTTCTCCTTTTTAACTCTTACTCCTCCTCTCCTCTTCCTCCTTTCCCCTCTCCCTTCCTTCTCCATCCACCTTCTCTCCTCTCTCTTCTTCTCCCCCTTCATCCTCCTCTTCTTCTTTCTCTGTTTTGAAATTTTGTCTCCTTATCTCATCCAGGCTGGAATATAGTGGCTATTCACAGGCCCATTCCCACTGGTGACAGTTATTCACGTTTTGACTTGTTCCTTTTCTGATGTAAATTGTTTTTCTTCTCCTTAGCCAGTCTGGTGACTCCCCACTCTCAGGGACTCATCATGTTGGTGCCAGGCTTAGTTTGGAAACTGGATTGACTTTCACTTTACTGCAGCTCAGAACTCCTGAGCTCAAGGTCAGGACCAGCCTTCCTGGTGTCAGGGATTATAGGACTGTACCACCACACCTAGCAACTAGTAAGTATCTTTCTGATGATTTAGTAGGAATCTAAATTTAGTCCAGGGTCTGCCAATTAGGTTAGAATCTAGAATCATAGAACTGGAGCCAGTTAAAACTAGCTTTTAAGAGCTGATTCTTAAATTTTCATTGAGAAAATTTACACCTTGGAAACTGACAAACACTACAAATTAGAGCTTGATTTAAAAAAAATGTCTAGACTTAAGAAAGTGATGGAGTAAGTATAAATAATGCAGATTAAATTTAAAGGTGCATTGTGCTTACATTTCCCACCCCAGGGAGTCAGTTGTCATTTTCCAGTACCCCCTTACATAGAAGCATAGAATGTCAGAACAGTCCTACGGGACCATCTATTGCAACTTTTAGGGAGTGGGAAGACTGGCATTCAAAACCTGAAGAGGCTTGACCAAGTCTACATGGCTTCTAACTAGTAGAATTGGAACTACAGTTCAGGTCTCCTGATAAATCAATCAACAAATATCACTTGCATATCTTCTGTACTATAGGCAAGATTTTAAGGGGTCAATCCATAGGCATTTATTAAAGCAATTATTATATCATAGGATCATAGGTTCAAAACTGGAATGGTATTGGTATTTAGAGGCCATAGAGGATATATATATATATATATGTATGTATGTATGTGTGTGTGTGTGCATGCAAAAAATTACTAAAAATCCAAAATTAAAAAGGTAAGGGGAGAGACCACTATCAAAACTGGAACCTCCTAGTCAAGCAACATGATTCAAGGCGATGAATACAAGGCAATATTTTTTGGGGGTGGGGGTTGGGAGACACTGGTAGAAGAGAGAAGGTCCAGGGATGTCTTTATATAGGGACAGGTATATAAGCTTAACTTAGAAGGAAACTAGAGATTCTAAGGGGTAGAAATGAGAGAATGCATTCCAGGTATGAGATATAGTCAGTACAAAGGTAGAGGTTCAAGAAGGCTTGTCATGTGTAAGGTATAGCAAGAAAGCCATTTTGGCTAGACTGTAGAGTGCATGCTTGGGAATACTGTGTAATCAGGCTGGAGAGATGGTTTGGCACAGGGGATGAGGGCTTGAAGTACCAGAGATATTTGTAATTGATCCTGGGGTTGACAGGGAGCCCCTGAAGTTTACAGAGCAGGAAAGTGACATGATTAGAAACAAAATTTAGAAACAGCCCTTTGGCAACTATGTGGAAGATGAGGTGGAGAAGAGACAGGTGGCAGGGAGACCTATTAGGAAGCTTTCGCTGAATGAGGACAAAGAAGGGAGGGGCCATTGCCTCTGCCCTTGAGAAGCACACACACACATGAATCCATGGTCAGACAATACAACTCTGCATATACTAAGTGTCCGGTGAGTGGCACGGCCAATGAGTATACAACAGGAGTTAGTTCAGAGGAAGAAGAAATTATTTTCAGCTGGAGTGGTCCGTGCGCTAAGTGTTGGTACCAAAAAGAGCTGCCCACGTGTCTATTTTAAGAGCAGTGCCTTGATCATCCACTGGCCACAGAGAGGCAATTATCTTTGCTGTTCACCCTGAAACATATGGTACTGGCAGAGCTTGGAAGAGTCAGAAGGAAGGAAAGAAGTCACTCCAGACTCGGAAAACTCAGTGTTGGTCCTGCCTTAAAATACCCCTTCTTGCTGAAGTCCTTTCCCTTTCCATACAGTCATGGGAGAAGGGGGAAGTTGGTGTGGGAGGGGGTGGTGAAATCAGGGAGTCTGGATTTGAAAGAGGAGGGGATAAGTATTTTTAAGCACCTACTGTGTTCTAGGCACTTGTGTAAGTATTTTACAAATGTCTCATTTGAAGCCTAGCTCTGCCGTCATACTATCTGTTTGAGTTTGGGTGAGCGACATAGCCTCAATGTCCTCACGTGTAAAATGAGTGGAGTGAATTCTCCAAGGTTCCTTCTAACTATAAAGCCTAGAATCCCGTCTCTGGACCAATACTAACAACTAATTCTATTTGAATCATTGTCTGTTCTTATGATTTTCCTCTTTTGCTGCCTTTGGTGTTACTCCAAAAGCTGCTGCTACCATCCTTCCTTAGGGTGGTCAGTTATTTACACTTACTTTCTACTGGGCAGACTTTCACCAGATGGGGTATTTCTTAGTAGCTGTCCTTTTCTTTTTCTGGAATGCTATCTTTATACACACATGTATGCATATATACATGTACACATAACATATACACATGCATATATCTAAGTCTCTCTGTGTGTCTATATGTATGTGTGTGCATGTGTGCAATCGTGTATCTTATTGATGTAGTGGAGGCTCATTGTCTCCAGTTCTGCTTTTGTAGTAATGATATTCACACTCGTTAACATCTTCCCCCTTTGTATTATCTTTGCTGTTCAGTTTTTCATCTGCTTTTGAAAAAATTGATCTACTGCTGGCTAACTTATTAGGCCTCCCAACTTTTCCATTTAAGTAGTCATTTTTTGCTTTTTTAGACCAAGTGGTTTTAGCAATGACTAATTCTGGGGCCATTAGGAGTAAGGGATTCTTACCATAATATTTAAAGGATTACATCAAATAAATGTATGGAAGAAAAAGGAGAGAGATAGATGGATCATTTGGCAAATGCATGAAACAGACTACCTTCTTGCTTCATTGTTATCCTTGTAATGTCAAGGGAATGTGAGGATGACCCTTATGGGATCTTTGAGTTAATCATGGGTTGATCCCCTGTGGCTGATCTGTGAGCAAATATGGACAAGAGCTACATGGGATGCGCAGGCATGAATGGGTTAGGATCTGTATCATCAGAAGGAACTCTCGCATTTAGGAGATCATAGACCCAACAGGGAATAAAACACATTGTTAGAGGCAGAATGAAAGATCAACTTCTAAACCAACTCCCCAATTTCACAGACTAGGAAACTGAAGCCCATAGAAAAGATATCACTTAACTTCAATAGTTTAATTCAAATACTTAATATGGTCAGAGTTCTGGTGATGGGCTCTAGGAGAAATGTAAAGATTATGTAAGACTCTTTTCCATTTCTCATATTCCTTAAAGTTTGTGAAGATGACACAAATAAAGATGAATATAACACAGGGAAGGGAAGAGTTGCTTTGTATGATTCTGAATTGCTTTCCAAAATGGCTGTACCATCTCACAGCTCCAGTGACAATGGATTAGTGTGCCCATTACTTCACAACTCCTCCAACATGGACAAATGCCATTAAAAAATCATCTTTGCTTATTTGCAGGGTGTGAGAGGAAACCTCAGGGTTGTTATGATTTGCATTTCTCTTATTATTAGAGATTTAGACTATTCTCTCAAGTTATGGTGAACATTTTGCAATTCTTTTGACAACTATTTGTTTATATACTTTAACCAATTATCTATTGGTGAATGGCTATTATATGCATACACACACACACACACACACATATATATGTATACACATATAGGCATACACACACACATGTATGTGTGTATCCAAGACTCTGAAAGTTCTTATTAGAGAAATTTGATAAAAAGATTTCTTTGCAAACTGAAGGTCTAAGGAGCCATTGTGCTGACCTCATTGTTTTATGCCCGTGAAACCTGGACAGGGTACCAGCACCATGCCAGGAAACTGAATTGCTTCTATTTGAATTGTCTTAGGAAAATTCTGAAGATCACTTGGCAGGATAAGGCACCAGACACTGAAGTCCTTACTCAAACTAAACTGCCAAGCGTTCAAACTCTGCTTCAAAGAGGGCAACTCTGATGGGCTGGTCACGTTGTTTGAATGCAAAACATACACTTGCCAAAAAGACTATTTTAATGGAGAACTCACACAGGGCAAGCAGTCACATGGAGGTCAGAAGTGATACAAAGACGCTCTCAAGGTCTCTCTCAAGAACTTTGGAATTGATTGTGTGATATGGGAGACACTGGCACAGGACTGCTCAGCATGGCATGCCCACATCAGAGAAGGTGCTGTGCTCTATGAGCAAAGCAGAACTGAAATTTAGAGAATCCACCCCAAATGTTCACATGGACTATTTGTGCCCAACTTGTGGTGGAGCATTCTGATCAGCCACAGTTGGACACATTGAAAACTTGTCTTTAGCAGAGTGATGTCATTTTGGTCCTCTTGAGAAGGAAGGACAACAACCAACTAATTTCCTTATTACTGTCGAGGGGACCGCCATCTTCCTAGTCATCCAGACCAGAAACCTACATGTCCTTCTTGCTTCTTTACTTCTCTTCTGTCCCCCATATCCAATAAGTTGCCAAGTCCCATTTCTTCTATCTTTATAGTCTCATTCAAATCCTCTTATTTCTTCTGACACAGCCACCAGGACTGCTCTCGAATAACCAAATTTCAAAACAAAACCTTCAGACCAATGTGACATACCCCAGAAGCGTGATGGCCAGGCTGACTCTTAAGATACAGAAGGACAGACAGGGCTCCTGGGAAGAGAGAGTTGAGGAATAGGAGAGTCCTGATGGTGGGATGGGAAAGCTAAGCCCTGGGGTTAGGGACATAAAAGGAAGAGCAACCTTGACCTTTGGGAGGAAGCAGGTCTTAAAAGAACACAATTCTTGTCTATCTGTGTATCCAACTGTGTAGGACTTTTGCAATTTTCTTCAAAAAATAAAAAGAAGAAAGGCCAACCCCTCTTTAAAGAAGAGCAGATTTCTAATCTATTGGCTACTGATCAGTGCAGGAAGCAGCAAGTTTATCCTGTGGAATTGCTGTGGCATCTCCTAAATACGAAGCCATAATCCTTTGTGGCATAAGCAACAACTTATTTTAGGTTGCTAAGTAAATAACAGCTGTTTAATGACATCCTAGAGGGGGATGGGGAGACCAGAATTTTACAAGCTCTTTTTCTTCCTAGGAAACAAGTCTAAAAACAAAGATGACATTATATCTATAAGTCACTGACATTTCTAAGATTCCATTCACAGCAAGGCCAGTGGATACAAAGTTGTCTTTCACTAGCTAGATTTGGAAAATTACAACATAGAGCAATAGAGAGATTGTCCTAGGACAGACATAAGCAGTGATGATTTGCTCCCTTTCCCTCTGCCCAAAGCATAAACCAGTGTGTTTCTACTTTTTCCTTCATCCCCCCCTTACTTTACATTTATGATACCATTAAATCCTTTCTCTAAATATCTCATCCTTGATGTTTCCTTCTTTTTCAAAATAGTTGCAGTCGAATCACTTTGTGAAGATATTCTCAGTGTTCTCAATGCATCTCTCGGATATCAAGAAGCATCCTGGTATAGGTCAGAGAATGCGTGATTTGGAGAAAGGAAGATAGCGGTATGAACGCTGTCTCAGACACTCTGTGCTGCTGGACACATGATTTCATTACTTTTGGTCTCAGATTTCTTATTTGTTAGACTAAATGGCTCAATGCCCTTCTTATTCTAAATCTATAAAGATGTTCAGGCTAAAGGGCAATTTTCACTTTTTGTTGTTATTGTTGATTGTATTACCTTCCTCATCAAACGTTTTCTCTGCCTTTCCTTGCATTTATGTAATACCTTTTAGTCATAATGGATTTCATATCTATCCTCATTTTATCTAATTCAACCCAGCAAACCATGTTAAAATAATTACTCTGAGAAAGGGGCAGCTAGGTGGGGCAGTGGATAGAGTTCTGGGTCTGGAATCAGAAAGACTTCTTTCCAACTTCAGATTATTAGCTATGTGACTCACCTTGCCTCAGTTTCCTCATCTGTAAAATGGGCTGGAGAGGGAAATGGCAAACCACTCTGGTATCTTTGCCAAGAAAACCCCAAATGGGGTCACAGAGAGTTGGACAGAACTGAAACACTCAATAACAACAAAAACTATGTGCAAGCTATGAGAGGCAACATGCTGTCCGGTATAGAAGGCTATTCTCAGAGTCAGGAAGGCCTGGAATCAACTCTCCTGGATTCAAATATTGGCTATGTGACCCTAAACAAGTCACTTAACTACTTAGTGCTTCAGCAATTCTTTTAAATCTATCAGCTGCAGAGCAAGTAAGGGGAGTTTTCCCACCAGGAATTCACTATACCCATGAAATCACATATTATATTCCCTCTCCCCTCAATGTATAAGGCATTGTGCTAGGAGCTGGGGATATGATAGCTAACATTTATGTAGTGCTTACTACATGCTAGGCACACAATCATCATCTCCTTTGACCCTTACCTTTTGATCCTGGGAGGTAAATGCTATTATCCCATTTTATAGACGTGGAAACTGAGGTAAATGGGGTTAAGTGACTTGCTCAGGGTCACATAGCTCGTATACATCTGAGGCTAGATTTGAATTTGGGACTTTCTGACTCCAGACCCAATGCTCTACCCACTCTGCCACCCAGCTTCCCCTCTCAAAGAAATCACATTTTACTGGAGGATGCAAATATGATAATTTGGGGGAGATTTTAATGGTAATTACTTCCTCCTTCTCTAATCTGTTTATGATATGACCTTTTATATCTGGTTCATGCAACTATTTGCTGCTTATCTTGATATATTGGATAAGTTATTAGTCAGGTTAAGCAGAGTTCAGACTTGGCTTCAGACACTGTGTGACCTTGGTCAAGTCACTTACATTTTGCCTCAATTTCTTCAACTGCAAAGTGAGGATCATAATACATCTATTTCACAGAGTTGTTAGAATCAAACCAGATAATATTTGTAAAGCACTATAGTGTTTGGCACACAGTAGGCATACTTAATAAATGTTTATTTCCTCCACACTTAACCTTTAATTCAATTTCTGCCTAACATCTAATTTCCAGGTTTCTAAGCAGTTTTTGTCAAATAGTGAGTCCTTATCCCAGTACCTGTGTCCTTTGGGCTTATTGAATACTAGGCTATTAGATTCATTTGCTTCTGTTTACCATGTACCTGATATGTTCTACTAATCAACTTCTCACTTTCTTAGAGGGTACCAAATCATTTTGATGATTGCTGCTTCATAATACAGTTTGAGATTTGGTCCTGCTAGGTTCCTTTCATTCCCACTTTCCCTCCCATTTTTTTTACATAGGATTCTTGACCTTTTATTCCTTCAGATGAATTTCATTATTATTTTTTCTTGCTTTATACAGCAAGCTTTGGTATTTGATTGGCAAAATATTGAATAAACTAATTTAAATCACATTGTTATTTATATTATATTTGCTCTTCCTATCTGTGATCAGGTTTCACTGGAATTGTCCCATTCATCATTTCTTTTGGAAAAGGACTTATATTCTATTACATTAACATGCCATTATTTTTCCAGTCATTACTTAAATGAGACGCATGTCCTTAGTGCACAGTCCTTTACTTCTTCAAAAAGAACTTCTATAAATATTTTTGTACATGTGTGTCCTCTTACACTTTTTTAATCTCCTTGGAGTATAGGCCTAATAGTGGTCAAAGGAGTATATTTGTACAGTTTAATGAGTTTTTGAGCATACTTTCAAAATGTTTTCCAAATGGTTGTATCAGTTCGTAGCTCCACCAACAGTGCATTACTGTGCCCGTTTTCTTGCAGCTCCTCCAGCATTTGTCATTTTCATTTCTTGCCAACTTTGCTAAACTGACCAGTGTGAGATAGAATATCAGTGTTGCTTTTGTTTCCATTTGTCTGATTATTGGTGATTTGGATCATTATTTTATATGATTACTAATAGCTTGGATTCTTTTCCTTTGAAAACTGCCTGTTTGTATTCTTTGGCCATTTATCAGTTGGGAAAGAGAATATATTTGTTCATATTTCAATTCAACTCAACAAATATTTATTAAATATCTATTATGTGTTGGGTGATGCGAATACAAAGCTGAAGGGCCAGTCCTTGATCATGGAACTTACAGTTTAATATGGTATATGACATATGCTCAGATACATATGGCATAAAATATTATGTGATATGGGCAGAGTAGAAATTCTAACAAAGTATTATAAAGAAACTTAAAGACAAATCTCACTTTCAGCTAGGATTCCCTAAAGAAAAAAAGAATTTTTACAGGTAGAAAAGAGAATGAAAGGCACTTTAGGCATGGAGGGAAGGTTTAGAAGCCCAAATGAGAGTGTAGAAGATAGATGAAGGAACAGCTAGTAAGTCCAGTTTATCTGAGATATAGAGTCTGTGAATGGGAGAAATGTAATAGAGGCTGGGGGATAGATAGAGCAGGGAAGATTCTGAATGCCAGGCTCAGGCATTTGTAATTTGTCCAACAGGCAATAGGGAGCCAATTAATATTTTTGAGTGGGAGAGTGGTGTGATGAGAGAGCCCATTGCATAAAGAAATTTAGCAGTGGTGTGAAAGTTGAGATTGAAGGAAGAGACTGAAGAAAGGCCAGGTAGAAGGTTATTACAATGGGGCTTATGAGAGATGATGAGAATCTGAACTTGAGTGGTGACTGTGGGAGTAGAGATTACAAAACCATAAGATTTATTTTTAAATAATATTTTATTTCCCCCAATCACATGTCAAAACAATTTTCAACAATAAAAAAATTTTTTGAGTTCCAAATTCTCTCCCTCCCTCCTTCCCCTTTCCTATCCCTGAGATGATAAACAATGTGTACATAATTGTACATATACATGTACAATTATGTAAAACATATTTCTATATTAATCATTTTCAGCCAAAAAAAGTAAAGAATAGTATATTTCAATCTGCACTCAGATTCTGCCCGTTCTTTCTCTGGAGGTGGATAGCAGTTTTCATCATGAGTCCTTTGGGATTGTATTGAGTCATTGTATTCCTGAGAATAGCTAAACCATTCCCGGTTCTTCATCATGCAATGTTGTTGTTACTGTGTACACTGTTCTCCTGGTTCTGATCACTTCACTCTGCATTATTCCATGTAAATCTTTCCAGGTTTTCCTGAGAACATACTAGTCGTTGTTTCTTATAGCACAATAATTCCGTTACAGTTATATGCCACTTCTTCAGCCATTCCCCAATGGATGGCTATCCCTTCAATGTTCAGTTCTTTGCCAACACAAAAGATGCTGCTACAGAATCATAGGATTTATAGTTGGAAAGGACCCCAGAAACTCTCAAAGGAAACTGAGATCATGAGCAAATGGAGAAAGGTCAGATGCCAGAGGGCTTGTGGTAGCAGAAATAACAGAATTTGGCAATCAATTTGATATAGTGGGTGAGGGAGAGGGAAGAGTCAAAGATGGCTTTTAGATTTCCTGGGGGAAAGGCGTTATCATCAATGAAGGTAGAGGAATTGAGAAGACGGACAGGTTTTACCTGGGGCGATGCTGACCACAGTTTTGAACATGCTGAGTTTGAGTTGTCTGCAGGAATTGCTAGATACAAACTTGACCCTCAGCCAGAGAAAGTTTGGGGCTGGATATTTCTATTTTGTATCATGTACAGAAAATGTATTTCATGTTATGTTAACAATACCATGGATAGAAAGTAACATGTCTAAAAATCAGCCTTCTAGGCAATAGCTGTGGGATGGACATACTTTTCTTAAAAACATAAAAACAAAACAAAACTCAAAACCCACAAAGCTTAGCTCCTCAACTTTGGGCAAGTCACTTAAACTCTTTGGGCCTCAGTTTCCTCATTTGCATAACTAGAGGGCTGACCTAGATGTTTTGAAGTGCATTCCAGATGCAATTCAACGACCCTATGATCTTATGGTGTCTTCCTCCATCTTAGCTTAATACAGAAAGCAGGGAAGAATATTGCTCTTGAAAAATGAACCTCAAGAGTTTACATAACTTTCCAGTGGCTCCGGTATTTTCTTTTTAAACAACATATATATTCTGTCATAACAAACTGATGTTCCCAGTGGCTTGTCATAGTATAATGTCTGAATTGTTTGGGTAGTGTCTACCTGTCTCTTTGGGCCCATGGCATTTTTGACAGTCATGGAAAAATGAGGAAGCTGCATTCTTCTCTGGCCAATAGAATCTTAGTGACCCACAGAATTTGTACATTATGGATTTAAAATGGGTTTGCTATGTCATTTTAGAATTTTTCTTATAAACACTATATAACATAAAGAATATCCCACAGACAAGACATGAGAAACTAATCGGTCTTCCTGCCCCCAAACTCTATTTTGGACTAAATGACTTCTAAGATTCCTGACAACTTTAAATACCTGTGAGTTTATAATTAAATTCAATGCAACATGCATTTATTAAGTGCACGTGGTGCTTAACTGAATTCAATGCAACATGCATTAAGTACCTGAGGTGCCTTCATTGTATCATTGTGCATTGTGTTGAATTTAATTATGCAATGTACCATGTAATTATGCAGTGGATCATTAAAGTCACCAGGGATACAAAAATGAAACAGTCTTTGCCCTCAAGAAGCTTACATTCAAATCAAAGGGGGATATAGCATATATACAAATAAATAAAATATTTATATGTAATATATAGTAAGTAAAGCAAGGTAATTTCAAGAGAGAGAGAATATTAACAACTGGAAGGAACCAGGAAAATCTTGTGTTAGCAGGTGTCATCTGAACTTTGTTTTGAAGGAAGCTAGGGGTTCTACAGAGTAGAGGTTAGAGGATGTATTCCAGACATGGGGCACTACTTGTGCACATTGTGGAAGGAAGAGATGTTATGGAATGTCACAAATGATTTCCTACAATACTTTTTGTTTCTTCCCTCTGAGATTATATTTAATTTACCCTGTATAAATATTGTTTGTACATAACTGTGCATGTTATCTCCCTTTTTAGACTGTGAGCTCCTTGAGGGCAGGGACTAGTTTTTTGTTTTTAACCTTTCTTTGCACCCTCAGTGTTTAGCACAGTCTTTTTGAATATTTATTGGGCATCCACAAGGTATCAGATACCGTTAGAACATACCCATGATAATGTAATCAATTTGGAAGCATAGGCCTTTAGACTTGGAAAATGGGTATCAAGCCTCACCTAGTAAAGAGATCATCTAGCAAAGTATTTTGCATTGAATAGTCACTCAACAAATATTCATTGAAGGAAGAGAAATGGAAGAGTGTATGAATATAGTCCAATGCCCTCATTTTACTGAGGAAGATACAGAGGGCCAGAGAGGTTCTGTGACTTGCCTGATATCACACTGATAGTAATAGAACTGGAGATAAAATTCAACTCGTCTGGCAGTGTGCTTTGCTTTACAACAAGCTGAGTCATCATTGCTTCGCTTTGGATTTAGCTTTAGAATAGCTTCAGGTTTTTTCTTTTTCTTTTTTTTTCTTTTTTCTTTTTGGAGGGCAATTGGGGTTAAGTAATTTGCCCAAAGGGGCGGCTAGGTGGCGCAGTGAGTAAGAGCGCCGGCCTCGGAGTTGGGATGACCCGAGATCGAATCCGGCCTCAGAAAATGAGCACCCACGCATAAATAATGACTAGCCGTGTAACCTTGAGCAAGTTACTTAACCCCAATTGCTTTAAAAAAAAAAAGTAATTTGCCCAAGGTCACATGGCTAGATTTTTGTTTGTGTGTGCGTTAAGTGTCTGAGGTCGGATCTGAACTCAGGTCCTTCTGACTCCAGGGCCGACACTCTATTCACTGTGCCACCTAGCCACCCCTGGTTTTTTGTTTTTCAGTAGTCCAATAAGTATGTCACTGTGGCACCTAACAATGTGGTGGGATGGATGGGGTGGCGTTCTGGGGGTACAAGATCTGGGTTTGTGTTTTGTCACTAACATTAATGACTTTTGTTACTTTGATTCTCTGAGATTCAGTTTCCTTATTGATAAAATGGGGATAATAACAGCATCTACCTCACAGGTTTTTGTAAAGCTCAAATGAGATGATAACTGTACTTGTCAAATCTTAAAAGTAAATGTTAGATTATGCTCAAAGAGTTATAAAACTGTGTACACACTTTGACTTAGCAATATCACTATTAGATTGGTTTCCCAAGATGATCTGGGAAAAAGGAAAAAAAAAACCTACATGCTCTAAAATCTTTGTAGCAGCTCTCTGTGGTAGCAAAGAACTGGAAACTGAGGGGATGCGCATCATTTGGGGAATGGCTAAACCTGTTGTGATATATGATTACAATGGAATACTACTGTCTTGTAAGAAAAGATGGGCAGGTTGATTTTAGAAAAACATGGAAAGACTTACATGAATTAACGAAGTGAAATGAGCAGAATGTTGTATACAGTAATAGCAATATTGTTCAAAGAATAACTATGAATGACTAAGATATTCTGACCATTATGAATATCCAAATCAACTGCAAAGGAGGAAGATGCTGTCCACCCTCATAAAAAAAACAGATAGATGTATATGTAGTATGGTTTTACATCTGTCTGTCTGTCTATCTATCTATCTGTCAAATGGTGACCTTTTCTGGGGGGGGGAGTAGGGAGAAAAAGAAGGAGATAGTTTGGAACTTAAAATGTAACAAAAATAAAATTAAAAGAGTGATTGTTAGCTATTTTTGTGATGCTTAATATTTCAGGAAACTAAAACAATTTTTCCTACCCCCCCCCCCCTCGACTTAATCAAATCACTCTCACAATCCCATAAAGTGAGAAGTTTGCAACACTCATTGATTTACAGCCGAAAAGGACCTTAGAGGCTATCTCTCGTTCAGTCTCCTAATCTTACAGATGAGGAAACTGAGACTGAGAGAAGTTAGTTAATTTGCCCAAGGTCATACTGATAATAAGCAGCAGTGGTGGGATTTGAATCCAGGTTCCCTAAGACTATAGAATTGGCATTCTTTCCATATACTTCACTGTGACTCAAGAGGGAAGACTTGCTTGGGGCTTTGTAGGTTTATCTTGTTTCAGGTTGGGCTTGAGCTCTACTGGGAGCAGAAGAAGGGATAAGCTTAGCAAAGGAAGTGGCCTTGTCCATCAGGGTCTTCTACTCACCCCACATATGGTAGGCATGTGTTTAATTGTATCAAAATGATATTTTGAGTGATCTTAGATTTCACTAATGTTGGGTATTTGTAGTGCCAACATGATATTCACAGCACCAGCGGTGACTATGAATATGCTGGCACAGTTCTGAATTGCAAAATGTAACATATTCTCCATATAGAAGACAGAAGCAAAACATTTATTAAGATACCAGAAAGTCAAATCCCAACACCAAAAAGCCAAATCCATCATAGCAACAAAGAAGCTAATACACCTTATCACTGCAAGGAGCAACACCACACCTAGCTGTTACCTTGCCTGTGTCCTCTCCTCCATCCTTTCTAACTGCTCTAACTTCCTGTTCCACCCATTCAGCAAGTTCCTCCCACCACAGGCTCCATGTGATTACATTTGGCCTATTAAGGGGCAGGGAAGATCTTCAAATTCCCATTACCATTACAGTATTCCTTCAACTACATTCTCATCATTCAAGGCTGTGATGATAAGACGTATTAAATGTCTAATAGAGTTGCTGGAGGTGTGTAGACATCAAATGACTTGCCCAGATTCACCTAATCACTATGTGTCAGAGTGAGACCTTGAATTCAGGTCTTTTTGAGTAATAGACTGGCTTTCTTTCCCCTTTGCCAGGCAACTCACTAAATTTACAAATTATAGAGCAGTAACTGGTCTCCCTTAGTAGACTAAATTTCCTTACTGAGAGCTCCTTATACCAGTTAAATCATAGGTTTGGACAAAAAAAGGCCTAGCTTTGAAATGACCAAAGCAAAATCTTTGGTTTTCTCATGTGCTCCTGGGAAGAGGGACTATTTTATCTTTCATGTTATATCATATTAAGCAGTCATGTTTTATGGCAAACTAGATAACTATTAGCAAACGGAGCTCTATGGAGTTTCCAGCCATACCTACTTAGAATTCCATTAGCTGTTTTCAGTTCTTGTTTCCTTTGCTCTTTAAATCTAAAATGTGGCAATTTAGACATTTCCAAAGATAAAAGAAAGGTATTGCATATCCTTTTCAAAGGGAGAGGATGATTTTGGTTTGATTTGTTCCAAATGGTTTTGATTAGACAAGTAATTGAATAAGAAATAAATGCTGGTTGAATTAAAGATGAAGTAAACAGTAGCAGCAAAAATAGCAAATAAATGGTTTGAACTTTTTAATTCCAGACATGAATAACTTCTGAACTCTCTAGCATCTGACCCTTCTGGGAATGCTGTAGAATTTAACCTCTCCATTTGACAAATACTGACTGTAAGTATCTGCCATGCCCATGAAGTATCACTAATGCCAACATTTTCCACTGTTAAGGGCTCAAAGCTAGGTTCCTTTTACTATCAATAACTTGAGGAAAAAAGAATCTCTAAGCATTAGAGGAAAGATTGTTGGATTTGGAGTCAGGCGTCCCATACTCAAACCCCAGCTCTGCCATTTACTATATCTGTGTGACTTTGGGTAAGTCATTTAACCATTTTAGGCTTCAGTTTCCCCATCTGTAAAATATGGGGCTGGACTAAATAATCTCCAAGTCCCTTTGAAGCTCTAAGACTCTGACCCTATGACCTATGTGACTTTGGGGTAAATCAAGTGACTTCTCTCCATTTCTATAAAATAAAGAAGTTGGAACAGATGGTTTCTGAGGTCCCTTCCAGTTCTAAATCTATAATCATGTGATCTGGGAATCAGATTTAAGACGAGGCATTCATTTGCAAATGGAGAGAAGCATTTGAAGTTGTTTCTGGAGGAAACATGGTAAGCTATTGGAGAGAAAGAAAATTGCCTGCTATTAAGACAGGATGTATGTTTGAATTGGGATATCTAAATGACACATCCTTCATTTTTCTGAAGGTTTTGCGTTCTTACCAAATAGGTTTTCTAACACAACTAGAAAAAAATTCAATTTTCAGACAATTCTAAAAGTTAGTGTGCCAATTGGGTTCCATTCTGGGTTTTTTTTCAAACCCTGCCTGTTTTATCTGCCAGTGTGGTTGAGGAAAAACTGCATTGTTCTTGGTTGCAAAGGCCTGCTTCACCTTGCTGCTGTCTGGGATAAACTTCTCATATTTCTCTACCTCATTTACTCTATTTTTGTTGTTGTTCAGTCATTTTCAGTTGTGTCTGACTCTTTGTGATGCTGTTTGGGGTTTTCTTGGCAAAGATGAAGATACTAGAGTGGTTTATCATTTCCTTCTCCAGCTCATTTTACAGATGAGGAAACTGAGGCAAACAGGGCTAAGTGACTTGCCCAGAGTCACACAGCTAGTAAGGAGGAGGAAGTCTTCCTGATTCCAAGTCCAACACTCTATCCACTGTGCCACCTTGCTGCCCATCATTTACTCTATATCTCATTTCTAATCTTAGCAGGAAAGTTGCCTTCTTTCTCTTGCCCAAATGCTCTTACCTTTCTTTCCTCCCTCTGCTATTGTCTATTTTTAAAGGACAGAATTTGAGGGTTATATTTTATATGAGGAGTATTGAATCATAAATACCATAGATGGAGAGTATGAAAGGACCTCAAAGATTGTCTAGAGTTCAATGCTCCCATTTGACATTGAGTCCCATTGAGATGAAATGATTTACCCAGAATCACATGGATAGCATCAGAGTTCATATTTGAACTCAGATCCTCTGACCGTAGAGCTACCACAATTCTTCTGATTGTAAAGTAGCCCATTTCTCCCCAAAGTAGCTCAGGGTCAGCTGCAGTTAATAAGCATTTATTAAGGGTCCATCATGTATCAAGCATTGTGCTAAGCACTAGGGATATAAACAGTAGTGTAAAACAGTCCCTGCTTTCAAGGAGCTGACAGCTTAATGGGGAGACAACATGCAAACAACTGCGTACAATAAAGATGTATACAGGCTAAAATGAGGCTAGTCTCAGAGGGAAGGCTCTAAGATTAAGGAAGGCTGGAAAGGGCCTTTTTGCAGAAGGTAAAACATTAGCTGAGACTTGAAGGGAGCCAGGGAAGCCAGGAAGTGAGCATGATGAAGGGGAGTGATCCCGGTATGGGGGGACAGCCAGTGAAAATACTAAGAGTTGGGAGATGGAGTCTCATGTAGAAAGAACAGTAAGAAAGCTATTGTCCCTGGATTGCAGAGTACATATGTGGACCTAGTGTAAGGTATAAGAAAGCTTGGATGTGGCCAGGTTAAGAAAGACTTTAAAATCCAAAGAATTCTATATTTGATCATGAAGATAACAGGGAGTTTGTTGAAGAAAGGGGTGACATAGTCAGACCTGCATCTTAGAAGGATGGATTTGAGAGCTAAGTGGGAGATGGGTTAGAGTGAGAAGGAACTTGAGGGAGGGCAGCCAATCAGCCGCTAGGTGTGAGGTGATGAAGGCTTGCACCTGGAAGGTTTAAATGTCAGGAGGGGAGGAGGGATGGGAATAAGCTGTAACCAACTGGGCAGAGTCTTCAGTCTGTTTCCTCACTTCAACATCAATTTCCTTCAATCCCTCAATACTGTTAAGTCATTGTCTGCCGTCTCATCCTTGAGAAGCATAATCGAGTGACTCTTGTCCCTTGGTTGCTGTTTAGCTGATTAATCATGTTTGACACTTCATGACCCCATTTGGTGTTTTCTTTGCAAAGATACTGGAGTGGTTTGCCATTGCCTTCTCCAGCTCATTTTACACAGGAAGAAACTGAGGCCAACAGCATTAAATAACTTGCCCAGGATTACATATCTAGTAAGTGTCTGAGGCTGGGTTTGAACTCAGGTCTTCTTGACTCCAAGCCTGGCATTCTATCCACTGTGCCACCTAGTTCCTTAACTTTTTTGTCACTATCTCAATCTTTTCCTTAGTGTGGTAACTGCCTCCAGGGTAACTCTTACAATGTCCAAGATTATGACATCTATAGTTTTTCCTCATTTTCAGTGGGTAACTTCAAATATTGGTGCCTTGGGGACCCACAGAACCTTCATATCATTTACCCTTTTTCCTGGAATAAAATGTCCTCCTCGTACTGACTGCCGCTCTCTCTGAAGACGTTTCTGTGTCACATTGTTTATTCTCACAAACAAAAGTATAAAGTGGTTTTCATAAAGCTGCCATATTGTAAACTTTAAACATTTGACCTTGGTTAGCTGTGCCATCTTTATATAAAGTCAAACAGATTTCACTTTTCTATTGTACCTGCCCATGGCGGGTAACACTTAATCCTTGATGCACCTGAATTCCAATGGAGCTGGTGCTAGCACAGAAATTCTTGATGTTCCTATATCTTCCTTTCCTTTAGCATGACCCAGCTCTTCTTCCTGTCAGCTCTGGCAGAATTTCTTGAACAGAAAGTCCAGGAATGCATAAGTGAAGCCATGAGGCCAACAGGCTGTAATCACATGATCAGAATGATTTAAACCAGTTTCAAGCCCCACACAACAAACTTCCTGACTCTCACGCAAGTGACAGGAACCAAGGATGATCTTTTGCTTATAAAACTGGGCTGTTTTAATGCCATCTGTTGGACAGCTTTCATTGTCTTGAGTCTTTCCTCTCTAGTAAGTACCATTGTGATAGGAGGGCTCTCTTTCTTCCAATGAAAAAGCCCATTTCTTAATGTCGAATGAAGCATCATTTGAAAAGTTATGGGATGTCACCAGAACTCTGGCAGATGCTTTCTGGGTGATATTTGACAGCACATGGGAGACAGAGGCAAGCATCCTCTGCAAGGAGCAGGGGCCAAAATCAAAGCAGTAATGGTGACTTAGAAGTGGAAGGACTGTAGACCACCATGTCCCTCATTCAATTCATTTCAATTCAATAAATACTAAGCATCTGCTATGTGTGATGTGGATACAAGTGCCACACACACACACACACACACACACACACACACACATGCATGCATGTGCGCGCGCACACGCACATGCATATAGCCCTTTTGCCTTTGAGGGACCTAGTCAGGGGAAGGGGGAAATGAGACATGGACCAAATAATGGAAGACTGAGTGCAGTCATTGCTAAGGAGATATCTAGGCAAAAGAATAGGAGAAATTGAGGAGGGAGAGATCTTTGTCCCTGGGAGAGGTAAAGTAGGCTCCATGGATCAAGAGATGCCTGAACTACTCTTTGAAGGAAGAGAAAGATTTAAATAGACTAATATATGGAGGGAATCTGTCCCAGGGATTGGAGATGTTGTTGAATCTTTTCAGTTGTGACTCCAATTTTGTGACCCCAGGTGACCCCATTTTTGGGGTTTATTGGCAGAGATAGTGAAGTGGCTTGCCATTTCCTTCTTTAGCTCATTTTACATGTGAGGAAATTGAAACAAATATGGTTAAGTGACTTGCCCAGGGTCACACAGCAAGTAAGTGTCTGAGACTAGTTGGAACTCAGGTCCTCCGGAATCCAGGGCCAGCACCTTACCTACCGTGCCACCTAGGGTTAGAGATAGACTGTGCAAATGAACGGGGTAGTGATGGGGAGGGGACAAGTTTAAAGACCACTTATTTTTCTAATCTGACAAGAGCCTAATAAGCATGAGTGAAAGGGTGAAGTTAGGCTAGAAAGATATGTTGGAGTTAGATTGCAGGAAGCCTTTAATATCAGAACTTTTTGGTTTTGCTTTGTTTTTTGAATAGCAAAAGCAATGAATTAATACGTGATCAAAATGTAGATAAAAGAAAGAAATCATGTGGTAGAATCATTCTCTGCTCATCCACAAATAAATGAAATCTGGGGAGTGAGAAAGAAGCCTTCTGTCCAAAATTTGCAAGGGAGTGTAATAGATGTCCCTTAGCGCATGGCCAGGTGGGGAAATACATGGGCTATAAGGAGTCTTCATTTTATCCTATGGGCAATGGGGATGCCCTGAAGGTTCTGGAACAGAACATGACACAGCAGACTGTATACTTTGCAGTAGAATGTTTACTTTGCTAGCTGTGTGCAGGATGGATCAAAGGGGAGAGAAGCTTGAAGCAGGGAGAAAAATGAGGATTTTTTTAAACAACAGTTGTGGGAGAGATAATGAGAACCTGAATTAAGCTGACTATAGTGAGAAGAGTAGAAAGAAAGGGCAGGTTGAGAAACATGGAAGAACTGAAAGGGAATGGAAACTGGACAGCTGATTGGACGTGTGGGATGAAGGAGAGGGATGATTCTTACATTGTAAGTTTGGGAGGCTAAGATGATGGTGCCATCAGCTCAGTTAAGAGAAAGGGTGGATTTTGTAGGGGGATGGGAAGAGGAGTTCAGTTTTGGACAGGCTTAGTTAATCTCTCTGGGACTCAGTTTCTTCCTCTGCAAAATGGGCTAATAATTCCTGTACTACTTATCTCACAGTGTTGTTAGGATAGCAATTTACAAACTAAAAGCAACATGAACATGGGCTATTATTACTTACACAGCAAAAAGAATGATGTTGTTTATGTTCTGAAAAAACCTCATGGAATGGTGCAGACATCTGCAACAGACTGGAAGGTGTTTGGAGACAGACACAGAGATTAGGAGAGGGGCAGCTAAGCGGTGCAGTAGATAGAGCACTTGGCCTGGAGTCAGGAAGACTCAATTTCCTGAGTTCAAATCTGGCCCTAGACACATTAGCTAGGTCATCCTGGGCAAGTCATTTATCCCTGTTTGCCTCAGTTTTCTCATCTGTAAAACCAGCTGGAGAAGGAAATGAGAAACCACTCCAGTAAATTTGCCAAGAAAACCCCAAATGGAATCACAGTCAGACACAACTGAAAATAACTGAACAACAACAGGGTAGGAGAGTATCTGTGTGGGGAATAAAAAGGAAGGTACTTGGACACAGAGAAGGGTGTGTGCGTGTGTATAGGGAATAGAAAGTAAAAAGATGGCACTTTGTTGTTTATTGACTAGAGAGAAGAGGGGAAAGCATATATAGGGAAATTGTTTACTTCTTTCTATATTCTGAACATTTAACCTTTCAGTATTTTTGTTCAAATATATATATATATATATATATATATATATATATATATATATATATATATATATGTGAGAGAGAGAGAGAGACAGGCAGAGAGGAGGGAGAAAGAGACAGAGAAAGAGGGAGAGAGTAGAAAGAGAGAGACAGAGAGAGGACAGAGACAGAGAGAAAGAGAGGAGAGGAAAGAGAAAGACAGACAGAGAGGAGAGAGAAAGAAAGAGAGGGGGAGAGAAAAGAGAGAGAGAGAGAGAGAGAGAGAGAGAGAGAGAGAGACAGAGACAGAGAGAGAGACAGAGAGAGAGAGACAGAGAGAGAGAGAGAGACAGAGGGGGGGGGGAGAGCACCTTTATGCTCAGTCCTTCAATATTTCAAATCTGTTCCCCATGTGAATTTAGAAGGGGCCTCTTTATCCTTTTTTAATTCCAAAATAAACGTTTTCCATCTCCTCATCTCACGTGGTGCAGGTGCTGCTTGGTGGGGTTTGTATCTCTTTGGCCTCTTTGCTTACAGAGTTTCCTTGAGGATGGAGATATACTTTATTAGTAGAGTTCTTTAGGAAACTTTGCTACCAACACATGCATGGATAACTTATTGGATTAGTCTCCAATTCTGTTTTAATTAATCTCCATGTTACCCACCTCAGAATCCTGGCCCAATTCCCTTATTTAACCTGATCACCTGTAAGGAGTGGTTTACTGGGCAATTTATCATGATCCTCACTCCCCTCTCTTCCAAACTCCTCAAGGTTAGTGTTCTGCCTTATTTCTCTGTGTGTTTTCCCCAGAACTTTGTATACAAACTGGCACCGAATCACAGTTTACTGAATTGAATACCATTGCTTTATTTTAAATACCTTTGCTTTTAACCTGGTAGTCTCAGGTAATAGATATGGAAAGAAGTGAGCGCAGGGGAGCTGAACTGTGTTTATATTAGAATGCTGATTTGCTGCATTTTCCTGGGTGGGAGGGCTTGTCACATGGAAGGCGGGTTCTGCTGAGAGTCACTTGGGATGGAAGGACTAACGTGAATATCCCACCCTCTGAGTACTGCCTTTCCAGTGGTGAATACTCAGCAGCTAGTTAGTGGGTCAGCAGCTGGAGGGGTGAGGATTGGGGAGGTTTAAAAGCTGCCTTCCCAGGAGCACTTGCGAGCCACCAAGCCCTCAAAGTAAAAAGAGTAGGAAAGATGTCTTTTGGAAAATGACCCCTGCTTTTCTTTTGCTAGTGCTAGTAGGAGATGAAAGGAGTTAATAGTGCATCTTTGGTTTTTGAAAAATAAAAGTTTAAGCATAAAAAGGCCATTTTTAGGAGGTGGAGGGACAAGGTCAGGAGGTTGAGAATGGGTAAACAGGAAGAGAGAAGAAATGCAGCAACTTTGAGAAAACCTGACCAAGAAAGGCTTCTGACCATGATCAGTGACTCATAGATAAGGACATAGTATGAATCTAAGGATATAGGAAACAAGTAGGAAATGGTGGAAACTGAAGGTCAGTTTTGTGAGTCTTGGGATGACTTTTGTTTCCTGAATGACACTGGTTGAGCTATTTTCTTTTAAAAGAAGAGGAAAAAAAAGAATGAAAAGTCAACATCGATTAGCAAATATTCTGATAGTGGTGATGAAGAAAGAAGGCCAAGGAGAATTGGCCAAAGGGGGAGGGGAAAACCATCATACCTCTGCATGACCCATCTTAAAATTGACACAAGAACACAATGTCTGCAAATGTAAGCAGAAGCCTGAAGTTACTGAGGTATGTTTGTCCTGTCTTTCACTGTAGGTTAATCTCAGGTTTATTATCTATTCTTACCTGAAATGCTCTTATTTGATGGTATTGGGTGACCTTACAGGAAAACTTAGAAGGCAAAAAGTGTTAAACATCATTATTTATGAGCCATAAAAAAGTGTTTAAACGGCATCATTTTTTTTTTTTGCATTGATCCAATGAATACTTGGATTTTTTTTATTTAATCCTGGAGGAAAACCATATTTTAATATAATGTGTCATTATATTTTAATTTATTTTGTTAAATATTTTAAAATTACATTTTAATTTAGTTCAGCTGTCCTTGAAGTAAGGACACAAGCAGACATATTTGACACCCTTGATATAGAACAATTCCTCTTATCTTAAAGAAGAGGAATCTAGGCAAGTAGAAATGTCTATCTCAAGGTTCCACAGAGTGGTCAATGCAGCCAGGATTTCGATCCTGGTCCTCTGACTCCATATTCTTTCCACATGCTGCCTCTCAGGGTCCTTTGCCACCAAAATAATGGCTTCATCCTAAGTAAGGATAATTTTTAAAAAGATTGGAGGCTCAATTCCACATGTCCAATAGGAACACATCCAGAAAGGGATGTAGATCATAGAAAATTAGAGCTGGCAGGGATTCTTCTAATCCTAGCTATTTAACAGAGGAAGAAAATGAGACCCAGAGAAGTGAGACAACTTGCCCAAGGGTATATAACTAACTAGTGGCAGAACTGAGCTTTTTGGACCACCAGTGGAGGGTTTCTACCCCCTCTTCCCCATTACTTCCCCCAATACAAAGCCTCAAAAGGCCTCCTTGGATTTAGGCCATGCTCTGTTCAATTGTTATTTTATTGCTTGCCCTGACAATGTTCCATTTAAAATTTTAATGTCTTGGATGATGATGAAAAAATTAACAATTTTATGACTATTCAATAACTTTAATGAGCTAAGAAAGCTATGAGTTTTCTCCCTCTCCTTATCATAGAGTCTTAACATCTAAATTACAAGATGGGGCCATGAAGATGGCCCCAAAATGGAAGTGGCTAATTTGTTTTTTGTATAGTTATAAGAAATTATTGATCTAGTACCATGTTACTCTGTCATTTTTTTTTCTGTATTCAAAATGCTTAAGAACAAGTCAATAAGTTTAGATAAACTCCTCTTAGGCTTATGACTTGAAAACTAAATGTGATGGGAGTGAATTAGAAGCTGAAGAAATGGAAAGAGAAGTTGGGAAGAAAACATCAACAAGAATGTTATAAACATGCTGGCAAACTAAGGAACTGGCAGATGGTCTTCCTGCTCACATGCTGTAACAAGAACAATGAGACTTGGGGTCAGAAGTCAGGGACACCTGAAACAATAGTGAATAGAAAGTTTTCTATTCACCAAACAGCATTTTCTTTTTCTCTTTCTTCCTTTCCCTCTTTTTCCTACTCTTCCACTTCTGCTTACTATCTTCCTTTTCATTTTTAAAAATCTTCCCTGGCCATATAATAGGCTTGCGAGTGGTATTCCCAACCTGTGATGCTTAGGACTTAAACAGGGAGTTGACCTCTGCTTTGTGACAAGTGATTTTTTCTGTTTTGTTGGTTTTGGCTTATAGCAGAGTAACTTTTGCGTTTTTGTTTCTGACATAGGTTGTCATATAGAACAATTTCATACTTTTATAGAATGATTTTTTTCTGATGAAATACGTTTAGCTATATGGCACTTCATTTAAAAGCATTTAGCTTGTGAGTTTTTAGAAATATTTAAATTCTTCATGAATTTCACGAATTCAAGACAGACAAATTAGCAAGTTCTCAGACACTTATTATTTAAAAAGTAGAATTGCAAATGTGGATAAAATATTTTCAAGCTAAATTTAACCTGACACAATATTCTTTAGACTTCAGGGGAAGGACTTTTGACTTTAAAAAATAGCAGCTAATACCAATAACTGTAATGATGTCAGCAGTCTCTACCCCATTCTTTAGCACATAATGTGAAAAAGAGATGTACAAGGAAAGTAAAAACTTTTAGTTTAGTGGTTGTTACAACTTGGCCTATCACAGATAAATGCATACATATATACAGCTATCTATACACACACATTTATATACATACATATGCAAGGTTTTTTGACCTGAGATCAGTGAGCTTGCTTTTATTATTTTTATAACAGTATTTCAATATAATTTGCTTTGCAATCCAACATATTTTATGCTTAAATGTTAATGTTTAATGTTAAAAATTTTATTTTGAGAATTCCCATAGCTTTTACTCCTTTAGTTAGTTAAAGAGTGCCCATGACACACCAAAAGGTCAAGAATGCCTGGTTTAGTGGATTTCCCTAGGTGTGTGTCTGCTTTCCTCCATCTCAGGGGTTCCTAAAGAAATTTATATTCCTGGGTGTGATTTGATGTCTTGGGAACAGAAGATACTCAAGCATTGTTAGTGATAGCTATGTCCTGGATATCACTTTATGACCAACTCTGCTTTTGAAATATGCCTATATCGGAAGGAATGGGATTCTGATCAGAAGCAACACCCATAATAGTCAAGAAATAGCATAACAAACTTCATAGATATGCAGAAAACTTGAAACTAAGTAGATGTGCTGTGGGGAACACTTGTACATAAAAACAAAATAAACAAGCAATAGACTAAATAGTCAAATGACTAATGTTTTGCTATTATTAAATGCCAGACAGTTATAAAGTCAATATTGTCTATTATAGTAATGATCCTGAGGGCTCCAAATATCCAGAAAAATGTTGCTGGTAAGAACAACACAATTATTTCTAATTTTCTATTAACAAATATAGCTGTTCAGACACTCATATTTGAATATGAGATGAATGAAAGGGATTTAGGATGAAATTTATAGACATTTGAGAGGTGTCTGGGGTGTAGTGCAGAGAGAGCTAGAAGTCAGGCAGACCTGGATTTAAGTACTACCTTTGACACACTGAGGCTGTGAAACCCTGGGAAAGCCACCTAACTTCTTGGTGGCCCAGGAAATTCTAAGACTAGTTACATGACATTGATCTGTACTGGTAGAGAAAGCTTCCTTACTGGGAGTTCCCTATAATTCTTCTCTCCCCTGCCCTCCAATACAGGGAGAGATTAATTATTCCTAGCATCAAATAAGAGTCATGATTAAAAAAAAACTTTTATGTAGTTATATCCTTATTTTGATCATCCTAGTCCCCCCCTTTTTTTGACCTGTTTGTTCATTTAACATGGGTCTGTTGCTGTTTTATCTTTAACAATATATTAGGGAAGGTGGCAGAATAAGACAGGAAATGCCAGGCTTTCAAAAATCCTCTTACAAAGAAGGTAAAATGTCTTCTCAAAATGAACTTTGAGAGGCAAAAATAATTAAAAGGTGGCGTAAAATAGTTGTTCTAAGACAACCAGAGGGGACCTTAGCAAAGATCAGACCTCACAGGGAAGGTGTTTGGCCCAATTGAAGTGCAAACTCCTCCTGGTCGACTCCCCTGAATCAATAAACAATGAGCGCTAGGGGCAGTTAGGATGGGCAGCAGCCTCAGCTTCTGGAACTTTCACCTCAGGGCTTGGACTGCTGAGCAGGGGAAGATAGAAGGACCCTCTGCTATCACTGGATTCCAGGACCGTATCCCAGATGTGCTTATCAGATGCCAGTCCCAGGTTGTAGCTGAGGAGGAGAGAGAGCTCGTGCCTGGTGAGTGTGCTGGCTGTGGGCACTTGCAGGAGACTAAAGTCCCTACTTTCAGTTCCAGGGTAGAAGAATGAGCTGAAGTTTTTGTAGCCACGGGAAGGATATCAGGGAACAAGAACATCTGTGGTGACAGCATGACTGGGTACCCTAGCTGTGGTTCAGGGGTGGAGAGGAGGGTTCCCAGAAAGACTTTTTCTGTTCCTCGGAAAACAACAGTAAGAAAAACCTGAAGCCCGAGGCATCATCCCCAACACCTCATGACTAGAACCTGACTATAATAATATGCTGTTTAAAAAAATGAATGAACAAAGGAGAAATAACTCAATCATAGGTGCTATGGGGATGGGCTGGCTTTGTACTTAGAAGAAGATAGTAAAATTTAAAAAGTCACTCCTACTTTAAATAAAAATGTCAAATGGTCTTAAGCTGAAAGAGTTCTTGGAAGAGCTCAAAAAGGACTTTAAAAATCAAATAAGAGAAGTTGAGGAAAATTAAGAAAAAAGAGCAACCCAAGAAAATCAAGAAAACTATGAAAAGAAAGTCAACCAATTAGAAAGAAAGATCCAAAAACTTAAGGAAGAAAAGAATTCCTTAAAAACTAGGATTGAGCAAGGGGAAGCTAATGCCATTATGAGACACCAAGAAATAACAAAAATCAAAAGAATGAAAGAAAATAGAGAATGTGAAACATTTCACTAGAAAAATTGATCTAGAGAACAGATTGAAGAGAGACAATATAAGACTTATTAGACTACCTCGAAGTTATGATAAAAAGTCTAGATGGAATATTATAAGAAATTATTAAGGAAACACTAACACTCTGGTAAAATATAAATAGAAACCCCCCCCCCCCCCACCAATCACCAACTGAAAGAGATCCCAGAATGAAAACTCACAGGAACGTTATAGCCAAGTTTCAAAACTTTCAAGTCAAAGAGAAAATTCGACGAGCAACAAGGAAAAAAATGCTACAGAGCTAAAGTCAAAATAACACAAGATCTAGCAATTTCTACATGAAAAGACCCTTAACATTATATTTCAAAGAGGAGTGTTTACAACCAAGAATAATAACTTACTCAGCAAAACTGAATATAATCCTAAATGGAAAAAAAAGGATATTTAATGAATTGAAAGACTTTCAGGAATCAAAAAAAAAAAAAAAAAGACCAGAACTCAATGGAAAATTTCACATAAAAGATCTAGGAGAAACAGAAGGGAAATACTAAAGACCAATTATAAGGGACTTAATAAGGTCAAACTATTTACTTCTTAGATGTGAAAATGTTATTTGTGCTGTTAAGAAAGTTATCGTGAGGGGTAGCTAGCTGGTGCAATGAATAGAGTGTCAGCCTTGGAGTCAGGAGGACTGAGTTCAAATCCGGCCTCAGACACTTACCACAAAAACTAGCAATGTGACCTTGGGCAAGTCACTTAACCCCAACTGCCCTACCCTCTCCCCTCCACAACAAAAAAGCAAAAAAAAAAAAAAAAAGCAAAGAAAAGAAACTGAGAAAGTTATCATGAATTGGGTAGTTTGAAACAGCATACAATGAAGGCATAGAATTGAGCTGAGTATAACGGGATGATTCTAAAAAATACAGTCAAGTAGGGAGAGGTAAAATGGAGCAATTATTTCATACAAATGAAATTTGAAAGAAAGAATTGTTACAGAGGAAGCAGGTGTGAGTGGAGGGTTGGTAGTGTTGGGATCTCATTCTCATCAGAACTGGGTTAAATAGGAAATAACATACATCTAGAAGGGTATAAAAGTCTTCTAAATTTATAAAGAAATAAGAAGGTGAGGGCACAGGATAAAGGAGGGAATTTTACAAGGGTATGTAGGTCAAGAAGTAGCAAGGTGGGGAGGGTAGAGAATAAGGGAGGGATTCTTAGAGGGGTGGGCAGATTGAGGAAGAGGAGAATAAAGGGAGAAAATAAGGGAGCCCTTTTTTTTTAAAAAAAGGTGTGAATTAGGTAGTAGTTAGAAGTAAATTAGACATGTAAGGAGGGAGGGGTTAAAAAGAGAGACTGAGAAGGATAATAGTGTGGAAAAATAGGATGGAGGGAAATATACAACTAGTAATTATAACTTTGAACATGAATAGAATGAACTTGCCCATAAAACAGAAACCGTAGAATGGATTAAAAACCAGAATCCAACAATATATTTATAAGAAACACATTTATAAATGAGAAATACATACAGAGTTAAAATAAAGGGTTGGAGTAGAATTTATTATGTTTCACATAATGCAAAAAAAAAAAGCAGGGGTAGGAATCATAATGTTAGGTTAAGAGCAAGCTAAAATAGATTTAATTAACATTTTATCTAAACAGAGAAATTATATTATGATAAAAGATGCCATAGAAAATGAAGCAATATCAATGTTAAATCCACAAGAATCAACATATCAAGACCAATGGGATGCAGCAAAAGTAGTAATCAAAGAAAAATTTTTATCCCTAAATGCTTATATCAATAAAATAGAGAAAGAGAAGACCAATGAATTGGGTATGTAATTTATAAAAACTAAAAAAAAAAAAACAAATGAAAAATTCCCAATTAAACACCAAATTGGAAATCCTAAAAATTAAAGGTGAGATTAATAAAACTGAGTAAGAAAACCATTGAATTATTAGATAAAAATAGGAGTTGGTCTTATGGGAAAAAAGACCCAATAAAATAGATAAACCACTGGTTAATATGATAAAAAAAAAAGAGAGAAGAAAACCAAAATAGTAGTATTAGCAATTAAAAGGTGATTTTACCATTAATGAAGATGAAATCAAGGTAATTATGGTGATAATTATTTTCCTAATTATATGCTAATAACTTTAACAATTTAAGTGAAATGGAAGAATATTTGCCCAAATATAAACTGCTTACATTAACAGATGAGAAAATAGAATATCTAAATATACTAATTTTAGAAAAAGAAATTGAATAGGCCATAAATGAGGAACATTCTTAACATAATTGATATCAATAATAAAAGTAAAAAGAATGATATGATTATAACAATAGGTGCAGAAAAAGCTTTCAATAAAATACAACAGCCATTCCTTTTAAAAACACTTGAAAGCATTGGTTATAAATAAGTTTTTCTTTAAAATAATAAGAAGCACCTACCTAAAATCATCATCAAATATTATTTGTAATGGGGATAAGCTGGAAATCTTCCCAATAAGAAAGAAGGATGCCCATTGTCACCTATATTATTTAATATTATATGGGAATCCAAGCAACAGGAGTAAGAGAAGAAAAAGAAATAGAAATAATCAGAAAGGGCAAGGAGGCAATAAAACTACTTTCTTTTGGAGGGGGGAAGGTAAGGCAATTGGGGTTGTGACTTGCTCAAGGTCACACAGCTAGTAAGTATGTCAAGTGTCTAAGCCCAGATTTGAACTTGGGTACTCCTGACTCCAGGGCTGGTGCTCTATTCACTGTGCCAACTGCCCCCAAACCATTTCTTTTTGCAGATGATATGATGACATACTTGGAAAATCCTAAAGATTCAACTAAGAAGTTAGTTGAAATAATCATTTTAGCAAAGTAGCAAGATAGAAAATGAACCCACAGAAATCATCAGCATTCTTATATATCGCCAACAAAACACCACATTAGAACAGACTTTTGGATAGAAGAACAATTTATGAATAAACTAGAGATAGCATTGTGAGGTATAAATGGGTAGTTCTGATTACATTAAATGAAAAAGATTTTGTACAAATAAAACCAATGTAGCCAAGATCAGAAGGAAAGCAGAAAATTGGGGAAAAGTTTTTATAGACAGTTTTTCAGATAAAGGTCCAATATCTCAAATATATAAAAAACTTTGTCAGATTTATAAGAACACAAGTCACTCCCCAACTGATAAATAAAGGACATGAACAGGCAGTTTTTTGATGAAGAAAACAAAACTATATGTAGTCATGTGAAAAAATGCTATAAATCATTATTTATTAGAGAAATACAAGTGGAAACAAGCTTGAGACATCATTTTATACCTATCAGATTGGCAAAAGTGTTAGAAGGGGAAAGCAACAAATATTGGAGGGGATATGGAAAAACTGGGATACTAATTCACGTGAATTAGTATCCCAGTTTTTCCATATCCAGCCATTTTGAAGACCAGTCTGAAATTATGCCCAGGGAGCTATAAGCCTGTGTATACTATTTTACCCACCAGTATTAGGTTCTTTCCCCATGATGATTAGAGAAAAGGGAAAAGAACTTATATGCTAAAATATATATAGCAACTCTCTTTGTGGTGACAAAGAACTAGAAATTGAGGGAAAGCCCATCAACTGGGGAATGGCTTAACACAAGTTATGGTATATGATTGTGGTGGAATACTACTGTGCCATAACAAATAATAACCTCAATGATTTTAGAAAAACATGGAAAGACTTGCATGAAATAATGAACAGTGAAGTGAGGAGAGCTAAAAGAACATTGTACATAGTAGCAGTAATAATGTTCTAAGAACAGCCTAGAACAAATGAGTCATTTTCAGGATTGTAAATACATCATTTACAAAGGACCTAAGAATTAAGATGCTGTCTACCTCCAAAGAAAGAACTGATAAAAGAAGTATATGTAGTATAGTTTTACATACATACACACACATTTCTGTCTAATGGTAGCTTTCTCTACGGTTGGGTGGGGAGAGGGGCAGAAAAAAAATACGATCAGAGAACAGAAGAAAAATTGGAAGCACAGAAAAGCAAGGTAGTTTTGAAAATGATGTGTAATGCTTAGTACATAGTTTTTTTTAAGTAAATGGTGTGAAATGGAAATTCATGGTTTTATATTGAATCCTTTTTTTAATGTGTGCATGGAAATTTCTTGGTCTTTTTGTATTTAAGTTCAAAATGAATAAAAATTTAAAAATATGCTGTATTCTTTTAGTTCTGCTATTTCTACATCCCTTCATATAAATATTTTTCTTTTTCTTTGAATTTTTCACGTGTTGCTCATTGTGGTCTGCTAGCAGACCATTGAAAGGCAGTGCAATATAGAGCTTAGAGGTGCCCTCAGCATTAGCAAGATCTGTGTTCAAGGCCTTACTCTGAGCCACCTTGGCCAGTAACCCTAAGCAAATCTTTATTTCTCGGTGCCCTAGGCAATTCTCTAAAACTTTCAGTTGCAGAGACAGTGCCAATAATCAAGGGTAGAGGGAATTTATTTATTTACAGTTTTTTTTTTCAAGAATAAAACCAAAGATGTGAACTGAAAAAAAATCATTATGTTGTTATATCATCTGTTGTCATTTCCTAGTCATTAGACACCCAATTTTGCTTTGAGACTTACTTATTTATGTGTTTTTGTGTGGGGGCTATTACAAATACATGCTGTTGTTTTTTTGTTTTTAAGTTGGTAACCTTCATGATGTATAGTTCCTGTAATATGTTTACTGACTCAAAAGTGATGAATATCTTTAACAGAAAAAACATGGAATTAAGCAAAGGTTGGTTCAATTTACATACTACCAGCAGCGTAAAAGAACACATATGATTATACCATTGTTATACCAACATTGACTTTTCTAGTCCTTAATTATCTTTGTTAATTTGGAGGTAAGATTCCAAGTTACATTATTTTGGGTTTTGGATTATTAGAATTGTGACTTTTTGGAGAACTATTCATTTCCCTACCCTTTTGTATTAATTGCTTTGATAATTTTGGATGTTTTATTATTGTTTAAAAGAAATAAATCTTTTTTGCCTCGATTTTTTATTTAGCTACCCAACATTTATTAAGTGCTTACTATGTGTTAGGTTGTGTACTAAGCATTAGAGATATGAAGCAAGACAAAAATAATCCTTGCCCTGGGGGGCGGCTACATGGCACAGTGAATAGAGCACTGGCCCTGGAGTCAGGTGGACCTGAGTTCAAATCCAGCTTCAGATACTTGACACTTACTAGCTGTGTGAGCTTGGGTAAGTCAGTTAATCCCAACTGTCCTTCAAAAAGCAAAAAAAAAAAAAGATAAAAATAATCCTTGCCCTCAAGTAGCTCCCCTTCTAATGGGGGAGAAAAACATGACAATGGCTAGGTTTATAAGGTATATGTATGTGTATATACATACATTCACACACACACACATAAAAAATATATATACACATGCATACACACACACACGTGTGTGTGTGTGTGTGTGTGTGTGTGTGTGTGTATCTCAGAGGGAGAGGCACTAGCATTTTGGGGGAGGGGAAGACTGGAAAAGGCCTGCTACAGAAGGTTGGATTTGATCTGAGCCTTGAAGAAAGTCAGGGAAAATAAGAGAATTTTTTCCTGTGGATTAATTGATTTTTATCGGGCAAAGGCTTTTTGTTCACATAATCAAATTCATTTATTTTCTCAGATTCCTCTGTTCTAGCTAATAAAGAACTTTTTTCATTTCCTTGTCCTGTTTTTTAAAAATTAGATCACTGATCCAGTTGGAATTTTTTGTGGTATTTATAATGTGATATTAGTCTGTTGACAATTCTCATCAAACCATTACAACTTGCTCACCAACCTTTTGTAAATTCTAGTTATCAAACACTAGACTATTATATTTATCAGAGTATCATTCATTATTTAATGTATTCTAATTTATTGAAAAAAATTTAGTACCAGATAGTATTGGTTGCTACTTTATAATGTAATTTGATGTCTGGTTCTAGAAATTCCTCTTTTTTTCATAGCTTCTCTTTATATTATTTTTTAAATGAGATAGCTATTAGTAGTGGATGGGAAAATTAAGCATAATGACCATAATTTTTCAATTTATTAACTTTCATAAAATGTTAGAATATAGCAGAATGGATTAGAAAGCAGATCCCAACAATTTGTTGTCTACAAAAATCATACCTAAAACAGATTCATACAGACTTACAGTGAAGGGGGAGAGGAATCTACCATATAACAGCAGTAATTAAAAAAAATTAAGAGCAACAATCTCGATGTAAAACAAAAAGATAGATATGACTAATTGAGATGGGAAAGTATATTTTGATTAAAGAAATGATAACAAAAATTTCATTAAATATACATGTTTATATTCGTTGATTAGTATAATATCTAAAATCTTAAAATATATATTAAATTACAGTGAGATACAGAAGTTACTAATTGTCAGGGATGTCAGCATGTTCTTCTCAAGTAGCAAGAAAATGAACAGAAAGACAAACTGAGGAAAACATTAGGATAACTAGACAAAACACTGGTGACTATTGAATGGAAATAGTAATAATAATTATACCTATTACTCAGTATACTTATACCTATTACTCATATCTGTACAGCATCTTTGAAAAGTCTGGTCATGTTTAAGGCCAAGAAGAAATTTTAAGTTAAAGCAAAAGGATATGGGATTTTCTGTTTTAAAAAATTTAGAAACATTCCTCATTTCTCCAATGAATTTACAATCTCATCAGTTCATCAATGTGTATGACCCTTTTTAGCAATTTAAGTTGTGACATGATCACGTCTGCCTGCCATCCTGTGTGACTCTTATCCATGTCCTCTTTGCCACAAGAAGCCAACATAATGTCCTGGAGGTTCTTCTTCTTTTTTTTTAATTTTATTTAACATTTTAATTTTTAAAAATTAATTAATTAATTTTTAGTTTTCAACATTCATTTCGACAAGGTTTTGATTTATAATTTTTCTCCCCATCTTCCCCCTACCTCCCACCCCAAAATAGCAAACCTACTGAATATCCCTTCCCCCAGTCTGTTCTCTCTTATATCCTCCTCCATTACCCCCTAACTTTCTAGTAGGGCAAGATAGATTTCTATACCCCAGTGCCTTTTAAGCATAACCTCAAACATACAAATGCTACAGAGATGCAGATAACAGTAATTTAAACTATATCACAACACACATGATACCCAAAAGCAGGGATGAAATTCATGAAAACATTTAAGGGCAAGACAATTTTAATGGTTTGTTGGGGCCTTTTTTTTTGTCTGCATCTTGGCAGACAGTTTCCGAAATGGAGGGCAATAGTGGCATTTTCTTCTTATTGGGGACAATGAGGTGACTGAGTGATTGATGGATGAATGGGTGGATGGATTGATGAATGGAAGGATGCCATGGTAAGGGGGGGGAGGCAGTCTTGGTGCTGAGTGTCTTTCATTGTGCTGGCCATTCTTTATAATCCGAGCTTGGTCTTTCTCCAGTGTCTTCTTTTTGAATTGTACCAGATCTTATTACCAGTTTTCATTAGAATCCATTGAGGGATAGGACGATTTTGCTTCTGTTTCTTGGCCAGGAACGTCTTGACTCTAAATATTTTATGAGAGGACACGATGATGGGATGACAGCTGAGCTTCCACGATGATAGCTGGATGGGCAAAAAAGCTCTTGGAGGCTTTTGATGCAGGATTTCTGACTTCGTTGTCTTCCTCCCTCTTCATGCCTTGATCCTATTTGTCCCTCAAAAAAGGATGCTATGGTCTGTTTGTGCTTCCTCTGCTTGCTCATATTGCCAGCCAATTACTTGACTTTTGAGCTATTTGCCACAGTAGAACTGTGCTTCCAGAATGGAGATAGCTTTTGTCCCAAATTGCTGGGGTCTTTGCAGCTGCTGAAGCTATTAGGAGGGCACCCTCTCTGCAGCCCCCACAAGCTCTGGCACACTGGCCGCATGCCCCAGGACCACCACCCAAGACAGCAATCCAGATCCAAGCAGGTTAAAGCAAAAGTGTTTAGCTTGTGAATGGTCACTTGGTCCCCATATGATCTGCAGGCCAGGAACTTCTGAGGCAGCCATGCAGCAGGGCTGCACACAGACCATGCCTCTGCCACTTCCCACCCCTGGGGCAAGGGCCAGACCACGCTCTTCCATTCCCCTCCTGTTCCAACAGAGTTCCTCACTGTCCTTTTACTTTGTCTTTGGTATTTATAGGTCAAGAAGTCTGGAAACTGCCACAGCTACTGGTGATTCACTCTCCTGAAGTCTGCTCTGGCCACTGTTGGTAGGGGCCACCCTGGGGCCAGAACTGTGGGGCTCATGTGAGACTGTGCTTGGCTCCCAGCTCAGTGTGATAGAGTCTTTTTGTCTGCCTGCCAGGCTGCCTTCGGTGGGAGATTTGTTTCTCTCTGTCTCTTTGTGGGTTCTATAGCTCTAAAGATTTTTTAGAGTCATTTTTTTTTACATGTAATGGAAGTTATTGGAGCAGGAGCCTACACCAAGTTTGTGCTTCTAATCTGCCATCTCGGCTCCACCTCGGTTCTTCTTTATATTCAAAAGATATCATTGGATACTTGAGCAGTTCACTGTCAGCCTTGCTCTTACTTTGTGTCTAACCATCCAATCTTTCTTGTGATCATGATACCCTATCCTGTCATTCTTCTTTTTAAATCTTTATTTTATATATGTTATAGCTTGCTTAAATTTACAATGTTTCTTTCTTTCTCAGCCTCGTTATAATTCTCTGGAAAGTATAATGTTCTGTGACCCAAAGTCATAGAACAATACCAAGTGGTAGATTATTGTTTGTTTAACTTTAAAATTATTATTTTTAATGTATTTTAAAATTAATTTTGAGTTCCAAATTTTCTCCCTCTCACACCTCCCTCACCTACTGAGAAGGCCAGTAGTATGATAATAATTATACATGTGAAATCACACAAAACTTGTTTCCATATTAGCCAAGTCACAAAATAAAAAATAAAATGAAAAAATTATATTTCAATTTGTACTGAATTCATTGATTATCTCTCTGTAGGTGGATTTTTCATCATTAGTGTTTTGGAATTGTCTTGGATCCAAATTGTAATTAATGATTAGAGAAGCTAAGTCTTTCACAGTTGATCATTATTACAATATTGCTGTTAGTGTGTACAGTGATCTTCTGGTTCTGCTCACTTCATTTTACATCAGTTCCTATGGATCTTCCCAGGTTTTTCTGAAACTACTCCCTCATCATTTCTTATAGCTCATTTTTATATTATTCTATCATAATCATATATCACAATTTGTTCAATCTTTCCCAACTGCTGGGCATCCCCTTAGTTTCTATTTCTTTGCTACCACAAAAAACTGCTATAAATATTTTTGCATGTGTAGATTCCTTTCCACTTTCTTTAATCTCTTTGGTAAACAGACCTAGTAGTGGTATTTCTGCATCAAAGAGTATGCACAGTTGAATAGCCCTTCGGGCGTAGCTACAAGCTGTTGTCTAGAATGGGTGGACAAGTTCACAACTCCACCATTTGTCATTTCTGATAGTTGTGAGGTGGTACCTCAGAGTTGTTTTAATTTACATTTCTCTAATAGTGATTTAGAGCATTTTTTTATATGAGTATAGATAGCTTTTATTTCTTTTTCTGAAAACTTCCTTTATTAGAGAAACTTGCTGTAAAAAATTTTGATGTGATTTCATTGCATATGGCACCTTTTTAAACAAAAATATAGTTTCCCTGATTATCTCTTTTAATTAGGTATGTTTTTGCTTTTGCTTTTTCTGAGATCATGATTGCTATGCCTGCCTTTTTTATTTCAGCTAAAGCTTAAAAGATTCTGCTCCAACCCTTCATCTTGTGTGTGAATGTGTGTTTCTGTTTTAAATGTGTTTCTTGTAAACAGCATGTTGTTGGATTCTGGTTTCTAATCCATTCTGCTATCTGCTTCCATTTTATGGGTAAGTTCATCTGAAAAGCCAATCACGAGCAGTTCTCCTGAGGACTGCTGCTGTGAATAACTTTAAGGTTTTAATCATATAGTGTAATGAACTCTCTATTCAGCAATAAACTAAAACATAACCTTCAAGAAACTAAAGCATAACATTCATAACAACATAGGACAGCAAGTTATTACTAAGGTAGACATAGTCTTAAACAAAACTCATCATTCAGTATATCTTATAGTCATCTTTAAGGGGTAGCAGAAAATATAAACACCATCCACCCCTAGGTCACAGTAAGTTACAGTCTCCTCAGTCAATACAGGGTATCCAAGTTAAGTCCTCTTTCATCTTTACTTGAGGTTGTCTTCCTAACCCCAGAGGCTGGCTTCCAAAGCCCAGGCTTCTTCTCCACGGGCTGTCTGCTCCCAACTCTTGCCTGGATTCACATGTAGGAAGCTCTCTGTTCCTGTTCCATATCTCAGCTCATGGGGACTGCTCCACTCTAAGCTCTTCACAGTTTCTATTTCTAGGAGAACAAGGCTTAACAGGGCTACAACAATATTTACACGCATTACCTGGTGCTATCATCTCAATTCACTTTTAGTGTGAGAAATCAACACAGAACAACAGACAGAGCACCAACATCACAAACATTCTGTCTCTCAGTCCTGCCTGCTCCCAGCTCTGCTCATGATCTTATCTGCTTCTTTCTGTTCTACCCTTTTGGCAAGCTTCTCCTACCATGGGCTACCATGTGAGTACATTCAGCCTATTAAGGGGCAGGAAGATCTTCAAATTCCCTTAGGCCTATTAAAGACAATACAATGTATACTGTTTCCAATCAAAGACTTGATACAATCAAAGATGAGTCTCAAAGGCACTTGATTAGCTAAAACTCAGTCCAGAAAATAGTAAAAAGTCTTCTTTTGCTTGCCATTACATTATTCCATTCACATCCACAGTTATGATTAAGAATTGTGTATTTCCCTCCATCCTATCATGACAAAATTTGGTTGCCCAGATATGTTCATCAGTATTGTATGTCTGTTTCACGATGGCATGCTTGGAGGGCTTTTGGGTAATGGATAATGCCACTGTGGTTTTTCAGTCAACAATGGAGTGTAGAGGAGCTATATGCTTGCTCCCATTTTTTAAAAATGATGTTTCCAGTGATGTTGCTGGATGTTTTCAACAAAGACAAAAATGGCATCAGAGTCAGCTACTGCACTAACAGTAAATTATTTAACTTGAAAGGACTACGAGCCAAGACTAAAGTGTAGGGAGAGTTGGTGTGCAACTTTGTATTCTCAGATGATTGTGCATTCAGTGAAGCCATTGAGGCAGAGGTAAAACAGAGTATGGTTGATTCTCTGCCATTTGTGATAATTTTGGTTCAATGATTAACAACAAGAAAACAGAGGTTCTTCACCAGCCAGCACTGTACCGTCCATAAGTGAAACTACCAGTTATAGCAAATGGAGAAATTTTGAATGCTGTGGATAAGTTCATTTACTTATTATACTTTCCAGGGATGTACACATAGATGATGAAATTGATGTACCCATTGCCAGAGCTAGCTCAGTGTTTGAAATGCTCCAAAGGAAAGTGAGGGAGAGAAGTACTAGGTTGCCTACCAAACTGAAGGTCTACAGAGCCATTCTGCTGACCTCATTGTTGTATACTTGTGAAACCTAGACAGTATACCAGCACCATGCTGAAACTTAATCTCTTCAATTTGAATTGTCTTAGGCAATCACCTGGCAAGACAAGGTCTCTATAAGGAAATAAGGCAAGACATTGAGGACCTTTCTCAAGTTGAACTGCCAAGCATTCAATTTCTATTGCAGAGAGCTAAACTCCAATGGGCTGACCACATTGTTTGAAAGCCAAGTGTGTATTTGCCTAAAAGACTATCACCCAGTTTTTAGAAGATGGATAGGGCTTCTAACATGTTTACTTGAAAAGGAGTTTCAACTAAATATAGTAATTTTTTTCTGAACATATCCAGTTGTTTTGTTCTTAGGTACTTGAAGACCAAGAACTACTGGAGATAGAGAAATAATGAAGTACCTATACTGCCTCTTTGTTTTGTTACAGAAAAGATGGTCAATCTTTTAATCTATGAAACATAAGAAAATTCTCTTTTGACTTTTCTATGTGTAAAATTACAAAGCAGCTATTTACCAGGAAAGTAATGGACTATTATTAAGTCACTATTAATGTGCTAACTTATTCCTTGAGTGGTCATGAATCTGCAGGAGAAAGTCGAATACTTTTGAGTTGGACAGTGAGAAAATGGGAATTCTTCCTTCTCTTGCTTCATTAATAATCCAGTGAAAACAAACAAATGATAGTATGAGGCGGACAGACTGGGCTTTGGAGTCAAAGGACTGAAGATCAAATCCCATCTCTGGTATTCACACTCAGAGTGAATTGTCACTTACTCTTCTCTGGGCCTCAGTTTCCTCGTCTACAAATGAGGGAGTCTAAATGGTTTCTGATGTCCTATACTTTTTCTTTAGATTGTGAACTCCTTAAGGGCAAGGACTGTCCTGTGCCTTTTTTTTTTTATCACTAGTGTTGATCATTAATGTTTTATCACTAATTTTCTTTTTTTGTCACAGGGTTTGGCACATAAAAAGTGCTTAGTAAATGTTTATTGACTAACTTGACTGGCTAACCTTCCAGGTTTAAAACTGTGATTGAATTGAGGTGAATGAGAGAGGCAAACCAAAAGCTACAGGTAGATCTTGTCAAAAGTCAAAGTCAGAGCTTCTTGAACATCCCAATGTTTGTTTCAGGTTTTGGGAGGTTGGAAAAATCTCTGAAGAGTTTGTAAGTATGGAGGAAGGGAGGAGGTATTTATGAGAGAGACTGAGGAAAGGAAGAGAAGGGGGGGTGGATGACAAAGAAAAAAGGGAAGAAAGGAATAGTTGATAAGTTTAGAATGCTTTCCCACCCCAACTTTTCTCTTCATCCTTTTGTCAATTTACATTTTAGAATATAATGAGTTACAGAAGGCCAGGCTCTATCCTGTGGTTTTGCTTCATATTCTTGAGGGAATAAGCATGCAAAGATCCTGTATCTGGTTCCCTAAGCAAAAAGCATCTCAGATTATAAACCATTGTTTTCCTGTAACTGCACCAGAAGATTCTAATAATCCATATCTTCAGCCACTTTCCTCCCAGCCCCATCCCTTTCCCAAAGCAATGAGTGTTGTCTTCCTGGACTCCCTCTTCCCCTGCCCTCCCCTTTCCCTTCTCCCCAGGCTTAGTCAGTGCATGAGCTCAGTTTACACTCTTCCCTAATGTTATCCCATGTTCTGTGGGCCTCTAGTCCCCTACAATCTGCTCGAGTCATCCTGCCCTGATGATGTGGGAGAAAGATGATTGTGGTGACTGAGGGATTATCGTACATGTCTGGCAGAAGGAAAGAATGACATCTTTTGTTTGAAACTGCTGATTGGTCCATGAGTTATATTACTTCTCTGCAGTGCTCCAGGAATATGAGGCTCACTTTTCCAAAATTCTTTCCTGTTGAAATAACTGCAATTGTAAATCATGGGAGCTCACTGCTGCTTGCAGTAGTGATAGGGGCTCCCTGGCTTGAAACTCCCTTCCCTTTCTGCTCCCATCCCCCACCTTCCAATCTGATTTGCTCAGACCAGCCTCTTTGAGTTGGGGCCAAAGAGAGGCACTTGAGGGGTAAGTATTTTCCTTAAAGAACACAGTTCTCCTAACTTTATTAAAATGATTTACGTCAGTCCTTGCTATGAAGATGGAGTAAATTAATTGCATGTTTAGGAAAGATTTAGTGGATCACCAACAGACCTCTCACAAGTAAATAGACTTACTCTTGCTGAGTGACACTGTTTTGTTTCCTTCTGTCCATGAAGGAGAGGAAGGAGCCTAGTGCTTTTGAGATAACCTTGAACTATGTCAGTGTCTCTTTTGCAGTTGAAAGGAAATTACTTGGGCAGCAGCTGGTCTTTGTTTCTGAAATGCCTAGATCCACACCTATTCTTTTTATAAAATTGTAGAAACAGGCCTGAATGGTCCTTGGAGTCATGGGCTCTTTGTTCAAATCCTGTCTCTGCCTCTAAATACCTGTGTGACCTTGGACAAATAATTTAGTCTCTTTGGGTTTATTTAGTTTTCTCATCAGTAAGATGAGGCTATTGTACCAAATGACAGCTAGCTAGCCTCCTGTCTCTAGTTCCATAATCCTATGAATGAACTGTGAGATCTAGATTATGGAAAAACCTAGAATAGGACAAAATTGGGGAGAATAAAAATGGATTCTAATTTTTATGCCCTGCTCCTTCCCCTTCTTCTAATTTTCCTGCTAAGAATATTTTTGTTTTGTTTTGTTTTTTATCAACTTAAAGCATTTATTATCTGTTTATACTATTGTTTCCAAATGAACAGTAATCTCATTTTCCTCATCTTTCCTTTTCCATCAGATTTGAATCTGTCATTCAGAGATCTTTTAAAACTTGCATTTATTACGAAATTCGAATTTATTAAAAATGACTTTGGGGGGAAAATGTCCTTTGACCAAGTAGTAGAACTTAGAATATCGATGGTGGCTACAGCACTCTTCTAGGCCCTAGAACCAGAGCCATGAGGAGGGTGGGACAGCTGAGGCTTTGTCTGAGGTGCTATCACTGGAGGAGAAGGTGCTGCAATGTTTTCCCTCTACAGTCTGCTTCATGGCCCTCTACCATCCTGTGGGGTGAACATCCAGGGGGAGGGTGAGCCCCAGGAGAGGGAACAAGAGCAAAGTTAACATCAACAGGAGTTGGGGAGGAGGGATAGGAGATTGATAAATTACTCCTTCTTTCCCTATGGCTACCTATGATTGGACTGATTCTACTAGGCCCTACCTATTTCTTTCCTCTTATCCCTCCCAGTGACAACAGGAGTGCAGACTGGATTCTCTGAAGAATGGTTCCCCATCCTCCCCAGACCCAATATACCTCTATTCTCAACTGAATTTGCCTCAGCTGACAAGATTCCTACTTATGTTTCTGTCTAGAATATCTCAGAAAAAGAGGATTTGGGTCATAGACATCTCACTCAGATCCCTGGAGTTAGTAAAATTCATAGGTTCATAGATCTAGCCTTGAAATATAGAATAACACCTTCCTTTCACAGATGAGAAAGCTGAGGCACTTGTAATCCTGTAAGACACTCCATTTTTTACCTTACTTCAAAGATGCTTTAGGTTCCTTCAAAGTATTATTTCTCTCTACTCTGTGAAGAAGGGAGTATAAGCATGGGATAGTTATAACTCTTTTTACATATGGGAAATCTAATATACCAAGAAGTTTCAGACTTAACTTCAATTTAGATAACTTGCTATGGACAGTCTGTCCCAAATGTTTTAGTGTAGTTTAATTCAGTTTAAAATTTAAAATTGCAACTGTATTAAGACATTTGGGCAGGGTGTTATGGAAGCCATTATTTAGGAGGTCAGCTGATCACCCAGGAGCAAAGGAGTGTGTATGAAGAAGTCATGCCATCTAGAAGTTAGTTCTTTTAACTAGTTTTCCAAATTAGATTCTATGCTGGGTTATTTCTATAACTATAGAAGGAAAATTATGTCACTGGCTTCTAAATTTCAGTGCCCTGGGTCAGTGCCTCAGGCAGGCCACTCTAGTGAATTTAAAATATTTTTCCTTGTCTGAGATCACGATTGTAATCTATATGTTTTTGGAATTGTCTATCACATAGTAATTTTTTTCTGCATCTGTTTATTTTAAAAATGTATTTCTTGTGTGCAACAAATTATTGCATATCCCTTCTATTTTTGTTTTGTTGGGGAATTTAATCCATTCACATTTATGGTTATAATTATTAGGTTTGTGTTCTTCTCCATTTAAATCTTTGTAGTGGGTTCCCTTTCTCCTCTTTTAAGTTAGTAATTGGGTATTATGTTTAGCTTTGCTTTAACTATATTTAATTCCAGCATCCCATTCTCTCCCCATTTCCTTCCTTCTTGCTCTAATCCGAGTTTGAATTTATGGAAATCACTTTTTCTTATTTTTAATTTAGTTTTTAGTCTATCCTATATGAGAGTATAGTTCAGAATCACCCTTGCCCACTTCTCTCACTCTCAGTCCCAGAAAGTGTTCATTTACTTCTTTCTTATCTCTTTACCCTTTCAGCTCATTTCTAAAGTCAAAGGTTATATTTGTGAATTATAGTTTTACATTTAAAAATGTTGCTTATTCTAGGTAGGACTTTCTGGGGAACAAAAATTGTATTCTTTTCTCTTTCCCAATTATCAGTTAGTCTCATAACAAACCAAATGCGTTCCTCCCTCTATTATAGTTTTTGTTTACTTCTGCCCTACACCTCTTCTTCCTCTTTTTTTTTTTGAAAAGCCCTTTTTGGACAACGTACAATTTTGAGATTTTCATGTATGAAGGACACACTATGGCATGGCTATGGATTGATTGTTCACTAAGTTATAGGACCTGGTCCTGCTCTGTGCCCTTCCATTCAATCCTTGCTTATCTTAAGGATGGTACATGCTACCCCTTGACTATTCCTCTGTCCGTATGCTGTACGATTCTGGAGGTGGACTAATGCATTTCCTCTCCTAGGGTGAGCTAAATTCCTGTGAAACACAACCCTTGCTTAAGAGGGGAAGGGCAGTGGTCTCCTGAGACCTGTTGCTCTTTAGTTGATTAGTTTTTGTGACCCCATTTGGGGTTTTCTTGGCAAACACTATAGTAGTTTGACATTTTCTTTTCCAGCTCATTTTTATAGATGAGAAAACTGAGGCAAAGGGTATTAAAGGACTTGCCCAGGGTTGCATAGATAGTGTCTGAAGCTGGATTTGAACTTAGGTACTTCTGACTCCAGGGCTAGCACTCTATCCACTATGCCAGCTAGCTGCCCCTGAGATACCTACTATTCCCCAATAAACCCTTTATTGGGCTCTTCATCACTCCCTCCCAACTGTTTTCTACCCTAATTTCAGTCCAAATTTCCTATTCTTATCTTTTCTTTTAATTTCCCTATTTCCCTTTTTAACCATTTGAAGGTATGTGGAAGATCCATAGAAGGTATTATCTGGTTACCTTTTTTCATTGGGGGCATTCATAAGATCACAGATTTAGACCTGGAAGCAATTTCAGAGATCATCAATTCAGTCCTTTCATTTTATAGATAACAAAACTGAGCCCCAGGGAGATGAAATGACTTGCCCAAAGTCACACAGATAATACTTTTAGTTTACTTTCTCTTACATGGTATTTCTCCATCATTATGACCTTTCCTTCTCAATATTTCTTCTTTCTTGGTGAGTCTCTTTGCCAGACTTTTGTTTTAGTTTGGAAATCTACTTATCTCCAAGCAGTATGACTTCTAAACTTAGTCCTTGTCGTATCTACAATTTAATACAGTGGGGTTGTAATTGGTTTCCATACTGGCTGCTCCTAAGCCCTCTTAGTCTGGTGAGGTAGCATAGGATCAACCATTTGCTTCCACTGCCTCCTCCCTAAACCACAGTCTTCAAATTTGCTTTCTGTCCAGACCAGGTTTTCAGTAACCCAAATACTTTAAGTTGGGGATAAATTGACAGACAAAATGCATGTTGCTTGGCTCTAATGTAGTTACAGGGTGGGGAGGGGAAAGTATGTGTGTGTGTGTGTGTGTGTGTGTGTGTGTGTGTGTGTGTGTGTGTGTGTGTGTTTGTTCCTGCACTTAGAGTAGGAGTTTGATCTACTCACTGGTGTGGAAGCTTGATAAGCTTAGATTTGTAAATGGAGGACCTTACTGTGGTATGGGCTGAAGGTGGAGATAGAGATACAAATTCTTGACTCAGTGCCCTGCTTCTATTTCTGATTTGATGTCTTTACATTGTAAAGGCAAAAGTGGAGACATTTCCCATTGCCTTTTGGTCTTTCTGAAATGTGACTATCTCTCTATCTGGCACATTACTTGATTTGAGAGTGCTGGGTTCTAGCTGTTATGCTGGAACTTCGCCATCTCTCCTCATGTCATCCTGTTCACTTGACTTTACTCCAGTTATAGACCTGAAAGTAACAGATGAAAAATGACACAGTCCCTGCCCTGAAGGAGTTTGGGGCCTGAATTAGACCCAAGTTTCCTGTTCTCCATACCCTTTAAGTGGGCAACTGTGTAGCTCAGTGGATGGAGTGCCAGGCCTAGGGTCAGGAAGACCCGAGTTCAAATCTGGCTTCAGATACTAGCTATGTGACCTTGAGCAAGTCACTTAACCCTGTTCGCCTTGGTTTCCTCATCTGTAAAATGAGCTGGAGAAGGAAATGGCAAACCATTCTAATGTCTCTGCCAAGAAAACCCCAAATGGGATCATGGAGGGTCAAGTGTGACTGAAAAGACTAAACAACAACAGCAAATATTCTTAAGTAACTTTCTCATGGAAATGATATGCTGATTCTACATTCTCCTAGAAATGTCTTTCTGGGCATGACAGTTGAACATAGAGACTGAAGATCTTATATTTATTAAATACATACCTACCTTATGTACAAGATTGTTCTGAGTATTATAAGGGATATAGAAATGAATGAGTAAAACTTAATCCCTTTCACCAAGGAATTTAGAGTCTAGTTAAAGATCATAGATCCCAAGCTGGAAGAGACTATCTGGTCCAACCATCTGATTTTACAGTTGAGGAAATGGATTTATGGAGGGTAAGTGACTTACCCAAAATTTACAGAAAAATTTATAGAAACTTCCTGAAGTTTCAGAAGCAAGATTTGGACCCTGGCTCTCTGATTTGAGAACCAGAATTTATTTTATCTTTTACTGTACTGAGATGACCAAAGACAAATAACCAGGTGGCGTAGAACATGGCCAACGAGTGGAGCTAATGAAGCTGGAGGAGGGAAAGAGCACAGCTTACTGGTGTGATGTACAAGGGCAGAGTGAAACTTATGTCCTCTTTGATACAAGAGGAATTTCTAGTGACTGAACAATGAGACATTTGCTCTGACGACCATTTGGTGTCATGAACACTTGGTGACATTACTGCTTCTACACAAGGAAAACTCTCAAGCCTCTTGGGGCAGCATGGACTGCTCCTAGATCTGTTCCCCTTTCCTGGTTGTAATTTTTCAGCCCTAGTCAGATCTTGGTATTACTCTAGGAATAAAGGCACTAGAACATAGCAAATCTCCTTTATAATGCTACTGTTTGAGAATTATAGATGTCTGATTTTATCTATCACATATATGTGTATGTATGTATACTTTATATGTATATACATACGTTCATGTATACACACATGTTGCTATTTAGTTGTTTTACAGTTATGCCTGACTCTTTGTGATGCAATTTGGGGCTTTCTTGGCAAAGATACTGGAGTGGCTGGCCATTTCCTTCTTCAGCTCATTTTACAGATGAAGAAATTGAGGCAAAAAGGGTTAGGTCACTCACTCAGGGTCACACGGTAAGTGTCTGAGCTCAGATTGGAACTAAGAAATGTGATTCTTTCTGACTCCAGGCCTGGCACTCTATCTACCACACCATATGTTATCCTCTGTCCCTGAAGAGGATGAAAACGATATCGCTATGTCGGGGTCAAGATATACTGTGTCTGACTGTGGCTGATCAGACCACTATGAGCTTGGAAGGCTCTACCACAGGGCGGGCACAAATAGTCCATATGAACATTTGAAATAGAGATGTCTCTAAATTTGCCCATCTCACTTTTCTTTTGAGCTACTGCATTTCTGCTGTGCTCATAGAGCACAGCACTTTCTTTGCAGGTGTGCCATGCTAGGAAGTCCTGTGCCAGTGTCTCTCATGTCTCACAATCAACTCCAAGATTCTTCAGAGAGGACTTAAGAATGTCCTTGTAGCTCATCGTCTGAAGTCCATGTGAGTGCTTGCCTTTTGTGAGTTTTACATAAAATACCACCTAAAATACCTCTGCTGGATTACTGTGTAAGAAAAACCACATAAATTACCTCCATGAAAGCACCACCTAGTTGCTATATATGTGTGTCTGTCTGTATATGTGTATATATATGTATATATACACATACACACAGAATAATGTATAATATATATACATACACATATACATCATATGTATATATATTATTTGACATCTGACTTACAAAATATGTGTATCAGACATTAGTCTGATATAAATAATATCGACATGAATGTATGTAGATGTGTATTTATACATAGGATAGGGACTAGACCTATGATTTCTTTCATTAGTATAGGGAGCCTTCACTTGTACTTGAGGAAATTCTTGATACCAATGCAAGTGGGTACCTTCTTGGCAAATTATAGATGTAGTTACTTAGAGCACTAAGACATTAGTGACTTGCCCACTATTACAGAGCCCATTTGGGGTCAGAGGTGGGACCCTGGCATTTCTGTCTTTGAGGCTGACTCTACTATGCCCACTGTGCCTCACACACACACACACACACACACACGCGCACACACACACACACACACGCACACACACACACACACGCACGCACACACACACACACACAATCTACCCAATTAAAAGGATAATTAGGTCACATCTGGCATTTATAGTTTGAGCCATGGTGTAGACACCATAAATCCATATAGTGGTAGGTTGTTGATGTTGTTTTCTATTTTTACCAGTAATCAGTTGACCATGTAGGTGCTCTGAAGATGTTTTAGAAGTCTGGTGCTCTTCTTACTTGGTAATTTGGGCAACAAACAGGAATTTACTTTTTGGTTTCTTATACTTCAGTTGTTGTATGTATCTCAGCTTGGGTCTCCTTTTTGCTACTTATCATCTCCTCATTTTGTGTACTACTTGTCCATATCTTTCCTTAAATCCTTCACAGAGGCTCTACCCGAAGCACTAGGGGTCAGCCAGACAGACACACATATATAGCAACTAGGTGGTGCTTTCATGGAGGTAATTTATGTGGTTTTTCTTACACAGTAATCCAGCAGAGGTATTTTAGGTGGTATTTTATGTAAAACTCACAAAAGGCAAGCACTCACATGGACTTCAGACGATGAGCTACAAGGACATTCTTAAGTCCTCTCTGAAGAATCTTGGAGTTGATTGTGAGACATGAGAGACACTGGCACAGGACTTCCTAGCATGGCACACCTGCTGATTTGGTTCTTTTGATATTTCGTGGTTCTCAGTGTTAACACTTGGTCTGTCTTTCCATTACCTTAATCTTGTTGCATGACTAACCCTCTTTCTTTTTCTTTTTACAAAAGCCGAATAGAAAATGATTTTTATTTATTGATGCAGAGGTTCAACCATTGCTTCTGTATGTTGTGATTACATAAAGTCCTATAATACTATTAGACAGGTCCTTCATGACTGGGATGCTCTTCTTCCTCATGTGAGAGTGAGTACCTCAGATCTGAAATGTTGCATGATCAGATGAAGTCCTTGTATTATTCATTTTATTTAATTGCTTTACTTTGTTATAAAAAGAGTATCTTTAAATGTATATAATGTAAAAACAAGACACATCAATGAGACTGAAAATGATTTTTTAAAAAAGCCTCTGCTTAGGGGCTTTTTCATGCATGAAGCCCTTTCTGATCTTCTCACTGTGCCTCCACAATTCCCCAAATTACTTTGTTATCCCCCCTACCCCAGTAGAATGTAAATTCCTTGAGAGCAGGAATTAATCTTCTTTTCTGTCTGAAGATGAAATTAGGCTGCTTTGGGAATTAGTACATTCCCCTAACAATATATATTCAGGTAAAGAATAAATAGCTGTGTTTGGGGGATGGTCTAGAACAGTTATATTTCATAGATTCCATGATAGTTTCTGACTCAGAGATTTTGTAATTTTTTCATTCCTCCACCAGCTTTTACAATGCTAATTTCCCAATATGCTCATCCATTCATGTAAAACCATCCTTTGTAAGGAAGAAAAACAACTTAGCAAAATCAGCCAACATAATGACCACATCTGTAACACAAGAAACTTTCATCATACATATTCTGCTCCAACTCTGTCCTATTCCCAAGACCCTATCATAAAAAGAGAGGTGTTATCTCCCAATTTCACTCTGTCCTTTTCCTGCTACCTAGTCCTTACATCGTTGCTTCTCTTTTCTTGTCTCATCATCTTTCTGGCTGACCAACCCTGTGTAGACATTGCTGATATTCTCAAGTAGGCGTCCTTTTTTTTGCCATCATGAGTGCCTCAAGCCATCATGGTCTTTAGCACTCTTAGTAGGGTTTATGGCATGATAAGAAATGACACTGGTATTGTAGCAATGTTAGTCATGCAACATGAACTGATCGTGAAGTCAATCATTCTTGTTATCATGGTTGGTGTCATTGCTACCCGTTGGTCTTATCAATGTGCAATGTTTTAGTGACTCTTCTCTCCATGCCACTCTCTGTGTCACTCTGAACTGGGACCAACTGGGGCTGAGGCATCCTGGGACTGGCCAGGTAGCCACGCAATCTCCCTATCCATTCGCCATTAGTATTCTGTGTATGAAGATGAATTAGAATAATCTAGAATTAGAATTCTTTTCACTGTATGTTTATTTATAAAGATTTGACATGTTTATAAGAAAAAAAAAAGAAGAGGAGAGAGGCATATTCCATCATCTGTCCTCCGGGACCAGTAATTGGTCACTGAATTGAATCTAAGTTCAGTGATTTTTTACTGCTGGTTTCATTTATGTTATTGTCACACTTGTGTGCATTATTCTCCTCATTCTGCTTTCTTTGCTTTGCATCAATTTATATAATCCTTCTCATGTTTCTTAGGATTCTTTCTATTCATTGTTTCTTACTGTACAGTAATATTCCATTGTGTGTGCCACAACTTTTCATCCATTCTATAATTAGTGACCTCTTGATTTGTTTCTAGTTCTCTCATAGGCACAAGAAGTGCTATAATTTTATTTTGGTTTCACGAAACCTTTCTTTCAATCTTTGATTTCCTTGCGGTATGTACCCAGTGGTGGAATTGCTGGATCAAAGAATATTAACAATTTATGGATTTGTTGGTATAATTTGTAATTGTTTTCCAGAATGGTTGGACCAATGACAACAATCTGTCTCTTTCCGGCTCGGAAAATTCCCATTTTCTAGTAGAAAGTCTCTTGAGCTACATATGCATAGTTGATCAAGGCCCCTGGGACTTGGATTGGTAAGATGGTTCTTTGCCAACAATTGGGCTTTGTTTATAAAGGCTCTAATTTATTATTTTTTTCTGAAGATTACATTTTTGACATTGTATATTTGGTTATCATTATTTTATTTCCTCATTTAAATATAACAAAATAGCAAAAGTGAGTTATATCTGTGAATAAAGGAATATTTTCCTCTATCCACTTCAAGACTCCATCAAAACTATTAGAGGCAGGTACAGCTATTCCACCGGAAACGGATTTTGAGATTCTTAAATTAGCTGAAGTGATAGATACAATAGACAAAACCCCGAATTGTACAATTTCACCATCTCTACCATTTGTTGAGGGTATGAAGACATATTTTTTTATTATTTACTAAGGGACTCCATAGAAACATTATTACTAGATGAATGCTTTGTCATTCTTAGCTCCATCTAATCAGATTGATAGTCTGCTAACATAAACTTTAATTGTCTATATCATAATTACTATGGAAGCCAGTGGAGCAAAAGCCAGCATTTGTGAAATATCTGTGGACTAAAAATTTCACTATATTTTTTCCTATTTAACATATTCATTGCTTGTGCCCCACTTGGAGCTGCATATTAGCATAAGACAGACTCAAGTAAAGCCAAAGGGATGATAGGTGGAGGAACAGATTCATATTCTTTTGCTCTGATAATTCTCTTGACTAAGTTAAAGACCACCTTTCCAAACACTCAGTTAATGACTTTTCATAAATGAAGTCTCATAAAGTCATAACCCAAGCTTATGAAAAAAGCCTAAAGACATGCCAGTCATGAAAATTAAGGCATTATGATACAGTGGAATAACACAAACAAACCACTTTGAATATCAGTTCTGTTACTTTTTGCCTGTTTGAATTTGGGCAGATCTCTTAACCTCTCTAGGCCTCATTTTCTCATATTTAAAATATAAGGGTTAAATTGGGTAATACCTAAGGTCCCTTCCCAACCTAAACCTAAAATCTTTATTGTAGCTATTAACTCAACAAGTATTAAGAAATCTTGGGTTGATGGTCTTGGAAAATGTTGATGTTTTGATATTCTTCATTAAACCCTGGTTTTTCTAGCATTCGCAGAAAAATTATACCAGCAATCCAGAACTGAATCCTTCACAAATCCTTCCAGTAATAGGCAGATCACATCCGTCAGAAAAGACCATATAAAATGTAAATATTGCGCATCCCCACACAAAAATCATTAACGGACATGTTGATGCAGAGATATATGCATGAAGGTTTATCATTGTAAGGATAAACATTCAAATTCCAGATTCTCTCTTCTCTTCAACAGAAATAATAAAGAAGTATGGCCCATCCCTCCAAATCTTGGCTACAACAGCATCCATTGATTCTTGTATGTCTGGAAGTCTTTTTGTATTTCCTACTGTTAGCTCTTTACTATTCTACAAAGGAAACATCTGTAAATCATTGTCATGATTTGGATTTTCACTTTTTTTTGTTTGAGACATTGTTTTCCATGGAAATAATCAGCACAGAGTGTTCATCCCCACAGACTATATGTTTACCCATCAGCTTTTCTCTGGTATTTTAAGCATAAATTTATGGTAAATTGCATAAGCTCAGGAGAACTAAATGACAATTTTACACTTGATCTCAATAGAATTAAACATGTTGTTCTGAACATTAGTTCAGTATCCAATCCTCATATCTACCTATTGAAATTCTACCTTACTCTTCCATGACCAACTTAAATACTACTTTATCTGTGAAATTTTGGAACAATGTTCCTCAACAGAAATTAAAAATTCATTCCCATTTATTATTTTATTAATTAGTAAAAGGTAGCACATTTGTAGCACATACTGTGAAACTACTCTCTCTACCAATGCCTGCTCACACTAGAAGGTCAAATCTTCAGAGGTTGAGTGCTGCTTTCCTCCTTTGGGTTTCTAAGGATAGTCATGTGTGTGTGTGTGTGTGTGTGTGTGTGTGTGTGTGTGTGTGTGTGTGTGTGTTTGTTTGTGTGTAGCTTTTTCTAATGCACAAGACCCTACCAGTGTGCTTCTTTACATATCCAGTTGTTATCAGTTGGCCAGCCAGTCTTTGTTAGTTTTAGATATTTGTATTTAGGAGGATGGTTGGTATAAAACATCCCTTCTAAAACTCTATTTATACAGTATACTCTGCCACCAGTACTTTCAAACTATAGCAGAAAGTGGATTCAGGCTTAGATAGCAGCAGTGTCAAATGAGTAACTCACAGCTCTCTCTCAGAAATCCTTTCCTTGGAGTCCTCAAGATGTTCCCTTGTAGTCTTGGTGTAGTTCTTCTGCTGGGCTTCTTGTAGGGCCTTGAACCTTCTTTTTTTTTGTATTCAGATCCCAATTCAGACACAGCTATCAGCCATTGTTATCCTAGGCACATGCTTAGGATGCTGATGAAGATGTCCAAATCCTCTGGTTGTCTGAAGTTCAAAGTCTTTGTCCAGTAAAGGGGAGAGAGAGAGAGAGAGAGAGAGAGAGAGAGAGAGAGAGAGAGAGAGAGAGAGAGAGAGAGAGAGAGAGAGAAGGAGAAGAAGAAGAAGAAAAAGGAGGAGGAGGAGGAGGAGGAGGAGGAGGAGGAGGAGTTGGGACTTGGGCCGCTGGTGCTCTCAGTCTCCACCCTTCTTTAGGGTTTGCCTGGAGGTATCTCTCCAGTTCTGGATTAATCATGGAATCACTGATCCCAAACTAACTTCCTGGTTTTATACTAGCCCACAAAGTGTTAATCAGTCAAGAAGTCAAATCAGTCAGCAATTAACTGCCTACTTTACAGTAAGCCCTGGGGTTATAAGAAAGACAAAAAATAGTCACTGCTCTCAAGATGGGGAAGAATAACATACAAGGGACAAAGAAGTTATAAGCAGGATAATGAACAATAATCACAGAGGGAATAACTAGCATTAAGGGATATCTGAATAGGTTCATCACAGAAAGTGGGATTTAGCTGGGACCTGGAGGAAGTGAGGGAAGCCCCAGAGATGTAAATAAGGAGGAAAAACTGCTATGTTGTACATGGGGGACAGGCAGTGAAAATGTCCACAGCTGAGACATGGAATGTCTTGTGTATGAATCTGCAAGGAGGCCAGCATCCCTGAATTGTAGAGGAAGGTGGGGGTGAGGGGCTGGGGATGGGTGAGGAGAAGTAAGGTACAAGAAGAACGGAAGGGTAGGAAGGGAGACACATTATGAGGGGATTTATATTTAAAGAGAGGATTTTATATTTAATAGCAGAGGAGCTACCGGAATTTATTGACTAGGGTGTGACATGGTCAGATATAGACTTCAGGAAGACCAAATGAAGGATGGGCTGAAGTAGGGAGAGACTTGTGACAAAGAGACCAACTGTAGATTATTGTAATAGTCTGGGTCTGAGGTGATGAGGGTCTATACCATGGTAGTGAATGAATCAGAGAAGAGATGGGGGCTTATATAAAGAAATTAAAAAGATAGAAGTGACAGGACTTCTTACCAGATGAGATATAGGGAGGGTACATGGGAGTGAGGAATCAAGGATTGTGTGTAGGTTGAGAGAGTAGGTGATTGAGAGGATGGGGATATCCTTGACAGTATGGAGAAGTTCAGAAGGCATGAAGATTTTGGGGGACAAATAATGAACTGGGCTTTGGATATGTTGAGTTTAAGATGTCTGTAAGAATACAGTTTAAGGGGTGGCTAGGTGATACAGTGAGTAAGAGTGCCAGCCCCGGAGTTGGGAGGACCCGGGATTGGTTCCAGCCTCAGTTACTTAGCACCCACACATAAATAACTAGCCGTGTAACCTTGAGCAAGTTGTTTAACCCCAATTGCTTAAAAAAAAAAAAAAGGAAAACAGTTTAAGATGTGGTTCAGGGGCAGCTAGGTGGCTCAGTGAATAGAGTACCAGCCCTGGAGTCAGGAGGACCTGAGTTCAAATGCAGCCTCAGACACCTGACACACTTAACCCCAATTGCCCTGCCCTCTCCCCTCCAAAAAAAAAAAAGCAAAAAAAAAAAAAGATGTGGTTCAGTAGGCAGTTGGAGATGTGAGACTGGAAGTCAAGATAAAGTTTTGGGCTGGATAAATAGATCTGAGACTCATTAGGAGAGATGATAATCAAATCCATGAGACCAGCAATTGAAATAGTAAAGAAAAAGAAGAGAAAGGGCTCAGAACAGAATGTTAGAGGATTCTTATAGTTAGTGCACCTGACCTGGATGAAGATCTATCAGTGGAGAATGAGAAAGATCAGTCAGACTGGTAAGAAGAGAAACAGAAGAGAGAATCAGAGAGAAGAGGGTGATTGTGTCAAAGACTGAAGAAAAATCAAGAGGGAAGATAATGGAGAAAAGCCCATCAGATTTGGTAATTAAGAGATCCTTGGTAACTTTGGGAAAAGTGGTTTCAGTTGAATGAGGTTGAATAATGAGTTTGAAAGTAAAAAAAGTGAAGATTTAAGAGATTGAGAAGAAAAGAAATGGAGGCCTCATTGTAGGTGGCCTTGTTGGGCAGTTACAAAAAGGAGGAGACATGTAGGATAATAGGGTTGAATGAATCAAGTGAAAGTTTTTTTTAGGAAGAGGGAGACAAGAGTATGTTCATAGGCAGTTGGGAAGCAGCCAGTAATTAGGGAGAGAGTGAATATTCATGAGTGTGGGAATGACAAAGGAGGAAATCAGAAGTGGGGATGAAATGGGTTCCCTTGGCGTGTAGGGAGATTAGTATTGGCATGGAGAAAGTCATAGGAGACAAAGTGAAGGAGAAGATATGGGCAGAAGGTATTTGGGTGCTGAGATTAGGGGAGAAGAGAAGACTTTTATGAATGGTTTCAGTTTTTTCAGTGAAACATGGGGCAAGATTCTCCATTGAGAAATTGGAGGGAGGAGGAGTCATCAGTGACTTGAGGAGGGATGAAAAAGTTTAGAAAAACCACTGTGGAAAGTTAGCTGATATATCAATTAGATAATTAAAATTAAATTAAATCAATCAGGCAATTAAAAGGAGACACAGAGAGGCTAAGGGACCAGACTAGTGTTACACAGCTAGTAAGTGTCTGAGGCAGGGTTTGAATCCAGGTTCTCCTATTCATTACATCACACTATCTTTCTAGGAAGTTTTCCAGAATATCTTTCATTATAAAAAAATCAGGTTTGGTTTCCCATCCTTTCCCAATCCATATAAAATCCCAGCCTAAAATATAAAGACCAAGAGCAAACACAATAGAACTTTACTCTAAAGTGAGAATAATTATTTTCATGTTGCCTGCCTCATAGAATTCTTATAAAGAGAACTTTTGTGAACCTTAAAATGCTATGGAAATGTGAATTATTAATTAAATTGATTTGGGGCCTTCTGGTATTGGTATCCTTACTGTCATGTGTAATGATAATTTGATGACCTTCCCTGCTTTGAAGATATGCCCTGCCCCCTAGATAGACTGAATGTAATCACATGGAGCCTGTGGTAGGAGGAGTTTGCTGAAGGGTGGAGCAGAGACCACAGGAAGCTGGGAGTCAGAGGAGTTAGAGACTAGAGGGAAGAGAGGACTCATCTGAGGGTGACAGGCTTATGAGTAAATGTTGGTTTGTGGGAAGGCTAAAGAATGTTGTGACTCTGTGCTGTTATGGCTTCTTAGCCTCTTTGCTAGTATGATGGAATTGGCATACTGGTTTTAGGATTCAGTTTTCTGGTGTCTGAATAAATGTTTTGCTTCTGTCTTCTATATGGAGAATCTGTTATATTTTGCAATTGAGCACTATGCCAGCATTTTACAGTGACCATCAGCACTGTGAATATTGCATTGGTGCTATATCATGTCAGACTAGTGTGATCTGATACAAACAAATCCTTCAGAATGCTAAAGGTTTTGTCAAGGATGCAACTGTCTCTAGGTTCGTTGATATGTCATCATTGATGAGCACTTCCATGTACTTCCTGCTTAAGACTTCAGGTAGCCTACTTTACAGCCTCTTTTAGAAGACTTTTCTCAGAACTCATAAACCCAGATACATAAGGAAGGAGCTGATTGGAGAATTAGACTCCCCAGAGCTCTATTGATCTGTCACTTGATCTCCTTTATTTAAAAACAAAAAAAAACAAAACTCTGAGTTTTCCAGTGGCAGCATAGAGCTAATCTAACACCAACCCAGATGGCTGGACTCCTTCTGCTTTTCTAAGTTGTTCATTTATAGCCTGAAGTGGATGAATACTTTTATTGCAGTTACTTTAAGGAGCCCCTGCCTTCCTGCCTGCCTGAATGTGGTAATCACCTGAAGTCACAATTTAATTAACTACCATATGGAATATATTTTTTCTGCATTCTACTTCAGGCTTCATTCCCATTTCTAATCTGGGACAACATATAGAGCCCCTATCAGCCTTAATGAGGTCGCACGTGCAGTAAGGAAGGAAGGAACATATCCTAGAGTTTTGCAATGTGCTGGGTCTGTGCCAGAAATCAAATGATTGAAGGAGGCCAAATATAATCGAAGCTGGGAAAGAAAAGCAAACATAGGTGGAAAAATAGTGATGAGTGGAAGGTCTTGGCCAGCTGCTCTTTTCTTCCTGACTTAGGAAAGAAAACAGTGTTGAAATTCTGGGTCACAGGCTGAAGGGAAACAGTGGCTATCAGCAAAAGTGCCAGGCTCAGGAAGAGCAATTTAAGTATTTCAATGGTAATATTTTTTTAAAAAATGTATTAAAAACTTAGTAATCATTGTAAAAATGAACATTCAGATGAACAAATTAAGAAATGAAGTCATATACAACCTCCAGATCCCAAGTATTTATCATTTGTTTTTCAAGTGTTTACATTAACTTGAACAAAATAATTTGTTTCTCCATCACCTTCTCTTTTCTTCTGCTTATATTATTGAAATCCGTTGCTGTCATAATCATGATTTTTATGTGGTTATCATTGATATGTATGTTTTGGTACAAGCAATGCACCAGCCTCAGCCTCCCCATGAGTGGGGGATTACAGGCATGTAATTTGTATATTTATATAATATAAATTGCTTTGTATCATTTCACACAAATCTTTTTGTATTTCTTCATATTATATTTGTCATTTCTTGTGGTGTAATGGTATTCCGTTATGTTGATAAACCATGATTCTTTAATTCTTTTGCTATCAGACATATAGATTATTTTAATTTTTTTCTCTTATGAATATTTTATATGGATTGGTTCTGAATATTTTATATGTATTGGTATTTTTTCCTTTTAATACCATTCATAGGAAATAAATTTTAGTAATGGAATTACTGGGTTAAAATATACAATAAATTTTAAACAATTAATTTGCCCCAAGATGGCACCATTCTGTAGTTCCAACAGAAGTGCAATAGTTCTCTTTTTTATCTATCTTGCCAACATTGAATTTTTGTAATTTTAAATTATCTTTGCTAATTTGATGGTTGTAGCTTGTATTTCAGAATTGTTTTAATTTTTTTTCTCTGAAGAGTTGTAAAGATTTTTTTTTATGAGGTCATTGGCTCTCTCTCTCTCTCTCTCTCTCTCTCTATATATATATATATATGTACATAAAGATATATATGTATACATACATAAATATATGTATGTATTTTTAGGGGAGTTGTTTTTACTATTAATTCTTATAAATTACCAATTCTTTAGATTTTGTATGTAAAATTTTTATCAGAATTTTCTCAGTCTGATATTTTAATTTTTTGTTTTTTCCTATTATTGATTTATTTAAATTAATTAATTAATTTTAATTTTCAACATTAATTATTTCCACAAGATTTGGAGTTCCAAATTTTCTCCCCATCTCTCTTCACCCCCACCCCAAAATGTCATGCATTTTTATTACCCCTTCCCCCAGTCTGGCCTCCCTTCTATCACACCTCCCTACCCTTTTACCTTTCCTCCCTTATTTTCTTGTAGGGCAAGATAGATTTCTATAACCCATTGCCTATATATCTTATTTCCCAATTGCATGTAAAAATCATTTTTAACATTAGTTTTTAAAACTTTGAGTTCTAAATTCTCTCCCTTCTTCCCTCCCCACCCACCCTTATTGAGAAGGAGAGCTATTCAATATAGGTTATATATGTGTAGTTATGCAAAACACTTCCATAATGGTCATGTTGTGAATGACTAACTTTGTTTCCCACCATCCTATCCTTCTCCCCGCTCCCAGATTCTATTTTCTCATTTGACCATGTCTCTTTTCAAAAGTTTTGCTTCTGAGTACCCCCTCCCTCAATCTGCCCTCTCTTCTTTTTTTTTACTTTATCAAATGCTTTATTAACTTATAATTTACATCATTCATTTCCACAAGATTTTGAGTTACAAATTTTCTCCCCATTTTTCCCCTACCCACCACCCCAAAATAGCAATCCCACTGAATATCCCCTCCTTCAATCTGCTCTCTCCCATATCTTCCCCCATCCCCCCACCAATTTTCCAGTAGGGCACAGTGGATCTCTATGCCCCAGTGCCTGTATATCTTATTTCCCAGTTACATGTAAAATAATATTAATTAAGAGTATATATATATATATATATATAAGTATATATATGTGTGTGTATATATATATGTGTGTGTGTGTATATATATAAACATTTGATTGTAAAACTTTGAATTCCAGATTCATTTCTTTCATCCCTTGTCACCCACCCTTACTGGGAAGATAAGCAATTCAATATAGGTTGTACATGTGTAGCTATGCAAAACATTTCCATAGTGGATATATTGTAAAAGACTAACTATATTTCCCTCCATCGTATCCCACCTCCCACTTGTTCTATTGTCTACTTTGATCCTGTCCCTTTTCAAAAGTGGGTGCTTCTAACTTCCCTCCCTGCCCAACCTGCCCTCCCCTCTATCATACCCCCTCTCATCCCCTTCCACCCTACTCTCCTGTAGGGTGAGATACCCTATTTAGTGTGTATGTCATTCCCTCCCTAAGCCAAATACAATGAGAGTAAGGTTGACCCATTCCCTTTTGCCTTCCTGTTCTTCCCCTCCATTTTAACTGTTTTCCCTTTCCTCTTCTATATGATATAGTTTACCCCATTCTGTCTCTCCCCATCTCCTCTTATTATATTCCTCTCTCACCTCTCAATTTCACCTTCTAAGTATAGTCCCTTCCTATTAAATTGGTCCTGTGCCCTCTATCTATGGATACCTGTACACATATATACACACACTCACATATGTATTCATATGCCCATATACCCTCCTACATATATATATGTATGTATGTATGTACACACACACACACACACACACACACACACACACACACACACACACACACATATATATATATATATATATATATACATTTCTATTCCCTTCAACTATTCTCATACTGAGAAAAGTTTCATAAGTTACAATGATCATTTCTCCATGAGGGAATGTAAATAGTTCAACTTTGATAAATTCCTTATGACTTCTTTTCCCCTGTTTACCTTCTTATGCTTCTCTTGCTTCTTGTATCTGAATGTCAAATTTTCTATTCAACTCTGGTTTTTTCATCAAGAATGCTTGAAAGTCCTTTATTCCATGGAATGACCATATTTTCCCCTGAAACATGATACTCAGTTTTGCTGCGTAGGTGATTCTTGTTTTTAATCCCAGCTCCTTTGACCTCCAGAATATCATATTCCAAGCCCTTGGAACCTTCAGTGTAGAAGCTGCCAGATACTGTGTTATCCTGATTGTGTTTCCACAATATTCAAATTGTTTCTTCCTGGCTGCTTGTAATATTCTCTCCTTGATCTGGGAATTCTGGAACCTGGCTATAATATTCCTAGGAGTTTTCTTTTTGGGATCTTTTTCAGAGGGTGATCAGTGGATTCTTTCAACCTCTATTTTGTCCTATGGTTCTAAATCATCAGTGCATTTTTCTTTGAGGATTTCTTGAAGGATGATTTCTAGTTTCTTTTTTTGATTATGCCTTTCAGGTAGTCCAATAATTTTTAAATTATCTCTCCTGGATCTATTTTTCAGGTCAGTGGCTTTCCCAATGAGATATTTCACATCACCTTCTCTTTTTTCATTTGTTTGGATCTGTTTAATAGTTTCTCAATTTCTCATAAAGTCACTAGCTTCCATTTGCTCCAATCTAACTCTGAAGGAATGATTCTCTTCAGTGAGCTTTTGAGATTCTTTTTCCATCTGGCAAATTTGGCTTTTTAAGGCATTCTTCTCCTCATTGCCTTTTTGAGCCTCTTTTGCCATTTGAGTTAGGCTATTTTTTAAGGTGTTATTTTCTTCAGTCAGGTTGTTTACTCTCATTTCATAATTTTCTTGCATCCTTCTCATTTCTCTTCCCAATTTTTCCTCCATGTCTCTTATTTGGTTTTTAAAATCCTTCTTCAGGTCCTCTATGGCCTGTAACCAGCTCACATTTTTCTTGGAAGCTTTTGGTGCAGAAGTTCTAACTTTGTTGTCTTCCTCCTGTTCCATGCTTTGAACCTTTTTGTCCCAAAATAGGAGTCTAATGTCAGATTGCTCTGCTTACTTTGCTTCCTTTGCTTGCTCATGTTGCTACTCAATTACTTGACTTTTGAACTTTTTGCCACAGTAGGACTCTGGTACCAGACAGGAGAGCTTTGTCCCAAATTGCTGGGGTTTTCTCAGGTGCTGGAGCTGTTAGTTGGGTGCCTTCTCTGAAGCCTCCACACGCTCTGGCAAGCTGCTCACACACCCTAGAACCTCCACTCTAGACAGCAATCCAGATCTAAGCAGGTTAAAGAAAGAGAGGTTACCCCTCAGACTGGTTGCTTGGTCCCCCTACAATCTGCAAGCCAGGAGCTGAAGCTGCCACATGGCAGCAGCTGTATGGCTGTGGCACATCAGTGGCTTCTCCCTCCAGGGGGTAAAGGCCAGACCATATTCTCAAACTACTGGATCCCAAAGTCCACACTGCACTGACCTCTCACTTTGTCCTTAGCATCTATATGTAGATAATTCTGGATACCACCACAACTGCTGATGATCTGAAGTCCCATCCAGTCCTGTGGCTAAAACCTTGGGCTCAAGCGGGGCTGGGCTTGGCTCCCAGAGCACTGCTCTGGCCCCTTCCTGCCAACCTGCTGGACTGTCTTCAGTGGGAGGTTAACTTCTCTCTGTCATTTTGTGTGTTCTATAGCTCCAAAGTTTGTCTAGAGCCATTTTTTACATGAATTGGAGGAGGTGGATTCTGGAGCTGCGTGAAAGTCCTGTTTATACTCTGCCATCTTGACTCTGCCCCTCAGTCTGATCTTTAAAAAAAATTCTAGTTGCATTGCTTTTTGGTGTATAGAATCCTTTATTTTTACATACTCAAATCATCTATTTTATCTCTTACAATTTATTCTGTTTGTTGAATAGATAAGTTTTCTCATTTCTATGACTATGGTAAAGGTATTATTCCTTCTTTTTAGGGCATTTCTTTTGTCTGTTTAAGTATTTATATCATTGATCCACTTAGAATTTTAGCATTACATAGTGTATGAGATACGGTGTTAAGCCCATTTTCTGAGCTATTTCAATTTTTTATTTTTTGAAACTGACCTCCTTGTCTATCCCAGCTGGAAGTACAGTAGCCACTCATGGCCACACTCCACTACTGATCAGTACAGGGCATAGATTGGTTCTATTTCCAAACTTGGTGTGCCAACCCTTCCTTAGACAACTTGAAGGGCTCTGCCTCTTGACCCCATCTTCTCTTGGGGGCTCACTGTAGCTCAAAACTCCCTTACTTAAGCAATCCATCAGCTTCAGCCTTTCTAGTGTGTGTGTGTGTGTGTGTGTGTGTGTGTGTGTGTGTGTGTGTGTTGCAGGCAATAAATTATATAATATAAAGTACTTTATAAACTTTAATCCTGTATAAATGCCAGCTACTTCCATTTGACTCTAGAAGATTTTTCTAGTCCTTTATTAAAGGACTTGGTAGGGTTCTTAAGCTCCAAACATTTTCCCTCAACCTCTCTCTTAGAAGTGTGACCTTGTCTTTGTATATGTATATGTATATATATATGTATATATTTAGGTATACATATATGTTATATACATATGCACACACATACATATACATATGCACATGCACATACACATGTATATATAGCTGTATATATGGATATATAATGTATATATATGCATGTGTAGAAATATGCATGTATACACTCATATGTGTATGTATGTGTATATATGTGTGTGTATTGATAGTTTTTTCACTCTTGCCTGAATGCAAATTCCTAGAGACAAAGACCAAATCTAATTTGTGTGTTTGTGTTCATATGCAGACTTGGTTCTCTATATTCATGGGCGCTTTGGAAGATATTTCAGAACCATAGCATGATTTGGCTTTACATTCTCTGAAAATCCTTATTTAGCTAATTCATGAGCCCCTACCAAGCCCCCCTACTCCCTTTTCCCAAATGAACTAGAAGACTACTAGTTCAAAGCAAAAGACTTTAAATATAGTTTTAAAAAATGATAGGTGAAATTATCCAGTACACACAATAATATATTCTAGCACAGAACTCCACAGCAAACCACTTCTCCACTTTATTCCCATTAGTCTAGTCCTTAAAGCCTCCCCATTGCCTCCCATATAATGGGAAAGAGACTCGGGCAGTTTACTGTAAGTTTCCCTTGTTCTCTAACCTCTTCTTTGCGTTCCTAACACAGAACTTAGTCATTTATGGAACATACTAGGAAACTTTGTGGAGCCTCCTAGAGTTGTCTGGGAATCTCATAATGGGAATTGTAAAACATTGATTGGAAATCCATGGGATTTCTCTAGATGAGAAAGGGGAAAGAAGCACTACACCCCCAAATTTGCTACCTCAGCACTGTTGGTGCTTCTACAACTTGTGGTAGTTGCAAGAGATCATGGTGTTCATATTCTTCCAGCTTCTCCTTCTCAGTTCTCTTTTCATTATGTCCTGGGGTTAGGGAGATATTCCAGTGCTGCTTGGACTGGGCATGGCCCTCTGTGATATGATGTTCAAGAACCTCTCCCAAAGCTTTATAGGAGATGCAGTCCACAGAATCTATGATTATCTAGATATGAGTTCCTTACATATCTTTACATTTACATCCATTTAGATGTAGACATACAGATATAAATTAAAAATGAAGTATCTGTAAAGTGCTTGATATACAGTAAGCATTATACACATTTTAGCTATTATAAAATAACCTTTTTTTTTTTGCTTTTTGGAGGGGCAATTGGGGTTAAGTGACTTGCCCAAAGTCACATGACTAGTTAAGTGTTAAGTGTCTGAAGCAGGATTTGAACTCAGGTCCTTCTGACTTCAGGCCCGGTTCTCTATTCACTGTGCCACCTAGCCACCCCATAAAACAACATTTATTTAGCACTTATTTTGTGCCAATCATTGGGCTGAGTGCTCAGGATACAAATACAAAAGCAGAGCCATTCCCACATTGGTGACCATTAAAGGATATTTTGATTTGGAAAATTATAGGACTAATGAGGGAAGCCATAGGGAAATTGATTAAAGCAGTCTTTAGATCTATGACAGAAGTGATTTGATTATATTTGACATAAAGCTTCATCTGAAGCTGTCAAATCCATCTATTTCCATTCCTAAGCTGTCCTGTTTTTCTTTCTTATGAAGAAGCATCATGTCATTAAAAGAGAAACCGGAAGGAAGGTAAAATTAAAGTAGAAGTGGTGCTTTGTTTTCAAATAATAATAGCTAATGTTTATATAGTGCATCAAGATTTGTGAAGTGTACCACATGTGTTATATCCTTCGATCCTTATGGCAATCATGTGAGATAAATCTTACTGTATCCATTTTAATGAATGAAGAAACAGGCTGAGAGAACTAATGTGACTTTGAACCTGAGTCACAAGATCGTAGAATTATAGGTTTAGAGCTAGAAGGAATATGTAGAATTTAATTTCTTCACTTTACAGATAACTAACCTGAGGAAACAGAGAGGGTTGAGCTACGTGCTGAGAGTCACATTGCTGGTATACTTCTGAAGTGGGATACGAACCTAGGTTTCTCTGTCTTCATCTAGTACTCCATTTACCACACCACATTGTCTTGATGGTGAATGTGTTTGTGGTTTGGAAAATGGGGTGACCTTCTTGGGTACCCCCAAATTATACCACACATATAGTCATCCCTTCTGTCTCAGCATAGGACTTACTTTGCCTCTAGTATTCATTTTTCATAATGAGGAGAGGTAAGCACTAAGACTCTATGGGAAGAATTTGGAGCATCAGTAGTTTTTAGTTATAGCTGGTTTTGTAATAGCTACAATATAATAGAAAAGACACTATGTAGACCTGGGTCCTATTATCAGGTTTGTCACAAAGGTAGTGGTGTGAGCTTGGACAAATCCATTTTTTCTGTGGGCTTCAGTTTCCTTAAAAGGAAAATGAAATGATCCCCTTATCATCCTTAGCCCCTAGATTGGAAGTGGAAATATTTAAGGAAGATCTTTTACTGATCTGGGGTTCTGTGAACTGCTAAGCTAATGATAAGGAAGACTGTATGCATACTGCATATATACATACACTCACACACACACACACGTGTATATATATATGTATGTATGTATTTAGCCCAGACGCATGATTTCATTATTTTAGGGAACTCTCCACAAGGAGATTTCCCTTTTGGGAGTTTTTTAAACTGTTTTTTGGTGTCATGGACTTTTTTGTAGATTGGTTAGGCCTATATAATTTGTATTGGCATACTGCTTTTAAATGTATAAAGTAAAATATATAAGATTGCAAAAGAAACCAAAGGTTAGTGAAAAGAAAGCTCCTGGGGGCTCACTTCGAGAAGTTTTGTGTCATTTGACAAGATGAGACTCTGGGCGGCCATTGAGAGCCCCCCAGCTTTGAAAACCCAGATGTTGATGCTTCCCTCTCTGGTAACTGTGATTTAGTATGGATGTAATGGTTGGACAGTTTGGAAGCCTGTCTGTTTGATCTGTTTCTTTGTCTTGTAAGTTCTGTCTGTATGCTCTGAAGTTCAGGGTGCTGACCTTTTGCCTCTGAACTAGGTAAACAATATGTTTGATTGATTAAAGTAAGCTTGTTAACCCCCCCCCCCAAAAAAAAAGAGAATAAAGCTCCCCACCATCCAATTTATAGATACCTGAAATTTATTGATGGATTCTTCAATGCCTAGTTAAGAAACTCTGTCCCATATTAATTGATATCAGCATACCTGCTTTGCAACTTGGAGTCTTTGAAGGGGGCCTGGGTGTAATGAGAGTTTAGATGCCTTGTTTAGGGCCAGTACAGTTTTCCTTTCCACATCTTGACTTTCACCATTGCCATTTTGACATATCATGGGTTGGCATAAGAAATGGTGTGAGTTCTCCTTAAAATAGTCTTTTTTGGCTAGTGTACGTTTTGTATTTGAAAAACATGGCCAGCCCATTGGAGTTGCACTCTCTGAAGCAGAATTTGAATGCTTGGCAGTTTATTAGAGTAAGGACCTCAGTGTCTCATACCTTATCCTGCCAGGTGATCTACACAGTCAGAGTAAAGGCATAGTTGGGGCATCATATTTAAAGCCAACAAGTAGACAAATGTTAGTAGATTTTATGTGGAGGGAAGTAAAGTGTAAGAAAAATGGAAAGATCGGAAGGAATCAGGTTACATCATGCTTTAAAAGCCACATAGGAGTTTATATTTGATCCAGGCAGTAATAGGGACCCACTGGAATTAATTGAATGTGTGTGTGTGTGTGTGTGTGTGTGTGTGTGTAACATGGTCAAACAGTAACAGAATACTACCAGCTTTTGAATTTCGTTCAAACCTTTGAAAAGGCAGTATTAACAAATACTTTCTTTCATGGCTAATTAGACATATGATCAAGTGTATTTTAATTATGGCATGTTGAGGGGGAAGCACTGAGGTGGACTCAGGAGGCTTGCATTCTAATTCCAACTTTGCTAGCTGTGAATTGTGTGACTTTGGGCAGATCATTCCTCTGATGGTTTTACCTTTCACATCTGGAAAATGAGAACTTTTGACTAGATGAGCCCTTCCAGCTCTAAAATTCTATGGTTTGAGTTGCATTACAAAATGATGAAAACTTTGCAGGATTCCTTTGTTACGTTGTGTTTATAAAGTATGCACTTGTGGGCATATTTCAGTTTTTTTTGAAATATGGGTTCAAACAATATGTGTTGTAATTGCATAGGCAAATGGTATTGGACGGGATGGTGAAACAGAGGAGCCACCATTACTGGGAGTTACATAATGCCCTTCTCTGTCTTTTTGCTTTGACCTTGTCCTGGAACTGCGTTGTGGTTTTGAAGTCAGTAGGAACCAGATGGTCTAACTGCATTTGTAACATCCTCTAATCCTGTGTTGTTTGCACATGTTCTACTCCCCCACTGGCGGTCACTTCAATGGGAACTATGCACTAAGAGGTGATCCTATCAGAAGAGGAGTCTTCTGATGAAAAGGGACCACTTGGAAAAGAATGTTCCTCCCCTTGATGTTGGCAAACTAGCACCATGAAGGAAATATAGATTATGAAAGATTTCTGAACATTCCCCAAAGGAGAGGACATAAGGAGGCAATTACGCCGACATAATACATATATGCCCACATGTATTCAAAGTTCTTTGAAGATGCTTTAGCCTCTGTGGTGGATAGCACAAGTCTGTCTCTTTATTACACTTTTAATGAAGGCATTAGATATCATTAGGTGACAAATGAAAAGACCAAACACCTAATTATTATTAGTACTACCATGTCTTGAGGATAATACAAAATATTTTTTAGTTGTCATTTAGATGGATGCCCACCCAATTATACTTGGAAGATGCTTAAAATCAGACCTTGGGCTAGTCACTCAAACCTCTCTATGTCTTAGTTTTCCCATCTAGAAAATGAGGGGGTTGGTCTGGATGACCTCCAAGATCCCTTGAAGCTCTAGATTATCAACCTCCATGTCCCAGAAGGGTGAACAGAGAAACAGTAAGAGTTATTCTTTGTCTTCACCACGTGTTCCATTCACCCAATGCCTCATCAGTTTCCTTGCAACCCCTCCCCACTCTTCTTAGAAGCTCATGTCTCACTATAGACAATAACCTACTTTTTTGGGTAGGATATTCCTGAAAGAGGCAATTACTTGTTTCTGCCATTAGACTCACTACCTTACAAGCATAGAAGTAAGATGCATAGAAGTCTAGGCAGACTGGCTAAACAAGGTTAAGGGTAATCGACAGGCCTCAAACTCATCATGAGTTGGGAAATGTCTACCCCAAGCATGAGAAGACTTCCCCTGGCAGAATGGGTAGATGAGAGTAATTTGTTTCAACGGTCGCTAAGGCAACTGAAGCACGCTCTGTGGAGTGCTTAGAGCTTGGTCAGACATAGAAGATACCAAATTCATCCACTGCATTCCTGACCATTGCCAGTTGTCTTGGCTTTTGACTTCCCATTGGACTCTGATGACTCTGGCAGAGAGAGTGAAGCTGACAAGTTCGCCTAACTTAAATCAAATTCACACTCAAGTCAAGACATGACACATACTATTTTACTCTGTCATAATTGGACCATTTTACTATTTTACCTCCCTTGAAGTCCTGATGATGGACAAGTGATGAAGCAGCAGGTGTAGACACACTGCACACAGGTGGCCCAGGTCATGGGCTTATCTTCTTACTGGGCTGAAGTGGCAGTAAGATTTGGCAGCCTGCTGGGTGTCTGAGCAGCTTTTTTTAAAGGACTGCACTGTTCACCTTTTGGGGTATGAGGAGGGGACTAGAAAAGCTGCTCTAAAAATTGTCTGCTTCACCAACTGATCTATTTTGCCATGGCAGGCAGGGATCTCACCCTGAGGTAGAAACAAAAAAAATAGACAAAAATTTTTGTAAAGATGATTCCACTCACCATTGTTACATGGAATGTGTACACACTCATAAACAACACAAAATTCAGTAGACCTGAAAGATGAATAATTTTTTTTGTGAGAGAACTCAGCAGGTCCCACATCCAAATAGCAGCCCTAAGTAAAACAAGCCTGGCTATAGAAGGCCAACTTATGTTGTGGAGTCACCACTAATTAGACTCAGAGAAGTACTCTGATCTGTTGAGTCGAGTCTCCTGATAGTCATTTTACCTTGGGCCCACAGTATTGGTGATGAGAAGGTCATGAGACACACAAGTCTTCAGTAGTGACCATTGCTGTTTCTGTTTCTGACTCCATTCCTCCCAAGAACTCCCTGCCATGTCTAATAGTCCTCTTTCAGCACATTGATGATGAGGATCTCATCATCACTGTGCCAAAAAAGGACAAGCTTATAATTGTAGGAGACTGTAATGCAGAGTAGGCACAGACATGGGAGGGAATTTTGGGAGGAATGGAGTCAGAAACAGCAATGGTTACTATTGAAGACTTGTGTGTCTCATGACCTTTTCATCACCATCACTGTCTTCTATTTACCTAAACTCAACAAAATGTTGTGGATGTGCCTTTACAGTATGTACTGGCATTTAATAGACTATGTCATTATAAGGATAAGAGACAGATAGGATGTGAAAGTGATAAAGGTGATGTGTGGCACAGAGTGCTGGACTGATCATAGACTTAGCATCTCCAAGCTATCCTTTCAAATTAAATAAGAGTAGTGTTCTCAAGGCAAGATGAGTATCAGGGGAGTCAACATCAACAAATTAGAGCACTTCTCTGAGTCTGAACAGTTTCTTGCTAACTTGGAGGGAAAGCTGAACCAACAAACAAGGAACAGTGGAGCAAAGAAGGAAGAGGCAGCTTTTAGAGATTTGGTGTATAGCCCTGCATTTACTCATTTGGGCCAGAACACTCACAAACATTAAGATTGGTTTGATGAAAATGATAGGGAAATTCAGCAGTGGCTAAATGAAAAAAATGAGGACTCCACAGAGTTTACCAACAAGATAATTCCTCTGTCTCTAAGAAGACTCTGTTTAATTCCATCAAAAGTAAAATGCCAGGGTCGGCTAGGTGGCGCAGTGAGTAAGAGCGCCAGCCCCGGAGTCGGGAGGACCCAGGATCAGTTCTGGCCTCAGAAAACGAGCACCCACACATAAATAATGACTGGCCATGTAACCTTGAGCAAGTTACTTAACCCTAATTGCTTTTTAAAAAAAAAGTAAAGTGCAAGCTAGGCTTAGAAACAGGATTCTTGGCTCAGTAAGAAGGCAGATGAGGTTCGATTTTACACTGATAGCAACAATTGGAAGTGCTTTTTATGATGCCTTGAAGACTATTTATGGGCCAAATACCTCTTATGCATTTCAACTACTCAGTACTTGATAGAGTCATACTGATTAGTGATAATGACATGATCCTGACCACATTGTCCTAATGCCAAATGTACATTTACTTAAAAGGCTATTTTATGGAGAACCCACACAAGGCAAGTGCTTATATAGAGGCAGGAAGAAGCAATATAAGAACACTCCCAAAGTATCTTTGAAAAACTTTGGTATCAATTATGAGATTAGGGAGAAGCTGGCAAAAACTGCCTGGCATGGCATGCCCGCCTTAAAGAAGGACCTGTGCTCAGTGAGCAAAGTAGAGTTGCAGTAGCTCAGGAGAAGTGTGAAATGTGCAAATCTGGAGACTTTCATTTCAGATGTTCAAATGGATTATCTGTGCTTGACCTGTGGTAGAACTTTCCGAGCTTGTACTGGTCTGGTAAATCGCGATTGGACGCACTTGACCTCGACATTGTGATGTCATTTTGGTCCTTGCTGAAAATGAAAGACAAACAACAATGCATTCAACATACAGCTATTATCTGACTGGGGAGAGAGGAGGTGAAGTGAGGTGAGGTGAACAGGAAAGAATAACCCAAATGAAAAGGAAGACAGGTTAGCTAAAACCTGTGAAACCAGAGCATGACACCCAATCAGTGTACATCTCATCCAGGGCTAAGAATATAGTAGCATTTACTTTAAAGACATTGCTTTTAGAAAAATGCTACAGAATATAGCCAAAATCAGAAGGAAAACAGAAATTGGGAAAAAATTTATAGATAGTTTCTTAGATAAAGGTCTCATATCTCAAATATACAAAGAACTTGGTAAAAAATCTATAAGAAAATGAATCATTCCCCAGTAGATAAAATGGTCAAAGGATATGAATAGTCTTTAGATAAAAAAATCATAATTTATAGTCATGTGAAAAATGCTCTAAATTGCTATTGATTAGAGAAACGTACATTAAAATAACCTTGAGATACTGTTTTATACTTATCAGATTGGCTAAAACGATTGAAGGGGAAAGTGACAAATGTTGGAGGGGATGTGGAAAAATTGGGACACTACTTCATTATTGGTGGAATTGTGAACTGATCCAACTATTTTGGAGATCAATTTGGAATTATGCCCACAGAGTTATTATACTGCCTATACCCTTTTATATAACAGTATCACTACTAGGTCTGTTTCCCAAGATAACGAGGGGAAAAAGAAAAGAACCTATATGTTCCAAAATATTTATAGCTACTCTCTTTGTGGTAGCAAAGAACTGGAAATTGTGGGGGTTCCCATCAATGGGAGGAATGGCTGAATAAGTCGTGGCATATGATTGTGATGGAATACTACTGTGATGAGCTCAATGTTTCTAGAAAAACATAGACACACGTGCATGAAATAATGAAGAGCTAAATGAGCAGAACCAAGAGAATATTATATACAGTAATAGCAATATTGTTTTAAGAATAACTTTGTGTGACTAAGTTCATTTTGACTATTATAAACACCCAAATTAACTACAAAGGGCATATGAAGGAAGATGCTATCTGCATCCAGAGAAAGAACTGATAGATGTATAGAATGATTTTACACACACACACACACACACACACACACACACACACACACACACACACAGAACCCTGGTGTACTATGCGATGGGAAGGAATAGGGGTTCTGAGAAATATGAGAATTTGGGTGTTAGAGATATTTTTCCTGAAAGGTATTAAATATGTAATAATAATAGTAATGCTGCTGATGATAATTTTCTTGACCTGTCATCAGGAGCTCTGTGTGAAAACTCCTTCCACTGATACAGATTGATAACTTCCTAGATCTCATTGGCTTGTTGTGGGGCCACAAAGAGTTTAAGTGACTTCTCTGTTCACTCAGCCATATTTATCAGTGGCTGAACTTGAGATCTAGGTTTCCTGGTTCTGGTGCCAGACTTCTATCTAGTAGGCCAAACTATTTCTCTATGAGATTTTGAATATGTCAAAATATTTATTTGTGTGGCTATTTTTCACACAAGTTTTAGACTTTATTACCTCAATTTTGTTATAAAATACCTTCCCTTTTATTTTGGGATTATTCTAGACTCCCATGACCAGCATTTATGGGCTCCATTAATTTAGGGTAATTCAAGCCCTAAAGTGTTCTGTGGCTAAATAAATTTGAGAAATGCTACCTTTAAGGTTTAATCAAGTTTAATTATAATAATCACCATTTGTAAGAGAACAAAATCAATCCTGAACTGCTTCCACTACATGTAATATTCAAGTACAAGGAACTGAGGCCAGAACTAACTTTGATCTCTAGGGTAACCATGATACATGGCCTACAACAGTTTTATTTGTGGCAACATGTTGAACCACACTGCCAGTGTGGTTCTGGTGTGGTTCTGAAAAGAAAAGGAAACAGCATTTGTAAGTCATTTTGCAAACTTAAAGAATTATGTAAATACTAGCTATTATTTGTCAAATAATATGAAAGATCGCAGGGTATTTTGTTTCCTCTCTTTCTATTGTTTTTGCAAGAAGAAAGGTGGTTGTTTTGGTTTTTTTTGGGAGGGGGGAGAAGACAGGGCAATTGGGGTTAAGTGATTTGCCCAAAGTCACATGGTTAGCAAGTGTTAAGTGTCTGAGGTCACATTTGAACTCAGGTCCTCCTGACTCCAGGGCCAGTGCTCTATTCACTGTGCCACCTAGCCACTCCCATAGGGTGGTTGCTTTTTGCCAAGAATGCTGACTGAGCACCAGCCTGTCCTTAGTATGAAGCTACCTGCGACTAACCTACAGAAATAAAGCTTTCCCAGGCTTCTGGAGCAGTGTTTCTAAATTGATTCTCACTGTAGAGGTGACTGCTATCAGCAGGGAGAGAAAAAGAGCCTGGGGAGACTACTGTGTTACAGAGGAAATGCAGCCCTGGGGAGTCCAGTTACCTGGGAGGCTTTTCACGTGTATCTAAATCTCTCTTCCTTTGAATTTTGCAGCTATCCCTGGGAGAGTCCAGCTTCACAAGCTGCTGGAAATCTTGAGGTTCCCTGAACAACAAAAGTCTTAGGCAGTGTTAGCCAGCATTGTGGCACCAGTGGCTGCTTCCTTTCCCTCTGATGAGTGATCAATAAGTGTTTATTGAATGATTAATAAGGGTCCTCTAACCTCTGCTTGGTATGGGCCTTCAAAGGTCATAGGACCCTTATCAGTAAACATTTATTAAGCCCCTACTATGAACCAGACATTGTACTAGATGTTGGGGATAAAAGTACAATGAATAGAACAGTCCCTGTCTTAAAGGAGCTTACATTTTAATGGAAAATTTTAAAAGTGCATATATAACAGATATGTATGGTCACATATATGTTTATACACACAGATACATATCTCTCTCGCTGTGTGTCTATATGTAGACACATACGTCCATAGAGAATAAAGACAAAGAGGACAAATACAAATAAAAGTGATAGTTCAGGCTTGTGAAAGTTGAACACAGGTGGTGTGGGAGGAAGGGGTCTAATTGTTGTGATCAGGGAAGCCCTCATGTATACTTCCTCCTTTGTCAGTCTTGTCTGCTCCTAGAGATTAAATTGCCACTTCTACAAATGAATCTGACACCTTTATCTACTTCTGACCTCTCCCTAAGCTCCACTGCTGCATTTCTAATTGCCTAGAAAGACACACTTGAATGTTCCCTCAGCCCCTCAAGCTCAAACTGATTAAAATTGGCCTCATCATTTTCCTTCCCAAACCTTCCCCAGCTGGGAGCAGGAGTGGTCTAAGAGGTACTGTTGCTTAGCTAGTAGGGGTGGTGGTCCTAGGCCTCCATCCTATAGCCTTGGAACCTATATCCTGGAGTCGGCACAACAGTGCGGAAGTCCTCTATTATTAAGCGTCCAGGTTAAGTAGGGAATACTCTTGTCTCTAAGGCTTCTACCGAAACATCTTTACTTTCTTGAATTCTCCATCACTAGGTGTAGGAAGCTGGGGCTCTTGCTTAGGCATCTTGCCTGAGATGGGAAGTTTCCTTTCTCTGGAATCAATCAACCAACCAGCAGAAAAGCATTTATTAAGTACTTACTGCGTACCAGGCTTTGTGCTGGGTTCTGAGATGTAAAGACAGGCAAAACAGTCCCTGCCCTTGTTACCTGTAATACACAGAGATATAGAAAATAAGAATGAATTAGCGTACAAAAATTTTTATAGCAGCTCTTTTTGTGGTGGCAAAGAAATGGAAATCAAAGGGATGCCCATCAATTGGGGAATGGCTGAAGAAGCTGTGGTATATGAATGTAATGGAGTACTATTGTGCTATAAGAAATGAGGAAGATAGACTTTGTAATAACCTGGAAAGACTTATATGAACTGATGCTGAGCGAGAAGAGCAGAACCAGGAAAACATTGTACACATTTACAGACACATTGTATCTGTGATGACTAACTTTAATAGACTTGGCTCTTTCTCAGCAATGCAAGGTTATAAGACAACACCAAAAGACTCATGATGGAAAAGGCTATCCACATCCAGAGAAAGAATTACAGAGTCTAAATGCAGGTTGAAGCAAACTATTTGCTCTCTCTCTCTCTCTCTCTCTCTCTCTCTCTCTCTCTCTCTCTTGTTTTGTTTCTTCTTTCTCATGGTTCATTCCATTGGTTATAATTCTTTACAACTTGACTAGTGTGAAAATATGTTTAACGTGAAGGTATATGTAGAACCTATATTGGATTACATGCTGTCTTGGGGTGGGGAGGAGAATGAGGGAGAGAAAATTTGGAACTCAAAAAGCTTGTGAAACTGAATGTTGCAAACTAAAAATAAATAAACTTAAAAGGAAAAAAATAAAGAATGAATTCGATAGAAAGGGAGGATTGGCCCATAGCTTTGGGGTAAAAGGAAAAACTTACTGGTAAAGATGCATTTGAGCAAAGCCTTGATGGAAACCAGGGTCTATAAAAGGTACAAGTGAGGAGGTATGAGGCACAGCCAGTACAAAGGTACGGACATGGGATGCTGTGTGGCTGTTTATCCTTCATTCTTGAAAAAGACCAATGATATCATGGAGTGATGACTTGCACGTGAATTGGATTTAAGTGAGGCAGAGCTGTGTAAAGTCATCAGCCTCACTCTCTCCTCCAGTCATCAGAGTCCATTGGCAAGACAAAAGTCAAGACAACTTGGGACGCTGTGTACAAGAAACCTCAAGGAGTTGCTTGACTGGAATGTAGACTGCATTGAGAGGTGTAAATTGTAATTTGTCTGGAAAGGTAGGGTGTGGTCAGGTTGTAAAATCTCTTTAAATCCTAGAGGAGTTTATGTTTACTGCTAGAATATATTGTCCCCCCACCTACTGACAAATGCGAAGGTTGGATCTTGCATTGACACAGCTCTCCATTGCAAATGAACACATAAGCATGGTGGACCTCTACGAGCACTGGTGGTCTTGCCTTCTCCATTACTGGCCTTAGGGAGGAGAGAGCTCTAGACCTAGCTCTTTTCAGGGACAGATTTTGCTCCAAAACCTTGTAGAAACTGTACATGCTCTGTCTTGGGTCATTATAATTTGATGAGAAGCATCGTGGGTGTGGTGATTAGAGAACTGGACTAGATAGAACAGTCAGAAAGAGCTGAATTCAAATGTCGCCTCTGATGGGAATTGTTGAACTTTGGACAAATTATTTTATTTTACTATGCTTCAGTTTCTTCACCTGTAAAGTGAAGAGATTGGATTTGAAAGCCTCTAAGACCTCTCCAGGTATAATTCTAGGATCCTATAAACTATGCTAGAACTTCTCTCAGACATTATCTAGAACTAGATTTGGAAACCTCTTTACTCTGGAACCTACTGTCACAAGTAAAAACACTATTTATGGGGTCATATATTTACAGTCAAAAGGGTTGTAAAAGATCAAGTCTAACCTCATCATTCAAAAGATAAGGAAACTGAGGCTCAGAGAAGTGACTTGCCCAAGGTTGCACAGGTATTAAGTATCAGTTACAATTCAAACCCAGGTCCTCTCATTCAGGAGAGCATTCTTTCTAATGTTCCATGCTACCTCTGAATTTATTCTGCCCTCCTTCACTAAGATGCCTGGCCTCTTGCCACCTGGATTTCACCCAGGACAAGAACCTCAGCCATGTGCCCAAAGCCTGTGGCCTGGGCTCTTTGAGTCTCAGTTCACTTACCTATAAAATGAAGGGGTTTGGAGTAGGTTGTCTCTAAAGTCCCTTCCTCTCTAAATCTATGATCCTATGATTTAGGACAGTAGGACCCTAACCCAGACTCTGAGACTTTGCTCTTCCTGTGCTTAGCAAACTCCTAGATCTTCTTCCCCTAATCCCTCTACTTTAGAGTTGCCACCTACCAAAGAGAAAGCCCCCTCCACTGGCCTCCATTCCCAGGTGGCTCATCTCTGCCTAACCCTCTCCCTCCCGAGTTCCTTGTTCCATTTTTGCCTTCCTTTTTCATTGCACCTTATGGAATTATCATTCAGTCGCTTAATGAACTTTTAAAACCCTAGACCTTTTTCTCTTTTCTTTTCACTATTCTCACAAAACCCTTCAGAAGATATTGGATCCCTCTTTAGTACTAGATGTGCCTTCTCTCATGCCTCCTGACACTGAAACAGGAGGAGGAGAAGACTGTGTACTTCCTTGTTCTTCACTGACACCCTGAGACCCTCCTTCTTAGTTGTCACTTGTCATCACTTCCTCTTTTGAGGTTCACTCTTAAAAAAACTAAAAAAATTCCCCCCAAAACTTCCTATCAGGAATCTTCTTGAAGTAATGTATTTGCCTGCAATAATTGTCTTAATTTTCCAGGCAACTCTAAATCTTGTTGGCAGTTTTTCTGTCCAAATCAATCCTTAACCTTGTACTTAATATATCTGTTGGCACTTCCTCAAGCACTCTGACTGCCCAGTTCATCAGCTATTTAAACTCCCATGATTTGTCATTCTATCTCAGATACCCATATGAATCAATCTCTTTTTTACTCACCGAGAGGCAATGTGGTAAGGAAGTTTGCTTTAGAGCCAGGAAGATCTGTATTCAAGTTACTACTGTGAGACATACTGACCTTGTGACCTTGGGCAAGTCACTTAATCTCTGAGTATTCTAGGCAACTTTATGCAGAGGTGGTGACACCATACACTAATAGAGGGAGCTCCTATAGCAGTGAAACCACAAGTCCAGTCTCTATCTCTATTATATTATCCATGAATGGGCTGTCTCCATAATCTGAAACCCTGAAACTCATCTTTGATCATAATCTCCCACAATTCCATCTCTTTCCCTAGTTTACTCCTCTAAAATCTAGCTTGTACTCTCACTTTGATTCTTGGTCATTCCAACCCTTCTTTTCTCACTCAACTTTCCCTTTCTCTGTCCTTATATTTGTCATCTTCTTCACAGTTTTTATCCTAAAAACAAGTTCAGTTATGTTTTTTCCTCAATTCTCTTGCCTATTTGTCTTTTCACTGGTATAGTAGATAAAGTACTGGATTCATAATCCAGAAAGATCCAAGTTGAATTCAGATATTCACAATTGGTGTGACCTTGGTCAAATCTCTATCTTTAGTTTCCTCATCTATAAAATGAGAGACCATTGTACTTGATGGCCTCTAATGGTCCCTTCTAGCTCCATATTGATGCTCCCATGACCTTGAGAAATGCTCATTTTGATTTACTACATCATCTTCATTCTCTATATCCATGCATTGCCAACTACCATTACAGGAAAGACGCACAGCAGGGTCTAATTGCAAATCTGTTACCTAGTCTTAACTGAGATTTCACTGCTACATCAGAATCTTTTCCTTTTTCTTTGTATGACTCTTTGTTCTGAATGTTCTGCTCTTCTTTCTTTGAGGCCCTGTACAACCCATCCATCTCTTTCTTAGCAGAGAGCCTTCCCTTCTACTTTAAGAAAATAAAGATCTTTCATTCTAAAGCTTTTGACACTGTTCACCTGTTGCTAAAACATGATTTTTGAAGCTCCTCCATAATTAGGGAATGCACAATCAAAATCAGGATATACAAAGAATATGTTGTATTTTTATCTAGCATAAATCAGCTTTAGATGAGTAAATTAGGAATTATGAAAAAACATTTCAAATAGAAACTTTAGAGCAAAGATTTAGTATTTTGGGCAGAGGAATGGGGGTGGGGAGCATGTTACCACCATTCTCCATTTCTGGGAAAAAATCATTTTATTCAGGCTTTGTCCATTCTAACCACATTTCTTAGGCATGACACCATTCTTTTTTTTTTTTAGTATGACCTTTTAAAATTATTTTTGCAAATTAACATAGCATGTACAGCAGGATCAGATCTTTAGGTGGGTAGATCAAATAGTTGTCTGGAATCCAGTAAAATGGTAATCATTGACGGTCAGTGTAATCACTGAAGCAAGATCCATAAATATAACTTAGTCCAACTTGATGAAACCAAATATTTTTCGAATGCTGCTGTGAGTACTGGCGGCACATGTTCAGGCCATACTTGAGTATCAAGTATGCTGGTTCAAACAGGCATGGCACAGCAGAGACCCCTGGCCGAATTTGCAGGGGTGACTCCAGTAGAGCTCCTGGTGACCCTTGGTGCCACTAGCAAAGACCAGAGACAAAAATGACACCATTATTCTTAATCACAAAAATTCTGTTTCCTTAACTGAATGCAAAGAATGAATATGCCCAGGTCAATACTCTGCCACTAATACAAACTTAAATCTCAGCAAAGAAGCCCAAGAGTAGGGAAACCCATATGCTCAGGGTATCATGTGACTGTACAAGTCTAGGTTGTGACATCTTTGTTCTCCTTAGGGAACATTTGCATGTAAAATCATCTTCTGGGAGGGCTACTTCTGGTTGTTCCTTTACAACAGTCTCTTGACGGGGCTTTAGGCAGTGTTACTCTCTTTTAGCAAAAGCAGTTTCTTGCATCTACAGAGATATACAGTTTGACTCTCTTGCCTGAGTTCTGAGGAGTTTTTCCTTCTTAAGTCATAGGGGTCAATAAAAGGTCAAGTAAGTCACAGTAAAGGGCAATGCAGACAAACCTCCCATTTCTCCAATCATTTCTGTCCAGCAGTTAAGGATTCTTCTTTTTTTAAATCAACTCTCACCAGCAACACATTTTCCTCCAATCAGTTTAGTTCCTAGTAGCATATGCAAAGACTGTCTTCCTCCAGTCATCTCAACTGGGAGAGCAAAGGGGTTCAGCAACATGTGCTCCGAGCTCTTTCGTCAGCTGATTTTCTATGAGCCCTCTTTTCAGCTGGACTTGGCTCTGGCTCTCATCAAAAAGAAAGATAAAGTTCCTGTTCTGTGCTCTCTACTTCTGCTGACTCCACTTTTGCTTCTTTGGACCATTGCCTAACTTCAGCTTTAAATTATGGTGTCTCTGTCTCTCTCTCTCTTTTAAAGTTATTTAACTCTTTCAGGTAAGAAACTCATCAGATTGTGATATACATAGACTATATACAATTATTCAGTAATTGCCAAGAAAGTTCTAGTTATCAGTTTCCTGGTAATCAATCTCATAATGGTTTTATGTAATATCTGTAAGTAAATGGACTGCTAGCAAACAAAACCCTTTGATAATTTTTTTTTTTACCTTTACTTTGAGGGGTTCTTTCTCTTAGGTCCTCTCAGACCATAGTCTCTTGTCTTATACTTTTCTCTGAGGGGATGTTTTCTTCTCAATACTGAATTTGTCTCCAAGTACTTTTCTCTAAGGAGCTATTTTCTCAGAGGGTCTTCTGAACTATTTGTGTTTCTGTTCCTTTTCACAAATGAAATTATCTAAATCTGAAAGGGTCAGTACCTTACAGAGTTGTCTAAGGACTTGGAGATCACTTTGTCTCAAGTTTTCTGTAAGAGATTCCAATCCTCTTTGCCCAGGTTTATGACCTTTCGGCCTCTGCTATACCTTCATTTTTTGGCTATGGTTTACTCCTGATAACTGCCTGAAACCCTCCCAACTATACATGCATTACTTTATTTCTTGTCTGAATCATAATACCTAATGCTGCACTTAAGACCATGAATCTCACTGAATTTTCATATTGTCATGTTTCTTGTCACCCTCTCTTATCTAGAACCTATGGCCATTCAAGCTAGTTTAAGATAACTTAGCTGCTCTACTCCTATGCCTAAATATTCACAAGAGTTGAGTTCCAATTTGATATTTCCCTGATAAGTGTTCTCTTCTGCTACATAATGTGTTTCTGTCTTGACTGCTTAGCTTACAGGCAATCGTACAGAAAAAAAGAGACATTATATACAAAAGTATTTTGAAATTTATAACAGGCTCTACAAATAAAGGTATTATTAAGACACCAAAATTGCTTAATTTTGAGGCTTTAGGTTTAAAGTCTCTGCTGTAAAATATACTCTCTATATCAATAGTTTTCTAAATTTCAAACTGTATTACTGAGTTTGTGTAAATAAGAGGTATCTATATGTAGCACATGAACATCAATGATGTGGATTTGTTTTAAGAGGGATAAATTTGTAGATGAAACGCAACGTAGTATATTAGACAAGGAACTAGCTATTGAATTGGGCAGACCTGGGTTGAAATTCTGTTTTTGCCACATTCTGGCTAGGTGAATCTCCAAAAGTCACTTAACTTCTCAGAGTTCTAGGCAACTCTCTTAAGAGTCTTTCTTCATTTCCCATGAGCTTCTCTGTTTGGTTTTGACTATGTGAACATCATGGCTCCCCCAAGATAAACTCATAACCCCAAGTCTTGCCATCATAGAGATTGCTTTGGTTTTGGTACTCAACACCTCAGCACCCTCAGTTGCCTCTTTCAGAGTAATAAAAGTCCTCCTAAGGCACCCCGGCTTTGATTCCTTTTGGGTATTGTCTTCTTTCATTAGATTATAAGCTTCTGGAGGGCAGGGACTGTCTTTCTCTTCTCATTTGCATCATTAGCATTTAGCACAGAGTAGGCACTTAACAAATGCTTATTGACTATTATTCACCATATCTTGCACAGGAGGTGCTGATTTATATTGGCAGCAGAACTTTCTCCCTGGGAGCTTCCAACTCTGATGAAATCACAAATATAGTTAAAAACAAACCAACCAACCAAGCAAACACCATAGATGTATGGTATGTCATTTTTATTCTTTCCATCATTCGTACTCTTTGGGGTCCTAGAGTCATTTCCAATCTTCACACCATCTCCCTTCCCCCTTCAGTGGATTGAAACACATGATGTGAGAAGCATGAGCCACCTTTATGGTCAATGCTCATTGTGTTTAAATGATGGCACTGTGTTTATCAGATTGTAGCCATTCCTACTATGTCCCATATGATTGCTTAGAAGCATTTGCCAAATAACCAGTTTTTCCCTATAATGCATTTGGTAGATAATTTGTATCAAAAGCACAAAATGCTGGGGTGGTCTTGGTAAGTCTTAGTGTTAGTTTATGAATTATACTGAAACTAGAGGTCTAAATCCCCTTTAAACTGAGCTCCATACAGATCTAAGCAGGATCACATAGCAAGCAGCTCGAGAAATGTGTAGCTATGGAAACTTAGTAGATGCCAAACATAATGTATAGTCTGTCAACAAAGTATAGTCTGTTCAGTATAACGTAGACTAGGCCAACTTAATGTAGTAGTCTCTCATAGAAATGATGTGAAAGGTTGTATACCTGGTAAAGGAAATGTGTGTCTCAGAAATCATTTATTAGGCACTTACTGGTCTAGAGAATTAAACAATATGGGTGACTCATCTCTTTAATTTTAATAAATATTTAGAATATGGGTGTAGCTAGCTGACAGACTGGGATGATGAAATCTGTTGTGTACTTTACACACCCCAGTGAAAAATCATTTAAGCTGCTGTATTTTGTGACTTGCCTATCCCTAAGATGGCTGTAGAAAATAAAGCTAATTCTTGCTGTCAGAAAAAAAAATAAACAGTCCTATTGTCCTGGTTATGTGGGCCTGCTGTTTCTTCTTGTTTCTCTTCTTGTTCCTGGCCTTGGCTTTTTGGAAGGAAAACTGGTAATGCTTAAACCAGAAAGCTTTTTCACTTTATAACTGTGGAACTTAGATATTTGCTTCAACAAAATGAGAAAGAGTTAGGTCTTGGAATCCATCTTCTGACTCTTACTATAGCTGTGTGGCCCTGGGTACACTTTCTTCATGTGCCTTGGTTTCCTCATTTGTAACATGAGGAGTTGGTCTTGATGACTTCTAATGCCTCTTCCAATTCAAGATCAATGATCCCATCACTCTATTCAGGCTGTGGTTATTGAAGATGGGTACTAAAATTGATCATGGATCCGATATACACTTATGCAATATTTACTGCTTAGAAGGTAGCGTGGTCACTCCAAGCCTCTGTTTCTGTCATTTAAATAATAAGAGAGTTGGAGTCCGGCATAATCCAAGGTTCCATCTCTTATCAGGGATCTTTGTCTTCCCTCTAAAGATCATCAGCATGGAATGGTGACAAATAGAGAATGGTTTCTTCCTTCTCCATTATCCCTCTTCATCCAGTCAGTTGCCAAGTTTTCTTGTTCCATTACATCTCTCATATTCATAACTTTCTCTCTATTCCCAAAGCTGCCACCTAATTCAAGGACTCATTACTGTTTGCATGGATTATTATTTTTTCTATATATTTTTTAATCAGCAAAAATCTGCCTTTTTACCTCCCTCCATCTATTGAGAACATAAGAAAAACAAAACCCTGTTAGAAACATGTAGAGCCAAGTAAAACAGATTTTTACATTGTCCACGTCCAAACAAAAATGATCTCATTCTACATTCTAATTCCCTCGGCTCTATATCAGGAGGTAGGTAGCATGTTTCAGCATTAGTCCTTTGGAATCTACTTGGTCATTATGTTGATAAGAGTTCCCAAGTCCTTCATAGTTGTTTGTCTTATCCATACTGTCATCACTGTCTAAATCATTCCCTTGATTCTGTTCATTTTGGTCTGCATTCATTCATACAAGTTTTCCCAATCATCTCTTTCATACTTTCTTGTGAACAATAGGATCCCATCACATTTGTATATCATAACTTGTTCATTCTCCAGTGTATGGGCACCTCAGATTCCCATTTTTTGCCACAAATATTTCTGTACATCTTTAGTTAGAGTTTGTTTTGCTTAGGACTAATCCCTCCCTTAAACTCCTCACCCTCTGATTTCTGTCTTCTCTTTCCTTCCTATTGCTTTACTGAGTAAAATAAACTGGTGTACATGTGTGCACGTATGTATTCATTCTTCCCTCCTTTGACCAGTCCTTCATTGTCTGGTCTCAGCCTGTTTTCCCAGAATTCATGCATTATTTCATTTCAACTGCCTCACTTGTTCCTCTATGGGATAATTCCATATCACCATGCTTTCCTAAGGTTGTCTCCTCTGCCAGTAAAGCTCACCACCCTCATTTCTACCTTTTAAAATGTCTTCAAATTTCAGCTCAAGGGCTTCCTCCTCCCAGAGACCTTTCTTGATTACCCCCTGCTACTGGCACCATCCTTTCCAAAATTGCTTTGTATTTACTTTGTATATAGTTTGCATTTATTTATATATGTAAACATTGTTTTTCCTAGTGGAATGTAAACTCCCTGAGGGTTGGGACTATTCTGTTTGCATATTTGAATCTCTACTGCCTAGCACAAGGCCTGGCATTAAACCAGCATATATAAAGTGTCTATTATCTTCTAGTCATTGTGGTATGGAATGGAAAAAAAAAAAACAACCTACTACCCAAAATCAAGGAACATCTATTCCACTGTGTGTGTGTTGGGGTGGGGAGTAGCTACAAATCAAATAAGAGAAAATGAAGTGTTTTTGAAAATTTAGACACCACTTCAAAATTATGTAAAAGGGGGACTCTGAATGACCTCTGGAGCACCAGAACCCACAGAATGATACAGAGAAGCTAGCCTCCCACTGAGGACAGCCCAGCAGCCCAGCAGGGAGTGGCCAGAGGAGCACTCTGGGAGTGAAGCCCAGGCCCACATGAGTTGCAGTTTTAGCCCCAGGATGGCCAAACCAGCAGCCAGCTGGAGGGACCCCAGAACACCAGCACCTGTGGCATTCCCAGAATTATCAACACACAGATGCCTAAGACAAAGTGAGAGGTCAGTGCCCTATGGACTTTGGGACTGGTTGGGAGAATGCATCAGCTTCTTCCCCTGGGGGCGAGAAGCAGCTGAGGAGCCAGTGCAGCTTGCTCCACATTCAGCGTTGTAGCTTCAGCTCCTGGCCTGCGAACTATAGGGAGATCAGGTGATCAGTCTGGGGGGTAATCACTCTTGCTTTACCCTTCTTGGCTCTGGATTGCAGTCTGGGGTGGAGGTCTTGGGGTTTGTGACCAGGTTGCCAGAGTGTGTGGAGGGTTCACAGAGGCCACCCAACTAATACCTCTGGAAGATGAGAAAACCCTAGCACTGGGACAGAAGTTCCCCTGGCTGGTGGCAGAGTCCTACTGTGGCAACAAGCCCAACAGTCAAGTAACTGAGTGGCAACATGCCTAGGCAAAGGAAACAAAATAAACAGAAAAATGCAACATTAGACTCCTTTTTGGGGGCAAAGAGGATCAAAGCATGGAACAGGAGGAGGACTGTGAGGTCAGAAATCCTACATCAAAAGCCCCAAATGAAAATAAAAGCTGGCTACAGGCCATAGAGGACCTTAAGAAGCAGATAAGAGAAGTGGCGGAAAAATTGGGAAGAGAAATGAGAAAGATGCAAGAAAAGTATGAAATGAGAGTCAACACCTGATTGAGGAAAATACCACCTTAAAAAACAGCCTAACTCAAATGGCAGAAGAGGCTCAAAAATGCAATGAGGAGAAGAATGCCTTAAAAAGCCAAATTTGCCAGATGGAAAAAGAATCTCAAAAGCTCACTGAGGAGAATCATTCCTTCAGAATTAGACTGGAGCAAATGGAAGCTAGTGACTTTATGAGAAATCAAGATGCTATTAAGCAGATCCAAACAAATGAAAGAATAGAAAGCAATGTGAAATATCCCATGGGAAAAACCACTGACCTGGAAAATAGATCCAGGAGAGATAATCTAAAAATTATTGGACTACCTGAAAACCATGATCAAAGAAAGAATCTAGAAATCATCCTTCAAGAAATTCTTAAGGAAAAATTGCCCTGATATTTTAGATCCAGAGGGCAAAATAGAGGTTGAAAGAATCCACAGATCACCTCCTGAAAAAGATCCCAAAAAGAAAACTCCTAGGAATATTGTAGCCAGGTTCCAGAATTCTCAGATCAAGGAGAGAATATTACAAGCAGCCAGGAAGAAACAATTTCAATATTATGGAAACACAATCAGGATAACACAGGATTTGGCAGCTTCTACACTGAGGGATTGAAGGGCATGGAATATGATATTCTGGAGGGCAAAGGACCTGGTATTAAAACCAAGAATCACCTACCCAGCAAAACTGAGTATTATGTTTCAGGGAAAAATATGGTCATTCAGTGGAATAGAGGACTTTCAAGCATTCTTGAGGAAAAAACCAGAGTTGAATAGAAAATTTGGCATTCAGACACAAGAAGCAAGAGATGCTTGAGAAAGTAAACAGGGAAAATAAATTATAAGAAACTTATCAAAGCTGAACTATGTACAGTCCTACATGGAAAAATGATAACTGTAACTGATGAAACCTTTCTCAGTATGAAAATAGCTGAAGAAAGGTATATGGGCATATCAATACATATGTGAATGTGTATATATGTTTTCAGGAATACATAGATAGAGGGCACAGGTTGAATTTAATGGGAAGGGATGATACTTAAGGGGTGAAATTGAGAGGTGAGAGGGGAACATAATGAGAGGAGATGGGGAGAGACAGAATTGGGTAAACTATCTCATGTAGAAGAGGCAAGGGAAAGTGGTTGCAGGGGAGGGGAAAAACAGGAAGGCAAAAAGGCAAAACCAAAATTTGGCTCAGGGAGAGAATGACATATATATACTAAATGGGATATCTCCCCCTACAGGAGAGTTGGGGGGAGAGGCATGGGGGGGGCGGGGAAGATGATGGAAGGGAAGGCAGGTTGGGCGGGAGGGAAGTTGGAACCACCCACTTTTGAAAAGGGACAGGATAAAAGTGGGACCAGGTGGGAGGTGGGATAGAAGGGAGGGAAATATAGTCAATCTTTTACAATATATCTACTATGGTAATGTTTTGCATAGCTACACATGTACAACATATACTGAATTGCTTATCTTCCCAATAAGAGTGGGTGACAAGGGAGGAAGGGAATGAGTCTGGAATTTGAAGTTTTAAAATCAAATGTTTTAAAATATATAAATTTTAATATATTTTTATAATACTATATTAATACTATTTTACATATAATTGGGAGATAAGATGTGTAGTCACTGGGGCATGGTGATTCACCTTGCCCTACTGGAAAAGTTAAAGGGGGTATGGGAGAAGGGATGGGAGACAGCAGATTGGATGAGATGATATCCTGTCGGACTGCTATTCTGGGGTGGTGGGTAGGGGAAAAATGGGGAAAAAATTGTAACTCAAAATCTGATGGAAATGAATGATGGAAACAAGAAGTTAATAAAGCATTTGAAAAAAAATTTAAACACTTCATATAATTTTTAGTTATTATTGTAATAACTAAATGCCTTTGAATCCTTAAGAGAACAATATATAGTCATTTAAAGTGGAGAATATTATGTATTTATCAAATATGTGTCATATATTAAATTTCACTATGTTATGCTATTGATTTTCAATTTCATGTGCAAATTTTCTATATTTTTATGAAAAGGAAATATTGTGGGCAATGTTTCCATTGTTTATAGAGTCTGCTGAAATAACTGTCAGTTTTTCTTTTTTTATAAAAATTCAAAATAAATTATTATTTTAATTTGGAAGAGACAGAGGTTATGTAGTCTACTTCTCCCCTTATTTTTGTGAACAAGAAAATGGGCTATTTTGGAGGATACTAGCTACCGGAGGACTTAAGATAGGTTCCTTGTAGGAGGCAGCTTTTGTAGAAAGGGAGTATTTAGATAGCACCTACTATTGTTGTAACAGGCTTTCCCATCCTCCAACTTCAGCTCTCCCTCATGAAAGTGAGCAGATGGCCAGGTCAGCTCCACCCACCCCCAACTGATCTCCGCCCTTCCCTAGTCAGCCCACCTTCACAGAGGTAGGCTGGCTTCCGGGTCAGGGAGACTTGGCACCGGCCAGAATTTTGACCAATCTCTGTTTTTGGCCTCTGCAAGTTTCTGCTTACATCATACCTAACCTTTGGCCACGTGGCTTCCCTTTAAAAACTGAGGCTTTACCTGAGATCTCTGCTGTACTACCCGGGACAGTGGGGTTGCACCTTATCAGCCCGCCTTGTGGCCTGATCAGCCAACATGGTATATAATAAAGGGTCTGATTCTAAATTGTCACTTGGAACTTGCTTACCTTTTCTGGGTACAACACTATATGCCAGACAGGGGCAGCTAGGTGGTTCAGTGGATAGATCCCTGAGCTGGGAGTTAGGAAGACCTTAGTTCCAATCCAGTCTCAGACACTTACTTATGACTCTGGGCAAATTATTTTGTCTCAGTTTCCTAATTTATAAAATGGGCTAGAGAAGGAAATGGCAAAACACTCTAGTGTCTTTGCCAAGAAAACTCCACATGGGGTACTTTATAAACATTATCTCATTTGATCTTCATAACAATCTGGGGAGGTAGATGATGTCTCCATTTTGCATTTGAGAAATCTGGCAGAGGTGATATGACTTGCCTAGAGTTGCACAGCTAAGTGTCTGAGGTCAGATTGGAACTCAGGTCTCCCTGATTCCAAGCCTAGAGGTCTAGCTTCTATACCACCTTTCTACCTTGTAGGAGGTAGCCTTAAAAAAAGCTAGCTGTCCTGAGAGATGGGAATGAGGAAAGAGAGAATTCTAGGCATTGGGGACAGTCCATTCAGAGGCATAGAGATTAATACCTGGCTTTAAAATTGATTAAGCAGAATTTGGGATAGGAAGAGAAGTTATGGTATGGTTAATTTACATTAGATCTGAGGATGTGAAATTCCAAAGGTCATATCTTAGTCTGAGTCTTTGTCTAGTTGGAGCTTGGAACAGAGTTTTTGGAGTTTTTCTGACCTTCTTTTCCATCAACTTTTGCATCTGGACTTTGTTGAAAATCCCAGGCCAGGCAAGTCTGCAATAAAATAACACCGGCGCTACCTTATGCAGTGTGACATCATGTCTCCTCTGTTTCTCATTATTGAATAGTTTCACATTTTAGCTCCACATCTCCTTCTCTGCCTCTTCCCACTCCCCAACCGGGTAGTGGCATTATTTTTTATGATAGGATTTTAGAGCCATTAACTTGCATTTTGGGGGAAAAAAAAACCCTTTCTCATTAGGAAATGTTTCCTATCATTTCCTATGCTGTAGACCTACTTCTCCATTGCCAATTTTGGTGCATCACCTAAAAGGCTATTTCCAATGCCTATTGAGAAAAAATATAAACAAAAACAAAACAATTTCGCTTTTTAAACCAGAATGGTACAGAGAGAAGAAGAACGGATTTGGGATGAATCCCACCTCTTCCTCTACCTGTGTACTCTACCTGCTTCTTAGTACTCTGCCATCTTGTCTCTGCCTCCCTTATGTGGATTATTGTGGTAGCATCTTAATTGATCTCTCTCTAGTCTCTTCCCTCTTCATTCTATCTTCCATATAGCTATCGGCATTATTCTTTAAAGCAAACATCTGACCATGTCACTACTTGGCTTAAAAACCTCTAGGGGGTACTGTGGATAGAGCACTGGCCAGGAGTCAGGAGAACCCAAGTTAAAATCCAGCCTCAGATACTTACTAGCCATGTAACCCTGGGCAAGTCACTTACCTTGATTTTAACATTTTGGAGATACTTTCTTCCCTTGTGAAAAGCTACTGTTGATGTAGTACTTTTTTTCCTATATGATTAAAGAAAATTATCACTCATATTTTTTTAAAAAAGACTCATGATATCAATTTGCTGTCAGTTCAGTGGGTAATGTTCTACTTTTAGGAATTGCAAGTTTGAAATGATATGTCAGGGGTGGCTAGGTGGCGCAGTGAGTAGAGTGCTGGCCCTGGAGTCAGAAGGACCTGAGTTCGGATCCAGCCTCAGACACTTAACACACACAAACAAAAACCTAGCCGTGTGACCTTGGGCAAGTTACTTAACCCCAATTGCCCTCCAAAAAAAAAAAAAGCAAAAAAAAGAAATGATATGTCATCTGTCTATGTCAATTTGACATCAGTAATGGTTAAAAACACCTTTTAAAATATTAATGGGTTAGCAATAGTCATGGAAGTATTAGATAAACTTGACTGGTATGTATCAAAAGGTAAGTGGCTTGTTCCTACCCATGACCAGTAAGATAGCAGAGGAGAGGAGGAATGTGAGATACCTAAGTGTTCTTGGGTTTGGGAAATATGGAACTCTCTTGAGTTTTTAAATAGCCCCCATCCCTGCCTATCTGTATTGATGTATACTCATTTTATATCTACTTACATATAAGATATGTGAGCTTCTCCCGACTGTTTTTACCTTTGTATCTCTAGCACATAACACTTTTCCTGACACCAGTAAGTGCTTAATAAGTACTTGAGTGATTACACACACACCTACAAATGTGTATGTTACACATGTATCATTCTAAGAATATAAGTTTCTCCAGTACAGGAACCATTTAGTATTTGTCTTTGTATCCTTGGTACATTGTACAGGGCTTGCCACACAGTAGGTATTCAATATATGCTTGTTGATAGATTAATCCTTCAGGAGAAATTGGTGTCCTTCCATCTTCTCTTGGCTGTGCTACAGGAGAAGTTTAGGAAATGTAGAAAAAAAGACTGCTTTTGCTTTTCTCTGTATCCCCCGTGTAGCATAGTGCCTGGGACATTATATGCACTTGACAAATGCTTGTTGTTGAGGATCATAATGAAAGAGCAGAAGGAGAAAGAGAAAGAGGAGAAAGGAGATGATGACGAGTATGGTGACTCAAGAGTTGGAAGACTTGATTTCAAATCCAATTTACCTGTTCCTTGAGTGAATTTAGGCAAGTCATTTAACCTCCCTGGTTCTCAGTTTCCTCTGTATAAAATGAGGAAGTTGTACTAAATGACCTCTGAGTTCTCTCTAACTCAAAATCTGGGTTTTGATGACTCAGAGAGAGTGTAAATAGCAATTGTTTCTGTTCTGGCCAGAAACCCTGAGGATTACTTCCCCTTACCCCTGTTTGATTTTTTCCCTATTCTCAAGCAGGCAAAGTAGGCCATCTTTTGCCTTATTTCTTACCTAGCCCTAAATCACGGAATGGATGTTGCCTCAGACAAACTGATACCATTGGATCGCCTTTGGATTCAGATGACCTTGGAGGAGAGAGTGAAGCTGATGACTTTGCATTACTTAAATCTAATTCACTTGCAAGTCAAGACATCACACTCTTGATGTCATTGGTCCTCTTCAAGAACAAGGGACAAACAACAATCTGAGCTCAAGATCTATGATCCTCTGGTACTGAAATCACCCCTAAAGAAATGTATATACAAACCAAATGACTGAGTTAGATATAGTTTTACAGAGTTGGTCTGTGGAAGGCTTTCTTTCTTATTTTGAATGAATCCGTGTTTGGTGGATTAGTCCTAGGCAAAATTGTGAATTAAACAAGGTTTGTCCCTGGTATCTCTCTAACCTCTAAATTCTTTCATTTCTTCTGCAGACATTCAATACTCTTGTGCACCTTTGAAATGATGACATAAATGGGACAATAGCAGTTGATTTACAAATCAATGTACATGCAACAATTTAGAAGCACAAACTTATGCCCTTGCCATATGTCTAAAACTATTTTCATGTCATTCTCTACACCATTATCCTGTGGTTACAATTAGATTTTGTTCCTGGCCTAGGAGAAGTTTCCCTGGCAAAGTTTCAGGGAAAATGCTTTTCTCTTGTCAGTTCTTACCTGGTGTTTTTACCTTTATTCTTAAATTACTTCTCTCCCTTATATTTTTCTTATTAATCATTCTTATTTTATATTGATAATACTTATATTTTATAGTAATATTATTGTTATTTTTACATTAAAGTCACCATGACAAGGAATCTATGCAGTTCAATTCTGATTGTATCTCTGTTAGTTATAATGGCCATTGGATTCAAAGCATTTTGAGACCTCCATGAGTTTTAGATTTTCTACCTGTATGGCAGAACAATGGCTACTTAATCCTACCTCACTTATAGGATTCGGTTGAGGGGGGCAGTAGAAGTTAGATTACAAATACTAAGTGTTGGAACCAGTCGTACTGAGGAATTTAGATCAAGGAAACAATAGAAGGAAATCAAACATGTCTGTAGAAAGAAATGATCTTTAGATGTGTCCCTCAGGGAATACTGGTTTTGCCTTTTCTCCTGAAATCACAACCAACTACGCTGGATGGATTAAATTTATTCATTGTGACAGCTCCTCTTTCTCTTCTTCTCTTTCCCCCTCCCTCTGTCTTTCTCAACTACCCCCCAAATATGCACACCTCTCTGGACTCTACATTTTCAATGATTAATTCTGAAACAGATGCCATAAGAGAATCAGAAATTTGAAGGACTAGATTGTAAAGTACATAATGTATTTTAGTCTTCATTTCCCCTAATAGAAGTTGAAATGTTTTATTTTGTTCCACCCCCCCCCTTTAAACACCCCTCCCCCCAAGGCATTCTTTACCTATGGGGGTTGATTACAGAAGCCAATGGGGCTTGGGGCTTTAACTTTTAAAAAAATTATCTTGTTAGTCATCAGACTGAGAGTTGTCCATTTCCATCTGTCTGTGTGTGGTGTTTGAGGCAAAAAAGGGGGGTACCTTGGAAAGGGCCTTGATTAGGAAAAGTTGTTCATGGAAACTGGTGATTACAAATCTTCCATATTTGGAACTGAGAGATAAAGAGCTTTAATACCCTAGCAGAAATAATCCCTCCTTATTCTGTGAACTGTTTAGATGCAGCAAGGCCCCAAGTGTCCTGCTGAGTTAAGTGGGAAGGCCAGAAATACTTGCAATTACCAAGAAGAGGTAGCCAGGATAGGGGGAGGAAGAAAAGTAGATTCAAGACACCTAATCAGTGGAAACTGAGTAGTTTAATGAGCTGGTAATTTACAGCTTTAGGGGTGGTGGTGGTGGAAGGTTGAGAGTATGGAATGGTCTCTGCCAGGAATTGGGCAGGCTCTTTACAATCCCAGAGTTTAATTAAAGCGATGGAGGGTGGATTCGTATAGCCAAACACGTGTGTAATTCCATCTGCTTCGCTCTTGGAACGGGACAGGAAGCAATTGACAGAGCACTTGGGGCCTACATCTGGAAACAACATGTTTCAAAGAGTTTATAAATCCTGTACTCAAGAAAGGAAAAAAAGAGGAAAAGGGAGGGGGGTGATGGCAACAAGGGGGAAGTATATCAAACAACGGCCACTTTCTTTGGGAGATACGCTGTGCAGGTTCTTGTTTTGGTTCAAGGAATACAATTTCTAATGTTGGGATCTGTCACTGATAATAATTGATTAAGGAGGCTTGTGGTCCATGACAGGAGAGCAGGAGGCAGTGCAAGTTTCTCCCCTCCAGAACTTTGTTCCCCACCAATGAGGTTTGAGAGGAACCAGGTTTCTATTCACTCTGCTCAGTCTTTTGTTCTTGAACTACCTAAGGAATCAGCCCAGAGATCAAGGGTGTCTTCTGTTTCCCCATTCTGTTGTTGCTGTAGCCTGCTTCATGGTGATCATTTCTGGACTCTGTTCTTCCTTAATTAGCTCTTCCTTTGTGATTATTTCTGTTTTCTATCTACCATTAGCCCACGAGAGGTGTGTGCTTGTCAGGAAGGGGGCAGGAAGGAGACTTTCTTGTCTCTTGACAACAAGAATGGGAACTTTCCTGAACCTGAAAAAGAATTTTATTTACTTATTTATTTTTGCATCCAGGATTTTTATTGATAGCTATGGAATTAAGCAAATTCATTGATTTGTTCCATGAGGAAACTGTCTACCAATGTAGGTCAGCGTTTGTAGTAGAGATAGGCTCAGAGTTGCCTGAGGGACCTTGAAAGATTAAATAATTTTCCCAAGGTCACCTTAGCTAGTATGTGTCAGAGCTGGAACTTGAATTCAGGTCTTCCTGACTCCTAAGCTAACCTACCTGATGTACACACACACACACACACACACACACACACACACACACACACACACACACACACACACACCTTATTTAAGAACCCTCATTTCATTCTTCATTAGAGAAATCGGATACAGCAGAATGAATGCTGAACCTGGAGTCACAAGACTGACTTGTAATCCCACTTCTTCCACTTACTACTTGTGTGAACTTTCAAAGTCTTTAAACTCAAGTGTCCTTGACCTTAGATTCTTCATTAGCAAAAAGAGGTAGTTGAACTAGGTGAGCTCTTAAGGTGCCTGTGTAAGAACTCCTTTAGCAACTTCCCATAAGTTTTGATGTTTCATTATTGCCATTTTATTTGTAGAAATTCTATATTATTTATAGAATTTGTTCTCTGATCTACCAATTCTTTAGAATTAAATTATTTAGTTTCCAATTAATTTTTAATTCTTTCTTTCAAGGCCTTTTAATGAATATAATTTTTATTGTATTATGATCATGAAATCATATATTTAATATTTCTGCTTTTATTACTGCTCACATTTTTGGTGAGCTCCAATACATGGTCATTTTTAGTAAAGGTGCCCTACATAGTTGATATGCATATACATTTCTTTCTATTCCCATTTAGTAATTGCCAGAGATCTATTATCTGTAAATTTTTTTTTATTAAACAAATGCTTTATTAACTTCTGTTTTACATCATTCATTTCCGCCAGATTTTGAGTTACAATCATTCCCCCCACCCCCGTTATTCCCCTACCCAACCTCCCAGAATAGCAGTCCCACAAGAAATCGCTTCCTCCAATCTGCTCTCTCCCATACCTTCTCCCATACCCCCATCGACTTTTCCATTAGAGGAAGGTGAATCTTTGTGTCCCAATGCCTGCACATCTTATCTCCCAATTATAAGCAAAAGAGTATTAATAATAGTATTTATATATATTTGAAACATTTAATGTTAAGACCTCGACTTTCAGATCCATTTCCTTCCTCCCTTGTCACCCATTCCCTCTGGGGAGATAAGTAATTCAGTATATGTTGTACATGTCTAGCTATGCAAAACATTATCATAGTAGATATATTGTACAAGGCTGTTTACAATTCCCTCCCACTCATCCCACCCCCCACCTGGTCCATTCCCCACATGATCCTGTCCCTCTTCTATAGTGGGTACTTCCAACCACCCCTCCCCCTAAGGATGCCCTCCCATCCATCTTCCCTCCTCTCATCCCCCTTCCCCCTATTCTGCTGCAGGTTGAGATATCCCATTTAGTACGTATGTCATTCTCTCCCTGAACCAAATTCAATGAGAATGTGGTTTTGCCTTTTTGCCTTCCTATTCTTCCCCCCCTTACAACCACTTCTCCTTGCTTCTTCTACATAAGATAGTTTACCCTACCCTGTCTCTCCCCATCTCCCCTGTAAATTTTCTAAAGTTCTGTTCAAGTCTTTAAATTCTTTTTTTTTCTTTTGTTAAAATTTGTCCAACATCCCTTTCAGCTCTAAATCTATGATTCTACTTCTAAAAGCTTGTCATTCACAATACCCATTACTAAACTCTCAGACATCCTCTTCCATGTGTGAAAGTTCAGCCCCAATGCCTTCAATGCTTTCTCTTCTAGCTTGATGAAATAGAGTCTTGAATCTGGAGTCAAAGGGGACTTGAGTCCCATTTACAATCTGTTTGATATTGGGCAAATTCTTTGCCCTTCCTGAGCTTCAGTTTCCCCTTCTATAAAATGAGGGGTTGGACTAGATGACCTTTAGAGATCCGTTCCAGTTATAAATACCTGATCCTCTGGTCTTGTGCTGAGCCAGAAAAATGAATGGTATTCTCCCCCTTTCCCATCATCCATTGTCTTTCTTTGAGAATTGGGAAGTATGTCATGAAATGCTTCCTCTCTTACTTGTCTTCATTTCATCTCTTCCTTCTTCAACAGTATAGTCCAAGAAACTAGGATGAAGCATAGCAAATAGAGTTTGCAGGTTTTCCCTATTATTGGTTATGCTTCATAAAATTTCTCCTCACCCTTTGAATTTAATCCAACAGCTAATTATTAAGTACCTACTATGTTCAAGGAGCAACATGGTTTTCTGGATAGACATCTGACCTTGTACCCTCTGTTTGAGTCCTTCCTTTGTCACATGCTTGCTGAGTAACCCTAGGCAGAATATTTAACCTCAGAGTGCCTCCAGTCAACTCTCTGAGACAATAAATTGCACAACAGGTGCTGACCTGAATTGGTATAGGGAGTTTCTTCATTCATGAATTCCTTTTATTAATAACATCACATGGACACTCTCTATCTTTATGTTCAAGGTATTGTGTTAAATGCCAAGGATACAAAAAATATTGAAAAATCAATCTTTGTTCTCAAGGAGTCTGCTTTCTATTTGGTGGGGTTGGCTGATAATAAAATGTAAAAAAGAGCTCTTAACCTTGTATCTATATACTTAAAAAAAAAGATAACTATTTCAACATAATTAGTTTCTTTAGTAATCTTATGTATTTTAATTTATGCATTTAAAAACATTATTCTGAGGGGCGGCTAGGTGGCACAATGAATAGAGCACTGGCCCTGGAGGCAGGAGGACCTGAGTTCAAATCCAACCTCAGACACTCAACACAAAAACTAACCATGTAACATTGGGCAAGTCACTTAATCCCAATTGCCCTACCTGCCCGCCCCTCCAAAAAGCAAAAATACCAAACCAAACCAAACCAAAACAACAACAACAACAACAACATTATTATGAGAAGGGGTCCATAGGCTTCTATGCCTATGGCCGTAGGCCAAACGGATTTATGATACCAAAAAAATAAAAATCCTTGATGTAAACAGATAAAAATATATGTGATAAGTTGAGAAGGAGGGGTAGTAAGGAAGCACTCACAATAAAGGGAATTGGGAAGGGCTTCTCAGAGAAGACAGCACATGAGCTAAGTAATGAAAGAAAAAGAGTTTTTTAAACTAAAGCTATGAGGAAGGATACTCTCTAAGAAATTCAGATACAGATATAAGGAAGTCAGTGCCTTATATGCAAAAGGAACAGCTTGTACAAAGCATGGTCACAGGATATGAAGTAATAAATCAGGAGAATGGTAAGAAGGCAAGTTTGGATAAGTGATCTTTATCTTCACAGATACTCAATTTGGAGGAATTTTAATTTTTAATTTTAATTTCTTTTCTTAAATGTGCTCCTAAGATACCAGTACATTAAGGTTTGCAGCTTATATAGCCAATCCTCTAATACATCTCTAACTAGAACTTAGATATAGAATTAACATGTAGGTTTTGATAAAAGCATATTGAGCTGTGTCTAATGAATGGGGAAAAATCAAGTGTGTACTACATATTGAGCACTGTGATAACAAATACAAAAGCTGAGAAAGTCTCTTCCCTCATGGAGCTCTAGTCTAATAGGAAGAGACTATGCCTATAGGGGAATGGCAGTAGATTGGTGCCAATCTTTTGAATAGGAATTGCAGTGTTGACTTTTAATTCTATAATTCAAAAGGGGTGGTAGATAGCTACAGAGAGTACTTTGCTGGCCCAGATAGCTGGGGAGTAAAGGGAAGCATGGTTGAAACTCTCCTACACAGAGTAGGCTATATTAGTCAATATGATGTTGCCTCACTCAAAGTGAGAACTCAGAAAGACCTTAGCTTAAAAAGGTCCAGGTCTCGCCATGCATCCTGGGCCATTTCCAGTTATCCTGATCTATATCTGACCATTGGACCCAGATGGCTCTGGAGGAGAGAGGGAGGCTGGTGACCTTGCACAGCCCTCCCTCACTAAAATTCAATTCAATTGCAAGTCACTTTGTCATCTTCCTGATGTCATGGTCCTCTTTGAGAATGAAGGAGAAAAGGACACACAAGTACAAATAATAATTAATTAAGAGGGCAGGGGCTTGTAATGTCAAGCAAAGAAGTACTTAGTGCTTTGTTTCAGCTATTTAATTATTTAGCACCTTGTTTCAATTCAAGTTTCTTTTAAGCCTTGTCCATGATTATATCAAGTCTTTGTTAAGAAATAGAACTTGGCAAGATGGCGGAGTAGAAACAGCTCATCCAAGCCATTCTGCCCCCAGATTCCCCCCAAACTATGTAAAAGGGGACTCTGAACAACTTCTGGAGCCCCAGCAACCACAGAACGACACAGAGAAGCTAACCTCCCGCTGAGGACAGCCCAGCAGCCCTGCAGGAAGGACCAGCGTAGCAGTCTGGGACCTGGCAGCGCGCAGAGCGCGGGAGCCGAGCCGAGCCCAGGTCCGCGTGAGCCGAGGTTTTAGCCCCAGGGTGGCAGGGCCAGCAGCTGGCTGGAGGAACCCCAGAACACCAGGAGCTGTGGCGACTCCATAATTATCAACATAGACATGCCTAGGACAAAGTAAGAGGTTAGTGTCCTATGGACTTTGGGACTGATATTTAGGGAATGCGTCGGCTCCCTCCCCTGGGGGCTAGAAGCCACTGAGGAGACACGCCATTTTGTAGTTTTCAGAGGCATTTCCAGCTCCCAGCCTGCAAATCGCAGGGAGATCCAGGGATCAGTCTTGGGGGGTAATCGCTCTTGCTTTAACCTCCCTGGATCTGGATTGTGATCTAGGGTGGAAGTCCTGGGTGGATTTACAGCTTGCCAGAAACGGAAGTTGCCCCCCACACGTTCGGGACGAAAATTCCTCTATCTGGCCTTAAAGCCATAGTGTGCCAACAAGCCCAAAAGTCAAGTAATTAAGCGGCAACATGCCAAGGCAAAGGAAACAGAAAAATGCAACCCTAGACTCCTATTTTGGGGGCATAGAGCCGGAAAAGGACTGTGAGGTCAGAAGACCTGCTCCAAAAGCCCCAGGGGAAAACATGAGCGGGTTGCAGGCCATAGAGGACCTTAAGAAGGACTTTAAAAATCAAATAAGAGAAGCGGAGGAAAAATTGGAAAGAGAAATGAGAAGGATGCAGGAAAAGTATGAAATGAGGGTCAACAGCCTGATTGAGGAAAACAACACCTTAAAAAATAGACTAACTCAAATGGCAAAGGAGGCCCAAAAGGGCAATGAGGAGAAGAATGCCTTAAAAAGTTGAATTTGCCAGATGGAAAAAGAATCTTAAAAGTTCACTGAGGAGATTCATTCCTTCAGAGTTAGACTGGAGCAAATGGAAGCTAATGATTTTATGAGAAATCAAGATGCTGTTAAGCAGATCCAAACAAATGAAAGATTAGAAGGCAATGTGAAATATCTCATGGGAAAAACCACTGACCTGAAAATAGATCCAGGAGAGACAATTTAAAAATTATTGGACTACCTGAAAGCCATGATCAAAGAAAGAACCTAGAAATCACCCTTCAAGAAATTCTCAAGGAAAATTGCCCTGATGTTTTAGATCCAGAGGGCAAAATAGAGGTTGAAGGAATCCACCAATCACCTCCTGAAAAAGATCCCAAAAAGAAAACCCCCAGGAATATTATAGCCAGGTTCCAGAATCCCCAGATCAAGGAGAAAATACTACAAGCAGCCAGGAAGAAACAATTTCAATATTGTGGAAACACAATCAGAATAGCCCAGGACCTGGCAGCTTCTACACTGAGGGATCGAAGGGCATGGAATATGATATTCCAGAGGGCAAAAGAACTGGGACTGAACCCAAGGGTCACCTACCCTGCAAAACTGACTATTTTGTTTCAGGGGAAAATATGGTCATTCAGTGGAATAGAGGACTTTCAAGCATTCTTGAGGAAAAAACCAGAATTGAATAGAAAATTTGACATCCAGACACAAGAAGGAAGAGATGCCTGAGAAGGTAATCAGGAAAAGAAATCAAAAGGAACTTATCAAAGTTGAACTATTTACATTCCTATATGGAAAAGCAATAACTGTGACTGATGATATCTTTCTCACTATGAAAATAATGGAAGAAGGGGGTGTGGCCATATGAATACATATGTGAATGTGTGTGTATATGGTTACAGTTATATATGGATAGAGGGCATAGGTTGAATTTGTTGGGAAGGAGAATACTCAAGGGATGAAATTATGAGGTGAGAGAGGAAAGTGGCAAGAGGAGATGGGGAGAGACATGGTAGGGTAAACTATCTCATGTAGGGGAAGTGGTTGCAAAGGAGGGGGAGAATAAGGAAGGCTAAAAAGGCAAAACCACATTCACATTGAATTTGGTTCAAGGAGAAAATGACATACATACTAAATGGGATATCTCAACCTGCAGCAGGATAGGGGGAAGGGAGATGAGAGGAGGAATGATGGATGGGAGGGCATCCTTGGGGTGAGGGGAGGTTGGAAGTACCCACTATAGAAGAGGGACAGGATCATGTAGGGAATGGACCAGGTGGGGGGTGGGATGAGTGGGAGGGAATTATAAGCAGCCTTGTACAATATATCTGCTATGATAATGTTTTGCATAGCTAGACATGTACAACATATACTGAATTACTTATCTCCCAAGAGGGAATGGGTGACAAGGGAGGAAGGAAATGGATCTGAAATTCGAGGTCGTAACATTAAATGTTTCAAATATATATATAAATAATACTCTTTTTCTTGTAATAGAGAGATAAGATGTGCAGTCATTGTGGCACAGAGATCCATCTTGCTCTAATGGAAAAGTCAAAGGGGGTATGGAAAAAGGTATGGGAGAGAGCAGATTGGATGAAGGGATATCTTGTAGGACTGCTATTTTGGGGAGGTGGGTAGGGGAAAAATGGGGGGAAATTGTAACTCAAAATCTGGCAGAAATGAATGATGTAAAACAGAAGTTAATAAAGCATTTGTTTAAAATTAAAGAAAAAGAAATAGAACTTGTACCATATACCAAAATCAAGTCTAAATGGGTGCATGATCTAGGTGTAAAGGATGATACTGTAAGCAATTTAGGAAAGCAAGGAATAGTTTACCTGACAGATTTATGGACAGGGGAAGATTTTAGGACCAAACAAGAATTAGAGAGCATTATAAAATGCAAAATGGATAATTTTGATTACATTAAATTGAAAAGCTTCTGTACAAACAAAGCCAATGTAACCAAGATCAAGAGGGAGGTGGGAAATTGGGAAAGAATTTTTACAACCAATGTCTCTGATAAAGGACTCATTTCTAAAATTTATAGAGAATTGAACCAAATCTATATGAATACAAGTCATTCCCCAATTGATAAATGGTCAGGCAGTTTTCAGAGAAAGAAATTAAAGATATCTATAAGCATATGAAGAAATGCTCTAAATCACTATTAATTAGAGAAATGCAAATCAAAACAACTCTGAGATACTCCAGTCAGATTGGCTAAGATGACAAAACAAGAAAGTGACAAATGCTAGAGAGGATGTGGACAAATTGGAACACTAATGCATTGCTGGTGGAGTTGTGAACTTATCCAACCATTCTGGAGAGCAATCTGGAATTATGCCCAAAGGATTATAAATAATTTCATACCCTTTGACCCAGCCATACCACTTCTAGGGTTATATCCCAAAGAGATCATAGAAGTGGGAGGAAGACCCATATGTACAAAAAATATTTTTAGCAGCCCTTTTTGTGGTTGCAAAGAATTGGAAACTAAAGGGGTGCCCATCAATTGGGGAATGGCTAAACAAGTTGTGGTATATGAATGTAATGGAATATTATTGTGCTATAAGAAACGAGGAGGTGACGGATTTCATAATTACCTGGAGAGACTTATACAAACTGATGCTGAGCAAGAAGAGTAGAATCAGAAGAAATTTGTATAGAATCACAGATATACCATATCTGTGATGACCAACTATGACAGACTGGACTCTTTTCAGCAATGCAGTGATATAAGTCAATCCTGAAAGACTCAAGAAAGTGATAAATGCTCCATCCAGAGATAACTAGAAAGAACTGAGCCTGAATCCTGATGGAAGCAAACTAAATGATCTTTTTCTTTTCATTGTTTGTTTTTTTTTTCTTCCTTACCATCTTTCATCCCACCTAGTACAATACGCCTTTGTAATTGGAATAATGCCTAATACGAATGCATTTGCAGATCCTATACTGGACTATATGCTGTCGTCGGGGGAGGGGGGATGGAAGTAAAGGAAATCTGAAAATCAAGGAACTATGGATTTGAATCTTGTTAACTCAAACTAAACTAATAAATTAATTAAAAAAAGAAATAGAACTTGTGAACCTCAAATCTTGTGAACCCCAGAACTTATGAATCACTGTTGCTGATGCAACAGGAAGGGGCAGAAAAGGGAAGAGCTAGTAACCATATATAAGGAGAACCCCAAGCTGGGAAAGAGCAGAACTGAGAAGAGAGCACTTGTGGTGGCAGAATTGAGGATGGGAACTTTGTGATGGCCAGGCACTCTGTTTGTCTGTTCTGTCTGTGTTGACTTGTGTTTGTAATACTTTGTACAGAAGCCCTAGGACCTTACTGGAAGCCCTTAAGGGGGATTTTCTTGTTGTCTGCTTATAGAAGGCCCTGGAGGAGGGTTTCAGAGGCCCTGGGACTTTACTGATGAATTGTGTTGACCTCTTGGACCTTGTTTATGAATCTCTGTTGATTTCACAGGCGGTGAATATTGTTTTGGGTCTGTTAAGCTTTGTCTTTCCAGAAACAGACACTGTGAAGCACTTGAGGTGGATTGGACACTGTGAACTTCAATATGGAATAGAAACTGGAGAAGGAGATGGACAAGGAGTTGAAAGCTGTCTACCTTTGAACCCAGGTGACAGTTGGGTAGATTCAAGTAGGAGCTGGATTCATGGAAGAAGAACCATGGAATTTGGGAGCCAGCCTCGAGTCAACATGAAAAAGACCTCTCCTTGCGTACTTGATGATGACTGAGATGATGATTTACTGTGGCATAGGGGTGGAAAACTTTGACCTTTGTTCTTTGTGTCCCTTAAGGAAGCTTGCTCCTTAGGATGATTGAGTTAAGGATGATTAGAAACTAATCTCCAATCTAGAAGAAAGAAGACTTTTTGACTGAGAAATTAAGACAATATGACCTAGGGGTGGAGAACTTTGACCTTTGTACTTTGTGTCCCTTAAGAGTCCTGCTCCTTAAGGATGATTGAGTTAAGGACTTACTGAATGATATCTTTTGTTTAAAACTGTGTGGTCTCTTTGGTGAAAACTATGTGGTCACTTTAGTGATAAGTTGTTATGTCATAACGTTGTGAATGCTGTACTTTGGTTTCTGTCAATGTTTTGTCTTAGTTTATTATTGAATAAATAGAAAGTTCACTATACTATGTAATCAGAATCTTAGAGCTGTCCATGGCAGCAGTCCTCTGGAAAGCTGCTCGTGCTTGGCTTTACAGGGCTCTAGGGCAGGAGTGACAGAGTATAGAGAGTTAGGTTAGGTCAGGTTCTCCAGGGTACGGTCTCTAGTCTTAGCAACAAGATGGTGCTCTGTTAAGTGCCTGAAGAATAATGTGGTTGGAGGTGGCCTAGATACTGCAGGTTACCTGATAGAATTCAGCAGTAGAAAGCGTAGGTATGTATGCTTTTGTGCCTTTAAATAATTGACTAACACATAGCTTCTCCACTCTCCCCAAGAATGGCCTTCATCATCAGTTTGTATAGCATGTTTTCTTTGCATTCTTGTATATTGTCACCAGGTACAGATATCTCTTTATCCTGGTTATTTTTACCTGTATTCTCCCATAAATCCTCTAAAGAGCACAATCAACTTATTGGAGTTCTTCTGTTTTTTGTAATATTTTGTGAATATGACTTTTACTGGCTATGTGACTTAGCCCCTTAACCTCTCTCAGCCTCATTTTTCCTAATATGTAAAACAAGAGGGCTGAACTTCATGGCCTCCAGGGTCCTCTCCAGTTCTAAATCTATTCCTATGATGTCCCTGCTATTCTTTTTTTTTTTTTTGGAGGGCAATTGGGGTTAAGTAACTTGCCCAAGGTCACATGGCTAGGTTTTTTTGTTTGTGTGTGCATTAAGTATCTGAGGCCGGATCCGAACTCAGGTCCTTCTGTCTCCAGGGCTGACACTCTACTCACTGCGCCATCTAGCTGCCCCGTCCCTGCTATTCATAACTCACACCATATAACTTGCCTGTTTTATATAATTTTTAAAAATTCTAAACTTAAATACCAACAAAAAGAAACTTTCCACAAGCAGTAGAATAGAGAAAAGGATTGTACAAGAAACTGAAAATTTCTGTTATGTATAATTTGCTTTTCTTTTATGATATATAATAAATTCCATCTGTAATTTTCAAAGCTGACCTGCTTATCTTTGATTCTTTCTGGTTTTCCTTCTGTTCTCTTCTGTGCATTAAAAAATGCTTCAGTGACTTCCATCCCTTTGTCCCTCCTGAATGTAAGTAATTGTCAGGAATATATTGCAGCCTTCTAATACTCATAATGACTCTTCCCATTGCCTTTTGGGTCACTAGTAATTTGAATTCTTGTGAAATTGTGGTTTTCTGGGACTCACAAAGGGAATACTTTGTGTTTAAGGTATGGGCTTTTGTGACAGTGAATAACTTAGGATTATTGAAAGTTCTACATATTTTTCCAAATGTTATACAAAAACATTTATTGATTATCTACTGTGTACAGAGCACTATTCTAGGATGGTTTTGTTAAAACATAGTCCCAGTCCTCAGGGAGCTTATAGTCTACTTGAAGATTAGATATCAAAGTAGAGATGATATGAACATTACACTGCAGGTAGGTTAGAGAATAACAAAGTGTAGTGTATCATTTGAGGCTGCTGTTTGTCTTTTTTTTCCAAATGCTTTATTAACTTCTGGTTTACATCATTCATTTCCACCAGATTTTGAGTTACAATTTTCCCCCCATTTTCCCCTACCCACCACCCCAGAATAACAGTCATACAGGATATCACCTCAACCAATTTGCTCTCTCCCATCTCTTCTCCGATACCCCCTTCGACTTTTCTAGTAGGGCAAGATGAATTCCCACTCCCCATTGTCTGCACATCTTATCTCCCAATTATATGCAAAAGAGTATTAATCATAGTATTTATATATTTTTTAAAAATTTGATTTTAAAAGAAAGATAAGCAACTCAGTATATGCTGTACATGTGTAGCTATGCAAAACATTACCATAGTAGATATATTGTAAAAGACTGACTATGTTTCCCTCCCTCCCATCCCACCTTCCACCTAGTTCACTCCCCACCTTGATCCTATCCCTTTTCAAAAGTGGGTGCTTCCAACTTCCCTTCCCCCTAGCCTGCCCTCCCTCCACCACCTTTCCCCCTCCCCCCTCCCCCCATGCTCCTGTAGGGTGGGACACCCTATTTAGTATGCATGACATTCTCTCTCTGGTCCAAATTCAATGAGAATAAGGTTTTGCCTTTTTGCCTTCGTGTTCCTCCCCTCCCCTGCAACCACCTTCCCCTGCCTCCTCTACACCAGACAGTTCACCCCATTGTCTCTCCCCATTACCCCTCACCACATTACTCTCTCAACTCTTAACCTCACCTTTTAAGTATCATCCCTTCCTATTAAATTCGACCTGTGCCCTTTATCTATGTATACCCGAAAACATATATACACACATTCACATATGTATTCATATGCCTATATACCATTCTTCAACTATTTTCATATTGAGAAAAGTTTCATCAGTTATAGTTATTGTTTTTCCCTGTAGGAATGTAAATAGTTCAACTTTGATAAGTTCATATTGATTTCTTTTCCCTGTTTACCTTCTCAAGCATCTGAATGTCAAATTTTCTATTTGTATCTGAATGTCAAATTTTCTATTCAACTCTGGTTTTTTCCTCAAGAATGTTTGAAAGTCCTCTATTCCACTGAATGACCATATTTTCCCCTGAAACAAAATACTCAGTTTTGTTGGTAGGTGATTCTTGGTTTTAATACCAGGTCCTTTGCCCTCCAGAATATCATATTCCATGCCCTTCAATCCCTCAGTGTAGAAGCTGCCAAATCCTGTGTTATCCTGATTGTGTTTTCACAATATTGAAATTGTTTCTTCCTGGCTGCTTGTAATATTCTCTCCTTGATCTGGGAATTCTGGAACCTGGCTATAATGTTCCTAGGAGTTTTCTTTTTGGGATCTTTTTCAGGAGGTGATCTGTGGATTCTTTCAACCTCTATTTTGCCCTCTGGTTCTAAAACATCTGGGCAATTTTCCTTGAGAATTTCTTAAAGGATGGTTTCTAGATTCTTTCTTTGATCATGGTTTTCAGGTAGTCTAATAATTTTTAGATTGTCTCTCCTGGATCTATTTTCCAGGTCAGTGGTTTTTCCCATGGGATATTTCACATTGCCTTCTATTCTTGCATTTTTTTGGATCTGCTTAATAGTTTCTTGATTTCTCATAAAGTCACTAGCTTCCATTTGCTCCAGTCTAATTCTGAAGGAATGATTCTCCTCAGTGAGCTTTTGAGATTCTTTTTCCATCTGGCAAATTTGGCTTTTTAAGGCATTCTTTTCCTCATTGCCTTTTTGAGCCTCTTTTGCCATTTGAGTTAGGCTGTTTTTTAAGGTGTTGTTTTCCTCAGTCAGGTTGTTGACTCTCATTTCATACTTTTCTTGCATCTTTCTCATTTCTCTTCCCAGTTTCCCCCCACTTCTCTTATCTGCTTCTTAAGGTCCTCTATGGCCTGTAGCCAGCTTGTATTTTCATTTGGGGCTTTTGGTGTAGGAGTTCTGACCTCACAGTCCTCCTCCTGTTCCATGCTTTGATCCTCTTTGCCCCCAAAATAGGAGTCTAATATTACATTTTTCTGTTTAGTTTGTTTTCTTTGCCTAGGCATGTTGCCACTCAATTACTTGATGTTTGGGCTTGTTGACACAGTTGCCACTTTGCCAGCAGCCAGGGGAACTTCCGCCCCAAACATCGGGGGTTTTCTCAACTTCCAGAGGTATTAGTTGGGTAGCCTCTGTGAAGCCTCCACACACTCTGGCAAGCTGGTCACACACCCTAAGACCTCCACCCTAGACTGCAATCCAGATCCAAGAAGGTTAAAGCAAGAGTGATTACCCCCCAGACTGATCGCCAGATTCCCCTACAGTTCTCAGGCCAGGAGCTGAAGCTACAACGCTGAATGTGGAGCAAGCTGCACTGGCTCCTCAGCTGCTTCTCGCCCCCAGGGGAAGAAGCTGATGCATTCTCCCAACCAGTCCCAAAGTCCATAGGGCACTGACCTCTCATTTTGTCCTAGGCATCTGTGTGTTGATAATTCTGGGAATGCCACAGGTGCTGGTGTTCTGGGGTCCCTCCTGCCTGCTGCTGGTCTGGCTGTCCTGGGGCTAAAACTGTAACTCATGTGGGCCTGGGCTTCGCTCTCAGAGCTCTGTGCTGGCTGTTCCTTGCCAGGCTGCAGGACTGTCCTCAGCAGGAGGTTAGCTTCTCTGTGTCATTTTGTGGGTTCCGGAGCTCCAGAGATTGTTCATAGTCCCCCTTTTACATAATTTTGAAGTAGTGTGGGCTGGAGCTCCGAGGAAGTGCTGTTTCTACTCCTCCATCTTGATTCTGCCTCCTGTTGTTTGTCTTTTGTTCTTGAAGAAGACCAATGACATCAGGAAAGTGATGTCTTGACTGAGGCAGGGCTGTGCCTTCACTTTCTCCTCCAGAGCCATCTGGGTCCAGTGGCAAAAGATAGATCAGTATTACTGGAGATGGCCCAGGATGCAGTGAGAGACCTTGACCTTTTTAAGCTAAGGTCTTTCCAATGTCTCAGTTTGTCTGAGGCAACACCCATTTAGTGATTAAGGGTAGGTAAGAAATGAAGCAAAAGTAGTCTCTTTTACCTAGTTTAAAAAAAATCAATCTGGGAGGGAAAGACCCTCAGGGTTTCTGGCCAAAATAGAAACAATTGCTATTTACATTCACTCTGAGCCATCAAAACTCAAACAATGACCAAAAAATTCTTGGGCCAACCTATTGTTGTCAGTGAGAGCCAGAGTGATTTGAATTTAAGGTGTGGTCAAAAAGAGTTAATTGTTCCAGTTTTTTTTTTAAATGACAGCATAAATAAGTAGGGAAGAGAAACAAAAAAGGAAATCTAGCCCATAAACCCCAAGATATCTTGACAGGTTTTAGTGATCAAAATTTATATTCCTTTGGGCATAGTGCTCATAGGTAAGGGTATGATTCCCTATGTGAACAGAGGGAGAGGAAGGAGGGAGGGAAAGAGAGATGGAATGGAAGGAAGAAAGGAAGAAACAGCATTGCCCATCTGGAACTGGCCTTTGGGTCCCCAGTGGGGCTACTACTATGACTAACAGTTTGTTGTTTGTCCTTTGTTCTTGAAGAGGACCAATAACATCAGGAAGGTGATATTTTGACTTGCAAGTGAATTGAATTTAAGTGAGGGAGGGGTGTGCAAAGTAACCAGCCTTTCTCCTCCAGAGCCATCTGGGTCCAGGACAACTGGAGATTGCTGTCATCATTTGAGGCAGGAGGGATGTATGAATACTTCATTGAGAAGATGACAGAGTCCAGCTTTAGTGAATAGATAAGAATTAATCAGGTGAGACTGTAGAGGTAGGTCATTACAAGAATAGAGAATGACACAAGCAAAGGTATGAAGGCATAATAGTGTAATTGGGGTAGAGACATGTCTAGTTTGACTGGAATGTGGAATTCATAAGAGAATCATAAGGGATCAGGTTGGTAAGGTGAGGTCATAGGATAACAGATTTGGAAAGAACCTTGGGGATCATCTTGTCCAATCCCTTCACTTACAGATAAGCATCAGAGTCCCACAGAAATCAAATCGTTTGCCTTTGGTCAAACAACTATTAAATAGAAGAGTGGGTTTTGAATGCAGGTCCTTTCATTCCAATCCCAATATTCTTTTCACTGTTTTCTGTTCCCTCCTGTGACACTGGGTTGTGAGAGAACTTAAATTCTAGCAGAAAAGCTTGGACTTTGTGTGGGCAATGGGGAGCCAATGAAGATTTTTGAGCAAGAGAGTGATGTTACTAAATTTATGTATAAAAATATTCTTCTGACAGTGGTATTTAATTCAGGAGTTATTTATTAAGTGCCTACTATGTTTAAGGCACTAAGCAAAAACATTAAGGATGCAAAAACAAAAAAAATGTAAAACAATTCCAGATGTCAAGGAACAATTGAGGGAATACAACACATACCCAGACTAGGAAGTACAAGGGAATTTGAGGAGAAAAAGTACTGATAACTGGAGGGATCAAGAAAGTCTTTCTTTGGGAGGTGACACATAAGTAGAACTTTGAAGGATGCAAATAATTCTTAAGGGGCAAAGGTGAAGAAGGAATATGTCTCAGGCATGAAGATTCCCAGAGGAGATTTAATGCTGAGTGTGGGGAAAAGCAGTAAGTCATTTCAGCTGGAATACAGAGTGTGAAGGAGATGAATGCAGAATAAGCCAGGAAATGTAGTTCACCCCAGATTGTGAAGGGCTTTTTCTGTCAAATTGAGGAATTTGTGATTCATTCTAGAGGCAATAAGGAACTATTGATGATTGTCGAACAAGGGAGGGACATGGTTAGACCTGTACCCTATATATGAAGAATGGAGTGGAAGACAGAAGAGGTAGGCGGTGGAATACCTATAGTCTAGGTCAATGATGATTAGCACTTGTTTTTAAGTGGTGACAGGGCGGCTAGAGAGGAAGGGGCAGAGATCAGGACATTGTTCATCAACAGTGCCTATCCAAAATCCATGTATGTGATCTTGGCTCACTCTATGGTGCAGATTTATAAAAATATGGTTTGTATTCATAGTAATTCTGCACCTAGGAGGCTAGTTAGCCTTAGATGGTTGCTTCTTGTGCACCCAATTAGAAAGCCCAACTCTCAAACAATGGTGCGGGGTGGAGGGTTGGAAGATGCTTCTGGATGTGTTGAGCTCCCAGCCCTGTGCTAGAAAACATTCCTCTTTCCTGTATGATTCCCATTGTGTCTCCTACCACAAACAAAAGGATACTTGGAAACATAAGGAGGAGTTCAGTTACAAGTGTTTAAGAGAAATAATATTAAATGTATTCTTTAACAAAATAAATAGAACACTATTAAGGGAAATTAGAGATAGGGTGGAGTAGGCTTTTATAACTCATTTCTCTCAGTTGGCTTGTTTTTCTCCCAGCTGCTGCTGCTAGAATAAGTGCCTGATTTGGAAAAAAAAAAGTCACATACACCTCCCAATTTGTTGATTTAGAAGTCATTTTTCATGACTTCTAATGGAGGAGAACTGCAGATTGGATAGACACCAGCTACTGCCATGGTGTGGCATGAGATGCTGGCAGGAGGTTACCACCACCTCTCCCTTCCCTCCTTGTTTATCATGTTTGAAAACCTCCTCTTCTCCCTTCATACTATTTACCTTTCCTTTGGTGTCCTCTTTTCATTTTTTATTTTTATTTTTTTTTAAAGCAATTGGGGTTAAGTAACTTGCTTAAGATTACATGGCTAGTCATTATTTATGTGTGGGTGCTCATTTTCTGAGTCCGGTTTCCATCCCGGGTCATCCCAACTCCGAGGCCGGCGCTCTTACTCACTGCGCCACCTAGCTGCCCCTGGTGTCCTCTTCTCAAACTGTGAAGAACGATACATTCCATGGTTGCTGTTGTTGTTGTTTTTTTAAATCTATCTGTTTGTTTGTTGTGGCCGGCAAATTCTTTAGTAGGAGTTCTTACACACATAAACACAGCCACACATATAAGTTGATAGACTCACTCAGTGCCTTGTCCATTCAACTGCTTGTATAATCTGGACATTGTGCACTTCTTAAAAAACTGGTTTTAGGATGTGGTGCGTGCTGAGGACCAGATTCTTTCCGTTTTTGAATTTTGAACGCACCCATTTGTCATCAGCCTTTTATGCAATTTCTTTGTATTTCCCAAATCTCTTTGGTTTACCTTTTGCAAAGCCAGAGTGAAATTCTTACATTGCAAAAGTAATACTCTATACCTATTTACAATGGAAAACAGGGAGTACTCTGTTTACTTCTGTTTTCAATCAACATGAACTGGGAATGTCTCTTAAGGCAAATAAATCTTCACATACATGTCAGAAGATGTCAGTATCTACTCCATGTGGTGCTGGCAGTGAAACCTGATGCAAGAAGTGCTAATGATGTTGGAAGAAAAAAAAGAGAAATTTAATTTTAAGTGGTTAATTTCCCCCTTCCTTGTCTGGTAGCCAACTTCGTTTTGGCATTTTTCTTTGAGTTGTCGTCTTTTTTTCTCTTTTTACTTCAGGAATATTAGGTTTCTAATCTTATTTATTTTGGCTGTGGTAGTGCTGTCATATCCTTTTTCAATACAGGAAGTGACCGAATTAGTTTCAGGTAAAACTGGTTTACTTTTCTTGAAATTTACAGAATCACTAGGGCAAAGAGTTTCCTTTTTCCTAAAGCTGAGAATGCAAACATGTTTTGATTTGTGGATATTGTTTGATTTCATTACACCTCCCACTCTTCAAGTGCTATGTTGGAGAAATTCATTTTAAAAATGAATTTGATTATTTTTCTTTTATATCACAACAATTTCCTCCAGTATCCCTCCCCTCCCGCCAAATCCATCCCATATAAACAAATACTTTTTTTAAGAAAAAAAGGAAAAAATCAGCAAAATTGATCAATATGTAAAAAAAAACAACCCTCTGAAAATATATGCATTATACCATATCTATGAACCTCCCACCTTTACAAAGGTGTGGGGATGTCTTCTCATAATCTCTTCTTAGGAGCCATGCTTATTCTTGATAATTTTGCAACATTCATTTTTGATGATTTTATAGTTGTTTCTAGCTTGACTTCTTTCTTAACTCTGCATCAGTTTTAGATACTTCCTTGAATCATATTCTTCATTTCTTTTTAAATTAAATTTTATGTTTATTTTTACTTTACATCATTCATTTCCACAAGATTTTGAGTTACAAATTTTCTCCACCTTTCCCCTACCTACCACCCCTAAACAGTGATCCCACTGTATACCCCCTCCCCCAATCTGCTCTCTCTTATATCCTCCCCCATACTCCCTCTGACTTTCCAGTAGGGCAAAATGGATCTCTATACCATAGTGCCTGTATATCTTATTTCCCAGTTGCATGTAAAAAAGAATTATATATATATATATATTTTTTTTTTTAAACATCTGATTTTAAAACTTTGAATTCCAGATTCTTTCCCTTCCTCCCTTGTCACCTCCCTTTACTGGGAAGATAAGCAATTGAATATAGGTTGTACATGTGTAGCTACACAAAACATTTCCATAGTGGATATATTGTGAAAGACTGATTATATTTCCCTCCCTCCTATCCCGACCCCCACTTGTTCTATTCTCTACTTTGACCCTGTCCCTTTTCAAAAGTGTGTGCTTCTAATTTCCCTCCCCCCAACCTGCCCTCCTCTCCATCATTCTCCCTCTCATCCTCTTCCCCCTTATTCTCCTGTATGGTGAGATACCCTATTTAGTGTGTAGGTCATTCCCTCCCTAAGCCAAATTCAATGAGAGTAAGGTTGACCCTTTTGCCTTCCTGTTCTCCCTCTCCATTGTAACAGTTTTCACTTACCTCTTCTATATGAGATTATTTACCCCATTCTATCTCTCCCCATCTCCTCTCATTATATTCTTCTCTTGCTTCTCAATTTCACCATTTAAGTATCATCCCTTCCTATTCCATTGGTACTATGCCCTCTGTTTATGTATACCTGTACACATATATACACACACTGACATATGTATTCATCCACCCATTTACCCTCCTATATAGACATATAAATATATTTCCCCTTGATCTGGGAACTCCGGAACCTGGCTACAACATTCCCAGGAGTTTTCCATTTGGGATCCTCTTCAAGAGGTGATCCATGGACTCCCCCAACCTCTACTTTGCCCTCTGGTTCCAAAACATCAGGGCAATTTTCCCTAAGAATTTCTTGAATGATGACCTCTAGGTTCCCCCTTTTATCATGGCCCTCAGGTAGTCCCAAAATTTTTAAATTACCTCTCCTGGATCTATTTTCCAGGTCAGTGGTTTTCCCAATGAGATATTTCACATTGCCTTCTATTTTTTCATTTGTTTGGGTCTATTTAATAGTATCTTGATTTCTCATAAAGTCACTAGCTTCCATTTGCTCCAGTCTCATTCTGAAGGAATGATTCTCTTCAGTGAGTTTTTGAGATTCTTTCTCCATCTGGCAAATTCAGCTTTTTAAGACATTCTTCTCCTCATTGACTTCCCAAGCCTCCCTCACCATTTGAGCTAATCTACCCCTTAAGAAAGAAATGTCAAACCATTGATAAGAAAACCCCAAATGGGGTGACAGAGAGTTGACTTGCTTTTCATGATTTTCTTGCATCATTCTCATTTCTCTTCCCAATTCCTCCTCCACCTCTTCCATTTGGTTTTCAAAATCTTTCCTAAGCTTCTCTATGGCCTGCAACCAGTTTATATTTCTCTTAGAAGCTTTTGGTCAGGAGTTCTGACTTTGTTGTCTTCCTCCTGTTCCATTCTTCTATCCCTTCTGTCCCCAAAATAGGAGTCCAAAGTTGGATTTCTGTGCTTGCTTTGCTTCCCTTACTTGCTCATGTTGCCCCTCAATTACTTGACTTTTGAGCTTTTTGCCACAGTAGAACTCTGTTTCCAGAGAGGAGAACTTTGTCCCAAATCGCTGGGGTTTTCAGAGCTGCCAGAGTTATTAGTTGGCTGTCCTCTCTGAAGCCTCCCCACATTCTGACTAACTGGTCACACACCCCAGGACCTCCACCCTAGACAATGATCCAGATCCAAGCAGGTTAAAGCAAGAGTGATTACCTGGCCCACTATGCACTGCATCATCTAGATGCCCATAAGCCTAGTAGTGGAAGCATAAATTTATTTTTAGCCATTTAGGTGAAATGTGGAGATCCCTCATCTAGCAGATGGCAGTGAAAATGAGGTTTTTTTTTTTTAAAGCAATTGGGGTTAAGTAATTTGCTCAAGGTTATATGGCTAGTTATTTTTATGTGTGGGTGCTAAGTACTGAGGCTGGAACCAATCCTGGGTCATCCCGACTCTGGGGCCAGTGCTCTTACTCACTGTGCTACCTAGCCACCCTGAAGATGAGATTTTACTTATTAAGACTGCCAATGCCTGTCTCTGTCTCTGACTTGATAATTCTGAAATTTTCCAGAAAACCAAAATTTTTCCTGTTTCAGGAATTATTTGGCAGTCAAAATTCCAAACATAGGTAGGTCCTCTAATTAAAAATCCAGCACTCTTTCCACAGCACTTCACCAGCCTAATAGTCCCATAACTTTTAACATCACTACTAGAAGGCATGATCATTAGGAGGAGAACCTGTGGGTGAGGCCCTGGGTTCAGTTATGATGGGAGCTATGGAGATTCTGGAGGTTATAGTACCACTGGTACTTCCTAACCTCCAGTATGTCCTTGATACTTTCCTTGGTGGCAGAGATTCCAAAGCTTTGTCAGAAAGCTGGTGGTCAAGGTCAAAGCTAGATTAAAAAAATAAAGTTCCAAATGTACTTTTCTGTACCATTCAGACAAAGTTCCATGAGACTTAACAATTTTGTTTCTGTTGACCATGGGATTCCCCATGTACATGCCTAGTGTTACTATGAGATAACCAAGCATTTAAATGCTTGTAATATCCAGTTTTTCATAATAATAACAGTAGCCCCACTGGACATCTTGCCATCTCTACCACCATTGTAATCCTACCCCAAATAGCAGTCTTCAGCCTAGATCTTCAGAAAGCATCCCCTCTCTCCAACCTCCTAGCTCTTCTTTAACCCTCAGTTAACCTGTTTTATGTGTGTAGAAATGCTAATTACTGATATATTAATTATATATTACTAATATATATGTATAATATACATGTTATGTATATCTATATACAGTTATATATAATATATAATTATATAATATAGATATTATATGTATTATATATATATTTAAGCTTTGGAAATTAATATACATATATTGTTACCTTTGATCCTGCAAACTACATTAGGTATGTTGTCCATTTTGCAGATGAGGAAACTGAAGATCAAAGAAATGAAATGATTGATCTCTAGTCACAAGGTTTGTGCGTGCTTGGGCTCAGTTTTCTGGCCCCATGAAGAACATTTTTTGCATCCCTCATGGTGCTCCCCATTGAATGCTATGGAAACAGCCTTGCCAGAGTGTTCAGAGCACAGAATCTAGAGAATTTTCCATCTTCACAGTTTTTACAGTGTTTTTGATGCAACCAAAAAGGATCAGAACCCTGTCAACCCATCAAACCCTACTGTGCCTGTTGCCTGTTAGGCTTTGTGTCTTTTAAGGGTATTAGCAGCAATTTTGTTGAAGTGAGTGGAATTGTTAAAATTTTCTCTGTGGGAGCTCGAGTCTCTTTGTTGGATAAGCTTTTGGTCTCTTCTTTGACTAATTCAGAACAATGGGAAGGTCCCTGGTGTTCCTGTGAATTCCACCCCCCATCCCAACCACACTGATTTCTTCTTAAACAACTGTGTCCCCTCCAGATAATGGCACAATATATGATACATTTCTAGGTCAACAGAGATGATTGAGAAATTTGTGACTTTGTCAGATGATGAGAGGGTTTGCCAGAAAGACCAGCTTAGACATATACAGTGTGCCTGAGGCCCAACAAGGGGCAGTAATTGGTTTCAGATGAGTTCTGAACAGCTCTGGAGATAATGTTTAAAATCTCTAAGAGGCTGATTGCAGGAGAGCTGTTTCCAATAAGGTTTTTCTCAGAAACTCCATGATTCCCCTTTCTTTCCCCCTACCTCAGATGCACATGATAGTTCCAGAATGATCTAACAGGTTTGCATAAGAGCCTATAAATCTTGAGATAGTACATAGTCTGTTGTCCTGAATGGGATGACCTATGCAGTCCTTGCAGGATGAGACCCTTGCTGAGAGTGTAAGCCCTTTTACCTCATCAGGCTGATGGAGACTTGTTTTTCCCTGTGAATCAGTGTCTCTCCACCTTGTCATTATTTAAAGAAAAAATTGAGGCTGTAAGACTTTGTGTTCATTCTGATTGTGCTTCTCTTTGTTTAAAGAAATAATTTCTCGTGAATGTTGAATCAACTTTGTATGAGGACCCTAAATCAACCAGTAATCTCTCCCACCCTTTCCTCAATTTTCATCATGTGGGCCTGCCTTTCTATTGTACTTGGCTCACTGGCTTATAGCTGAAAGGTCCTCTAATTCAATCCTTTTCTTTTACAGATGAGAAAACCGAGGGTCCCAAAGTTTAAGTGACTTGGCCAAGGTCACACACATAGTAAGCAGCCTAAACATAATTGAAGCTGAAGTCCTCTGATTACAAATCCAATCATTGCTTTTACAGATGAACCCCCTGAGGATCATGTTAAACCTTTTATGACATTTCTCCCTTTTTCCCTCTCAAGGCTGGTTGCCTTTAACATACATTTAACTTGATTTTCACTTGGATAAAAATATGTTGGGAAAGGAAAGAACCTGAATGTAACTTTCCCTAAGCCCCACATATACTAGACCCTATACCCTAGTAGGGGCCAAACTATCATCATTATTAGTGGTTTGTATTGTTTCCTCCTTGGACTCACAAATTTGTTCCTCTGACTTTTGATCAAAAGAACAATCACTTCAAAGAATCTTCTCTCTCCTTGTCCCTTTCCTTCAAAACTCAGTTTAGATACTACCTCCAATGTGAGTCCTGTTCTGATGACAATAGCTACTCATTGTTTCCTCTGTCAAAAAATATTTTATACTTACTTTGTATTGACTTATTTGTGTATGTGTTGTTTTTCTCTATTAGAATGAAGGTAAGGCCCTTGAAGACAGGGACTGGTTTTTGTCTTTGTCTGTGTCCACGTCAGGACTAGGTACTAAAAAATAATATAAATTTCCCCTCTAAGTAAGGTGGATTTTAGTGTTTGTAAGGTGGATTTTTGTTATGGATATAATGGTTGTTACAGATATAATGGTCTTGTTATGGATATAATGGTGAGGTAAAATAAACTTGTGAGGCTATTGCTAGTAATATGCCTTCCTTGTCTGTTGCCCTGTAAAGCAAGTGAGCACTGGTCAGGAAGTGGGGAGCGCTTAGGGTTGAATGCACAAGCTGGAATGCTGTGTGTGTGCCTTGACCAGCCCCCATCAAGGCTTGGGGGGATTCTTTGTTGGCCTCAACCAAACCTCATTGAGGCTTGAGGTGATTTAGGGGAGTGCACAAGCTGTGCCTGTCTCAATTGTCCCCATTGAGACATAGCGGTAGTTACCCCCCTTCGCACTTGCCTCTATGAGAAGGGTGATTAGGAAATGTTGTAGGAGTTGGTGCTCTCATTATCAGCAACTCCCTTTTGAGAAGATTAGGCTAGAATAAAGTAATATTATTGACCCTTCCAAAACTGTCTTCCTATTTGACCAGATTAAGAGTGAACCTATGCTAGCAGTGCTCCTGTGTAGTAGTGTTTGCCTGTCTTACATTCCTGGTTCCCCAGGAATTTTTTTTTTTTGCTTTTTGGAAGGCAATTGGGGTTAAGTGACTTGCCCAAGGTCACATGGCTCATTTTTATGCTGAGTGTCTGAGGCCAGATTTGAACTCAGGTCACCCTGACTCCAGGGCCGGTGCTCTATTCACTGTGCCACGTAGCTGCCCCTCCTCAGGAATCTTAATTTCTCCTTTCTCCAACCCAGGCTATGTTCCTAGGCTGTCCTTTCACTAATGTTGAATATCTTAGGGACAATAGAAAGCCACTGAAGGTTTTGAGAATAGGAGAGTAACCTGGTCAGACCTGTATCTTAGGAAAATTATTTTAGCTTCTACATGAACAATAGATTTGAGAGGAGAAAAGACTCAATAAGACCAGTCAGCAGGTGGTTACAAAAACCGAGAGATAATTAAGACTGGAATTACTGCATTTCACCAAAACAGCCACTGTTTTGTTTTTATTAACTTTGTCATTACAATAAACATTTATAATAAATGTCAATCCTCCAACCAATATGAAGCAAATATCTTACTTAATCCCTGAAATATTTCCATTGGGAAATATAATAATGAACACATTAACAAAATAAAAAAGACCATGTTTTTTCCATGTGCCCTCCCAAATCTATACTTGTGTACTTGGAATGCCTTTGTGTTTTGAATGTAGTTATAGATAAAGTATACATTGTTCTTATATTTTTCTGGTCTTAATTTGTGTCACTTCCTATAAATCTTCCCAAATTGCCTTATAATCTTAATATGTGACATTAGACAACATGTTCTAGGGAAGTCAGACTTCCACTTTGACCACCATCTGCCCTCAGAACACAGGGGAGACAATCTAAGCTGCTGAATCCAAGAGCCTTGGGAATAGTATCCCCCCCCAATCCCCACAAACCACCAGATCTGCTTCCAGTCTTACTGCCAGCCCCCAGTCTACATAATTAAGCAGAAAAATTATTATATAGAAAAATTATTATTAAGGGGTTCACTTTCCTCACTACCACTAGCAATGTCTACTGACCAACTGCCCCCAACATCTATGAGTCTTTCCTGGCACTGCAGGTGTCTCTAAACCAACAGTCTTCCTAAGAGCCCAGCCATCACTGCCATATCTAGGAAAATAATTCATGTGGAAAAGGACCAGACATCTGCTTTGTTGCTACACCCTAAGGACCATGGTTCCTTACTATCTGACTCAGAGCTGGAACTTTGTTTATGTGTTGTCTCCCCATAGCAGCAAGCACCCCAGCACCCCCAGGGTGGCTGCCAACACAGATTCTTAGATCTGCTTTTCTAAAGGAAAGCAACTCAAAACGGGTTAACAATCTTGCTTTAAACAATCAAACATATCATTTACCTAGTTCAGGGGAAAAAGGTCAGCACCCCAAACTTCAGAGTATACAGACAGGTTACAAGCAGAAGTTACAAGAAGACAAAGAATCATTTCAAGCAGACAGGCCTCCAGCTCTCTGACCATTACATCCATACCTAGTCACAGTTACCAGAGAGGGAAGTATCAACATCTGGGTTTTCAAAGCTGGGGGGCTCTCAATGACTGCCCAGAGTCTCCTGTGGTCAAATCACACAACACTTCTCAAAGTGAGCCCCTAAACAAAGCCTCACATCAGGGTTTATATAGCCTTCTCCTGGCTCAGAGAATATAACAACCCTCTTGATCCACTGCCCAATGAAAAAGCATTCCTTAAAACCAAGCCTCCCCCCACAGGCTCCAGGTGCACTTAAGCCTGTCAAAAAGCCCAGGTGCAGGAAATATCTTAAATTTACATTCCCATAACACTCCCCCATTAGAATGTAAGCTCCTAGCCACCAGTGATTGTCTTTTCTATATGTATCACCTGCACTTAACACTTTAAGTAAATGCTTTTTCATTCATTCATTTGATATAGTGTTCTATTATTTCATTACTTTGATTGTCACGATTTATTGTCTTATACTTTTGTGGTCTTAATTTGTGTCACTTTCTATACATCTTCCCGAATTGCCTTGTAATCTTAATATCTATTTGTCATTTCCCAATCATTAGAAATATGGGTTGTTTCCTGTTGTTGTTTGTACCATTACCAGTAAAACAGCCATGAATATGTACAGATAGAAAGTGATTTCTTTAGGGATAAAATTCCAGATCACTGAGTCAAAGGATATGATCATTTTTGTCACGTATTATGAGACTGTTCTAGAAGACTTATGTGTCACTCTTTTGTCCCAGCAACAAGGTAATAGAGTACTCCTTTTGTAGCAGCTTTGCTAATATTGAATTTCATAATTTTATTTTTTGTTGTTTTTACTAATTTCATGGGGCAGAAGATTATATAATTTTGTTGATTTGTATTCCTCTATATTTTGTTAATTATTAGGGAATATGAACATTTTTTCTTGTTGTTATCAACAATTTGTATTTCTCCTTCAAAAAGTATAAGCTTATGTTATTTGTCTACTGTTATATTGGAGAATTCATGGAAGTTTTAAGTCAGTATGTTTTAATTCCTTGTAAGTCCTTTGCTTGATATATTTACTGCAAATAGTTTTACTCTTATCTGTTTCATTCTCCTTTAGAGCTATTTTATTCAATAAATTTCCTTTATATTTGTATAATCAAACACATTTTGTCTTCAATAATTTTGTTCCCTCATTTTTTTGGTAAAAATGTTCCTCTTGTCCACAAATGAGAAATATATCACTCTTTTTTTTCTTCTAGAATTTTATAATTTGTTTTCATTGCATTGTTGCACAGTTTAATGTAATGTATATATGGTAAATGCCCAATTATCTGAGGTAGAGATTCAAATTCACTTTTTGCTGTGTGACTATCCAATTTCTCCAAAAGCTTTTATTAAATAATGCTTACATTCCCCAGTGTGCTTTAGTCATTGATTTATCATTTCATATATATTAGGATCTATTTTTGGATTGTTTTTCTCTTATGTCCAGTATCATATAGTTACTTATAATTATTGTATTGAAATATGATAGTACAACTGCTCCTTTGTTGAATCCCTGTTTTCATGGTTCCTTTTGATATAATTTCCTATTTTTTCCATTGATTTTGTTACAATTTTACTCTATTAAAGTAACCTCTTGGTATTTTATTTGGTATACTTTACATCTCTAAATTGGTTGTGGAAGTATTGATTTCTACTCTATTTACTTGACCTAAGTAGGAGAAATGCAATTCATCTCATCATTTTATTTGAAAATCATTTTGAAATTTTCTTCATACCATTTTTTTCTCAATAAGTCAATACCCAATTATTTTATGTGTTTTTCTTCTGTTTTAAATGTTATATTTCTTTTTGTAAATAAGTTTTTATCTTTATCTTTGTTAGTGGTAAATAGGTACAATTTAAACTACTTGACCGTGACTATTTAAACAAGAAATGGACAAGCAAAATTGGTCAATGGACTCTGGAAAGGATAGCAAAAGAAAGCGCTCAGAAAGCTTCTTAGTTATCAAACATTTGACTTAATTGACAAATGGAGAGATGACTACCAAAGGCAATTAGACTCTAAACTCATTCAGAAGATCTTATCAAGAAGGATAATGGATCATTATTAAAAAAATAATCTTATAAAGCAGAGAGAAGTATTGGAGTGTAAACCAGGTTAAAGGAAACTTGGCAACTTAGCAAAGTTATCCCTAGGGCATTTGAGGATAAAATGGAGAAAATAACAAAAATGGGGAAGATTTGCAAAAATTATGTTTTTTCTTCATCAAGGAAGATAGAACTATCACATTTGGATTTGGACCCTGCTTATCTATTTCACTAAAGCTATTTATTACTTCAATACATTTGTATTATTTTTAGTTGAATATCTTGGGTTTTCTAGATATATTATCATGGTATCTTCAAATAGAGATATTGTAACAAATAAACACAAACAAGCAAAACAAACTCACTCATTGTTCGTGTCTGAAAATATGTCTCATTCTGCATTAGTTCATGTAAGTCTTCCCAGAAATATGCATGGGTTAGGGACTGGTATAGTTCAAAACTGCTTTCCAGAATGCCCGGACCAATTCATAACTACCTATGTATGTCATTTTCATTGAAACAATTGCTGACTCCTTAATACTTATGACTGGAAGACTCAGGAATTCCAAAGACACACTCATTATACATGAGAGTAAAATTAGCAGGGTTGATCATATGTCTAGGTCAAGCATCAATAACTTCTTTGTTCAAAAGTGCTACTTGTGGGCAAAATTGGTGTCCATGGATGCTACCAGCATAGCTAAGACATAAGAAAGACAGAAAAAGGAGGTAGAGATGGTGCAGGGGACATTATTACATTGATTACTTCTCTTTTGGCATTTTCAATCTTTCTAAATCTTTCTCTTCCTTTAAGGCTTAATTCAAATAATACTTCATCCATAAACCCTCATATGATTCCCTCAATTAGTCTTTTCTCTCACCTCAAATTACTTTATACTTACTAGTGTATATGTATCCTCTCAGAAGAATGTGTGAAATGCTTCTTAAAGGCTGGTCCCTTGCATTTGTTCTTTTTGTATCACTACCCAACACAGTGGCTAAAACATAGCAGGTAACTACAATTATTTATTTATGAATAAAATTGATTAGCAGGTAGGAAATATAATGAAAAAAGAAGAAAGAAAAATGCATATATCCTCAATTACAAATGAGAAAGATATCACAATGAAAACAAAAGAACTTAAGAATATTATCATATTATTGTAAATAGATGTATGCTAATAAATTTGAGAATTCAAAAGAAACAAACAACTATTTACAGAAATGTAAAATGCAAATTTTTAGATGTTGGTACCATCAGTAGATTATTATCAAAGGAAAAAGGGCTTTAAAGAGCTGATTTGCAAAAAAGGTACCTAGATCAAATGTATTCAAAAGTGAATTCTATCATTTAAAAAAAATAAATAAGGCCTAAAATTATGTTGACTATTTCTGAAAATAAAGAATGTAGGCATCCAGTTCCTTCTAGGAGGTAAATATGGTTTTTGTATTTATAGTAGGCAAAGATAAGATAGAAAAAGAAAGTGATTTGTTAATAACATTAGTGTTTATAGATATAAAATTAGTAAATAAAATAATTGCAGATAGAATATGAGTAATTTATGATGTATGGATTGCTATTCCTAAGAGGGAATTAGGGAAACATTCATAAGAAGAAAACATAGAAATGGTATAATTATATCATCAGATGCAGAGAAAACCTTTAAGACAGTATTTATGTAGTATAAAAACATTAAAAATTGTATTAATAGGAGGATTTTTCCTTAATGATTTGAAAAATATGTATATACGTAAATATTTATATACACTTTATACACATATACATACATGCATACATATGAAATCATGAGCTATAAATACTACATGTAAAGGTGAAATAGAGGTATTACCACTAAAAACTAATGCAAAGCTGTACTGTCCATCATCACTGCCTGTGCTCTGCAGAATCATAGCAAAAGCATAGTTTTCTAGCTCATAACAAAAAAAGTTACATAGTATAAACAAGTTAAAGTCATAAGATTTCACAATAAAGAAATTAAAACATCTCTGTTAGAAGATACCATGATTACCATGGTTATATATCTGGAATACCTAAGATACTCAACTGAAAATAATAAAAATATATTGAAATAATATGTAGTGTTAGTGAAATAGCTAAACATTTAGGGAAAAAGCAAAACAGTATGAGCTCCTTGAGAGCAGAGTCTTAGCACTTAGAAAAGTGCCTGGCACATAGTAGGAACTTAATTTATGCTTGTTGATTTGTTGTTGAGAATCTATTTTTTTGGCTACAAAGAATGTTTTCTTAAATTCTAAGAGAAAGAGTCCAGCTTTCTTTAGGATTTTAATTCTTTGACTCTGGAAACTGTGCTCTTAGATCAGAAAAGCAACGGCCCTCTATAATAGTACTTATTTGTCATAGGCTCATAGATTTAGAGCTCGAAGGGATGCCAGAGGCCATCTAATTCAATCACCTCATTTTACAGACAGGGAAACTGAGGCCCAGTTAGAGTGAGTGACTTGTCCAAGTGGTGGAATTTGAACCCAGGACCTCTGAATCAAGTCTCCATTTTATTGTTCTGCCTCCATTTCCAGTCATACTATAGACAGGGGCTCTTTGAGTAAGAGCAAAAAATATTTTCTCTAATACCTTGTGATCTCATTGAGGTGGGACTCCTTCCATTGATGAAGATGACAGCCCATTGATGATTACCCACTGTCTGTCATTCTTGTCCACATGCTTCTATAAAGTCTTCACAGAGGATCTACCAAGCATGCTTAGAGGGCTTTCCTCTAAATCTGGAGTTCTTAACCTCTTTTTTTTTTGGTCTCATAGATACCTCTGGCAGTCTGGTGAGGTCTGTGGACCCCTTTTCCAGAATAATGATGTTTTCTAAACCTATAAAATAATACAAATAGGATTGCAAAAGAAACCAAAGATATTGAAGTACAGTTATCAAAATATTTTTTAAAAAGAAACTTAAGGACCCCAAGTTAAGAACTCCTACTGTTGTGTGAATACTGATGGAATGTTTAGACTGGTCTTGGTCCCTTGGTCTCTTGCTCATGTTCTGCAAATAACCCATATTTTTTCCTCCAAAAAATAACAATAACAAATGTCCAGAGACTGTTTAATTATGACAAGGGAAGTCATTCCCTTTGCTAATTTGAAAGTTTTAAAAATATTATGTTTTTGTTTTCATGACTATTCAAATACTTAAAGGTGATGGGAATATTCAGTTACATTCTTCATTTAGACTGTGGAATTGTGCCTCTATATTTATGGCAATCATATGTTCTGAACTCAAAACTAGGGCACATGGTTTTTTAAAAAATTGATATAATTAGGAAGGAAGGAAAGAAGGAATAAAGGAAATAGGCATTCATTAAATGTCAACTGTGTACCTAACACTATGCTAAGAGTTTTAAAAATGCTATCTCATTTGATTCTTACAACAACCCTGGGAGGTAGGTACTATTATTACCCCCAATTTTACAATTAAGGAGACTGAGGCAGACTGAAGTGAAGTGACCAGCCCAGGGTCATATGGCTAGGAAATGTCCTGCCTCCTATTGTAGTCCTTCCTAGCTCCTCTAGACTGTTTGATAAGATAGATAATAGCTCTGGCCACCACTCATATATACACGTTGTATGCACAACTTCAGGTGTTTTCTTGAATTATTGAGATATTTCCATAGTCTGTGATATTTTTGTCTTTGACTTTCTATGTTCTGTAATATAAATTTTTATTATAGCACTTACTGATTTGATTGAGTTAGGATTTGTTCAAATGTTGGGATTTCTGGGGGGCAATTCAATGGTTTGTGAGTACAATAGAACAGAATACTTAAATTCTGAATTCTCCTGGAAAATTGGGCTGTATGATAGCTGTAGTTATACATCATGTGTGACCCTCCTGGCACTAAAGGGTGTTTGATAGACAATTGATATCTAATAAATATTTGATAATGATGATGGACACCTGTGGTCTAGTGGAAGGAGTACTGGATTTGGGATCAAGAGAACCAGGTACAAATCCTACCTTCATACTGACTGGCCATGTGATTTTGCAAAAGCCCATTAACCTTTCTGACCCTCAGTCTCTGCATCTGTAAAGGATTTATTACTTATTATTATACATATGTGTATTTGTGAGTGTGTGTATATATTTATATGTATGTATATATGTGTGTATGTATTACCTTTATTGCCCTACTTCCCTCACAGATTGGTTAAAAGGATCAAATGAGATAATAAATATTAGCTCTTATGGTTCAAGTGAAAATGTAGCAGGGGATAAAGTGGAACTGGGAAAGACCAGACTTATGACTCTCATCCTTATGAAAAATACTTGTGTTTGGTCTTTATAAAGGACCTTGTGGTTGCTAGGAACCTACAAGGGTTTTTTTTGTCTTATGTGTTCATTTTTCTGTCATGTCAACCCTAACCAGCTGTAGCGCCACTGAGGTAGTATTGTTGTTCAGTTGTGACCCACTCTGTGTCCCCATTTGGGGTTTTCTTGGTAAAGATACTGGAGTTGTTTGTCTTTTCTTCCTCTAGTTCATTTGAAAGATGAGGAAACTGAGGCAAACAGAGCTAATTGACTTGCCCAGGTCGTATACCTAGTATGTGTCTGAGGCCAGATTTGAACTCACAAAGGTGAGTCTTCCTGATTCTAAATTCAGTGCTGTATTTTCTGTGCCACCTAGCTGCCCAGAAGTAGTATTATTCCAGAATTAACAGAAGTGATGTTACTCCTTAATCCCTTCCACCCTGCAAGTGGACTTCAAAATTAGAAACTCTTGTTTTCTTGGCTAACCTCTTGGTTACCGATGTAGGTTAGACACCTTATTTATTGAAACTATAGAATTACCGTTATCTCTTCCAGATTGCAGGGGTTAGTGGCGCAGCACCCCCATGATCTGGAAAATGCACGTAAAATTTTTGACTCTCCCTTCATACCAGAAAAGAAATTTATTTTCTGTTTTTCTTTTACAGGGTGTTTATAGTATTTTATTTTAAAATTTAGGTTAAGTATTTGGTCATAGGCTCTGTGTCATTTGTAGCTTCTACAAAACTCAAAAAATTCCCATTTAATTTCTTTTGTTAGCCTGCTATATATCAAAACTGCAATGGGGACAGTCATGATGTGGAAGGGAAACTGTATTTTGATTCTGAGAACTCAGGTTCATACCTCAGCTCTTCTTTTTACTAGTGTGAGGCCATGAACAAGTCTCTAAATTTCTCAAAGTTTCACTTCCATCATGTGTTAATCAAAAGGGTTTTTCTTGGTTATATATAAAATCCCTTTCAACTCTCCTTTAGTGGACATGATGATAATTTTCTTTCCTCCAGAGAAAAGTTACTGCTGAGACAGAAAGAGATGAGCTTCTCATCTCTGGGTTCTAAGCAATAAACCATACACTCGTCTTCACTGAAGATATCCTGCTCTGCCTAAACTGGCAAGCTATTAATTTATAAAGACCAGCAAAATTCCTGCCTGGGCCTGAAGCATAGATGTCTGGAGAATACAGTACCCACATTCAATCCCCAGCCTCAGACTATAAAATTTCCAGACTATAAAAATTTGTGTTGAGTGCATCTCTTTAGCTGTATTATACAAGTTCCAAACACACTTAAGGGAGAGCAAAGGGCATGAACTGGAACCAGTTTTCATGTGAAGTAGGTCTCTGATTAATATCTCTGGGGCAGCTGGCCAAGGATAAGTCCAGATAAGCTGGCAGGCCCAAAGAACAGAACAGATAAGCCTCCCATATCTTACAGTAGGAAGGAGTTAATGTAATACCAGCATTAGGTTAAATAGGCTAATGTTCTCCGAAGCTCCTGGGACAACATTTCAGTAACTACTAAATGTAATGGGAACTAATTTACATAATTATTCATAATCTACATTATTATAATTTATAATAACAAAGACACTGATTATGCTTATCCATTTCCATTGTAATTAGCATTAATAGCTGATAAAGTTTTTATTTCCAGTAAACTTTGCTGTTATTCAAAACAAGAGGCACAATTAGAGACCACTGAAAACTATGTAATAAAATATGCAATACAATTTAACAGATTATTTTTCTTCTGTTTATTCCTGAAAATGATTTCTAAAAAGTTATTGAATTTCAAGGCAGAAGCATCTTGGATATTACTGAATTGAATAGCTTTGGGCATCATCCAAAGCTTAACTTCTTCAGATTTAGCTGAGGTTTCTGTCTCTTTATGTGTATCTCCTCTCATCTTTCTTTTCCGATGTGGTGGGCTGGAAGATGGACTGGGTTTGGGGTCAGAAGACCAATCTTCAGATCCTGGCTCTTTTACTTATCACTGGAGGGACTCTGGGCAAGTCACTTAACCTCTTTGACCTTAGTTTCCCCATCTTTAAAATGAGAAGGTTGGACTTAATAACTTTGAAGTTCTTTTCAAGCTCTAAATCTAATGATTTTGTGAAAAAAACAAAAGCAAAAACAAAATCTCATTTCTGTTCCTGGTAGAATTTTGAGCTACAGTTGGGAATTTAGACAACTGGAGGGGTGAATCCAGGGAAATTTTAACCCTACTCAAATCACGTAGCACCTCTTTTCTTCTCCAGCACTTAGCACCATGCCTGGCACATAGGAAGCACTTAATAAATCTTTTAAAAAATTTTAATGTTTATTTTTAGTTTACATAATTTATTTCCACAAGATTTTGAGTTACAAATTTTCTCCACCTTTCCCCTACCTACCACCCCTAAACAATGATCCCACTGTATACCCCCTCCCCCAATCTGCTCTCTCTTATATTGTCCCCCATTCCCCCTCTGACTTTCCAGTAGGGCAAGATGGATCTCTATACCCCAGGGCCTGTTTATCTTATTTCCCAGTTGCATGTAAAAAAAATAATAATTTTTTAAAATATTTGATTTCAAAACTTTGAATTCCAGATTCTTTCCCTTCTTCCCTTGTCACCCAACCTTACTGGGAATACAGGCAGGCAATTCAATATAGGTTGTACACTTGTAGCTACGAAAAACATTTCCATAGTGGATATATTGTGAAAGACTGACTATATTTCCGTCCATCCAATCCCGACCTCTACTTGTTCTATTGTCTACTTTGACCCTGTCCCTTTTCAAAAGTGTGTGCTTCTAACTTCCCTTCCCCCTAACCTACGCCCCCTCTGTTATCCCCACTCTCATCCCCTTCCCCCCTACTCTCCTGTTGGGTGAGATACCTTATTTAGTGTGTATGTCATTCCCTCCCTGAGCCAAATTCAATGAGAGTAAGGTTGACCCATTCCCTTTTGCCTTCCTGTTATTCTCCTCCATTGTACCCATTTTCCCTTGCCTCTTCTATATGAGATAGTTTACCCCATTCTGTCTCTCCCCATCTCCTCTCATTATATTCCTCTCTCACCTCTCAATTTCACCCTTTTAAGTGTCATCCCTTCCTATTCCATTGGTCCTGTGCCCTCTGTCTATGTGTGCCTGTACACATATATATACACACTCACATATGTATTCATATGCCCATATATACTCCTACATATATATATAATATATATACATACATACATATATATATATATATATATATATACATATATATATATATATATGCCCCAAACAACTCTAAGACCACAAGTTGCAGATCCATACTAGTTGAGGGAGTTTCATCTCTAGGAGTTCCCCAAATCAATGAATTAGTAAGTATTTATTAAATGTATGTTGTACCAGGCCCAGTGCTAGGTACTGGGAATTTAAATATAGTGAATGAAGTAACTCCCAATTTTTCCTCCACTTCTTTTATTTGATTTTCAAAATCCTCCTTAAGAGGAAGCTAAGTGGTACAGTGAATAGAACACTGGCCTTGGAGTCAGGAGGACCTGAGTTTGAATCTGATCTCAGACACTTAACACAAAAACTAGCCATGTGACCCTGGGCAAGTCACTTAACCCAAATTGCCCTGCCTTACCCCCTCCAAAAAATAACCATAAAATCCTTCTTAAGCTCCTCTATGGCTTGTAATCAGTTCATATTTTTCTTGGAAGCTTTTGGTATAGGAGTTCTGACTTCACCATCTTCCTCTTGTTCCATGCTTTGATCCTTTTTGTCCCCAAAATAGGAATCTAAAGTTCGATTGCTGTGCTTGCTTTGCTTCCTTTGCTTGCTCATGTTGCCACTCAATTACTTGACTTTTGAGCTTTTTGCCACAGTAGGACTATGCCTCCAGAGAGGAAAGCCTTGTCCCAGATTGCTGTGGTTTTCACAGCTGCCAGATCTATTAGTTGGCTGCCTTCTCAGAAGCCTCCATAGGCTCTGGCACCTGGTCACATACCCCAGGACCTCCACCATAAACAGAAATCCATATCCAAGCAGGTTAAAACAAGACCTCAGATGGGTTGCTTGGTCCCCCTAAAATCTGCAGGCCAGGAGCTCTGAAGCAGCCACACTGTGGTGGCCACAGTGCCCCAGCTGCTTCTTCCTTTGGGGGCAAAGGCCAGACACTCTCAGAACCCCTGTTCCCAAAGTCCACACTGACCTCTCCCTTTGTCTTTGGCATTTATGGGTTGATAATTCTGGAAATCATTACAGCTGCAGGTGATCCACTCTCCTGCTGCAGCTGCTGGTTAGGAGCCTCCCTGAGGCTAAAGCCGCAGGCTCACTCAGGGCTGGGTTTGGCTCCCAGTGTGCTGTGATGGACCCTTCCTGTCTGCTTGCCAGGTTGCCTTCAGCGGGAGATTTGTTTCCCTTTGTCACTTTGTGGTTTCTGTAGCCCTAAAATTTATTTAGAGTCAATTTTATAGGTATTTTAGGTGGTTATGGGGGGAATGCAGGGATTTTCCTGCTTCTATGCCACCATCTTGGCTCTGCCCATCAATAAATCTTTATTGATTGATTCTCTACAATCTTTCAAAGATCACTGATAATGGTTCAGCAATCCCACTTGCCAACTCTTTTAGTATCCTGGGATGTGGTCCATCTGGGTCAAATGGTTTGACTTTCTTAATACCTCCTCATTTGGTGATGGGGAGGGGATATTAATTCTCTGGGGGCCATCAACTAAGCCTCAAAATCAAGATGATGTGATTTCAAATCTCAGTTCTGACATACTGGTTGCTTGACTCTAAGCAAGTCACTTGCACAAAATGATGAAGAGTGAAGTGAGTAGAACCATGAGAGCATTGTATACAATAACAACAGTATTGTTTTAAGAATGACTTTGAGGGACTGAGTCATTTTGATTATTATAGATACACAATTAAAAATAAAAGACATATGAAAAAAGAGGCTTTCTGTATCCAGAGAAAGAACTGATAAATAGAAGCATGCATAGAATCATTTTACATACATACATATGTGTGTATATACATACATACATATATATGCATATGTGTCTAATGATAGCCATCTCTAGGGTGTTGGGGTAGGGGAGGGGAGGAAAAAAGATATTTACGTTATAGCTTTGCTGACTATATGGAGGGAATGGCAACTTGTACATGATAGATTTGTAGTTTCATGTACAATCATCTATTTTATTCTACTGTTATAGAAATGCTTATTTTGTTCTGTGGATTGAAAATAAAATAATTTTTTTAAAAAAAGGACATTACCAATAACCTAGATAAGAAGGAATTAGGTCATGAAATCAGAAATCTGGTCCAAGAAAAATTCTTAACCATTTAAATTTTATTCTTCTCATTTTGAAGAGCCTCGCTAAAGAAATAAAACAAGACTCAAACAGCCATTTCTCTGGTATTTCTTATCATTGTCCAATCCACCTTAAACTGCAGTCTTATCTTTGATCTTATTCTTTTCCCAATATAATTTTGAAAAACCAAACCCAACAACCCTTTTGATTATCCTTGGCTTCCTCATCAGCCTTTTCCCCTTCTAAGCTTTCAAACTTCTGTTATTATCTCTGACATCTCTTCCAACTTAAATCCTATGATCCTTTGATTCTGTTCCATGAGGTCAATTACTCAACCAACAAATTATTAAGTTTTTACTATGTTCCAAATATCATGCTGTGTACTAGGGATGTAAGTACCAAGAATAAAACAATTCAAACTCTTAAGGATCTTATAGTCTAATTCCTTTTCTTCGTGACAATCCTACAAATACTTGAAGGCAGCTACTGTGTCACCACTGATTTTTTTCTCTTCTTCAGGCTAAATGCTTCCATTTCTTTCAATAGATCTTTGTGTAGTATTTTCCTTAGGCCCCTCACAATTATTATAATCTTCCTCTGGACCCATTTCAGTTACTCAATTTCCTTCCTAAAGTGTGGTACCAGAAACTCATCCTAGTACTCAAGAAGTGGTCTGAGCAGGGCACAGCTGAGGAGGACTTTTGTCTCACTCGTTATTTACTGGGGGTATGTGAAAGATTCCACAGAGAGGCATTGTGCTGGAATGGATAGAGGGCTGACCTCAGAGTCAGCAAGACCTTGCATTAAGGCTTGCGCCTGCTATATACTGGCCATATGTCCCTGGGAAGATCACTTAACTTTTTAGTGCTCTGGGCAGCTCTCTAAGACCATAAATTGCAGAGGAGTCTGCCTGCATTGGTTCCTCACCAGGAGCTCCCTACATGAATTAAATCACAGGTCCATGCATTAGTTCTCTTGGCTGACATCATTCTGTTGACCACACTGAACTTGTAGTCTAGTGAAGACCCCTGGCCCCACCCAGATATTTTTCCACATAAACTGTCTAGCCACATCTCCATTTGTCTGTACTTGTACAGCTGGTTCTTTAAATCCTAGGACTTTATCCCTATTACATTTCATCTTATTAGATTCAATCCATCATTAAAATCTAAAGCCTTTTAATTGCATTTTGGAACTCAATTTTGTTGTCTAATACGCTAGATTTCCCTCCTAGTTTTGTCTGATCTGCAAAATTGACAGGTGTATCATCTCTGCCTTTGGCCAAGTTACTGACAGTGTTGAACAGCCTAGGACCAGGGACAGATGTCTAGGGTACTCTGCTCGAAACTTTCCCCAGGATGACATTAATCCATTAATGATTATACTCTGGGTCCATTCATTCATCCAGTTCCAAATTAACGTCATTCTTTTCCCATCTAGTCCACTTTTCCCCATCTTGTTCACTAAACTAGTGTGAGAAACTTCACCAAATGTTTGATGGAATCTAGATATTTTGGCATTTCACTGATTTATCAGTGTTACAATCCTTAATTACAATTAAGAAAGGAAATATGAAAGTCTGACATGATTTGGTCTTCAAGAACCCATGCCGCCTCTTGGTGATTACTACATCCCTGTCTAAATGTTCATAATCCATTAAATAACATGACTTTGAATATCCTTTTTGTACGCAGATTGGTCTATCTGCCTGTTTCTAGGGTTATGGTATTTCTCCTCTGTTCAGTGACTTTCCAAAGATCACTACCTGTGATTCATTAATCACTTCCAGAAATTTCTTTTGGTTCCCTGGGTTCTAGTTCATTTGAACCTGGGACCTTGAGTACATTGGGATGAACTAACTGTTGTTCAATCATTTTTTTCAGTTGTGTCTGACTCTTTGTGACTCTACTTGGGGTTTTCTTGGCAAAGATAATGGACTATTTGCTATTTCCTCCTCTAGCTCATTTTACAGATGAGGAACAGAGGCCAACTGGATTAAGTGATTTGCCCAGGGCCACGATGTTAGTAAGTGTCTGAGGCCAGATTTGAACTCAGAAACATGAGTCTTCCTGACTCAAAGCCCAACACTCTATCCACTGCATCACCCAGCTACCCTGGAGAGAACTAGATATTCTCTAACTATTTCCTCATTTATTTTGTTAACTCAATTAACTTTTTTTTTCTTCTTTGTTGCCCAGACTAAATATTACTCCTCTTAATAGAACAAATAGAATTATGGAAGTCTTGTTCATTGGAAGATAAGGTAAAAGCTCATTTATTAGAACTGAGACACTGAGAGGCAGAATCCCAGATTGAGGTAGTAATAATAACATTTGGAGATGAGAATGGTAGTGGGCCAGGGGGTTAGTAGGCAGGGTGATGGAGAAATGGCCAGGAAGTTGTAATTTTATTATAATTTTCTCATCTACTCCAAACAATGGTTCTGTCCTTTCTTTAATTTCCCTCACGTTGTCAGCACAACATAAAAGCTTATTTAGTTGTCTTTCGGGCCTCATTGATAGCCTCAGAAGTTTCTAATCCTCACTTCTCCTGATGATGTTCCTATATGACCATAATACTCTTTACTCTCACCTAAGTGACCTGACCTTACTTCCCTCTTTTGGATGTGCCTTTTACTCAGTCTCTTTAGTCTGTTCCCTCCTTTCTTATCCTTCAGAATAATTTCTGTTTGTTCATTAAAAATTCTGTTCTTGAGAATATGTGACCCTTGGACCTTTCCAAGTTTTAGGATATGGAATCCTATAATTGTTTTTCAAAATTTAAAAGTTCTGCTCCCTTAAAATCTAGAGTGTGACAGTATCCTAGCCTTTCTCCTTCTTGTGTAATATAAGCTATAAAATGGAGTGATGACTTCCTCCAGCCATTTCTATTTCAACGCCCACCTATTCCTTCACATTTATCAGATGTATATTCCTCTACCTTTTGAGAGATGAAATTATTGTCAAGCCAAAAATTTATCAGCTGCTCTGCTGGAGTTTTTGCTCCAGCAGATGTCTAGACATATTCAATTATCACTAACCAGATTTGTGATATGTTTCTGCAACTCCTCCAACATTGGAGGAGTTTTGGCCAGTAGTCTATAATATAATCCCATCATGATATTATTTGCTTAGTTCTCCATCTTGACCCCATTCTCTCTATCATGTTTTCTCCCTGTGGTCCATCTATCTCTTTCCATAAATGTATATTCTTAATATTTAAGGCTCAACTAGACTGCAGGGATCAAGTAGTCTAACCCTCTCATTTTGTGGAGGGACAACCTGAGGCCCAGAGAAGTTGAAAAACTTGCTCAAAATTACTAAAATGTAAGTGGCAGAGTTAGGATTGGACTCTAGGTCCTTTGGGTCTACCTTCAGGACTTTTTTTACTCCTGGGTCTTTGAAATAACCTATAGCTGTATACCATTCCATGGGGCAAGCTAGGTGGCTCAGTGAATAGAAGGCTGGGCCTACAGTTGGAAGGACTCATCTTTGGGAATTCAAATCTGGCCTCAGACACTTACTAGCTTCGTGACCTAGTGTAAGCCACTTAACCCTGTTTGCCTCAGTTTCCTCATCTATACTGTCGAAGGAAATGGCAACCCAATCCAGTATCTTTGCCAAGAAATCCCAAAATGGGGCTATGAAGTGTCACACACAACTGACAATGATTGAACTGAACTGGATTGATGCCATTATATGGCTACTCAAATCATGGATCACATTCCATCAAATATCAGTGATACCTATGAGATCCAATTTATGTTAAGATGCCTAGTTTTGCCTTCTTTGTTACCCATTTTCTGTGCATTTATGTATAGACATAAGAGAACATGTGTCTTATTACTCTCCCTCTTATTGGATATTGTCTCCTATAACTTACTGACTCTCTCCACTAATATTCTTCTTATGCCTTGCCAACTAAACTCTGTTGTCTGGTTTGTCAAGTTCTATGTGGATATTTTTTTACTTAGTTTTCCATTTTTATTTTAAATTCCCCTTGATCCTATTTAAAAACCCCCAGATGAATATATTTTCCCTGGCTCTAACTAGATTTGCTCCATCCCTGGCCAAGAATCTATCATTTATATATGCAAAGTCATGGTTCAGAAATCCATTATTAGATACAATCTTCTTAATGAACTCTTCACTTTCCTAATTGACCTTTCTCTTCTGAAACCAGTGATGAAAACACCACCTGTGGCCTGAAGGTCTTTAGTTTCTTGTACAGGACTTCATAATTCATCTAATAATTTCTACATTTTTAAGATCAACATCATTTGTCCTCATATGATTCTGAAAACAGCGGTTTTATATATATATTTCCTTCATTCCCTAGGTATACATCCTGAGAAGATGATAGTGTACACCATTATTACTCATATCAGCTTGACAGAAGCCTTTTTAAGCTACCAGCACAGCTTTTTTCTTCTTCTTTGACCAATGTTGGATGGCCTCTCCTCTCCTTTGGTGACACTTTCCTGGATTTCAGTCTTCATTCCTAGGATAAAAAGCTGTTTCTTCTATAGTCTAGCTACATCCCTTATGGGAGGAGCCTAACACCAATTGCTAAGTCCTAAGTATTCAAAGATGTGTCTTTGTGGCTTATTTTTCCATCTTCAACCTTCTTCTTTCTTTTTCTTAACATATTATTCTCTTATTTGTTTTCTCTTTGAAGCACTTCTTTAAAAAATTTTCTTAAATTAACAAGGATTTTAATTTTTCTCACTCTGTTCCCTAGGTGGGGAAGGGGAAATAAAAGTACAAAACCCTTGTAAAAAATAATCATAGTTAAACAAAACAAATCCACATATTGGCCATGTCCAGAAATACATATTTCATTCTTTATCTTGAGTCTATCATCTTGGTCAGGAGGCAGGTAGTGTCTGTTATTCATTAGTCCTCTTGGTTTATGGTTGATCATTAATATCCATTTTTATAAAGTTGCTGTTATAATATAGACTGACATCCTGGTTCTGCTCATTTCTCTTGGCATTGGCTCATATAAGTCTTCCCAGGTTTCTCTGAAACCTTCCCTTTCATCATTTCTTACAGTAACATTCCATTACGTCCATAATTTGTTCAGCCATTCCCAAGTTGATGGGCACCCTTTTAATTTCTAGTTCCTTGTCAACACACACACACACACACACACACACACACACACACACACATTGCTAGAAATATTTTTCTACATATAGATCCTTTTCCTTTTTCTCTGATCTCTTTGGGGTGTAAGCCTAGTAGTGGTACCATTGGGTCAAAAAATATTCACAGTTCAGTGACTTTTGGGGTATAGTTCCAGATTGCTTTCCAGAATGGCTGGATCAGTTTATAGCTTCCACAAAAGTGAGTTCATTCAATACTTTCAAGGAATGCTTAATTTTTCCTGATAATTTGGTGAGTGGAAAGGTTTTACTCTAGCCAGGGATTCTTAATCAGTACAATGAACTTAAAAAATTATGAACTTAGAAAAATCAATAATTGTATTTCAATATAATTAGTTTTTTTAGTAATCCTGTGTATTTTATTCTATATACTTGAAAATATTGTTCTGAAAAGGGGTTCACAGGCTTCACCAGACCACCAAAGAGATTCATGATACAAAAAGGTTAAAGACCCCTGGCCTAGACCTTTTATTTTCTCCTCTAGTAAAGAGACAAATTTATATTTTTTAAAAGCTGGTCAAGCTGATCAAGGTTAAGAAAGTTGCTTTAAGCACAAGTTTTGCATCTATCAAAAACAGTCCTCAAAGTGTTGCTTTAGAAGGAAAGGAAATGTCAACAGATCTTTCCCTGCAGGAGGCCTGGAGGATGTCTGAATTAGATATTTTTTTCCTATTTATTTTCTTCCAACAGAGTTAATGGCATGGAGCAGCATGCAAATTTACAGGCTACAAAAAGATAATATGGAAAAATAGGAGAATGGCAGTAGACTGCCGAGAGTTTTTAATCAAATATTAAAGGCAAGACTGCAATTTGTCTGTAACAGTTCCTTCCCCATCACCAAAAGGAGGGCCCCTTTCTCTGAGTGGGCAATGCCTGCCTGCCATGGCTCATGTATTTAAAAGCTCCATGCCAAGGGTCCTGAAGTCACTCTGCTTCAAAAGATGTAATCCAATCTCCTCCAGCGACTCTGTAGTAAGTTAAACAAACAGACTGATAGGAACGTGTAGAGAAACAGACAGAAAACAGAGTCACAGACTTTTAGAGTAGGAAGGTCCTTAGAGATCATCTTGTCCAGGCTAATCTTTGAGAAGAGTAAGAAAATGAGACCCAAACTTTTAATAAAGTGCTAAATGTTATAATAGCAGAACAAGAACTTGACACTTGTGGATAAAATTGGGATAGAAAGGGTTAATGGAATCTAGGCTAGTTGGCCAAGATCCTAAGGGTCTCTCCTGGGACAGCAGAGGGCAGTGGCATGAGGCCTCACCTGTGGCTGGCCAATGAACAACTTGTGGTTGAAAGTGGGATGGACGCCAGGCATGAGGGGTAGGAGTTGGGGGAAGGTACATGAAATAGTAATTCCCGTTTTAAAAAGCCAAGAATAGCAGCCAGGAATGAAAATCTCAGGGTAGGCAAGGGGTCTGTAGCCAAGGTAGGCAGTTTACTTGGTGCATACTTATCTATTTTCCCTGGCCATCATTATGATTTAAAACTTTTTTCATTGATATCTTTGATATTTATATCCCCTTTATTTTGAATAAATACCTCCTCCCCACCAACCCAGGGAGCCATTCCTTATTATATCTTATAACAAAGAATTAAAAGAAAAAAAATCAGCAGAGCAGAATGAACCAACATATTGAACATATCTGACAGTGAATACATTATTCCATATGCGTAGACCTTTCACCTCTAAAAAGAAGTGAGAGAGATGCATTTTAAAAATCTGCTCTGGGTCCAAGCTTCCTTTCCTGTTTGTTAAAAATGTCCCCCACTGCATCTTCCTTTATTATATGACATAGCATCATAACAACTGCTATTGAGCAAGCTTCTTTTTCCACTCCTCCCTCTTCCCGCCACCATATGCAGCCTACTGCCCCATTGAGATACCTACAGCTGGACTTCAGAGATCAACTAATTTAATCTCTTAATTTTGCAGATGAGGCCCAGGGAAGCTGATTTGTCCAAGATCATACAACTAATGTCAAAAGTGAGCCTCTTTCTTTTCAAAACTGTCCTAGGCACCATTGCCATCAACCCTCCACACACTTTATCCATTCAATCAGTTACTGGTATTTCCTCTGTCTTGAGCAAATTCCTACCTCTTCCTCCCCAATTCCTGTGATTCAGAGCTGCTATACTTTCTATTTTGGTTTTACTCCTCCTTAGCTTGTATCTTCCTCCCAACACCCTATTTGTATTTTCTGAAATCCCTACTCCATTTTAAATCCCTGCTTCTTTGTCCTAGATCTTTCCATTTTCTGGTGCTCCTAGAAACCTGACATTTTCTCTCTCTTTTTAAAATTAATTTCTTTTTAATGAATGAAAATAATTTTTTCCTCTTATCTTACCCCATTGGAAATTGGGAAAAAAATTGTAGCAAAAATGTATAGTCAGGTAAGGCTAATTTTCACATTAGCCATGTCCAACAATACACAATTCAATCCGGTGTCTGAGTCCAGACCCTCTTTCAGGTGGTGGTGATGTTTCATCTTGGAAACTCTAGAATTGTGGTTGGTTATTACACTGTTCAGAGTTCCCAAGTCTTTCCAAGTTGTCTTTACAATACTGTTATTGTACAAATTGTTCTCCTGGTCCTGCTTCTTTCACTCTGCATTGTGTTTGTAGTCTCACTCTGTCTCTCTCTCTCCTTATTTCTTGGATCCTAAGAGCATGAAAGGTCTGTAGAAGTCGACTATTCTATCTCCCCTATTCCAGGAAAGGGGAGGGGCAAGGCAGTAGATGATGAAGGAGGTGAAGGTGGAGAAAGTCCAGTCATGAGTAATATTGAGCATGGCTAGGGTGCTTGTTAATATGGTGTTACCTGGAAAGGAGTCACTAGTCAGGAGAGGAAAGACTCAAGGTGGAAATTCTCTCTACCAATATAGTGGAAACTCCTTGAGAGTAGGGATTATTTTACTCTTTGTATTCATATCCTGGCTACCTGGCACATAGTAGATAAATACTTGTTTACTGATTGACTGTCTTGAGTCTTTTTATTTATTGACTTCTTCTCACTGCCTATATATGAGACTACCCCCACCCCCACCTTCACTTCAACCTGCCATCCTTTTTAGCTGTTTCCCTTTATCTTCTCTTCCCTTCTCTGCTAAACTAGTAGAAAGGACAGTCCTACTCCTTGCTTCCATTTCCTCACCATCTACTCACTTTCAGGGGTTCTAAATCCACCATTCCACTGAAGCTGCTCTCTCTAAGGTTACCACATTGTCTTTTTTTAGGAAGAAATAATTTTACTGATTTTTCTTATTTTTCATCACCTATATTTCCTACTGTGACTTTCCCTTCCTGCCTACTTTAAAGCCATCCTTTATAACAAAAAATGGAAAGTTCAGTATAACTAAGCAATACATCTAAAAGTTCTGACCTTAATTGTTAAATATGATAACTTTTTCTGAGTCTTCATCCTTCTTGACCTCTATTGTACCCTTTTAATGCTGTTTGCTTACCTCTCTCCTCAGATACTTCTTTCCTCTGACCTTCTATGACCGAGTTCTCCTATTTCTCTGATCTTCTTTTGAGATCACTAATATGTCCTAGCTTTTAATTGTGAGTGTCCACAGGCTAATTTCTTGCCCCAGTTCTCTGCTCTCTTTTTAACTCCCTCCTTTGGTGACATCATCTGATTTCATAGGTTGTGATCATCTCTTAGAATATAACTCTAAAATTGATATCAATGAACCTACTGTTCTCTCTTGTGAACTCTTGTCCTATATGATCAGTTACATCTTAGACATGTCCCAAATAGAACTTATCATTTTCTTTCTAAATCCATCCCTTCTTTCCTATTTCTATGCATGGGATCACCTTTCTATGCATCCAGAATCATGGTATCATCTGTGTCACTTTCTTCATCATCATTGCACATCCCAATCAATTTGCCACAGCCTATTCTTTCTACATCTGCAGCATCTCTCACATTTGTCCTCTGCTTTTCACTCATATGGGCATCACCATAGTTCAAGCCCTTATCATCTTTTGCCTGGATTACTTGAATAGCCTGTTGGTTGCTCTCCTGCTTCTATTTCCTCCTCTTTCTTATCTATTTTGAGCACTTCAACTGTAGAAGTTATGATAGACTATAGAGCCCTCAGGAATCTAAGACATCATCTCTTTGAACCTATTTTTAATATGTTGTCCTCTCTTCTTCAAACTCTCCTCATTTACTGGATTATTAAAAAACAAAGGGACCTTAGGGGAATTTATTCTATAATAGAAGAAACTGAGGTCCAGGGAGGCTAAGAGATTTGTCCAAAGTCACACTGCTATTAGATATCAAATCTTGTATTATAACCCTGGTCCTCTGATTCCAAATCCTGAACACTTTCTGCTGTACCATACTGTACCTTTCCTGTTATTTACAAATGCACTCAGATCTTCTTCATAAAAAAAAAAACAACCCCCCCCCACCAAAAAAAACAACCCAAACCAAAAATCTTTCACTCGACTCATCTACTCTTTCAAAATATTTCAAAATATATCTCTTTTACCTTTCAAAATTACAGCCTTAGGAAGATCCATTTGTACTTGTTGCCTCCATTTCCTAAATTTTCATTTACTTACAATCTGGCTTGCAGTACCACTGCATGAAAAAAATAAACCTTCAAGATTTATCGTTGTTGTTCAGTCATTTCAGTTATGTCTGACTCTTTGTGACCCTATTTGGGGTTTTCTTGACAAAGATACTGGAGTGGTTTGCTGTTTCCTTTTCTAGCTCATTTTACAGATGAGGAGATGGAGGTAAACAGGGTTAAGTAACTCTCCCAGGATCACCTAGCTCATCTGAGCTAGTCTGAGCTCAGATTTGAACTCAGGAAGATGAGTCTTCCTGACTCCAGGCCTGGCTCTATCCTATTTGCCACCTAGCTTACCCTCTTTCAATTTCTATTTTACCTTCTGATTCTAGAATATTGGGGCAATTTTGCTTGATAATTTCTTGGAAGATGGTGTCTAGGCATTTTTTTGATCATGGCTTTCAGGTAGTCCACTAATTTTTAAGTTATCTCTCCTGGATCTATTTTCCAGGTCAGTAGTTTTTCCAATGAGATATTTCACATTACCTTCTATTTTTTGGATCTGTTTTGTTTTATTTTGATTTCTCATAAAGTCATTAGCTTCCATTTGCTCCAATCTAATTTTGAAGCAGTTATTCTCTTCAGTGAGTTTTTGAAATTCTCCATCTAGGCAATTTGGCTTTTAAAGGCATTCTTTTCATTGGCTTTTTGGGCCCCTTTTGCCATTTGAGTCAGTCTATTTTTAAGGTGTTATTTTCTTCAGTATTTTTTGGGTCTCCTTTAGCAGGCTGTTGACTTGCTTTTCATGATTTTCTTGCATCATTCTCATGTCTCTTCCCAATTTTTCCTCCACTTCTCTTATTTGGTTTTCAAAGTCCTTCTTGAGCTCCTCTATGGCCTGTAACCAATTCATATTTTTCTTGGAAGCTTTTAATGCAGCAATTCTGACTTCATTGTCTTCCTACTGTTCTATGTTTTGATCCTTTTTCCCCCCAAAAGGAATCTATGGTCTGATTATGTTTCCTCTGCTTGCTCATCTTGCCAGTCAATTACTTGACTTTTGAGCTCTTTGCCATGGTAGAGCTCTGCTTCCAGAATGGAGACAGCTTTGTTCCAAATTGCTGGGGTTTTTGCAGCTACCAGAGTTATTAGGAGGGCATCCTATCTATAGCCCCCACAAACCCTGGCACACTGGCCACACACCCCAGGACCACCACCCAAGACAGCGATCCAGATCCAAGCAGGTTAAAACAAGAGCGATTACCCTCTGATTAGTTGCTTAGTCCCCCTACAATATGAAGGCCAGGAGCTCTGGAGGCAGCCATGCAGCATCAGCTGCAGCCATTGTGCCTCTGCCACTTCTTGCCCTGGGGGCAGGGGCAAGACCATGTTCTTCTGTCCCCCTGTTCCAATAGAGTTCCCTACTGACCTTTTACTTTGTCTTTGGTGTTTATAGATTGAGAAGTATGGAAACTGCCACAGCTGCTGGTAATTCATTCTTCTGAAGTCTGCTCTGGCCACTGTTGGTTAAGGCCACCCTGGGGCCAGAAGCCTGTGGTACACACAGTACTGCAATTGGCTCCCAGCCTGTGTGATAGCTCCTTCCTGCCAGTTGCCTTCAGCAGGAGATTTGTTTCTCTGTGTCATTTTGTGGGTTCTGTAGCTCTAAAATTTGTTTAGAGTAATTTTTACATGTATTAGAAGTGATTGGGCCACTCTGCCCCCAGATTCCCCCCAAACTATGTAAAAGGGGACTCTGAACAACTTCTGGAGCCCCAGCACCCACAGAATGACACAGAGAAGCTAACCTCCCGCTGGGGACAGCCCAGCAGCCCTGCAGGAAGGACCAGCGCAGCGGTCTGGGAGCCAGCAGCACGCAGCAGGGCAGAGCGTGGGGAGCTGAGCGGAGCAGAGCCCAGGTCCTCGTGAGCCGAGGTTTTAGCTCCAGGGCGGCAGGGCCAGCAGCTGGCTGGAGGAACCCCAGAACACCAGCAGCTGTGGTGATTCCAGAATTATCAACATAGACATGCCTAGGACAAAGTAAGAGGTTAGTGTCCTATGGACTTTGGGACCAGTATTTGGGGAATGCGTTGGCTCCCTCCCCTGGGGGCTAGAAGCCACTGAGGAGACACGCCATTTTGTAGTTTTCAGAGGCAGCTCCAGCTCCTGGCCTGCGAACTGTAGGGAGATCCAGCGATCAGTCTTGGGGGGTAATCGCTCTTGCTTTAACCTCCCTGGATCTGGATTGTGATCTAGGGTGGAAGTCGTAAGTGGGTTTACAGATTGCCAGAAATGGAAGTTGCCCCCCACACGTTCGGGACGAAAATTCCTCTATCTGGCCTTAAAGACATAGTGTGGCAACAAGCCCAAAAGTCAAGTAATTAAGTGGCAATATGCCTAAGCAAAGGAAACAGAAAAATGCAACCTTAGACTCCTATTTTGGGGGCATAAAGCAGGAAAAGGACTGTGAGGTCAGAAGTCCTGCTCCAAAAGCCCCAGGGGAAAACATGAGCGGGTTGCAGGCCATAGAGGACCTTAAGAAGGACTTTCAAAATCAAATAAGAGAAGTGGAGGAAAAATTGGAAAGAGAAATGAGAAGGATGCAGGAAAAGTATGGAATGAGGGTCAACACCTGACTGAGGAAAACAACACCTTAAAAAATAAACTAACTCAAATGGCAAAGGAGGCCCAAAAGGGCAATGAGGAGAAGAATGCCTTAAAAAGTCGAATTTGCCAGATGGAAAAAAAAATCTCAAAAGTTCACTGAGGAGATTCATTCCTTCAGAGTTAGACTGGAGCAAATGGAAGCTAATGACTTTGTGAGAAATCAAGATGCTGTTAAGCAGATCCAAACAAATGAAAGATTAGAAGGCAATATGAAATATCTCATGGGAAAAACCACTGACCTGGAAAATAGATCCAGGAGAGACAATTTTAAAATTATTGGACTACCTGAAAGCCATGATCAAAGAAAGAACCTAGAAATCACCCTTCAAGAAATTCTCAAGGAAAATTGCCCTGATGGTTTAGATCCAGAGGACAAAATAGAGGTTGAAAGAATCCACCAATCACCTCCTGAAAAAGATCCCAAAAAGAAAACTCCCAGGAATATTATAGCCAGGTTCCAGAATCCCCAGATCAAGGAGAAAATACTCCAAGCAGCCAGGAAGAAACAAGTTCAATATTGTGGAAACACAATCAGAATAGCCCAGGACCTGGAAGCTTCTACACTGAGGGATCAAAGGGCATGGAATATGATATTCCAGAGGGCAAAAGAACTGGGAATGAACCCAAGGGTCACCTACCCATCAAAACTGAGTATTTTGTTTCAGGGGAAAATATGGTCATTCAGTGGAATAGAGGACTTTCAAGCATTCTTGAGAAAAAAACCAGAATTGAATAGAAAATTTGACATCCAGACACAAGAAGCAAGAGATGCCTGAGAAGGTAATCAGGGAAAAGAGATCAAAAGGAACTTATCAAAGTTGAACTATTTACATTCCTATATGGAAAAGCAATAACTGTGACTGATGATATCTTTCTCACTATGAAAATAATGGAAGAAGGGTGTGTGGTCATATGAATACATATATGAATGTGTGTGTATATGGTTACAGTTATATATGGATAAAGGGCATAGGTTGAATTTGTTGGGAAGGGAGAATACTCAAGGGATGAAATTATGAGGTGAGAGAGGAGAGTAGCAAGAGGAGATGGGGAGAGATAGGGTAGGGTAAACTATCCCATGTAGAGGAAGCAGGGGGAAGTGGTTGCAAAGGAGGGGGAGAATAAGGAAGGCTAAAAAGGCAAAACCACATTCACATTGAATTTGGTTCAGGGAGAAAATGACATACATACTAAATGGGATATCTCAACCTGCAGCAGAATAGGGGAAGGGGGATGAGAGGAGGGATGATGGATGGGAGGGCATCCTTGGGGGGAGGGGAGGTTGGAAGTACCCACTATAGAAGAGGGACAGGATCATGTAGGGAATGGACCAGGTGGGGGATAGGATGAGTGGGAGGGAATTATAAGCAGCCTTGTACAATATATCTACTATGATAATGTTTTGCATAGCTATACATGTACAACATATACTGAATTACTTATCTTCCCAGAGGGAATGGGTAACAAGGGAGGAAGGAAATGGATCTGAAATTCGAGGTCTTAACATTAAATGTTTCAAATATATATAAATACTATTATTAATACTCTTTTGCTTATAATTGGGAGATAAGATGTGCAGGCATTGGGACACAAAGATTCACCTTCCTCTAATGGAAAAGTCAAAGGGGGTATGGGAGAAGGTATGGGAGAGAGCAGATTGGAAGAAGCGATCTGGTGGGACTGCTGTTCTGGGAGGTTGGGTAGGGGAATAATGGGGGGAAAATGATTGTAACTCAAAATCTGGCGGAAATGAATGATGCAAAACAGAAGTTAATAAAGCATTTGTTTAAAAAAAAAGAAGTGATTGGAGCAGGAGCTCATGTCAAGTTCATGCTTCTTCTCTGCCATCTTGGCTCCCAAGCTTCTAGCTTACCCTCTTTAAGATTCCTAAACATTAACTGCTAATTCTGATGACCTTTTCTCAAAACAGTCTTATTGACCTGTTTGTAGTTCTTAATCTTACTGAATATCCTTTCTCCTATGTACTTCTTTTCCTCTGGACTTTGTGATAACAGGCTGTTAGAAATGACTAACAGGTCATTTCCAAGTGATGGGGGACTGATTGGATATATAGATTTGTCTGGAGTGTCATCTGTATAACAATTTAATTCATGTGAAGTCGTGAAATTACCAAGAGAGAGGTAAATAGAAAAAAGGGGAGGACCCAGAGCAAAGTCTTGGAGAAATTCAGCATTGAGGGGTTCAGGCAATTTAGAGCATTCAGCAAAGCAGGCTTTGAAGGAGTGTTTTGACAGGTGAGAGAAAGCCAATGAAGAGGGATCCAAGAAAACTACAGAAAAGTCAAGAAGGATGAAGACAGATGAAAAAGCCATTGACTTTAGCAATTAAGAGATTCTTTATAATCTTGGAGAGAGCTGGTTCAGTTGAGTGGTGAGATAGAAGCCAGATCAAAATAGTTGAGGAAGGAGAGAGTGGATGCTTTTTTTTTTAAGGAGTGAATGAATTTGATACTTGAAAAGAGTAGTAGAGGGTGTAGGATTTCCTCCAAAGGAGATTAAGGAGAGTGGAATACTTAAGACCTGGTTGAGCTAAGAGTAGTAAAGAGGTGATAAAGAGCTAACTCTCATCACTTATCTCCTATCTTATCAGCTGGAACCATTGGAACTCCTAGCCTTGAAAGACCAGTGTAGAAAGATGAGTCCTTACTGTAATTAGAAAAATAAGAGATGATAGTTAAGTAAAGGTCAAAGTATCTAATATCTACCTAGGTATTTTTGCTTTTTTTGAGTAAGTGCTGGGACTTACTGGGATATATCATAGTTTATTTGCAGCAAATTATTTTATTCGGTCTAAGTATTATTTAAAGGATAATTTAATAAAAGAAACTATGTTCAAGATGGTGTAATGAGGCCAGATGTATGTAGAAAGTGATTGGAATTTCATCAGCAATGAGAGGCGACAGGAGAGAGTAAGAAGCAAGAAATGGCTGGATTCAATCAATTTTAGGCAAAACATTTATTAAGCCCCTACTATGTGCAAGCCCCAGGGGGGGAAAAAGCTCACTGCTGGGGAGACAAAGAATAGTAAAAATCCCTGCTCTCAAGGAGCTCACAGTCTAATGGGAGAGACAAGATGCAAACAACTATGATAGAGACAGTATAAACTAGAGTTAAGACAGAAGACACTAACATTAAGAAGGATTTGGAAAGGCTTTTTGGTGAAGGTAGGATTTTAAGTGGGGTTTGAAGGAAGCTAGGGAAGCTAAGAGGTGGAGATAAAGAGAGAGAGAATTACAGGTCTGAGGGAAAGCCACTGAAAATTCTGAGTTGGGAGAGTGTTTTCCTTGAGAAACAGTAAGAAAGGCTAGTGTCACTGGAAAATAGGAAAGGGTTGAGTTATGAAGGACTTAAAGTACTGGCCAAACAGTCAATTTATTAAGCACATAACTTATTAATTTATTAAGTGCTTACTATGTGCCAGGCACTGTGTTAATCACCAGGGATACAAATACAAAAAAGGAAGGCAGTCCTTGCTTTCAAGGAGCTTATAACCTAATAAGGGAACACAAAACACAAAAAGAAGCTGAAAGGAGGAGGGGAATGGAAGGAATCCTGTCTAGGGGCAAATACTGAATCCAAAGTAAGGTGGCTAGGTGAATAAAGAGATGGCTAGCTTGGAACCTTTCTTATTTTTAAAAATTCAACTCAATTCAATTTTTTATTTTCAGTTCCAAATTCTCCTTCTTCCTCCAATTCTCCCCATACCCATGGAGAAGGCAATAAAAATGAAAACCATAACAAATATGTATAATCATGCAAAATAAAAGCCCACAGTAGACATGTCCAAAGGAAAAAAAGAAAGAAAAAGAAGAAATGAAAAAGAATGAAAAAAATCTACTTTATTCTTTTTATCAGAGTTCATCAGCTCTCTATGTTTCATCCCAAGTCCTTTGGAACTGTGGTTGGACATTGTATTAACCAGAGTAGCTCTTTCAAAGTTGATTATCTTTGCAATATTGTTACTGAATAAATTGTTCATGTACAGTTTGCATCTGTTCATATTAGCCTTAGTAGGTTTTTTTTAGAAACTTTCCTCTTCATCATTTCTTATAACATGATAATATTTCACCACATTCATTTATTATTACTTGTTTAGCCAATACCCAGTTTATGGGCATCCCCCATTTTTTCAATTCTTTGATGCCACGGAAAGAGCCACTGTAATTATTTTTGTACATGAGTTTTTTCCCTCTTTTTTGGACTTCTTTGGGGTTATGCACATGTTAATAGCTTTTTGAACATAGTTCCAAATTGATTTCCAGAATGATTGGGTCAATTTGCAGCTCTATCATCATTGGTGTACCTGTTTCTTCAGACCATCCAGCATTTGTCATTTTCCTGTTTTGTCATCTTAGCTATTCTGATATGAGGTGGCACATCAGAGTTGTTTTAATTTGCATTTCCCTAATTATTACTAACTTTAGGCATTTTAAAAATATGGCTATTGATAACTTAGATTTCTTCCTCCGAAGATTGCTTATTCATATCTGTTGAACATTTATTGTTTGGGGAATGCCTTGTCTTATAAATTTGACTCAGTTTCCTCAAAATCTTAGAAATGAGACCTTTAGCAGATAAACTTGCTGCAAACAATTTCCCCCAGTTTCCTACTTTTCATTTTAGCTGCATTGGTTTTGTCTGTGCAAAAACTTTTATATATAATCAAAATTATCCATTTTATCGCTTGTGATTCTCTATCTCTTGATTGGTCATGAACTCTTTCCCTGTATATAGTTCTGACAGGTAATTTCTTCCATGCTCCACAATTTGCTTATGATGTCACCCTTTTGTCTAAATAATGTACCCATCTTGGTATAAAGTTTTACATGCTGCTCTAAACTTAATTTCTTCCAGGCTATTTTTCAATTTTCCCAATAGGTTATGTCAGATAATGAGTTTTTGCCCCAGTAGCTGGGATCTTTGGGTTTATCAAACACTAGGTTACGTTTATCATTGCTTTTGTATATTGTGTCCCTAAGCTATTCACTGTCAGCCCATTTCTTACCCAGCACCAAATTATTTTGATGATTATAGATTTGTAATACAGTTTGAGATCTGGTACTGCTAGTCCCCTTTCCTTACTTTTTTTGTCTTTAGTTAATTTCCTTGATATCTTGACCTTTTGTTTCCCCAGATGAATTTTGTTAGTATTTTTTCTAGCTCTATAAAGTAATTCCATGGTAATTTTATTGATATAGCACTGAATAAGTAAGCTAATTTAGACAACATGATTTTTATCATATTGACTCAGCCTACCCATAAGTAAGTGATACTTCTCCAGTTATTTAGATCTGTCTTTATTTGTGTGGAACATTTTGTAAGTATGCTCTTATAATTCCAGTGTGTCTTGGCAGGTAGACTTTCAAATATTTTGTATTGTTTGTGACTACTTAAAATGTAATTTTTCTTTCTATCACTTCCTGCTAGAATACATAATTGTATTGGTAATGCAGATAATTTGTATGCATTTATTTTATATTCTGTCAAAATCTTTGCCAAAATTATCCATTGTTTTTGACTAGCTTTTTATTTGGCTCTCTCAGGTTCTCTAAATAAACCATCATATCATCTGTAAAAATAATAACTTTGTTTTCTCATTTCATATGCTAACTCCTCCAAATACTTTTTCTTATCTTATAGCTAGCACTTCTAGTACAATATTGAATAGTAATGATGATGAACATCTTTGCTTCACTCCTGATCTTATTGAAAAGGCTTCTAGCTTATTCCCATTGCAGAGAATTGCTTGCTCTTGGTTTTGGGTAGATACTATTTATAATTTTAAGGAAAGATTCATTTATTCCTATGCTTTCTAGTGTTTTAAAAACAGGAATGGATGTTTTCTATCAAAAACTTTTCTGTATCTTCTGAAATAATCATGTGATTTTTATGGTTATTATTATTAATTTGAACAACTACATATGCAGTTTTCCTTATATCGAATCAATTTTGAATTCCTGGTATAGACCCAGCCTGGTCATAATATATAATCTTTGTGAAATATCGCTGTAGTCTCTGAGCTAATATTTTATTTAAAATTTTTTGCATCAATATTTGCTAGGGAATTTGTTCTATATTTTTCTTTCTCCGATTTGACTCTGCTAGTTTTTAATATCAAGACCATATTTGTGTCATAGAAAGAATTTGGTAGGATTCTTTTACTGATTTTTTTCAAACATTTGATGTAGTATTGGAATTAATTGTTCTTTAAATGTTTGGTAGTATTCACTTACAAATCCATCTAGGAGCCCTCCTTAAATGTAGGTTCTCCACTTACGATTCAGAGGAATCCAAGGTAGAAAGCACTTATTAGGTGTGAGTACCAAGAGTGATTTCATCTTGCAAGATGATGAAGTTTCTGTAGGAATGATGAAATAGTGACTAAAGTAGTATAGTTAGATGGGAAATGAATGGGATTTTATATTTGTTCTTGGAGGTGATAGGGAGCCTCGGGAGTTTATTAAGTAGGTGGGGGGCACAGGATGCATTGGTGGTGGTGGCGACTTCCATCTGCCCTTATAAGATCAGTTTGACAGCTTAAATGAGGGATGGACTGAAGTTGGGAGAGACTTGAGTCAGGAGACCAATGAGCAGAACACTGCAGTTTTTCAGGCATGAGCTAAGGAGGATCCAGACCAGGTATTTTTCATAATAACTTTATACACTTTACATATAGTTTCTTATTTAAACCTCAAAACAACCCCATGAAATAAATACTATTGGTTTTATTATCCTCTTACCAATGAAAAACTAAGTATCACAGAGGTTATGCAACTAGCATATACCAGAGATGGGATGTGAACCTTGTGCTTCCTGACTCCCATTGCAGACACTCTAATTACTAACCTTCATCCCATTTCTCCTTCTCATCTCCAAAGAAGCTCTTACCAATAACAACCAAGGACTTCTACATTGAGGTTTTGGCAAGAATTTTCTTGTTGAGCAAGGCAAAAACAAAACAGAAAACCAAACCAAAAAATCCACCACAACAACCAAAAATCCCCAAGCAGTTTCATATTGTGAGAAAGATGGAGAGAACCCCAAGAAAAAATGGGAAAAGGCTTACTGTAGCTATCCCAATGATTAAACCTGTGGCCTAGTAAATAGCTACAGCAAACTAGCAGTTTGCTGTTGCAATTAGTCCCAAGAATTAGCTATGAAATCTAGTAATCAGAAGAACAGAGAATTGTTAGAGAAGGACAGAGAATTTCCATACTTACTATATGGAGAACAACGAATTTCAGGTATCAATTTATTTCTTTCAGTGCTAAGTAATAGTTAAAGCCACACAAAATTCAGGTTAGTTTCCACATGAGAGTGTGTAAGCAGGCAGATTTCCTCTCTGATGTAACTTTTAAAAAATATTCAACTCATTTTACCATTAAAAAAAAACACATAAAATGGGTATAGCCCAGCATGGTGGTGTATACTGTCTGCTACTAAGGAGGTGGAGATTAGTGGATTGCTTGAACTAGGGAGTGCTGAACTGTAGTAGGGCTAAAGTTAACTGGCTGTCTACACTAAGTCAGGTATCAATACTATGAGCCCCCAGGAGGTGGGGAGGGCATTGAACTGGCTAAGGAAGGGCAAACTGGGCCATGTAGGAAAAACAGACCAAAAGAGGACACTGTATTTATAGCCTGGAAGAAATGAGAGATCCATTCTCCATTAAAAAAAGGAACCTTTCCCAGTTCCCCTTCCTCAAATCCCTAAATGCAAGTTAGAATTATTACCAGAGGGGAGAGTAAAAATATTAGAAGGATAATTTTCTAAATTATTTATATTTGTTCTTGGAGGTGATGAAATGATGAAAGAGAAGATGAAGACAAAAATTTGAATGTAGCATGCTATCCTGACAAAGGGATGATGATGGATTTAGGGGACAGAATGAGACACATTTTTTTTCATATGACCAAGGCAGGATTTTATTTTGCTCGACTATGCATATTTGTTACAAGAATTTTCTTTTTTATTCCTTTTTGTTCAATTGAGGTGGGAGAGGGAGAAAATAGATTTTTTTGCTAATAAAAAATAAAAATTAGTAATAAAAATAATCTTAGGAGGCAAAGAAGAACTCTAGCCTAGGTCAGGAGGGTGTAGAGTGGGAGAATGTGCCATGAACTAGGAAGGGAAGAATAGACTGGAACCTTGGGAGCTATATAATGGGAATGAGGCTCTACTTATAGAGAAGGGACCTGAATAGAGTCTCTGAAGACAAAGCAGCTTCTTGTGCTCCAAGGAATGCTGATGTGTAGACACAGGTGCCACTGTGAGAGAAAGCATTTAGAACTGGCCATAGATTCATGATGGAAAATGCTATCCACACCCAAAGAAAAAACTATGGATTCTGAACACAGATCAGACCATATTACTTTCACTTTTTTTGCTTTTTCTTTCTCACAGTTTTTTGTTCTGATTCTTCTTTCACAGCATGACTAATGTGGAAATGTTTAACATGATTATGTATGTATAACCTATGTCAAATTGTATACTCTCTTGGGGAGGTGGGAAGGAAGAGAGGGAAGGAGAAAAACTTAAAACTCAAAGTTTTACAGAAATGAATGTTGAAAACTATCTTTACATGTAATTGAAAAAAATAAAATACTATTAAGTGCAAAAAATAGAGAAGACCAGGTCATAGAAAGAAGACATGATTAGTGATAGTTGACAATTCACTGCTTTGGTGACCGTACTCTGAATTAGGAAGAACAATAGAGAGATTAACTATTTTCTTTTGAGTTTATATTGGGACAAATTCTATGACCTGATACCAACCTTCAGTGAAATGTTGGCAAATACTTAACAACCAACTCTCAAAAAAGACCCCACCATGTATATATGTACATAAGTTTATTACACATTTTACTGATATAAAGGACATATATATGTGTGTGTGTATATATGTATGTATGTATATATATGTATATGTATGTGTGTGTGTGTGTGTGTGTGTGTGTGTGTGTATAAAATTACCTTGGAGAGGGTCAAGTCATAACATGGAGAAAGGAGTTATGGAAGATATTCCCTGGGCTGACACCTCTAGGCAGTTTCTGTTCCATCCCAGTGGTGTGTTTAAGCCAGCTGTGAGTGAAGACACTCTGTACATCGCAGGGCATGAACCCTACAAGTTGGGTTCCTGCTGACCCTTTGCCTCACCCCAGCAGTGTTCCAACTTGTGTTCTTTGGACTCCCAATCACACTGAGAACCACCACCAGCAAGGATACTAGTGGGACAACCTCCAAGCCAAGCAGAGGTTAATCAGGGACTTTCCCCTTAATTACAAAATTACAGACCAGCTGTATAGCTACAAAAGCTCATTTACTACACCTGCTTTCCAGGCTTTCATTGTTAGTCACACTATTCTATATTAACATGGACACATTAATGATACCAACTAAGAGCTGTATGGAGAGAGTACCATTGGGAGACAACATGTTTGTACCTTTAAACTAAGGTAACTCAGGCTTAGGGCATTTTGTGATGTCTTAAAGTAAAAAACAGACTTCCCCCACGTAGAAACTTTATCATATTCAGACAAGAATATTTAGCTGTGGGCAAGCCACTTGACTTTTTGGGGGCCTCAGTTTTCTTATCTGTAAGATGGGGATGTTGGGTTAGGCCATCCCTTCAAGTCCCTTTGAACTCTTAAATTCTACATATAGTTCTCTGTATAATTCTAGGTAACTCTTATTGTCAGAGTCTACCGTGTGATGGAAAAGGTATAAGTACTCATTTTTACTCCCTCACATCCTTCCCTTTCTCTTGATTTGTGGCTCCAGCCCAGGCAATATGGGAAAATGTATGCATGGTACCCTCTAGTACACTGATACCGATATACTACCTGAAAGCACATAATAGTAATCAGCCAATTAATCAGCAAATATTTATTAAGTACCTAACATGTTCCAAGCCCCAGGAATACAAAACTTCATGCCTTCCATTGAGTTTTACTCTGATACCTCACTGAAATGTGGAAAAGGCCCTAATCATTGGATAAGGATCTCACATTTAGGCTGTCAACAGTAAAATTATTCTTGGCATCCTTTGTAACATTTTCCACTGCTCTCTAGAAGAGGAAGGGGGCTGCTTGGAACTGAGGACCATTTTGTATTTTCTCTTTGTTTTATGGCCAAATAATCTACCACTAAGTGGCCAGTCTATTAGTCATGAGCTTCTCCATATTTCAATTGTCTGGTCCTTAGAAAACAGATTCAGTCTGTTTCTTGAAGTAAATCTGAGGCCTCTCCAGCAAAGTAGAATCTGCCAGAGTTTACAACACACTGGGATAATCTCCAAAGCCCCACAGTCAGTTTCATGCTATAATAGGACATCAGGTTAGGACTTTGTGGAAGAATTGAAGACAAATGTCAGTCATTAAAATCATCATTTGGAATTGTTTGACTCATTGATGACAGTTATCATTTGGTGAGTCAATATCTCAAATAAAACAAGTTAATCATGCTCAAATATTTCTATATAAAATTTACTTTATATATCGCTCATATTAAAAAAAAATCTAGGGGTGACTAGGTGGTGCAGTGAATAGAGCAACGGCTCTAGAGTCAGGAGGACCTGAGTTCAAATCTGGCCTCAGACACTTGACACAATTACTAGCCATGTTACTTTGGGCAAGTCACTTAACCCCAATTGCCCTCCAAAAAGCAAAAAACAAAACAAAACAAAACAAAAAGTCTAGGAACTTCAGATAAAGAACATGAAATTGAAATTGTTAAAATTGGTCTCATACTGGAAGCAATATAAGCAGCACATGATCTATAAGCTGTCACTGCTATTCAATGCATGCATATCCCACGTTATGTATGCATTTTCTCATTCTTGTTCTGGTTTGTCAATGAGATTAACTGGCATTGATATTTTTCTATGACCTTGCTTAAATGACTGACATTTTTGAGAAATTTTCATTACTTTCAAATGCATCATAGTCAAGATCAGCTAATATTGACAAGGCACAAAAATTAAACATATCATAAGAGCCTGAGAAAATCAAAAGGCTGACATTGGAGAGCATGACTCTCAAGCTGAAGATTTGAATAAGTTGGATAAGTTTAAAGACATTCTGTTTAATAAAAAGAACAACTTTACCTCTCTTCTAGAAATGTTACTAGAAAATGTAATGCAGCAAGTGAATCTAAATCTTTTGTTAGAAACAGCAATAAAAGCATTTTGATTTATTTTAAAATTTTCTTAAAAGAATGCTTCCTTTTGGGGGCGGCTTGGAGGTGCAGTGAATAGAGCACTGGCCCTGGAGTTAGGAGGACCTGAGTTCAAATCTGGCCTCAGACACTTAACACTTACTAGCCATGTGACCTTGGGCAAGTCACTTAACTCCAACAGCCCTGCCCTCCCTCCTGCAAAAAGCAAAAGAAAAAAATAAAAAAAGAGTGCCTCCTTTTCATTTCAAATACTTTAAAAAATACTGAATATGGTCCTTTCTATCCCGGGCTCCGTCTAGAGCAGCAGTTGCCGCCGCCACCGAGATGTTGATGCCCAAGAAGAACCGAATTGCCATCTATGAACTCCTTTTTAAGGAGGGAGTAATGGTAGCCAAGAAGGATGTTCACATGCCAAAGCACCCTGAGCTGGCAGACAAGAATGTGCCCAATCTCCATGTCATGAAGGCCATGCAGTCTCTAAAGTCTCGTGGCTATGTTAAGGAACAGTTTGCATGGAGGCATTTCTACTGGTACCTCACCAACGAGGGCATTCAGTATCTCCGGGATTACCTTCACCTTCCCCCTGAGATTGTGCCTGCCACCCTCCGAAGAAGTCGCCCTGAGACAGGAAGGCCAAGGCCCAAAGGTCTGGAGGGTGAGCGACCTGCCCGACTTGCTCGGGGTGAAGCTGACAGAGACACATACAGACGAAGTGCTGCGCCTCCTGGTGCTGACAAGAAGGCTGAGGCTGGGGCTGGGTCAGCAACAGAATTCCAATTTAGAGGTGGATTTGGTCGTGGGCGTGGTCAGCCTCCTCAATAAAGACTGTAGAGATATGTTTCATATTGAATAAAATTTGGGAAAAAAAAATACTGAATATGGTTATGACATCCTTGGAAATCCTTTCTATATTAGCATGAGTTCTTAATCTGGACTCTGTCAATTTGTCTTTGTAATATTTTAACAAGTATATATATATATTATTGTATATATATATAATATACAAGAAGTGTATATATATAATATAATATAAATAATATAACATATAATAATATAATATATAATAATATATATATATATAATATATAATATATATCAATATAATTGGTTTCCTTTGTAATCCTATACACTTTATCCTAGGTATGTGAATGATCTATTCTGATAAAGTATTCTGAGGTTTCACCAGACTGCTCAGAGGCTCCGTGACACCAAAAAGGACGAGAACCTTTGCATTATAGGCTAACCTACATAGAACATAAAGTTGCACTAAGGGGCATCAATGCTTTTTCCTGTTTATAATCATTGTAAAAACAAATTATTTGGTCTTGTCCCCCATTTAATAATGTACAGTTTTTGAGAACTAGGTGCCTTTTTAAAAAAATACGCTTTCTTAGTATAGTCTGGCATTTTGATGTATTGTAAAAATGTCCTCTATGGGGGTGGCTAGGTGGTGCAGTGAATAGAGCACCGGCCCTGGAGTCAGGAGGACCTGAGTTCAAATACATCCTCAGACACTTGACACACTTACTAGCTGTGTGACTTTGGGCAAGTTACTTAACCCCAATTGCCCTCCAAATAGCAAAAAAAAACTCCTCGATGTTTTATGGCCAAATTTTGATTAGGGAGATGGAAGATGAAGGCTGTGGTAACTACACTGAAAGGGAGTTACTAACGTGCCTTATTAATATTCTTTCCCTGTCCATTCATCTGTTCTCCCTCCCCTCTCACTCCAAACATCACAATCCATAGGATTATAGATTTATACCTAAAAATGGGTCTTAACAATCAGCGAGTTCAACATTCTCATTTTACAGATGAGGAAACGAAGGCCTATTAAGTGACTCGCCCAAAGTCACAAACGTTAGAAGTGAAAGAAAGATTCTAATCCAAACTCTCTGACTCCAGAGTCTTTACTCTTTCCTCTGTAGCCATATACCCTTTCCCCCCCTCCATTTCTTCTCCCTTTTCTCCATTAGCTGGCTATACTATTTCGACAGATTGATCTCATGGATCAATTAATCAAACATTTATTAAGCACATACTATGTCCTTGGCACTGGGAATACAAATAAAAAAACCTGAAATTATCTCTATTCTTAAAGAGTTTACATTCTATTGGGGAGAAAAGATATTCATAGATGAGTATATCTGGGGGTGTGCACATGAGGAAATTGAAGCAAACAGGGTCAAATGACTTGCCAGGGTCACATATGTAGTAAGTATCTGAGGCCAGATTTAAACTCAGAAAGATGAGTTTTCCTGACTCAAAGTCCAGTACTCTATCCATTGGGCCACCTAGCTACCCCTATGCATATATAGTAATGATGAAATACAGTAAAATCAAGGAAATTTAAGCCAAGGTAATTAGGGAGAGAGGGAGGGCATTAGCAGTTATAGAGATACAGAAAGACTTCATGTAGAAAGTGGTATTTAAGACATGGAAAGGAGGAGGGAGTGTATTCTAGGCTAAGGGATGGCCAGAGAAAAGGCCCAGAGATAGAATATGGAGTACTATGGGTGAAGAACAGAGAGAAGGCCAATTTGACTGAAACGTAGTGTGAAGGAAGGAGAATAATACATAATCAGGGTGTAATGTTGAGTTAGGTTCAGGTTGTAAAGGGATTTAAAATTTAAAAAGAGAAATTTACATTTAGTCCTAGAATAATAGAAAATCCCTAGATTTTCTTGAGTGATTTGTTCAGAATGTACTTAGGGGGAAAATCACTTCTGAGGATATATTGGAGCAGAGGAACAACCAGAGATAGGGAGACCAATTACGAGGACCTTGCAATAGTCTAGGCAGGCAGTGATGGGGTCTTAAATTAGACTAGTGATTATGTAGAGAGAGAAGGGGTCAGATGCAAGAAAGGTTCTGATATGTTTGGGGATGGAGAGAAATGAGTTTGAGGACAATGTCAAATTACGAACCTGGGGGACCAGAAGGATAGTGGTGACTTTAGCAGAAACAGGAAAGGTTGGAAGAGGGGCAGGTTTGGGAAAAAGACAATAAATTCTGGTTTGAGGCAGGTTGACTTTAAAAGACCTCCAAGACTTCTAGTTTGAACTGTCTTCTAGGCAGTTGACAATGTAGGGTTAGTGTTTAAGAGATAGAGGGGAACTGGATATATAGGTCTATGAGTCATCAGCATAGAGGATAACTAAACCCATGAAAATCGATGAGGTCAACAAGAGAAAATGTAGAAAGAGAGAGAAGAATTCAGAATAAAAGGACTATCAAACATCAGTGAAAGTCATCATAGAAAGGGAGCTAGAAGGAACATTTTGACCCCTTCATTTACGGATTAGGAAACTGAGGCCCAGTGAGACTGTGACTTACACAAGGTCACACAGGTATGGTCAGAGGTGGGATTTGAACTCAAATATTCTTACTGCAGAGTCAGTACTTTCTTTGCTATATATCACACTGCATTTATATTTAGATGGCAAAAATAGTAGTAGACCCAGTAATTATTCTTTGATTTTCTAACAGTGATCTAGATGTTTTGGCAAAATAAGTTTCATTTCCATTTCTATAGTACAAATTATTTCACATATATATATGATATAATTTTTTTCTGAAATCAATTTCAGGAATGGCATTGAATAGCAATGGGTTTGATTCTTCTGTAGTACAAAATAGGAACAATTGTTTATTTTATTATCATTAATAATAATAGTTAGCATTGATATAACTCTTTAAGGGCTGCAAATCACTTTACAAATGTTATCTAATTTTAATCTTCACAACAACTCTGGGAGGTAGGTTCTATTATTATCTCCATTTTATAGAGGAGGAAAAAGAAGAAAGTCAACAGTGGCATATGTATCCTCCAAGGCAGGAGCTAAATGAGACAAGTTGGCAAAGTCTCCTGGGAAAACCGCTCTGTGAATATCTCTAAGAAGCTGATGAGTAATTGCTTCAGTGGAGCCAAATGGAATTGCCAAATGGAATATGAAAAGAGACCAGATAGTGATCTGAACTGAGGAATGAAACACAAGTGAAATTGTATGGAATGAAATTCTTACCCCCAAAATGAAATCCAGACAATGACTGTCTGTGTTGGCAATCCCTTGTCACGCCACTGTCTAGGATGAAAAGCACAGAAATGGCACTGGAATCAAGAACTGCAAGGGGGAGATAACTGGTCAAGATGTGAATTCTGATTTTTAGAAATAGCAGGAACTTGGGATAGGACCCCACCTGACAATTCTATGTTCCCAAGAAAAAGGACAAGGCTGGTAAAGAAATTGCTTTAATTTTATTATATTGTAATAACAAGATGTATAATTTATAATAATAGCCAGTAGTTATATAACACTTAAAAGTTTGCAAAGTATTTTATAAATATTATTTAATTTTTATTATCACAATTTATTATTTTATTATCACCAATCCTGAGACAGGTGCTATGGTCATCCTCATCTTGCAGATGAGAAAACTGAAGCAGACAGAGGTTAAGTAATTTGCATGGAGTCATACAGCTAGCTAGCAAGCGTCTGAGGTTGGATTTGAACTCAGGTCTTCTTGACTCCAGGTCTAGGGCTTTAACTACTCTCAAGCTAGCTACCAATTGATAAATACAGTGCTAGGTATGGGGGGGAGATAGGATGCTTTATAAAACATGGCATCTGTACCCAAGGAGCTGACAATCTAGTTAATGTGATAGGACATCAATCTCACTAACTATGAAGCTCAATACTATAAAAAAGAGCATTAGAATGTTATCAAAAGAGTTATGAGTAAATTTTGTAAGAGGTATGATACCCTATCACAGAGAGGGGAGGGAAGGGGAGAAAAAAGGAAGAAAGGAAAGAATGAAGGGAGGAAGGAAAGAAGGAAGGAATGAAGGAAGGGAAGGAGGAAGGAAGGGAGGAAGGGTGGGAGGGAAGGAGGGAGGGAAGGAAGGAGCTACATTGCCCAACTGGAATTGACACCAGTGGAGCATCTCAGACTACTCACAGATTGCTGTTTGTCTTTCATTCTCAAAGAGGACCATGACAACAGAAGTGAATTCTGCCATGACTTGCAAGTGAATTGGATTTAAGTGAGGGAGGACTGCGCAAAGTCACCAGCCTCACTTTTTCTTCTGGAGACATATTGGTTCAGTGGCAAGATATAGATCAGGATGACTGGAGGTGGTTCCCATTTACCTTCTAATTGGAAAAGGAATGTGTTCCCTCAGACCCCTAAAGTCTTTAAGGAATTAGATAAGTTAAAAAGAGTTAAATAAGAAAAACAAAGGTGTGAGGAGGTTGATTTTGTTCTATTATTAATATTATTATCTTAGTTGAAGAATGAAAAGAAAAGAAAACAGAATATATTAGTCAATCAAGAACAAGTATATATTAAGCACCTACTATGTACCAGACACTTTGCTGAGGACTGGGGATACAAAGAAAGGGAAAAAAATCACTGCTCTCAGGGGGCTCACAGTCTCATGAGGAGACATAATGTAAACAAATATGTACAATCCAGATGCAGACAGGATGAACTAAAAATAATCCTAGAAGGAAGGCAATAGTATAAGGAAGGGCTCCTTGCAGAAAGTAAGATTTTATCTCTGGCCTGAAAAGTCTGGGAAGCTTGAAGATAGATAAGATAGATGAGAAGAAGGAGAATTCTAGGTATAGGGCCAGACAGTGAAAATGACTAGGGCTAAGAGGACTGTCATGTACAAGGAACAGAAAGAAGAACAGTGTCACTGAATTGCAGAGTGAATGGAGTGGGAGTAAAGTATAAAAAGACTGGAAAAGTAGGAAGGGACCAGCTTATTAGGTCTTTAAAAGTCAGAAAAAGGATGGTTTATGTGATCTTGGAAATAAAAGGGTGTTGATGGAATTCATTGAATACGGAAGGGACTGAGTTGAGAAAGAGAGAGGAAGGGGATGGAATTAGTTATTGTTCACTCATGTTCTACTCTTTGTGACCCCGTGGCACATAGCACTTCAGGCCCTTCAATCCTCCACTATCTTCTGAAGTCTGTCCAAGTTCATGTTCATTGTTTCCATGACACTATCCATCTCATATGCTGCCATCTCCTTTTCCTTTTGCCTTCAATCTTTCCCAACATCAGGGTCTTTTCCAATGAGTCTTGTCTTTTCAGTGTGTGGTCAAAATATTTAAGCTTCAGCTTCAGTATTTGACCTTCCAGAGAAAAATCTGAATTAATTTCTTTAAGTATTGACTGATTTGATCTCCTTGCTCTCCAAGGGACTCTCAAAAGTCTTCTCTATCACCACAGTTTGGATTCTACAACACTCAGCTTTCATTACAGTCTAACTTTTACAATCATACATTGCTACTGGAAAAACCATAGCTTTGTCTATATGAACCTTTGTTGGCAAGGTAATATCTTTTTTTCAGTATACTGTCCAAATTTTCCATAGCTTTCCTTCCAAGGAGCAAGTCTTCTAATTTCATGGCTACAGTCACTGTCTGCAGTGATCTTTGAGCCAAAAAATATAAAATACGACACTACTTCCACTTCTCCTAACTCTATTTACCAGGAAGAGATAAGACTTATTGCCCTTTTGGTTTTTGAAATGTTGAACTTCTTTTAGAAAAAAGTGCAAAAAGAAGAGCTTTTAGACTCTCTTTTTTCACCCTCATCAAGAAGCTTCTGAATTCCTCTTCACTTTCCATCATCAAGAGTGATATCTTCTGGGTCACTGCCTTGTTGTGGCAGAAATGCTTGAGTCGCTCAATGAAACTATGAGGATCATGCTATTCAGGGCTATCCAAGATGGACAGAGCATGACAAAAGGTGAACTATTGGAGGAGGAAATGGCAAACTGCTCCAGTATATTTGCCAAGAAAACCCCAGGGACAATATTAAAATGATAAAGGAGAAGACATCAGAAGATGAACCCCTCAGGTTGGAAGGTGTCCAATATACTACGGAGGAAGAGCAGAGGATAACTATGAGCAACTCTAGTACTAATGAAGCACCTGGGCCAAAGCCGAAAGGAAACTCAGCTGTGGCTGTATCTGGTGACAAAAGGAAAGTCCTATGTGATAAAGATGAATATTGCATAGGAACTTGGAATGTAAAATCTATGAACTAAGGTAAGCTGTATATGATCAAACAGGAAATAGAAAGACCAAGCAACATCTTGAATGTCAGTAAACTTAAATGGATGGAAATGTGTGAATTTAATTCAGATAATCAGTATATATAGTACTGTAGATGAGAATCCCTTGGGAGAAATAGAGTAACCCTCATAGTTAAGGAAAGGGGAGAAAAGAGATATAGGGAGGAGATCTCAAAAACGACAAAATGATACCTGTTTGAATTAAAGGCAAATCATTCAACCTTACAGTAACACATGTCTATGCTCCAACCACTGATGCCAAAGAGGTCAAATTTGATCAGTTCTATGAAGACCTACAATACCTTGTAGAAATAACATAAAAAAGATATCATGTTTATCATAGGAAATCAAAAGGTAACTGGAATAGCAGGCAAATTTGGCCTTGGAGAGCAAAATGAAATTGGGCAGAGATTAGTAGAGTTTTGTCAGGGCTATTCATTGGTGCTAACATTCTTTTTCAACAACCCCAAAGGTGACTCTACACAGTCATCACAAGATGGTCAATCAAATCAGACTGATTATTTGCAGCCCAAAGTGGAGAAGTTCTGTACAGTCAGTTAAAACAAGACCCAGAGCTGACTGTGGCTCAGATCATCATCTTATTGCAAAATTCAGACTTAAATTGAAGAAAGTAGGGAAAACCATCAGATCATATAGTTATGACCTAAAAAACATCCCTTATGAATATGAAGTAGAGATGATGATTTAAGGAATTAGATCTGGTAGATAGAGAGTCTTAAGAACTATGGACAGAAGTTCACAATATTGTACAGGAGGCAGTAATAAAAAAAATTCCAAAGAAAAGGAAGAGCAAGAAGGCAAAATAGGTGTCTGATGAGACTTTACAAGGGAAAGAGAAAGGAGAAAGAGTAAGTAATACCCAACTGAATGTAGAATTCCGGAGAATAGCAGGGAGAAATCAGAAAGTTTTCTTAAATAGCAGTGCAAAGAAATAGAAGGAAATAATAGAATGGGAAACACAAAAGCTATCTTCAAGAAAATTAGAAATATCAAGGGGTGGAGGTTACCCACATAATCAAGGGGTGCCAGGAAAAGACTAAATAAATATCGAGGGGAGGGGGAGAGGAAGACATCACAAGAACTTTGTTTTGATCTGAGCTAGACAAGAGTTTAACACACACACTAATACATGCATAAAAGTTTTGTGTAGAAATATATTAAATTTAATAAGGAAAAAGGTGGACACAAGGAGGGGGAGGTGAGGAATCACACAGAAGAGCACGAGGAGATAAGGGAGCGATTAGTCAAAAGTAAAACAAATTCCAAAATTAAAGGTAGGTCCTGAAACAGAGTTTCAAAGGGAAGAAAGAGCAAAAGCTTAGAATCAATAGATTAGGAGAGAAGGCAGTGGAAGAGAAATGGATTTCTTACTAATGTTGATCACACTCATCCTCTTTGTAAAGAGGAAGTTGAGAGTAAAGTAAGGAAAAAATATGAAAGGAAAGAGAAATACCATTAAACCTCACAAGAATATAATCTGTCATAAACTTGAATGTGAATGAGATGAATTCAGCCATAAAACAGAAAAAGCAGAATGGATTGGTATGTAGAATACAAAATAAATGGTATATAAGAAACATAGTTGAAACAGAAGGATTCACACAAGAAGGGGTTGAAACAGAATTTATTCTATGCTTTAGCAAACTAAAAAAAAAAAAACAACCCAAAAAACTATAGGCAGGGGAGATTAGGTGGCACAGTGAATAGAATACTGACCCTGGAGTCAGGAGGACTTAAGTTCAAATCAGGACTCAGACACTGAACATTTATCAGCTTTGTGACCTTGGGCAAGTTACTTAACCCCAATTGTGCTGCCTTCCCCCCTCCAAAATAAAAAAGTAACCCCTCCAATTTGTTTTTTTTTTCAAATGCTTTATTAACTTCTGTTTTACATCATTTATTTCCGCGAGATTTTGAGTTACAATTTTTCCCCATTTTTCCCCTACCCACTACCCCAGAATAGCAGTCCCACAGGATATCCTCTCATACGATCTGCTGTCTCCCATATCTTCTCCCATATCCCCTTCAACTTTTCCAGTAAGGCATGGTGAATCTCTGTTCCCCAATGCCTGTACATCTTATTTACCAATTATATGTAAATAGTATTAATAATAGTATTTATATATTTTTAAACATTTGATTTTAAAACCTCGAATTCCAGATTCATTCCCTTCCTCCCTTGGCACCCACTTTTACTGGGAAGACAAGCAATTCAGTATATATTGTACATGTATAGCTATGCAAAACATTACCATAGTAGATATATTGTAAAAGATTGACTATATTTCCCTCCCTCCTATCCCACCTCCCACTTGGTCTATTCCCTATTTTGATCTTGTCCCTTTTCAAAAGTGGGTGCTTCCAACTTCCCTCCCCCCCCAGCCTGCCCTCCCTTCCATCATCCTCCCTCACATCCCCTTCGCCCCTGCTCTTCTGTAGGGTGAGATAACCTATTTAGTATGTATGTCATTCTCTTCCTGAGCCAAATTCAATGAGAATAAGGTTTTGCCTTTTTGCCTTCCTGTTCTTCCCCTCCCTTGTAACTATTTTTCCTTGCCTCTTCTATATGAGATAGTTTACCTCATTCTGTCTCTCCCCATCTCCTCTCATTATATTCCTCTCTCACCTCATATTTCGCTTTTTAAGTATCATCCCTTCCTATTAAATTCGACCTGGGCCCTCTATCTATGTATACCTGTAAACATATATACATACATTCACATATGTATTCATATGCCCATATACCCCTCTTCAACTATTTTCATAATGAGGAAGGTTTCATCAGTTACAGTTATCATTTTTCCATGTAGCAATGTAAATAGTTCAACTTTGATAAGTTCCTTATGATTTCTTTTCCCTACTTACCTTCTCAAGCATCTCTTGCTTCTTGTGTCTGAATGCCAAATTTTCTATTCAACTCTGGTTTTTTCCTCAAGAATGCTTGAAAGTCCTCTATTCCACCGAATGACCATACTTTCCCCTGAAACATGATACTCAGTTTTGCTGGGTAGGTGATTCTTGGTTTTAATCCCAGCTCCTTTGCCCTCCAGAATATCATATTCCATGCCCTTCAATCCCTCAGTGTAGAAGCTGCCAGATCCTGTGCTATCCTGATTGTGTTTCCACACTATTGAAATTGTTTCTTCCTGGCTGCTTGTAATATTTTCTCCTTGATCTGGGAATTCTGGAACCTGGCTATAATATTCCTGGGAGTTTTCTTTTTGGGATCTTTTTTAGGAGGTGATCTGTGGATTCTTTCAACCTCTATTTTGCCCTCTGGTTCTAAAACATCAGGGCAATTTTCCTTGAGAATTTCTTGATGGATGATTTCTAGGTTCTTTTTTTGATCATGGTTTTCAGGTAGTTTAATAATTTTTAGATGATCTCTCCTGGATCTATTTTCCAGGTCAGTGATTTTTCCCATGAAATATTTCACATTGCCTTCTATTCTTTCATTTGTTTGGATCTGTTTAATAGCATCTTGATTTCTCATAAAGTCACTAGCTTCCATTTGCTCCAGTCTAATTCTGAAGAAATTATTCTCCTCAGTGAGCTTTTGAGATTCTTTTTCCATCTGGCAAATTTGCCTTTTTAAGACATTCTTCTCCTCATTGCCTTTTTGATCCTTTTTTGCCATTTGAGTTAGTCTATTTTTTAAGGTGTTATTTTCCTCAGTCAGGTGTTGACTCTCATTTCATACTTTTCTTGCATCTTTCTCATTTTTCTTCCCAATTTTCCCCCACTTCTCTTATCTGCTTCTTAAGGTCCTCTATGGCCTGTAGCCAGCTTGTATTTTCATTTGGGCTTTTGGAGCAGGATTTCTGACTTCACAGTCCTCCTCCTGTTCCATGCTTTGATCCTCTTTGCCCCCAAAATAGGAGTCTAATGTTGAATTTTTCTGTTTATTTTGTTTCCTTTGCCTAGGCATGTTGCCACTCAATTACTTGACTTTTGGGCTTGTTTCCACAGTAGGACTCTGCCACCAGCCAGGGGAGCTTCCATCCCAAACGTTGGGGTTTTCTCAACTTCCAGAGGTATTAGTTGGGTAGCCTCTGTGAAGTCTCTACACACTTTGGCAACCTGGTCACAAACCCCAAGACCTCCACCCCAGACTGCAATCCAGATCTAAGAAGGTTAAAGCAAGAGCGATTACCCCCAAGACTGATCGCCAGAACCCCCTACAGTTTGCAGGCCAGGAGCTAAAGCTCGGACATGGTGCAACAGCTCAGTGTCTCAGTGGCTTCTCAACCCCAGGGGAAAGCAGCCAATGTGCTCTCCCACCTAGTAAGTCCCAAAGTCCATACTGTACTGACCTCTCACTTTGTCCTTGGCTATGTATTGGTAATTCTGGAAATGCCACAGCTGCTGGAGTTCTGGACCCCTTCCAACTGGTTGCTGGTTGGGCCACCCTGGGGCTAAAACCTCCGACTCACAACTCACACAGGCCTGAGCTTGGCTCCCATAGTGCTGTGATGGCCACTCCCTGCCAGGCTCCTGGCTGTCCTCAGCAGGAGGTTAGCTTCTCTGGGTCATTTTGTGGCTTCTGTAGCTCCAGAGTTTGTTCAGAGTCTCCTGTTATATAAATTTGAAGTGGTGTGGGCCAGAGTCCCTCAGAAGTGCTGTTACTACTCTGCCATCTTGACTCTGCCCCCAAACAACCTCCCCCCCAAAATTATAGGCAGTAATGTAGTAACCCCCATCTCTCCCCATCATAGGAGAGCTGCCTAGGAAACCTGCACAAAACCCAACAAAGCTGGCCTAGGCAGCAAACCTGTCAAGTAAATCTGCCCAAACCTGCTACCTGAAGTCCATAGCATGCCCTCTTCTGTTCAGTTCTCAAAATAGATTTGGGAACTTTCCAATTGGGCAACAAACTGACTCCTGGGCAACAATCATTAAGCAAAGCTAACATTTATGTTGTGGCTTTTCTCTATATAAACTCTGAGATGTATATGCTCGGGGCTGCCTAATTTGGGTACATGACCTCTGGCAGTCTCTGGGTTAATTATGCTCCATAATTAAAATGTCATTTAAAATGATTAATGGTCTCAACTTGCATTTCTTGATAGAGCATAAGGCAACAAAACTTTTCAACAAGGCAACAATAAAAATGAATGTAATTAAAAGATAAACAGGAAAACTATATTTTCCTTAAAGATGCAATTATCAACAAATTAATATTAACATTCAATATACATGCAAAATATAACATCTAAATAAAGAAAAAGTTAATTAATTTTTAGGGAAGATAGATAAGAAAATTATATTAACTGGGTACCTCAGTGTACTCTTTTAGATTTAAACAAATATGACAAAAATGTTTCAAAAAAGAAACTGATCAGAATAGAATTTTAGAAAAGTTATATATGTGATGTGGCAGCTAGGTGGCACACTGAGGAAAATGGACCTGGAGTCAGGAAGACCTGAATTCAAATTTGCCCTCAGACACTTAATAGCTGTGTGACCTCAGGCAAGTTTGCTGTTTGCCTCAATTTCCTCATCTGTAAGATGAGCTACAGAAGGAAATGGCAAACCACTCCATGCTGAGAAGTTCCCAAATGGGGTCTCTAAGAGTCAGATGCAACTGAAAAAACAACTGAATAACAACTAACATAGATGATAGCTGTCTTATGATTACTGAATTGAAAAAGAAGGAAGTCTGCAGATTTGTCTGCTTCCTTGGCTCATGACCAGAAATTGACCATTTATTAGTACATAAAAAAATTCACAAATTAGGAAAAGTGGAAATATTTAACACATTCTTTAGTGATCACAATGCAATAAAATTCATTAAAGAGTATTTTTAAAAAGTATTAAAAATGAAGACTAAATAATTTAATCACAAAGAATTAGTGGGTTAAAAGAGAAGTCATACAAACAATAGGTAATTTCATCAAAGGAAATTTCATCAAAGAAAACAGTGATACAAAATACCCAAACTTTGGGATCTGGTCAAAGAAGTCTTTAAAGGGGGGCGGCTAGGTGGCGCAGTGAATAGAGCGCCGGCCCTGGAATCAGAAGGACCTGAGTTCGGAGCCGGCCTCTGACACTTAATCCGCACAAACAAAAACCTAGTCGTGTAACCTTGGGCAAGTTACTTAACCCCAATTGCCCTAAAGGGGCGGCTAGGTGGCGCAGTGAGTAAGAGTGCCGGCCTCGGCCTCGGAGTTGGGATGACCCGAGATCAGATCCGGCCTCAGAAAATGAGCACCCACGCATAAATAATGACTAGCCGTGTAACCTTGAGCAAGTTACTTAACCCCAATTGCTTTAAAAAAAAAAAAAAAGAAGTCTTTAAAGGACAATTTATACCTTTTAGCTTCATCAACAAAAAAGAGAATTGACCATATCAGTTAATTGGGCTTGTAACTAAAAAATAACTAGAAAAGCAATATATAAAAAAATAACTAAAACACTAAAATGGAAATTTTGTAAATCAGATGTGATAAAATTGAAATAAAAATGCTATTTAATTGATAAATAAAAATAAAGATTTTAAGGAAAACCTTATAAAATAGACAATTAATCTGACTTTAAAAAGAGAGAGATAAAGCAAATTACCTGTATCAAAATGAAGAAGGAAGAATTCACAAGTTAAAATGAAAGAAAGCAGAAATTGTTTTGTCCAGTTGTACACCAAGAAAATGGTTAATTTACATCAAATGGAAAAATACTCATAAAATATAAGCAAACTAGATAAACAGAACAAAGTATAGAGTATTTAAATAGCCATATTTAAGAAAAATAAATTGAATACATCACAAATGAACTCCCTAAGAAATCAAGCCCTATAACAAGTGGTTTTACAAATGAACTCTAGCAAATATTTAAGAACAATTCTTATATTTACTATGTTTACAAAAATAAAAATAGAAGGCTTCCTATTAAACTCCTTCTATGATACAAATGTAGCCTTGATTCCTAAGACATAGTCAAAGCAGAAAAAAAGAACTATAGAACATATTCCTAATGAATATTGTTTTATAATATTAGATACTGATGCACAGGCTACAACATATTGAAAAGATTATATGCTATGACCAGATTGGATTTATACCAAGAGTACAGTATTGTTCATTATATGGAAACCATAAACATAATAGACCATAATAGTAGCAATAATAAAAATTGCTTGCTTATATAAATCAATGTTGATGGAAGCTTTTGATAAAATTCAATAACAATTTCTATTTAAAATACTAAAAAGCATAGGGAGGAGAAGATGACAAATACTAGCTACCTAAAACCAAGGGTCATGATTTAATATAATGGAGAATTGCTAGAGACCTCTCCATTAAGAATAATGTTAATATAAGTATGTCTATTATTATTACTGTTATTTGAAATGGTTCTAGAAATGCAGTAAGATAAAAAAAGAAATTGAGGAAGTCAGTATTGGTAAAGAGAAAAAGAACTATCCCATTTTTTTTCAGGTCTACATAAAGAACTCCAGAAAGTCTAAACAAATAATAACAAAGTCACAGAGTATAAAACAAACCCGCATAAATCAATGACTTTTCTCTATATTACCAATGGAACTCAGCAGGAAGAATTTAGACAAATTCTGTTCAAAATAACTACAAGTATGTATAAAATATTTTAGTGATTTTTCTTAAAACACAGGTATTATGGGGTCACTTCCTTAATAAATTTCTATGGCTTCTTATTGCCTCCAGCATCGAATACAGATACTCTGTTTGGCATTCAAAGTCCTTCTTAAGCCAGCCCCTTCCTACCTTTTCAGTCTTCTTATATTTAACTCCTTGACATTATTTTTTTGACAACTGAACCAGAACCGGCCTTTAATCTGTGGGTGACCAGAACCAAACAAAGAGAGCAGGTTAGAAACAGAGTCAGGACACAAACAGAAATTTAATTTCAGAATGAAGAAAATTATGTATGTATACAGACCCCCCCCACCCCCTCCTAAGAAGGAGGGCTTACGGCTGCTGATGCTGGGGCCACTTGATGTACACAAAAAGGGTAAGCCACTATACAATCATTCTTAGATCTCAAGATATTTCTTATGGCATTTCTTTGGACACACAGGCATTCTTGGGTCCCATGGGAACAGTTATTGTCTCAAGTCTTAGGGGTCATGACCACCCTTCCAGGTATAGAACCAGAGCTCTGTGAAAGATATGGGACATGTCAGTGTCCCATATCAGTGACAAGAACTGGGATTGTGAACATGTCACAGATGGCCTGGGAAATTGGGGGAACTAAATCCCTCAGTGAACACCTGGTGGTGGTCCAAGCAATACACTTTGCCAGAGAGTGATATCATCCTGAGCACAAAGGATTATTGGTATGTCAATTCCAGACACAGCCAGTATGCTGAGCCTTAGCTTTGGGAAACAGGGTGTCTCCAAAATATTATGACACTTTTTGATCCAATGACACTGACTTTCTGGCTGTTGCACAAAGAAGATCTCTCAGCTCTAGGCATTCTCTGTGGTTGTCCTATCATGCCTAGAATGCTCTCTCTCCTCCTCTCTGCCTGCTAAACTATATGGCTTCTTTGAAGTCCCAATTAAAACCTCATCTTTTATTGGAAGCCTTCCTCAATCTCTTTTAATTGTAGTGCCTTCCCTTTGTTAATTATTTCCTATTTATTCTGTGTATAGCTTGCTTTGTATATGTTTATTTGCATGCTATCTCCCCTATCAGATTGTAAACTCTCTGACGGTGTTTGTCTTTTTTTTTTTTTTTTTGTATTTCTAATACTTAGTATAGTGCCTGGTATATGGTAGGTGCTTAATAAAGGTTTAATGATTGATTGATTTTGAGTCTACCTTCCAAGAAACACAAAAGTGCTATATGAATACAACAACAAAACACTCAAAAACACAGACCTAAATAAATAGCGAAATATTAATTACTCAAGGTTAGGCTATGTCAATATAATAAAAATGACAAAACTCTCTAAATTTAATTACCTATCCAGTGCGATACCAAACTACTAAATGTATCTAGAAGAACAAATAGTTATGACAAGGGAAATAATGGAAAAAAATGTAGGAAGGAAGGGAGCCTAGCAGTATCAGATTACAAACTATGTTGCCATAAAAATGTATTTGATTAGTTTATTCCATCAAATCAACAAGCTCAATCAATATCAGTCAAAGGCTTTAGGGTCAGTGCAACAAAGTCTTTGAAAGCCAATAATTTCATTTCACTTCATTTCATCTACAATTTCCAGATGAGGTAGGAGGACTCCATACAGGCAATCTATCCCAATTGGTTGAGAGATTTTGTCATGACCTAAGTATGGGTTCTGTATAAAAGTATTGAGTTATCTGAAATTGGAGTTTCATCCAGCGGCAAATCAGGAAAGTTCAAACAATTTCTGAAGAAGAACTGCCTGGGAGGGAAGGATAGGTTTTGGCTTCAGCTGTGGTCTAGCACTTCTTTCTCACTCCTTTTACCCAGAGGATGACCTTGAAAGCTTCATAGTGTTCAAAGGATGTTAGATTTCCCATTTTCCTGGCAGTATCCTATTGTAATCCCTATATCAGTGGATGACAGTGTTTACTTTTGGAGCCAAGGAGAGACTAGACATAGACTGATGGTTCCATAAGGAACTCAGTTAAAAATCTATATAACATGTCTGTTGAAAACTTCTTGGACACCCCATGAATGGGAGAAAAGAACTCTTGTCAACTAGAACCTGTGAGTTAATCTTTTGATGTGTGTAGTCTCTAAGCCTGAATGCATGTTTTCCTGGACTCTGTACTTGTGGAAGAATGTGTTTTAGGGATTATGACTAATTGTTCTTATGATATCACTCTGGCTTTCATAGATTCCCCAACAACAGGTTCTAGAACAAGCCCTAGTTGGTCATTGTTTTGACCCTGATTGGCTCTGAGTGAATATGAATAACAATTGTTTTTGCTTTGTCCAGAAACCCTGAGGTCTTTCCCTCTCACACTGAACTTTTTTTTTGACTAGGTGAAAGAGCTCATTCTCTGCCTCATTTCTTACCTAGCCTTAATCACTGAATAGGTGTTGCTTCAATCAAATGGAGACCCGTAAAGACTTTTGCTTAAAAAGTCCAAGGTTTCCCACTGCATCCAGGGCCATCTCCAGTTGTGCTGATATGTATCTTGCCACTGGACCCAGGTGGCTCTGGAGGAGAAAGTGAGACTGGTGACTCTGCACAGCCTTCCCTCACTTAAATCCAATTCATCTGCATATCCTGGATCACCTCCCTAATGTCATGGTCCTCTTCAAGAATGAAGTTCAAACAACAGCAATATCACCTTAGTTAAAACATTGTTATACTAGTTAAGGCTAGATAACTAAAGTGATCCTCAACAGATAATCTGTCAAGGAAGCATACTGGTAGGGACTCAAGTGGATGACATTAGAAAATCAGCCCCTTCCCACATCCTTTAGGGAAGTGCTTCTTAAACTCTGGGTCAAGATGAAAAAAATTGCCAACAGTAAAAGGTTTCTGTAAAAAAGAATTACAATTAATGGGAGGAACCACAAGAAAGAAGAAACAAAAGAAAACAACAAAAGAAAAGGAGAGCACATAGTTATGCTTCTATCTGTATTCAGATGCCAAAGTTCTTTCTCTGGATGTGGATGACATTATCTTTCACGAGTCTTTTGGGGCTGTCTTGCTCTTAGCTCTGAGAAGAGCTAAGTGTATCAAAGTCAGTCACTGCGCAATGTAGTTGTTACTATATACAATGTTCTCCTGGTTCTGCTCATTTCACTTAGCATCAGTTTGTATAAGTCTTTCCAGGTTTTTCTGAAGTCTGTCTGCTTATTATTTTTATAGCACAATAGCATTACATTACATTCACATACCACAACTTGTTCAGCCATTCTCTAACTGATGGGCATAGCTTCAATTTCCAATTCTTGGCCACCATAAAAAGAACTGTTATAAATATTTTTGTATATGTGAGTCCTTTTCCTATTTTTATGATTTCTTTGAGATACAGACCTAGAAGTGGTATTGCTGGGTCAAAGGGTATCCACACTTTGATAGCCCTTTAGGCACAATTCCAAATTGCTCTCCAGAATGGTTGGATCATTTCAGAACTCTACCAACAATGCATTAGTGTTCCAATTTTCCCACGTCTTCTCCAACATTTACCATTTTCCTGTTTTGTTCCATTAGCAAATCTGATAGGTGTGATGTGATACCTCAGAGTTGTTTTGATTTGTATTTCTCCATTATTTAGAGTATTTTTCATATGACTATAGATAAATTTAATTTCTTCATCTGAAAACTGCCTTTTCATATCTTTTGACCATTTAACTGCAAACCTTCTGTATCCAGTCATGTATTTTCTAAACCAGTGGATAAGAAAATTAATACAATTACCAAAAAAATCCCAGCAAAAAACAACATGGGGAATTGCTTAAGTGTTCTGGAAAGTCAATATAAGATAATAAGGCAGACAAATTAATCCAATTAGGTGATTGTAATAGAGACTTAATATTCAAATAGAGGGTAATAGTCACATATCACTCTGCTCTGATTAGATCAAGTCTGGAGTATTCTATTCAGTTCTGGACACCAGAAATTGAAGAATATGCAGAGGATTTTTAGCCAGGACTGTGAGAAAACAGTGGTCCAAGCCAGGTGACACAACTAGGGATATTTAGCTTAGAGAACGCTTGGGAAAGATATGATGGCTGTTTTTGAATATAGTAACTTGCTACACAGTATTAATCATTAGAGACAAGCCTGACATGAACAAAATCAAAATGGAATGGTTTCTTACTTCATTGGAGATCAAGTGAAAGTGTGATGAGCATTTGGTAGGAATATTGTAGAGGGGATTTCACTTGGGGCCTGGATTGGCCTAAACCAGAGGTGGGGAACCTGCAACCTTGAGGCCACATGTTACCCTCTAGGTCCTCAAGAGTAGCCTTTTGATTGAATCCCAACTTCATAGAACAATTACCCTTTAGAAAAGGATTTATTCTGTAAAACTTAAGACTCAGGCAGAAGGTTGCACCTGAGGACCTAGAAGGTCACATGTTGCCTTGAGGCCACAGATACATTCCCCCCCCACCCCCCACATCTAGACCAAGTATTTTTGACTTGGGATCTATGATTACCTTAGAAGTCTATAGACAGATTTCAGAGGATCAATGAATGAGGAAAAAATTCCATATTTTTCCCCACTAACCTTTCTTTTTTTTTTTTTTATAAGCAATTGGGGTTAAGTAACATTCAAGGTTACACGGCTAGTCAAATTTCACTTACGCGGGTAAGCTCATTTTCGAGGCCGGATCTGATCTCGGGTCATCCAAACCCGAGGCCGGGCGCCTTACTCACTGCGCCACCTACCGCCTTTAGGGCAATTAAGTTATAACTTGCCCAAGGTCACACGGCTAGGTTTTTGTTTCAGTGATTATGTCGGAGGCCGGCTCCAAACTCAGGTCCTTCTGATTCCAGGGCCGGCGCCATTCACTGCGCCACCTAGCCGCCCCTTCCCCCACTAACTTCTAATTAAAATCGAACCTTTCCTCTGATTATCTGAGAACATTCTGAGGAGGCCACAGGTTTCACCAAATTGCTCAAATGGTCCATGACACATAAAAAGCTAAGAACCCCTCTCCTATATGCTTTGAAGTCTTTTCTGACATGGAAATTCTGTAATTTTTCTATTCCAGAGGATAAGACATACTCAGGGTTGCTTGAAAACACTACTGGGAATATCCACAGTTGGTTGAAAATCCATGTCAATAGCAGATGGACTAAAGAGTTGATTTCATCTCTGGGTCTTGGTTTCCTTTCTTATAACATGAGGGTTTTGCACTAAATGCCATCTAAATCCCTTCCATTTCTCATTCTATGAGCCTATGCTCTGAAATTGATGTCTCTAGTGGGGTGATGCCAGGCTTTGTTCTCAGTTCTACAGTGACTCGACTGAAGACTCAGAGTTATCCACTTAGAACTGATACAATACCTGGGAGGATATTTAACAACATGGATGATAGACCAAAGCTTTGTGACAGACTGGGAAAATGGCTTAAAAACCAGTTAGATTAAATATAATAGCATTCAATATTAAGTCTTATATATGTTTAAAAAAAGATACAGGTACCTGATCTGACAGCAGTTTATTTGAAAATGATATGGGGGGTTTAGCTAACCACAAGGCTTGGTATGAGCCAACAGAGTGATGAGGTGACTAAAAAGCTAATGCATTCTTTGGCTACATTTAGTGTCAGATCAAAGGAAGGAGTTGTCTGACTCTGTGCAGGTTGGGCCACATCTGGTGTTTGAGAGACAGCATGGGGTAATGGGAAGAGAACTGAATTTAGGATCAGAATAATACTACCAAGAGCAACTAACATTTATATGGTACTTGTTTTTGAGGCAGTCAGGGTTAAATGACTTGTCCAAGGTCACATGGATAGTAAATATCTGAGCTCTGATTTGAACTCAGGTCCTCCTGCCTCCACTGTACCACATAGCTGCCCTTGTTTATATAATACTTTAAAGTTTATAGAGTGCTTTGCAGATATAATCCTTATAATAATCCTGTGAGGTAGGATGAGCTATTATCCCCATTTTACAGAGGAGGAAACTGAGGTCCCCAAAGTTAACCTGCCTAGAGTGACACAACATCTTAGTATCTGAGGCAGAATTCTAACTCAAGACTTCCTAACTCCAAGTCCAACAATTTATCTACCATACCAACTAAAACTCTAGAAGACCTGGATTCATGCCTTCTGCATGACTTCTTTAAATAATAGTAGACTAGGGATAGAAATTGTGATTTCATTGATATAGGAAATTCCCAGATGAGGAGATTTCCTCTATCGATGGAGCTTGGCACCTTCCCTGTATTTTATAGTCCTGGAGAGATGTTAGAGGATTAAGACATTAAGTGATTATTGCCAAGGCAATATTCACAGCACTGATAGAAACTATGAATATGCCAGCATAATTCTGAATCACAAAATGTAACAAAATATAATATTGTATAAAAATATATAAATATAAATAAAAAACACATAAATATATAATATTATATAAAATATAATAAATAGAAGACAGAAGTAAAACATTTATTCAGACTCCAGAAAGCCAGATCCCAACATCAGAAAACCGAATTCATCATAGCAACAAAGAAATCTAGACACAGTGACACTACAAAGAGCAGCGCCATCCCAAAGCCTTCCCACAAACATTCACAGAGCTAGCTGTCTCCTTGCCAGTGTCTTCTCTCCTCCCTCTTTTCAGCTTTGCTCCACCTCTTCCAGCTCCAGCCACTCAGCAAACTCCTCCCACCACAAGTCCCATATGATTACACTTGGCCTATTAAGGGGCAGGGAAGATCTTCAAATTCTCATTCCCATTACAGTGACTTACTCAGAGTCACACAGCTGGTGTGTGTCAGAGGCAGGACCTGACTTCAGGGCTGCCTGGCTCTAAGACCAGATGTCTATCCACTCTGGGGATCTGGAGATCTTGTGAACAGTCACAGCTATTAAGAGTCTGAGGCCAGATTTGAGCTCAGTCCTCCTGACTCCAGGGCTGGTGCTCGACCCACTGCACCACCTAGCTCCCCCCCCCCCCCGCAACCTTTTTCTGAGGCTTGGGAGCATGTGAACTTTTAAGAATTGTAAATCAGGTTCAAGCTTGTTGCATTTGCAGAGACTTTGCTCCTTAGTGGAAGGAAGGAAACAAGCATTTACAAAGCACCAGCCTGAGCGCTTCACAGATATTTCACTTGATTCTTACAACCCCCGCAGAGTCAATATTCTTATTATCACTTCCATCTTACAGTTGTTGGAAATGACAGAAATTAAACAACTTGCCCAGAGTCTCACATCTAGGAAGTATTTGGGGCTGAATTAGAACTTGGAGCTTCTTAACTGCAGTCCCAGTGCTCTATCCATTGTCCATCTGGCTGTCTCTTTTGGAGAAAACAATCCATGTTGCATTCGCAGTGAGAGTTTGGGAGACAAAAACCTTTTTGCCTTTGAGAGACAATGGCTCCAGGGTCTCTTCAGACAGAGAACCCTGGAAAACAAGAAAAGACTTTGGAAGCTGCTGACTCAGAAGAAGAGTGTGATAGTAGAGTTCACACGTCCCTGATTTCCAGGGTGCCTCCCTGCAGATTGGGGGAATTTCCAACTCTCTCGCTCAGTTGCATTGAGTTATCTCTCCTGCTGGGAGAGCTCATTTACTCTGTATATTGTCTGCTATATTATGATCTGCATAACTTTTCTGATTTCTGCTTGCTGTCTGTTTGGTTAAATGGATTTCTTAACTATTCACTATTTGTCTAACTAGCATTTGGTGGGCAGGAAGTTAAAACCTTCAGATATCACTTCAGACACTCCTTCCTCTTTGAGGGATAATGACCAGGAAAGTAGCTTGAACCAAGAAGTAATTTACTCTAGAGGAACAATATTTAGGGGAGCTGATAGATGAGATTCTACTCTGGTGTTCCCTCTCTGAGAAGAACAGGGCATTCATAGCCCCAATCTCCTGTTTCCCACTAGGCAGGAATCAAAGTTTCCCTTGAAGAGAGGTGAGCCAGATTTCAGAGATATTTATCTGTGCCTCCCTGAAAGCTACTCTTAGACAAACCCATGCGGACATAATCTAAATGGACAATATGTACCTTATAAAATATTTTGATAATTGTAATTCAATATATTTGCTTTCCTTTGTAGATAGTTTGCCAGAGAGGCACACAAAATAGGTTAAAAACTCCTGTACTAGGCCATACTTCCCCTTGATAATGATGATGATAAAGTAATAAGTGCTAACATTTATTGGGGGCTTTAAGGTTTTCAAAGTGCTTTACATATATTGTGAGGAAGCTGCTTTGTAAGTTGCAATACACCATGTAACCACTGGGAAAAGTACAGCTAATAAGCATTATGTTCAGGATTTGAATCCAGGGGCTTGGACTCCAGAGCTGGTTCTAGCTCTACTTGGTGGCATGGCAAATGCTCATATTTTTGAAACTCAGCTCTCACAGGGAAAGTTCCAATGTTATGGGAGCATCCCATGGAAGAGCTTTGTAAAAGGTTCTTGAGACCCTGGATGGATGGCAATTCCCAGTAGATGGGGCAGGCCCATGTAGTGGGGGCCCAAGATCCCCAGTCTTCTATCTTCTGTCTCCTTTCCCCCTCCCCCATCTTGTTTTTAATCAACAATAATTTGTGATGAAACTCAGTTGGTTTGCAGCTACCTCACATAATACATACTGAAAGGTCTCTGGTTTGCCAAAAAAAAAAAAAATGCTCCAAGTTGGTTGCTTAAGCATCCCTTTTTGATAGTGGTTGTTTGGAAATCTGTTGTAAGTGGTGGAGCTAGAATGTTTAGAGGGGCTTTAGATCCTGGGTCCCTGCCCAGCAATGTGGCAGCCCTCAAGCCCTTGGAAGGGGAGCTTTCTCGAAGAAAGCCAGTGATCCTGTTGGCAAGTAGCCTTCTCACATCTGTGAGGTAGCACATGGATATATGTCAGTTACCACCCACCAGGAGTCCTTGGCAGAAGTCTGGGGAAGGAGAGGAAGAAAGTGAGACATTACCGGTCATTGGAGACATTATCTGCAATTAACTAGAGATTTAAGGCAATAATCACAGGAATGTGAGGCAGGAAAACTTGAAAGCATTGAGAAAAGTCATTTTCTTTCTCTTGCCTGACTGGTGATAGGATTTAAAGAGCAGTGATAATGGATTTAAGGTAAGACGGTGTGTGTGGTGGAGAAAGACCATGTGGGACTGACTTTTTAATGCTGGGAGTCCCTTGTGGAAGTGCTCAGGCTTAAAGTACTGCCAGGGGCACTCAAGCCTTTGCAGTGTGGTGTGTGGGTTAAATTCTATGCTTTTAAATTTCTGGGTGAAGGATTTAAGCGGGTAGATCAGAATGAGAGCCTATCTCTCCTGAGAATTCTGTCTCAGAATTCTGAGTGGTCCAGCCTGATTAGTGGAGGTCACCCAGCTTTCCCTGCTGTTCCTTTAAAATTATTTTTATTTTATTGATGCAGCAAGGTGGCATGATGGATAGAGTGCTAGACTTGGAATCAGAAAGACCAGAGCTCAAATCACATAATAGGTACTATATAAATGCTAGCTATTGTTGTTGTTAATTGTTATTTTCTTGCATAGGTTTGGGCAAAGTTTCAGTTATCTGGAAAATGGGGAGATTGGAATTGGCAAAGAGGCTGAGCCTCCTTGCTGCTCTGGGCATCTTGCAGATGGGCATGTCTGGTACTCGAGGCTGCTCTACCTTAAACCTTCCCTTAAAAGAGTTTTACTGGATGGCATCTTGCCACTACTGGCAGCCTTACTGAGGAATGAAATGTTTCTGAATTAAGTCACATGGCATAATAACATGTGTCAGAACTAGGACTGGAACCCAGACCATCTGGGAGAATATATTTAAAGCTCCAATTGCAGATTTTTTAAAATGGAGTTCTGATGCTTAATGGTCTACAAGTTTTGTAGGGAATCAGAAAAAGTTCAATGGAAATTATGAATCAGGGACTTCAGGACTGATGCCATGGTACAGGGATTGTGACAGAAAAAAAATCCTCAAGGCTTAAGTTTTCTTGCCTTTGAAATGAGGTTGTTGCTTGAGATGTCATTTAAAGTCTTCAAGGTAGTTCCAGCTTTAACTCCCTATGATTCTGTTTTCTCATTGGGACATTGTGACTCAGGCAATCCAGGCTCCTGATGAGACAGGAATAAGGCAGCTACAAAGGATGAAGAGACACAGAATGTGCCATTGAGGTTAGGTTGAATTTGAGGTTGAAGGGGACCTCAGAGACCATTGAGCCCAGTTTGTAAGCCCAACTCCAGGCTTTCTTCTGCTAAAAGCCCCCATTGGGCATGAAGTGAGAAGCTGAGCTGTTAGCTGAGGTCAACAAATGGTCCTGTGTGGTCTTGATCTCTCTTAATGTTAGTGCCAGAGATGTGCCGAAACCAGCAATTGTTAAATTTTCAAAGTGAGAAGTTACACCTTGGAAATTGGCAAATGCTACAAATAAGGGCTTGATTTATTGTTTCTTAGGTTATCTATTCTCAAGACAGAAGTCAAGAAAATGTGAGTAATATAGATTAAGTTTTCAAAATGGGTCCAGTCTACATTTTTTTCAGAGAGTTGGGTTTTAAAATATTTCCTAGACCCCTCCCCCAGATAGTGCTATCCCTCTGAAATGATCTGATATATGATTTTTACATAGGTGTTTGTGCATTGTCTTATCTTTCTCTGTTTTCCAAGTACTTAGCATGGTACCTGGCACATAGTAGGCACTTTATAAATGCTTGTTGACTGACTGTAACTGAACAAGTTCCCCTCTGTGAGCCTTGACTTCTTGTTCTTGCTTACATTAAGATGCTACATCTCTTTCTCTGTTTCTCCACTCACTGCCCTCCTTGTTCAAGCTCTCATTGTCTCTAGCTTCATTTGGGGCCATTTCCAGTTGTTCTGATCCATAGTTTGCCACTGGACCCAGATGGTTCCAGAGGAGGAAGTGAGGCTGGTGACCTTGTACAGCCCTCCCTCACTTAAATCCAATTCACTTACAAGTTACAGCATCACCTCCCTGGTGTCATGGTCCTCCTCAAGAATGAAGGACAAGCAACAACAACAACCTCTAACCTGGACAACTATAATAATCTTCTTATTGGTCTCTCTGCTTCAGTTCTTGCCACTCCATTTCATTCTCCACTCATCTCCCAAAGCCATTCTCCTAAAACATTGGTCTGATCATGTCATACCTTTACTCTATAAACTCCAAATGATTCCCTATTACCTCTAGGATCTAATATAATGTCCTTTAGCATTTAAAGGTCTCCATAAGCTGGTCCCTTCCTGCCCTTCCAGTCTTCCTACCTTCTTCTTCCTTCCGGAGATTCCACAGTCCAGTAGCACTGGCCTCTTTGTCTTTCTTGTTTTAGCTTCAGTCTCCACGCTTACTCTAAAGCCGGGCTAAAGCTAGACTACCCCTCTAGTCTGGAAGGCTATCACTCTCTCCTCATCCCACCTTCTTAGAATCCCTGCCTTCCTTCAAGACAACTCAAAGGACATCTTTGCCATAGATCTTTCCCAGTCATTCCATCTGCTAGAGTCTTTGTATCTAAGGTTATCTTCTACCTACTCAGTATGTATCTTGTATGTACCTATTTACTTATATGCTTTCTCCATCATTTGAATGTAAGTTTCTTGAAAGAGAGACTGTTTTAGCCTTTCTTTGTAACCCCATGGCTTATAAGTACTTAATAAATGTTTGCTGATTGACCCCTGGCAAGTGGTCCCTTAGTCTTCCATTGAACACTTTCTGTTTGACTTTTTAAACCTTGGTCCTTACGTATCTTTCCAGTCTTCTTGCATCTTACTCTCCTCCGACTACTCTGCTATACAGTGACACTGGTCTCATTGATGTTCCTCACACACAACACTCATATCCTGTGTTTGGATGTTTTCACTGGCTCTTCTCCTTGCTTGGAACATTCTCCTTCCTCATCTCTGCCTTCTGGCTTCCTTCAAATCCTAGCTCAAATCCCATCTTCTACAGAATACCCCCTTAATTTTAGTGTGTTCCTTCTCTTGATTTTTTGTCTATAACTTGTTTGTACATAGATTTTATATGTAGTTTCCCACATTAGCCCCTGAACTCCTCAAGCATAAGTTCTGGGAGAAAAAAGGAAAATGAATGAAATTAAGCCCAGTGGCTAGGTTAGTGTAAAGGATGCTCTACATTTTATCACACAATTGATTAGTGTTGGAAGCAGAATTAGAACTAGGTCTTTCTGACTACAGGTCCAGGTCTCTTTTCATTATCCAAGACTGTCTCTAGATTTTTAAATTAAAATTAAAAAAATATTTTATTTGTCTTAATCAGCCAAGATCCGCCTGGCACCCTGACTCACCTCCCCCCCAACTGAGAACACAAGAAAAACAAAACCCATCATGAAAATGTAATGTCAATCAAAACACTTTTCCAAATTGGCCTCATAAGAAAAAAAAAGTTTGTTTCATTCAGCATTGAGTACTTCGTCTCTCTGTTAGGAGGTGAATAGCACGTTTCATCATTAGTCCTCTGGAATCCTGATTGGTTGTTATGTTGATAAGAGTTCAGTAGAAAGTATTCCATCATATTTATGTTCATAACTTGTTTATTGATTCCATAATTTATGTGCACTTCCTCAGATTCCCATTTTTTGCCACCTCACAAAAAGCTATAAATATATTTGTACATCCTTAGAATTGTTTTGCTTAGGACTTATCTCTCCCTTAATAGGCCCTCTTTTTAATTTTCCCTCTCCTCCTTTCCCCTTTCCATCCTATTTCCCTTATTGAGTGAAATGTGTTTCTTTACCCAACTCTTTGGATATCTTCCTTTTTTTTGACCGTTTAAAATGAGACTGAGGTTCCATACAAGAAAACATAAAAACTGAGAACACAAGAAATAGAACCACACATGACAGATACTCCCTTACCCTTCTTTGTTTGTATAGATAGCTCCTTGTGTGCCCTTATCAGGTGAGGTAAATTTCCCTAACCTTTTTCCTTCTCACCCTTTTTCAAGAGTGTTCTTTTTCCTCTCTCTTTCCATTATTTTCTCAAGATCACCAACATATAACAGAACCACTGCCAGGCAATTCCGTCAATGACCCCTGATGATGATAGAGTCCCAAGGGGATACATGTATCCTCTCTCCATATTTGAATGGAAGCAGTTTATTCAGTCCTTTGTCCTTGTTTGTTTACATTTATATTTTTATGTTTCTCTTAATGTCTATGTTAGAACTTCAAAGCTTCTACACAGGTCTGGTCTTTCCACCAAGCATACTTGGAAGTCATTCATTTCATTAAAAGTCCATTTCCCTCCCTCATTTATAAAATTATATTCAGTTTTTCTGGGTCACTAATTCTTGGCTGTAAGCCTATATCTTTTGCATTCTGGAATAGCACATTTCAAGTTCCCTGTTCCTTTATAGCTGTTGTTATTCGGTTATTTCAGCTGTATCTGACTCTTTGTGAGTTGTTTACCATTTCTTTCTTTAGTTCATTTTACAGATTAGAAAACTGAGGCAAACGGGGTTAAATAACTTGCCCACTGTTAAATAACAGGTACTTAAGTGTCTGAGGCCAGATTTGAACTCACAAAGATGAATCTTCCTGATTACAGGCCTAGTACTCTACTGTACCACCTAAGCTGCCTCCTCCTTTATAGTAGTAACTGCCAAATCATGATTAATCTTCATTGTGGTTCCTTGCTTTTTGAATTCTCTCTTTAAGACTTTGTGTAGTATTTTTGCTTTAACCTCAAAGCTCTGAATTTGGGGTATGAGACTCCTGGGAGTTTTCATTTGGGGGTTTCTTTAAGGAGATGACTAGTAGATTCTATTTCCAATTTGCACTCTGTTTCTAAGAGATCTGGGAAGTTTTCTTTTACAATTTCTTGAAATAGAGTATCTAGGCTCTTTTTTTTGGTCATAGTGTTCAGATAGGCCTGTGATTCTTAATTTTTGTTTCCTTGATCTGCTTTTTAGTCAGTGGTTTTTCCTATGAGGTATCTTACATTTTTTTCTTTGTTTTTTTTCTTCTTCAATGTTTTGACTTTGTTTTAATATTTCTTGCTGTCTCTTGGAGTCATTGACTTCTATTTGGGCCATTCTAATTTTCAGAGAGTTTATTGTGTGTGTAATATTTTGTACCTTGTGCCAAGTTAATAATTCACTTTCCAATTCTTTCTTTCATAGTTCTCATATATTTTTAGTCTTCTATTATTCTATTTATAAAAGTATTTTAACTCTGAAAAATATCTTGCTTTATCTTGTCCATGAATTCTAATTAAAGGTGTGCCTAAACTGTGTTTTTCTCTGAGTCATTGCTTGTAGATTTTTTGGATTTTCTTCTGTGTTTTTATCTTGAGCATCTCTACCCCCATAATAGCTCAATACAACAGAATTATTTTTTTTATTTGTCCATTCTTCCAACTGCTTCCTGATTAACTTGTTGTTAAGCCTGGGCTCTGCCACACTTCTAAAGGGAAGGTCTGAGCTGCTTAACAGCTGGTTGCTGCTTTCTTGACTTTAATAATTGTGTTATCCCAGGGTTTCAAGGAGATCTTTGAAGGCAGGAGATCTTCAAAATTTCAGTGCTCCCAAAATGATCTGATCCAGGACAAAGTAATCTGATCTGAGTTTGAGCCTGAGTAATGACATGCTGTTAATTTCAGCCCCCATAAACCAGGTATGAAGTTCTTTTGGTTCAGTTTGATGGAAAGTAGCCTCCCTTTTAGTCTGGGATTCCTGCCTTGGTTATTCCTTTGTGGATTAGACTAGATGCTGGTAGTGAGACATTGTACCTACTGTCTGAGCCACACCACGGCTGATGCTACTGTCTTCTGAATTTCTTTTTTAGTACATTAGGCTTAGTATGCTACTCAAGCTTGGAGACATTACCTACATTAGGGGAAAAATGAATTCATTTGGTACCAATCATGAATTCAGTAAACCAACATAGGCCTTATTTATAAATAAGTTAGTAGTCCAAATAAACTCACATTTCAGAAGGCAAAATGGCATCCAGATATTGAGGGGTTTCACTGTGATAAGATGCAAAACCCCAAATAGTTGAACATGATAGCCAGTCTATCTTGTGATGTCTTATGGTGGAAGGATCAACATTACCCTGCTAATTAAACACAGCAAGTAAGATGGGCCAGGCAGTTCTCAAGAGAATCCCCAAACTGAAATGGTACAAGATGGAAAGTTTTATTGTTGGTTGAAGAAATCATCTCAGGATCGCCTTGGATTTTCAACTTAATTCTTCCATCTTCCCATACATAATTTACCCTACTCCCCAACCTATTTCATTGGAGTTGAGGGGTAGAGGTGGGGCTATATTCTGTGAAATATAGTTTCTAGAATAATTTATAGACTATTTTCCTGAGTAAAGTCTTCATAGTGGTCAAGCATTAAAGATATATCTTTGAGACCAGAAATATGGGGTTGTGGGTTTCAGATTTCAGCTATAAGCAAATGCTTTTAGCTAGATAGGAAGCATTCATTTACTAATCAGCAAATATTCATTCATTTATTGGCTTACTTATTTGTTTTAAAATTAAAATGTTTAATGAGCAGAAATTTATTTTTCTCCCTCCCACCAGAGGAAAAAAATAAAAACACATTCCTTGCAACAAATATGCAAATTCAAATAAATAAAATCCTCCCCATTGACCATGTCCAAAAAGTGTCTTATTCTGTACATTGAGTGCATCACTTCTCTGTCAGGTAGATAGCATGTTTCATTATTGACCCTTGGGAATCAGGGATGATCTTTGTGTTGATGGAAGTTCTTACAGCTTTCAAAGTTATTTGTCTTTATAGTCTTGCTGTTATAGTATAAATTGTTCTAATTCTGTTCATTCTAGTCATCACCTCAAATTTGTTTATTTTTATTATATTGATACTATAGTATAAATTCCTCTGTTTCTTCTCACTATATTCTGCATCACTTCCCATGGGTCTTTTCATGCCTATTTGAAACAATTCATTTCCTAAATAGTTTTCCATTCCAATAACATACCACAATTTGCATTCAACAGATATTTATTAAGTGTCTACTATGTGAAATGCATTGTGCTTGATGTTGAATGGGAGACTAGGAATGAGGCTACCAAGATACCAAAAGAAATAGCAAGTTGTACACAATAGATTTGCAGTTTCGTAATCAGTCATTTTTTTTTATTCTACTGGAATTCATTCCACAGCCTATTCTATTCATTCATGGAAATGCTTAAATTATTTCATAAATTGAAAATAAAATAAAAAAATAAATTTACAAAATAAATATTAAAACAGATAATAAATAAAAGATAAATATCAAGCCATCCTTATTCTGAAGAAGCTTACAATCTCCCAGTCTTGAATACAAGAGGAAGCTTAGAGAAGATTCTTGGAAGAAGGAAGACTAGGTCAGAAAATTCCAAGCTCTCAAGATTTTTCCTCACAAAAGAGTTAAAATAGCACCTTAGGGTGAACAAAGTGTGAGTGGAGATAAATAAAAACAGGGGTATAATGGGGGTCTTTCTGGGACAATTTGAGAAGATCAGAAGAAAAATCCCAGGACAAGGTTTGGTTCCTGTGAAGTGTAAATATCTCCAGACTAGGTTCAGTTTTAACAAGTGTCAAGTCCTGGGGTTTATTGGTTTGAGAGGCTGCCTCGGCCCCAGCTACTGGAACTTTTACCCCTGGGATAGTGAGGGGAGTTGGACGTTTGAGCCCAGGAAGATTGGGAAGATCGAGGGAAGCTCTGCTGACAAGGAACACCAGACCCAGCTGTGCTGTGAAGAGCTGTGGGGACAAGAAGGAACCAACACATGCTCAGTGAGTACAGAAGCAGTGGGGTGGAAAGCCCCTGGCTGAAGGCACTTACAGGAGGTTGGAGGTTTGGCTTTGGTTCCAGGCTAGAGAAGAAAAATGAAGATCTGGGGCAAGAGGCACCATTTCCCATATCCCAGGGCTAGAGGTAGTTATAAAAATTAAGCTATTCCACAAAAAAATATACACAGACAAAGGAGAAAGAATCCAATCATATAAAGCTATTATGGGAATAGAGATGATTGGCATTCATCTTCAGAGGAGGATATTGAAGTAAAGAAACCCTCAAAGAGTAATATCAAATGACAAATGGTCACTTGCCCAAAAATAATTCATAGATCTTAAAAAAGACTTTAAAAATCAAATGACAAAGTAGGAGGAAAAAACAAACTTAAAAAAAAGAATAATGCAAGAAAAACAAGAAGGTTATGAAAATCAACCAATTAGAAAAGGAAAATCCGGAAACTTTTTTTTTGGGGGGGGAGGGGAGAGTAGGGCAATTGGGGTTAAGTGACTTGCCCAAGGTCACAAGCTTATAGTATGTTAAGTGTCTGAGGCCAGATTTGAACTCAGGTCCTCCTGACTCCAAGGCTGGTGCTCTATTCACTGCACCACCTAGCTGCCCCTGGAAATGTGAATTCTTAAGGAAGAAAATGATATCTTGAAAATTAGAACTGGGCAAAGTAAAGCCAGCAAAATTATAAGAGATCAAGAAATAATCAACCAAAATATGAATAATGAAAAATAGAAGAGAAAGTGAAACCTAAGGAAAAAAAAACAGATTTGGAGAATAGATCAAGAAGAGAAAATAGAAAAATAATCAGAATAACTGAAAGTTATCTTGATACAATAATATGAGAAATAATATGAAATACAATAATATGAGAAATAATTAAAGAAAATTGTCCTGAAGCATTAGAACAAGGGGAGAAAGTAGAAATAGAAAAAATCCATCGATCACCACTTAAAAGAGATCCTATTGGGAAAACTCAAAGTAATATCCTAGTCAAATTCTGAAACCCCCAGTTCAAGGATAAAATATCAAAAACAGCAAGATCAAAACAATTTAAATATGGTGATGCCACAATTAGACTCACACAAGACCTAGCAGCAGAGACATTAAAGGATTGCAGGTCTTAGAACATAATATATTGAAGAGCAAAAGAACTGGGGCTCTCACCAAAAAATATCATACCCTGCAAAGTTAAGTGTTATCCCGAATGAAAACAAAATGGACATTTGATAAACTCTCAAACTTTCAAGAATTTGTTTAAAAACAAAACAAAACCAACAAACCTAAACTTGATAGAAGATTCAACCTACATCAACCAAGAGAAATATAAGGTACATACCAAAGACTAATTATAAGGGATTCATGAGGATAGATTGTTTACTTTTTATATCTGTAAAATGTGTCTAAGATTCTTATTAGTAATTGGGTAGCTCATAAGAAAAATTAGGGTAAACCTGAGAATGATATGAATTTTAAAAGTAAAGCCATTTAAAAACAGCTAGGAAGAGTAATTATTTTATACAAATGAGGTACAAGATGAAGAATTGATACAGAGGAATTAGATGGGGGGGAGGGCTTGTAGTTCTGGTAATCTGCTTTCATTGGGAATAGGTTTAAGAGGCAACAATACATATATATTTAGAAGAGTATAAAAGTCTTCTAAATTCAGAAGAAATAGAACCGTAGGGGCATAGGGAGGGGAGAGAGGACAAGGGAGGGATCTTTAGAGGGGAAGGAAGGGAATAGGTAAAAGGGGGGTATAGAAGGGCGTTTAGATTTATGGGAATGGGTGGAAAGGAGAGGGATCCTTGGAGGGGGGTAGGCGAGCAATAGGAGGGCAAGGTAATGTGTAGAAGTAAAGTAGAGGAGGAAACAGGGATGGGAAACAAGAAATATGCACAAACATAAAAACAAAGATAAGGAGTAAAGTATGTTTCGAAAAGTATATGTCTGTATACATATATATATATATACATATATATGTGTATGTATATATCTATAGTGAATCATATCTAAATTTTATTGTAGCATTCTGTGAGGGGGTGGAGGGAGGGAAAAAAGAACAAAGTTAAAAAGTACACAATAGAGAACAAAAGAAAACTCACAAGGAAGCAAAGAAAAGATAGATAATTGTCAACACGAGTATTATTTATCATACAGGTTTTTGTTTTTTTGTTTTTTTTTTTGCTTTTGGAGGGCAATTGGGGTTAAGTTACTTGTCCAAAGTCACACGGCTAATAAGTGTATCAAGTATCTGAGGCTGGATTTGAACTAAACTCCAGGACTGGTGCTCTATTCACTCTGCTACCTAGCCACCCCCATACAGGCTTTCTTGAAATGAAAATTTATTGTTACATATTTTGAATCCTCTTTTGTTTTGCTATGCACACAACATGTCTTTCTTTTTCTTTCTAACTTCCTATTTAAGTTCTAATATTTAAATTTGTGATACATTTTTGTTTCTTTTCTTAATTCTATATTTGTGTTCTGAGTCTAAAATAAAATTTTGAATGAAAAAAAAGTTTAACATAGCAGATTGCATACTGGACTTGATTTTAGGAAGACTTTGGTTCAAATTTTCCCTTTGATATATAATGACTCTGTGACCTGGACATTTCACCTCTGATTCCTCAACTGTAAAAAGAAGGGGTTGTACTAATTGAGCTCTAAGGTGAACCTTTCTCCATCTAAATCAAAGGCCCTGTGGCTAGGCATGTACTTGCATGCGTCTGGAATCTCATTTGTTTGAATCTCATTTATTTGAGCACTCGCTCCCAACAGTGCACACCAGCCCCCTGGCCCTATGACCTCTCTCACTTCTTCATCTGTAGAACAAGAGAATTGGATAAGATAACCTCAAATCACAAAAAGGACTTCTCTCTTGTGCTGCTCCCAGCTCCAGATGCATGATAATCTTGTATAGCTCTTGCCCATTTTTATTTTGAAGAAGCTTGGCCAATTCATTGGTTTATAGAGGAAACTCACTCTTTATGAATACAGATTAGAATCTGCTCAGCAATTTGTAGCTTTAAGCCTGGCACACTGAGAGTATAAGGTACTTGCCCAGTATCACAGCCAGTAGGTGTCAGAGGTGGAATTTAAAACCAGGTTGTACTAACCCCAAGTTCGGAGCCTTCTGACTCTGAGCATGACTCTTTAGCTACTTTGTCACACAGTCTCTCTAAGGCGAGATTACTGGTGTTTAAAAGATGGTCGTGTGTGTGTGTGTGTGTGTGTGTGTGTGTGTGTGTGTGAAGAAGCAGTTCAAAAATGCTACAAAATTTCCTAAATGCAATCCAACCTGATTCCTTCCTTCTTTTTGATTTTTGAATCTATACTCATTAATAACATTGATTTGTAGTTCTGTTTTGTCCTTCCCTGGCTTAGGTATTAGGACTATATTTATCTCATAATAGGATTCTGATAGAATGCTTTCTTAATTTTGGGGAATAATTTGTGTAGTATGGGCACTAATTAATTGTTCTTTAAAAGTTTAATATAATTTTTCTGTCAATCTATCAGGATCAGTTTTTTTCTTTTCTTCTGTAGTTCTTTTACAGCTAGTTTTATTTCCTTTCTTTTCCAGGTAGGATTATTAAAGATCTCTGTTTAGTCTTCTTTTATCCTGGATATTTGGTATTTTTGAGTTTTTTTGTGTTCTTTTTTATTAGCACATAATTAATGAGTTTTGATTATTATTTTTATTTTTTTCTGGTAAATATGCGATTTCACCTTGCTTTGTTCTTTTGTTGATTTAATTTAATGTTCTATTCTTTTTAGTCATACTGGCTAATGGTTAATCATTTTTGTAAGTCTTTTCAAAGAACCAGCATGTATTCATAATTTTTATGTATTTTTTTTATTTTTAGTTTATTTCTTTCTCCTCTAATTTTCAACGTTTCCCCTATTGTTTAGATTTGTTTATTTTTTGGCTTTCCAATTTAAAAAAATGCATATTCAGTTCATTAATCCCCTTGTTCTTCTATTTTGTTATTGCATTTTTGTAGGGATATGATTTTTCCCCTTGGGACTACTTTAGCTGCAAACCAGAAATTTTGGTATCTTGTTTAAGCATTGTCATTGTCTTTCAAATAATTATTAATTATTTCTGTTTTGGTTTTTGACTTATTATTTAGGATTTCATTCATTTTCTATTTGAATCTGTTATTTTTCACTTGTGGGCCCCAAATTTGCTATACATTTCATTACATTATGGTATGTAAAGGGTGTGTTTACTATTTCTGCCTTTTAAAATTTTTTTTTCAGTATCTGTGTTCTAGTACATGGTGGGTTTTTGTAAGTCTTGTACTGAGAAATATGTATATGTATACACAAAATATACATATACATACAATGTGTGTGTGTGTGTGTGTGTGTGTGTGTGTGTGTAGTAATCTCCTTGAGAAAATGGTGTAAGTCTTTTTGCTCTAGTTTCTCCAGCAATTTAAGTTCTGTTTTTCCCATTTTGTTTATCTTTCTGTTAGAACTGTTGAATTGAGAGAGGGACATTGAAATCTCCTGTTATTATTGTGTTGCTGTATCTTTTTATAATTCAGTTAATGTTTCCTTCAATTATTTACATACTAGACTTTTGGAGGATATAAATTTAATATTGAAATTAATTTGTTGTCTGTGGTTCCTTTCAGCATAATATAGTTTCCTTTTTCATCTCTTTTCATGTTTTGAATCCTTTTTTCTTTTATCTGATAGCATGGGTTTTCTGAATTCACTTGATACATAGCAAATATTTTTCCCCAGTCCCTCATTTCTATTCTGTGCATGTCTGTATTTTTTAAAGATGTGTTTCTTGTAAGAATAGATTGTGATGTTCTGTTTTGTTTGCCCCCCCCCTTCTGTCACTCTTTTTTGTTTTATTAGATTGTTTAACCCATTCACATTTAAAGTTATTTGAGCTAGGTTTATATTTTCATCTATTTGTCTTTAATATTATTTTTTTCCAAATTAAGATTTTTCCCAGTTCTTCTGTAAACACTATTTCTCTTCAGTTAAGTTAATCTATTTTAAAGCAACTTTAGTCTTACTCGACTCTCTTCCCCACTTACTCTCAAGCCTCTTATCCTCTCATTTATTGCTTTTTCCTCATTTTGGAGTTTTGTTCATTAGTTCCTTTTTATTGAATTATTTAATTCTTCTTTCCTCTTTGCTTTGCTGGGTAGCTCATTCTTGGCTGCTCTCTGGAACATCATATTTCAGGTTCTCTGTTACTTTATAGTAGTGACTGTTGAATCCTGGGTGATCACGACTGTGGCTTGTGGTCCATGAATTCTTTTTTCTGGCTACTTATAGTATTTTCTTTTCTTTGACTTAGAAGCTCTGGATTTGGGAGTGTAATATTCCTGGGTCTTTTCATTTGGAGTTTCAGGAGGTGACTGTTGGGTTCATTCTGTTTCTACTTTGCCCTCTGGTTCTCAGAGATCTAGGTCATTTTCCTTGAAGATTTCTTGAAATAAGATGTCCGGGTTCTTTTTTTGGTGGGGAGGAGGAAGGGGTCATTATATTTAGATAGGCCAATTATTTCATCTTTTTTCCTCCTCAATCTGTTTTCCTATGTCAGTTGTTTTTGCCTTTCTGCTTCTTCAGTCATCTTAAGTCCTTAAAAATTCACAAGAGAACATTTATTTGAATGCAATTTAACTTAAGAATTAACCCACATTATATGGTAGTTTTAGAAAGATTGGTTTTGCTTGGAATGGGTGGAGATTTCAGGGGTATGGCAAAACCAAATACATTTTGGGTATTGCAGTATCAAAAATCATAGAATCATAGACTTTCAAAATTGAAAGCAATCCTAGAGACAACCTAATTCAACCTGTGTTTAAACAGTCAGCCTCTCAGCAAAATTCATGCAATAGTTACCCAGACTATCTGAAGACTTATACTCCCTTTTGTAGCAGCTTATTTTACTCTTAGATAATGATAATTATTAGCAAGTCCTTTTTTACATTCTGCTCAAAATCTTACTCTTTGCAACTATTTTTTTTTGTTCCCACTTCTACCCTCTGATGTCAAGCAGAACAAATCGAATCCTTCTTTTGACAGTTCCTTAAATAACCTAGAAGGCAGCTAACCTAGCCCTGGTAAACCTTCTAGCTAAACAGCTCCAATTCCCCTAATCCTTGGCTAGCATAGGCTTAAGTCCTTCACCATCCTGATCAGCCTCTTCTAGGTATGCTCTAGCTTGTCAGTTTCCTTAAATTTAGGCATCTAAATTATAGAGAATAGACAATAAAGTGAATAAGTGATCTTATCACCAAGGTATAAATTTAGCCTCATAAATGTCATTAACATTTGCTGGGATATGATTCATGACTAGAATATGACTTAATTTAAAAGGAACAGACAAACTAAAAGGGGCAAGAGATTACACTGTATATCAAGAAAATATGTTCTATTTTAGGAAATGTATGAATCAGGGGGTAGATTCTCAGACAGAATAACAGGGACTGTGAAGATTATGAAGGCTTGAAACTCAATTAAGACTTTTTGGGACATCCTGTATATTGTTATATGGCAGGTAATCTCAAAGGTAGATAAAATGGCATGGGTGATGTCTTTTGATTCATGCATAAGTGAGGCAGAATTGCATGAAGTCATAAGTCTCACTCTCTCTTCCAGAATTATCACAGTCCAGTGGCAAGAAAGAATTAAGATGACTGGTGATGGTCCAAGATGCAGTGGATGACATTGGAGTCTTCAATGTCTAACCAAACTCTAAGTGCTCCACACTGCCTGCTACAGCTGCCTCCATGGCCATTGGAGCAGATTGTTCTCACCTGCCCATTCCATCAGGAGAGGTATTACTAGCAATGGAGGAGTTCAGGATGGGAATGCTAAATGTGGGAGTGGCATTGTTTCTTGGAAGAAGGCAAGGAAACAAGAAGTGTAGGTGAAGAGAGAGAACATTCCAGGCATGAGGGTTAACTAGTGAAAAGATGTGAAGTTGGTAGATGGATTGTTGAGTTGGAAGAACAGCAAACAAGGCTATTATTGAACTTGTTGAAAGGAATAAAGTGTGGGATGGAGAAAAATAGCAAGGGGTCATGCTGTGAAGGGTTTTAGATTACAAAGAGAGAACATTATATTTGATCCTAGAAGTAACAGCCAGCCACTGGAGATTATTGAGATTATTGTGTGTGATATGGTCAAAGGAAAATCACTTTGGCAACTGAATAGAAAAATGGAGGATAGATTGTGGTGAAAAGAGACTTCAGGCAGGGAGGCCCATCTGAAGGCTCTTGCAATGTCCCAAGTGTGACGTGGTAAGAGCCTGCACCATGGTGGTGGTTGTATGAATGGGGAAAAGAGAACATATAAAGGAGATATTGTGAAGGTAGAAATGACAAGTCTTGGCAAGATTTAGTAATAGATTGGGTATGTAGAGTGAATGAGAGAGAAGAGTAAAAAGTGACCCTGAGCTTGTGAACCTGGGTGACTGGGAGGATGGTGGTGCCCTCCGTAGTAATAGGGAAACTTAGAAGAGGAGAGGATATAGGGGTAAAGGTATTGAGTTCTAATTTGGACATGTTGCTTGAGATGCCAATAGGATGTACAGTTTAAGTTATTTAATGGGCACTTGGTGATACGGGACTGGAAATCAAGAGCAAGGTTAGGCTTGGATAGATATCTGTATAAAAATGACAATTGAACCCACGGGGGCTGATGATCTCATTGAGACAACATAGGGGAAGAAGGGAATAGGACCTATGACCCAGAGCCTTGGAGTATACCTTATACTCCAAGATTAGTAAGCATAAACAGGATGAAGATCCAGCAAAGGAAACTGAGAAGGAGGTTATACAACTAGGAGGAGAACCAGGGAAGGACAGCGTCACAGAAACCTAGAGAAGAGAGAATATCCAGGAGAAGATGGTGATTGCCAGTGGTAAAGGCTGCAGAAGTCAAGAATGACGAGTATTGAGAAAAGGTCATTAGATTTAACAATTAAGAATTCATTAGTAACTTTGGAAAGAATTGAATGTGGAAAGCTTGAATTGAACAATGAGGTTGGAAGCTAGACTGCAGAGCATAATATAAGTTATAGTGTAATATAAAAGTTATGGCAGACTTCCAGTCACCCAGCTATTTGCTGGCATGAAGTTTCTGCCAAATGTAGGACAGCTGCTAAATATTCTTGGTCTATCATCCCTATTCTAGTCTCCCATCTCTCCATTCACAGTCTTGAATGAATGAATGTATAAAAAAAAATCACCAAGAGCCATTTGCAAATCACTAAGCTAAATTCTGGAGATGCAAAGAGAAAAAGCAAGACAGTCTCTGCTCTAAAGGAACTCACATTCAAAAGCGGGGCTGGGTGACACATATAATAGATTTCAGCTGAAAGTCAAATGGGAAGTCTAATGGTAATTATTTTAGGGACTATAGATATAGAGCTGGAAAGGCCTTCAGGGGCTATCTAGTCCAGCCCCCTAATTTTATAGATAAACAGATTAAGGTCTAGGGAGGTTAAGTGATTTGCTCAATTATAATAATAATGATTTGAATAGAATTTATGTAATACTTTTTTTTTAAAGTTTTGTGAAGCTCTTTACATATGTAATTTCTAATTCAGTCCTTAGGGTGCAGTTGCAAATTAAATGGTACTGCATCTTCTTTAATGTCATTTCTATTTATGTCAACCTCTGATGAATCTTTTGACAGTGTTGGGGATTTGGTGGCAAGAATTTCTTTTCAGGGTCTTCAGTAGCTGTGCCTTCTGAGGACTTGTATGTAGGTTATATACAACCAAGTTGTATTTCCACTGAGGGTCCTTTCCTTGTACTATGGCTTCAGGAGTCAGACTGGAAGCAGGGCCAGTGGTCTGAGAGATGCTTCTGTTTCCAGCTCTTAGACTTACAAGTCTATTGGTTAATGGTTGATGATCATACTAGTGGTGATGGTAGGCTCCTTCTCCACAAAATTTGTTCCTCATGGCTGTAAAGATTGATATAGAACCTGGTCCAATGGTCTGGAGGAATGTTGCTATTCCTGATGTTTTTGAGCTCAAAGTCCTCTAGCAAGGACTTTAGCATAGCCAAGGTGGTTTGACCTACCTGATACATAGTGCTTCCTGTCTTTCATATATCTATATATCTATATCTATATCTATCTATCTATCTATCTATCTATCTATCTATCTATCTATACACACACACACCTGAGATATAGATATTTATCTATAGACAGGTAGATATATATATAATAGATATACAGATATCTGTTTACATATGTATGCCTGTATATGTATATATGCATATATATGTGTGTATATGTGTGTGTTTGTGTATATGAGAGAGATAGAGAGAGTATGTGTGTGTGTGTGTGTGTGTGTGTGTGTCTTGTTTCTTTAGCTGGACTGGCTTTCCTATCTGTTAATGGTAGTAAGTCAGCAGTTGGTGTTGGCAGTGGCAGGGATGATGGGCCTCTTTTCGACAAAGATTTTTCCCTAGGATGACAAGGTGGGGCTGGAAGAAGGGTTAGTAGTGGGGCCAAGGTAACTGCTCTTTCTGTGGCTTTTGGATTCAGGATCTTGCTTTCTAATGTTCTATCATTGAAAGAGACATAAAGGATTGCCTGCTTATGGTCATATAAACAAACAAGGCATTGTTCTCCACTTTGGAATGAATCTCATACCTTGCTAATCTTTAGCCTTGGGTGATCTCTACCATCTTTTTTTCTCCTATTTGTGAGCTGTTTAAAATTGCTAGAGGAAGTCACAACACCATGGTGACTCATTCCATTTATGCTAATCTTAAGTAGACCGTCACTGCTTCATGGAATTTTAAAATTTAAATCTGATTAATTCCCTACCCTATTTCCCACAGTGTTTGTTCAAAAGTTTTTTTTTCCTTTTTTTTCTTCAAATTTTGAAACTTCACCTCTATGTACCTCTTATCAGTCAATAAGCTTACTGAAAAGATGGAGAATATTGATACTAAGTTCCTTCATTTCCCCTCCATTTCTCAGAATCTTCCCATGTCTTTATCCATTCTCTCCTCTTTTGCTTCAGTCTCAGGAGAAGAAGCTGCCTTAATCTTAGCAAAGACTAATTAATTAACCCTAACATTTGTTTCCATCCCACTTGTGTCCCCTCTGTGATCTTGTTCTATTCATCTCCATCACCTTCTTCTGTGACCAAGCAGTTATCATAATACTGAAGGGAGTGAATTGCAGTAATCTTGCCATTTTTGCTATAGATGAAACAGAAGACAAAAAAAGTTTCAGCAAAGGGAAAGAAAGGCTTTATTCCTATTGAAGAGGCAAATAAAGGAGTTCACAGAGTTGATTCCATTGCACATCAAAGGTAAATAAGAAACATAATTTCATAGAACATTCGGTCATCTCATCATAAGTATTTGTGAAAATGACCACGGTGAAAATAATTTGCATTTTATCTACCAATATCTGTTCTTAAAGATGATGAATTGGAGGAAGTCTATGAAGAATTCTCAAAGATCATCCTAATTAAATGGATATTTGTTATGATACTTGCTGACTTCAAAACAAAGGAGGGCATAGCAAAGAATAGCAAAAAGTATGTTAGAAAATGGAACTGAGGAGGCAGGAATGAGAGACATTAAAGGCTCATAAACTACCTAGAAGCTTTACATCTATGCTTAATTTTTCAAGAAGGAATTGGGAGGTATTGGATATGGCAAGCCCTAAATAACATCAGAAAAAGGGAAATTGGTTATATTTTAATAAGTTGGAAATGACATTACTAATAAATGAGTGATTTCTGAATCAACTATATACAGTGAGACCATTGATTTGTTAGAGCAAATATTATAAAACAAAACTAGAAGAAAGGGTGAAAATGAGAAAAAGAGACAGTGTGTAATTCAAATGACCATGCTGAGCAAGGTAGTACCTATTTGTAATAATGAAGCTGGTATAATGCTTAAGTTCAGGAGTATTGAGTTGTAGTAGAGCTAGTTTGATTGGGTATCTATAATAAGTTTAGCACCAATATGGTGAGTTCCTGAGAGTATAGGTTACTAGGCTACCTAAATAGGGACAGATTGGCCCAGGTAAGAAATGGAGCATGTCAAAGCTCCCTTGCTGAGTGGTAGTGAGATCAGGCCATGATATAAGTGGCTGTTGTATTTCAAGCCTTGTCAAGAAAGGGAAAAATTGGTCTCAAAAAAAGGAAAGAAAAAGAAAAACAATTCAAATGACCACGATCTGAACAGCCCAACCTATGTGAAAAGTTATTGATGCCAGAAATAGGAAAAGAATGGAAGAGAGTGGAAGATGTAAATATAATTTACATCTGTAGGACTAATTATAATGATTTTAGATGGAAATTATCAATGAATTATCATAATTAGGAAACCAAAAGAGCCTTAAACATGCCTTAATCAGCAAACATATTATCAACACTTGCTAAGCAGAAAGACATAGCAGCCAAGGGCAAGACCGGTTTAGAATATAGACTTGTTTGTAAAATCTTTCAGGAAAGGATAGTCACATAAGATTGAATTTAAACAGTATAATAATATTCTCAAACAACATAATAAATAAATTTTCCCACATGATACATATGGACAGTAGAACTCTACCACATCTGAACTCACAACATCACAGTCTTTTTTGAAGGACTGTGCTTTTTGAAGGAAGTAAAAATGGTACTGATGAAAACAAAGATGAGGAAAACAACACAACTCCCTCATTCTGAGAGAAAGTCTTTCTTTAAACAAATTTCTTAGGACATGACCAAATCTTTCAGACAAAGGATTTGATTAATTCAAGGAGGTATACAGGTCCTGTTCACACTCATGATTCCTCTGATTTAGTAAAGAAGTGTTCTTACCTAAAAAGATGGGATATTTACTGGAACTCAACAGTTATAGTAAAAATATAGACCAATCTCTTTAGGCTATATTCCTAAAATAAGAAGAAAAGTGTACACACACATATATATGTATGTATAAAATATACATATCCCATGCATGCATGCCTGTATATATAAATACACATACATACACATAAATATTTGTATATGTATCTATATATCTACATACATACAAACACATATATACACTGAAAATGATCATCAATTATAGAAGGCATTCAGGTTTTTTACAGATTTTGGAAGAAAGCATGGCCTATATCCAGATTTACATAGTGGACAAAAGTTTACTCTGACTCTTCTCTCACTCTTTTGATATTCTGCTCTAAGAAAACAGTGTTAAAGACCAAGTGCCATCAGGGATAAAATAAATGTAGTTATCAGAGAAGAGACATACAGCTCTAAGGTTTAACAGTTCCTATCATGTGATCCCCAGCCTTCTACATTTTCTATAGCTTGAATAAATACTCTTTAGCCCTGAGATTTTTTTTTCAGTTGAATTCTTCCCCAGGAGCCATGTTTTTATTAAGTTGTGATTTCATGCTTGCCCATACAGTTAATGCCCTCTGAAGGGAGCAGTGTGTAGGCCACAGGAGGAAGGGAATCCTCATACTTCTTTCCCATGGTAAGAGCACTAGAGGGATTAGGGCACTTGGGAAATATGCGCAGACAGTTCTGGAAACACAATACATGGTCTTGCCTAATGACTTTCTGGGGTTAGTTAGTTCCTCTTGGAGAAAAAAAAAGATTTTCATTTTACATGTCAAATAACTTTATTAGAGTTTCTAACTACATTTTCTTTACAAAGCCTTCATACATTTGACAGGTATATTTCAAGTCTAATGTCTAAAATTGAGTGTGTTAATATATAGAGTAAAAAATTTTTCTCTGCCAAGTCTTTTATTATATATTTTGATAAAACTTACTGCCTCGAGAATTTCAAACCGCTTATTCACTCCCATTATGAATATTTCTGCATTTTCAGATCAGCTTGTGTGTCTATGATCAAAAACTACTGGTTGGTCTGCCTCATTATAAAGGCAAATGGTCATTGCTAAGATCAGAAAGATGAATGTATTCGTTGAACAAAGCCAAAAAGAGACCCCGGGCTCACAGTTCCTGGCACTTCTCCCTGGCATTTCTTTAAGACCATGACATGAATGAAATGTTTGGCCTCAACCCAGGATTCTTATGGACTCAATGCAGTGATTTACTGGTTCCCAGAGCTGCTTGTAAATTGGGGTAAGTGCCTTTTGTATTTTTCTTCTCCCCATCTAGGATAACAAAGTAAGTCTAAGTTTAAAACTCCTTTTAAAAATCATTCAATCAAGCTATACAGAAATAATTTTTAGATAATTGCCACAAGGCCCTTAGATTAGAAAACTTGCTTCCTATCAAGAAATAAGACTCTTGTGAGAAAATGACTGTAAAATTCAGGGAAAGATGATAATCAATGGTATGGGAAAAATATGATACTGACCATGTCTCAGGAAGCAAATTTGATGGTGCTGACTCTGAACTGTTTGGAAGATGACTGCTGATGCAGGAAACATCAACCATCTTAAAGAAGACAGGTAATAGACAGTCAGGTGTATGTCTCGATGTAATTTGTGTAGCTGGGGTCTGCACAACAGCATCAAATCATAAGAGAAACTTGCCTGTGGGACTCTAGTTCAATTCATACCTCTGATGTTTACTAGCACTGTGACTTTCATCAATTCACTTAGTTCCCTCCCACCTCAGACCTCAGTTTCCTCATCTGAAAAATGAGACGGTTGGAGTAAATGACCCTTGAGGTAATCTCTAGGTCTAGATCTTTGATCCTATAGTGAAACTTTCTTTTCTATATTCTTGGGCTTATCTGTAATTCCAGAAGACCATCACAAAATTTTAGAACTGGAAAGAACTTCAGGGATCAGTCTCTCTGTTCATCTCCCTCTGTTTCTCCTTTTTATTTGCATGTATTCCCAGGGCTTAGTGCCCAGGACATAGAGTTTAATAAATATTTGTTGAATGACTATACATATATATGTATACACACACATACAGACAAACATATGGCCATTATGCTTTCCTGATGCTGGCAGCATGGTATGGAGGAGGTAAGTCACAGACTCAGATACCCTCAGTTAAACACTGTATTAGGGAACCAGAGAATGGGATTGGTTCACACTGGAGTATCTCATAAACAGAAACCTGACCTTTCGTCTTCCCAGCTGCCCACTACTCAGGTTGCCTGCAGATAGTACTGTGCCTACAGTAGAAATAGTTAATCTGACCCTATCTGCAGACTGACCTCTTTGGAGTTAGATGATGTGAGATAATTGAGTCCAGGCATAGAACAGGCTAAGTTCCTTCCGGTGGTCCCCACTTCCATATATCTACAAAGAGTTGGGGTGGGAGAATGGGGAGATGGAATTGGCAAAGCTCAGGCCTACCTGGCCAGGGTCATGCCTCTAACTCTATGGGAATATCAGCTGCTCCTCTCCCCTCACAGACAGGGTAATAAGCACCAGATGGCATGGTTTGCTTTAAGGGAAAGGAGGAGGTAGGGCTGAGTCCCAGAGACACAAAGAACTGGTTAGTTAGTAAAAGCAATTGAGAGCTTGGAAGGCCTATAAAGCAATTTACTGTGTGTGACATCAGAGGCCTGTGCTGGGCTCATCCCAGGGCCCTGTCACAGCTCTGGGAAACTGGTTTGCTAGACAAACACTGGAGGGTTTTACAAGCAGCTGCTTTAAGATAAACAGGGTTTTGACCCCCCAGGTGTGGAGCCTTGCTTCAAAGGGTGAAGCTCAGTAAGTCTGCTTTCTCTCTCTGATGCTGTTGACGTGAGTTCGAGTCTTTATTTGGGGTGGGGGTAGGAGGGGTCTATATTTGGGGTGGGGGTAGGAGGGGGGAATGGTGCAGAAGCAGGGCAGTGCAAACTGTAGTACACCTTCCCTAACTGAGGTTTGCATGTGGTTCATGAAATCTATGTGCTATTAATATATTCCACATTGACTGGACAGCCCAAGGCCTGAAAGGCACCCTGGTGCTGTAAGCTCAATTAAAGTCCTCTTTGTACTTCAAAGGCAAGAAGGAGAAGGAAAAGGAGCAAAGTTCCAATCTGTGTCAACAGTTCTGACGCATAGATCAACTTTCCTGCAGTCACAGAGCTAGAAAGGACCTCCAGAGGTCATCAATTCAATCCCCTGTCACTAGGTCCTATCTGCCCTAAACTCTCCCAGATGGATCACAGAATCTCAGAATTTGAGGGGGAACTTGGGCGAGCGTCTTTTCCAGACTCTTGCCTTTAGCAAGCAAATGTTTAAAACCTGCAGGGCAGATAATTGTCTAGTCTCTTTCTGAAGGGCTCTAGGGACAGGGATTTCCTACATTTGCTTAGTAACACACTTTTGATACTCTACTTTCCAATATTACTGCTATCTTGTTTTTCTCATCTTTCTAATTTTTTTTTTAATTTTGAAGCTTGGTTTCCCATCTCACTCAGGTTGGAAGTGCAGTGGCTACTCACTGGTCTAATACTCCTAGTAGCTTTGAACTGCTGTTTTCAATCTGGGAGCAGCCCCTGATAAAAAGGCTTTAATTGCACCTTCTCTAGGCTAAGTGATACTTATTCATTTAAATCTCCTATAATGACTGATTTTCTATCCTTCACATTGTCCTTGAGGCTTTGCTCTGAACTCTGTTCAGCAGGTCCTACTTTACAAGTAGCTAAAATAATCAGTCCAGTATATTGCTGCCAGACTCAGTTCAGACACCTGATCGTGGTTTCTTTGTGGTTGTTTTATTTTTTTCCATCATCATTATTATTGTTATCTTATACAGTATTTTGTAGTTTACAAAATCTTTTTACTTACATGGAATTATTCGATCTTTATGACACTTACAGGTGGGAGTACTGAGGATGCTGGCTTAACGGTGCCTAGCATGAAAACATCCTCTTGTCTTTTTTCATGATAGCATTTAGTCAGTTTAGACTGTTCAGAAAAAGGGAGGTGATAGTCCTAATGTATCCTGCCCTGGTCAGAACACATCTGGAGCATTGCTCTAAGTTCTGGGTGGGCTAGCTTTTTCTGGAGGACATTTCTGGAGAACTCAGAGGGTAACCAGGGTGATGAACTTCTTTGATATCATGCCAAATGAGGATAAGGGTGGGGGGATAAGATTCCCTCCTCTAGATTGTAAGATCCTTGAGGGCATAGGGTATCTCTTTATTAATTGCATCTCCAGGACTTAGTATTTAACCTGGCAGATAGTAGGCACTTTACAAATATTTGTTGGATTAGATTGGAAGTTTGAGGAACTATATATATTTATCCAGGAGAAGAGGAAACAGATGGAATGTCAATCAGTTAACAAACACTTATTAAGCATCTACTATGTATCTGGATTTTATGCATTTAAGTATAAAGGAAAAAGTTCCTTATCTTAAGGGTCTTATATTTTATTGGGGGGGACAGCAATATATACTATATATAATATATGTATACACACATACACACATGTGCACACACACACATACACACATATATGTATATACATATATATAATTATTTTGAGAGAAAAAATTAATGGAAAAGACTTCATATCAATCCCAAAAGACTCAATGAAATATGTTGTCCATCTCCAGAGAAAGAACTGTTATTGTCTGACTACAGACATATCTTTCTTATCTTCCTTCCTTCCTTCCTTCCTTCCTTCTTTCCTTCCTTCCTTCCTTCCTTCCTTCCTTCCTTCCTTCCTTCCTTCCTTCCTTCCTTCCTTCCTTCCTTCCTTCCTTCCTTCCCTTCTCTTCCCTTCCCTTCCCCTTTCCCCCTTCCCCTTCCCCTTTTTCCTCCCCCCCCCTCCCTCCCTCCCTCCTTCCTTCCTTCTTCTCTCTTTAGAAAAACAAGATAACAATTTTGGGAATTTGGTTTTTGTATATTATACCAATTGACTAATATAGAAATGTTTTACATGATTGCTCATGTATAACCTATATCACATTGCTTACCATCTCAGGGAGGGGGAGGAGAGTGAGGGATAGAATTTGGAACTCAAAACTTAAAAAAAATTTAAAATTTGTTTTCACACATAATTGGGGGAAAATAAAATATTATTTTAAAAATATTTCATATACATGGTAGCACTTGGGGTGAGCTTTGAAGGAAGAAAGTGATTCTCTTAGACAGAGGTGAGCAGAGACTGCATACCAGGCATGGGAAACAGCTGGTACAAGGTCATGGAACTGGGAGATGAAATGTTCTCTGTGAGGAATAGGAAGAAGGGCAGTTTGGCTGAACCATAAAGTGGGCAAAGGAGAGTAATATGCAACATCTAAATTTTAAACTTCACCAAGATTTTGCAACACCATAAGCCTAGATAGGTGGGTAGGAATTAGCTTATGAAGAGTTTCAAATGCCAAACAGAATTTCGTATTTGATCCCAAAGGTAGTAGACAGACCCAGGAGTTTATTGAACAGAAAAATGCCATAGATCTGTGATTTAGTAAAATCATTCTGGAAGCTTTGTGGAGGATGGATTAGAAGCTGGGGCGGGGGGGCGGGGCGGGGAAGGGTGTGGAGACTTGAGGGACCAGTTAGGACTTGATAAATGACTACACATATTAGAAAGGCTCAAATATAAAAGATGAATTAGACTTATATTAAGGGTGTTAAGTTTTCATTCAAGGTCCCAAAGCAAATGTTTCGTGAAGGATCATCTCACCCCCAACCTCATGACCTGCCAGCACTACTACTTATTAACTATATGACCTAGATCATTATCTAGATAATTCAGGTTCAAATGAAAAACAAAAAAGTTTTATTTGAAAGATTGAGATAATTGGAGCAAAAAGTATCCCCCACCCATTTACACTGTACAAATAGAGAACATAGTTACAAAGGAGAGACTATGCTGCCTGAAGCATAGCTACACTGAGGTGCATTTCTCAAATATAATGTAGGGGTGATTTTTCTGGCTGGTGTAGATCACGTGTGTCCCCATGGGTCTGTCAGTATATGCCTCAGAGGGAGACATGAACTGATGTCTCCAGAATCTTTTCCACCCACTCTTCTCCAAGGGAGGCTTTGATTCCTGCCAGGAGAAGAAGCAGGAGATTGGTACCAGAGGGTGGATGCTCTGTTCTCCTTAGAGAAAGTATACCAGGCAGGAATTATATCTGACACCCAAAATAGTTAGTCTTGGGAAGGAAATGTTTAGATCCAAGCTGAGCTCCAGATCACTATCCCTTAACAGGGAAGATTTGCTTCCAAGCTATATATCCAATACTTGACTCTCCTTCCTCCAAGTGCCAGTTCCAAAAAGAGCAGATATAAAAATAGAATATACCAGCAAATAGAATGATCCCCAAAGTACTTAATTTCATTTCACCTGAAAAAAAAAATAATAATAATAATAATAATAATAATAATATGAGTGAGATAATTAAGCTCAGCTGGGAGAAAGTCCTAGCGCTCATCTACCCACTCTAACCCTGCCTTACCCCTACATGATTGAGGTTCTCCCTTCTACATGTTGGTCTCTTCCCAGCATCCTTGTAGACCTGTCTCTGAAAGAGAATCTAGAAGCTGTATGTCTTCTCTTTGGAAGCTGGAAGCCAGAACTTGCCAACTGCACTAGATTGGAGAATCCATCTTCCTCATTTAGGATACTCTTATGTAAATTAACTCGAGCCTTGGGTTACATATGTAAAGCAAGTCTGTATGAGGAAGGGGAATAATAATTATATTTGTGCTATCTCCTCCTTGGGTTGGTGTGAAGATACAATGACATAATGTGTATGAAGGGACATTGTAAGCTTTCAAGCCCACATAAATGTGCACTCTCTTTTGTCAGTTGCAAATACATGTAAGTGTGGCATACAGGTTGTACCCTAACCTCTTAACCTTATGGTGAGTATCTGGGAAAATATAAAGAAGAGTCATCCCATACACTTCAGTCTAGGGAGGCTTAATGGGCAAGATGAAATTTGGGGGGAGGTGTTTGAATAATGGGAAAGAAATGGTCTGCCAGGTTAAAGGAAGGGGGTCATGCTTACTTTCTGTTTTGAAAGCAGATGATATGTCACGATAGGGAAGCTAAGTTATTGCCTATGAAATAAGTTGCTAAGACATTATATGGGCTTTATTGTATTGAGGGAAACTACCAACTTTAATGCTTAATAGTAGCTCAGAGAGAAACAGTAAGAAGTAGTGTGGAGAGAGCTAGTCTCAGAGTCAGGCACATCTGGTTTCAAATCCTGCCTTTGGCACATATGGCTATGTAATACTGGGTAAATTTCTTACCTCTCAGTGCCTGAGGCAAATCTCTTAAGATCATATATGCAAGGCAAGTTGTGATCTACATTAGAGAGTATTTTCTTGCCTGGGAGCTCTCTGTATCAGTGAAATCATAATTTTAGGGACAGTTAGGGGGTACAGTGGATAGAGCACCAGCCCTGGAATCAGGAGGACCTAAGTTCAAATTCAGCCTCAGACACTTACTAGCTATGTGACCCTGGGCAAGTCACTTAACCCCAATTTATTTTTTAAAAAATGACAGTTTTAGGGGGAAAAAGTAAATTATTCAACAAGTATTTAGCAAGGGTTCTTTGTGTGTCAGGCACTGTGCTAAATTTTGGAGATACAATGACAAAAATAGAACAGTTCTTGCCCTCAATCAGTTTACATTCTATCAGGAGGAGACAAAATGCATATTAATGACAAAAATACAATGCAGTTTGGAGGGGATTCAGAATAAGGGATCACCTGGGATAGTGGAAAGAGGACAGAACTTGAAATCAAAAAGTCCCGGGTTCAAGTCTTGTCTCTGATAGACACTAACTGAGCAGTCATGGGAAAACCAACTCACCTTTTAGTGCCCTTTGCATGAAGTGCTCTTTGATGGTTCCTAACCTCTCTGAAGCTCAGTTTCCTCACCTGTAAAACTGTGATATTACTATTAGAGTACCTTTCCCACAGGTTCTACTGAGGCTCAAATGAGATGTTTGGGGAACACTTTATAAACTTTACAGTGCTATATAAGAATCAGTTGGAGGAAGAAGATTCCAAGCTGGAACTTCCAAATACTGATATAAAATAGCCCCTGAGTGTGGGGTAGGGAGAAGAGAAAGATTCAAGAGAAATGTTCAGAGGACCTGAAAACCTTAAGATTTTGATGTAAAATTGTCTTCTCGATAACCATGCCCTAATTACATTTATTTTTTATTGTGTGCTGTATGCATTACCACCTGAGAGCAAAATGCATCAGCATCAAGTGTAAAGCACTTTATATGTGTGAGCTGTTGTTATTGCAGGTGAAATGAAATGAAGTACTTGGTCCAGGCTTTATTAGCCCTGCTTTCAGTGTCTGAGCACTGAGAAGCTGGGATTTTGTAGGCATAGGGGACCATAAAGAATAAGGAGGGAGTAGGTTTGGCACATTTCATGGCCTCCTGGTAGCTGCTATTACCAAAGAGATTAATTCCTTGTAACGGAACCAAGAACAAGAAATAGGATACTCTCCTACAGCTGGGCAGAACTCAGTTCTGTCTTCTTAGTTGGGATTCATTCGAGTCTCTAGGTTTAACTTCCATTCAGTCTAAATAACTGAGGTGTGGAGATTGTTATTTTAATTTCTTTTTTTTTTTTTTTTGCTTTTTTTTGGAGGGCAATTGGGGTTAAGTAACTTGCCCAGGGTCACACAGCTAGGATTTTTGTTTGTGTGTTCATTGTGTCTGAGGCCGGATCTGAACTCAGGTCCTTCTGACTCCAGAGCCAGCGCTCTACTCACTGCGCCACCTACCCGCCCCGAGATTGTTATTTTAAAAACTCCAATTTTATCATTTTGTGAGGGAGAAAACAAATGAATCTCAAATTGTTTCTAATATAGTCTGCCTAGTATCCCTGGCCCCACCCCCACCCATGCCAAATGAGTTTGTCTTATTTTCCAAAGGAAACTCAATAAATGGACTACAAGTGTCCGTAGCCTTAATTCTGGCTTCTTCTTTTGTTGTTTGGCTGTTCCAGTTGTGTCTGAGTCTTCATGACCTTATTTGAGGTTTTCTTGGTAAAGATAGTGGAATGGCTTCCATTTCCTTTTCCAGCTCTTTTTACAGGTGAGGAAACTGAGGCTAACAAAATTGAGTGACTTGCCCAGCAGTAGTAGACTTGCCAGATTTGGATTCAGGAAGATGAGTGACTCCAGGTTCCAGGGCACTCTATCCAGTGTGCCACTTACCTGTCTTCATTCTGATTTCTACTCAATAAATTCCCAGAATGGCTTCCTATCACCTTCAGGATCAAATATAAACTCTTCTGTTTGGCATTCAAAGCCCTTCACAATCTGACCCCCTCCTACTTTTCCATTCTTTTTGTACCTTATTACCCTTCCTTGCTGTTCTTTGAACAAGACCCTCCATCTTCTTACTCCAAGCATTTTCGCTTGCTGCCCTTCATGAATGCAGTTCCCTTGTTATCTCTGCCTAATGGTTCCCTTGGCTTCCTTCACAGTTCAGCTAAAATCTCATCTTCTAGGAGAAGCATGTCCTGATCCCTCACTTAATGCTAGTGCTTCCCCTCTTGTTTGTACACAGTTGTTTTCCCCATTAGACCATGAGCTCCTTGAAAATGAGAATTTTTGCCTTTCTTTGTATCCCCAACACTTAGCACAGTGTCTGGTACATAGTTGGTATTTAATAAATGTTTTTTGACCAACAGTAGGATTTTGGAGTTGGTATATTGAGTCACAGTGTTAATTATGAGGCTCTTTATCTCTTTTGACATCATCAACGCCATCCTCTAGTCAGCTCCTGGAGTTATCCAAAAGGGTTTTTTAGTCATCCTACAAAAGAGGAGTTTACCTCCCAATGCTTTCATTCAGTTACAAAAACTAGATATCTTATCAATGGGAGCAATAGTTTGTAGCACATTAAACATAAAAGAATAGCATCAGGATAGTGAATCTATCACAAGTTCATTTCTAACTGAATTTTGTTGAATTAAGATGAGAACAAACTGATAACATGAACAGTAAAGGAAGTGGTTCTTTAACCACTTCCAGTAATAGAAAGGTAATTGGTGAATATAAGCATGAAGCATTATTAAACAAGGGATTATTCAGAAGAAACACTGTAAGGAGGTAAGAAGATGTCCATTAGGGAAATACCCAGGGAAGTTACATCCAATTCAATCCAGTCATCTAATAAATATTTATTAAATTCCTACTCTGTGCCAGGCACTGTGCTAAGGACTGGGTATACAATTATTAAAAAATCCTGCCCTCAAGGAGTTTACAATCTAGAGGAGGAGACAGCACACAAAAGAAGGCAGGAAAGGCAGCCTAGAAGGGGGTGGAGAAGGAGAGATTAGGGGTACCCAGTGAATGGGCATTTTGTTTCATGGAGTTAAAACCAGACAGGACAGCAGATAAGGAGTGGAGTGAATTGAGGGTTCAGTTTCTGACCTCTAAGACTTTGGTACTCTGCCCTCTGATTAGAGGGGAGAAGAGGCTGAGGGAGGTGATATCAATCAAGGCTTGAGTTAGCAGCATGGTGGTGAGTGTAGAAGAGATAGGCTCATCCTGGCAAGGGCATTTTGTGAAACCAGGCAGGGCAGCAAATGCAAAGGGGAGTGAAACCATGTTTCAAATTGTTGAATGAATGAATGAATGATCAGCTTCTAGTTTTAGTAAAGAAGTAGGAGTCAATAGATTTCTGTCTCTTCCACACACAAGTGGTAGTTTTCCACACACAAGTGCTTATCTCATGCATGTACAAAAATCTAATTTGCTGAAACCAACTTTGAACAGAGTCCAAATCCCTTTCAACAGGCAGTTATGGAGGGTCACTGTAAACAGAACTCTGGCTTTTTCTGCTTTTGGTTGTTTGAAGGTAGCATCTAGAATGGGCAATCCCTCTACCACTGAAGTTAGGTACCTCATAAGTAACTTAAAGTTTTATAGGGTTTTCTGGAGGCAGTGAGAGGTTAAGTGACTTGCCCTTGGTCACGAAACTATTATGTACCAGAGGAAAGATGTGAACTGATTCTTCCTGCCTCTAAAGGCAGCTCTGGCCACTCTACCACATTGCGTCTCATTCTTAAAGTTATTGGTAGGAAAATAAAATTGAGCAAGAGACAGGAAATTACACTAATTCACATGTGGCTAGGACTTGCAGGTTACTAAATCTTATGCACATGCACTGTGCAATGCCAGGGGGGAAAGATCTAAGGCCATGTCCTTTCTGCCTCACATAGACCCCTTTTGTCTCAGTCTATACCAATAAAAAATTGTACATAATGGTAATATTTTGAAAATGTATGAAAAAACCAACCATTTCCAGCTTCCTGTTCATAGATTAAATTTAGACTCCTGAAAGTTCATTGGGTAATGAATGGGGCTAATACTTTCATAAGTAGGAGTCTTCAGCTGTAAAAATGGCATTCAGCACTGAAAACGAGACCTTAGTGGGCCCCAACATAAAAGGCAGATCAGTTCTGGACACCCTACTGTAGAACATTTGGGGAAGCTGGCCATATGGTATTTTAAAATAGGGTTTACCTATCTATCATTATATGCCTTCTGAGAGGCAAACATCACTTTGTTACTGGAGCTTGTTGGCCAATATCAACAAGAAAGCTGAAGCCCTTTCATGGGACCTCTCAATTTATCCTGTGTTACATGGATGTTGGAAACCCCAAGTCAAAGTTAGAAACTAAAGACACAGAGGGCTGTGTCCTAAGTAGGAATTGTTTCTACTTCTTGGGTAACCCAATTCAGTGGACATTTATTAAATATCTACTGTTTGAAAGCACTGTATGAGATGCAGGAGTAAAAATGAAACAATAGAAATATCATTGCTCTCAAGGTGATTACATTCTAACAAATTTAACAATTCTGCTATTAACAAATACTAGTACTGCAGAAATGGAGGCCAGCAGGGCAGCTCAGAGGCAGGGGGTGAAAGAAGGAAGAGCACTGGGCTCAAGGGTTCCATTCTCAAGTCTGATAAGATGTCATGTGATCCCTCTGACTTGGTTTCCTCATCTTCAGAATGGAGATAGGAGCATTTGCATGCCATACTTAAGAGGCTTGCTGAGAGATGATCGATGTGGAGCCAAAAGAGGCCTGGGAAGCCTTCTATCCTATTCTAAACCCCTTTGTTTTATAGAGCAGAGAACTGGACCTGACAGAGCTTAAGTGATTTTCCCAAGGTCACAAAGGTGCTAAAGGGAAGTGGGATCTGAACCCAGCTGCTTTTTAAAGACAAGTAGTTAAGGAAGGGACTGCTATTTTTTTAATGAGCTGTTCTTGAGCAAAGAATTATGTCTCAGACCTTTTTTTATGTCAGAGAGTAAAAGATCAGTCACTTTGGGGGTGTCAGTTCAGTTCAGTTTGATTCAACATTTATTAAGCATTCAGTATGTTCAGAGAACTCTGCTAGGTGCTGTGGATTCCATTAGATTGTTAACTCCTTGAAGGCAGGGGCTGTTTGTGACTTTCTGCCAGGCATATGTACTTAATGTTTGTTGACTTGACAAACACAAAAAATGAAAAATAATTCTTGCCTTCAAGAAGTTTACAGTCTTTTGGGGGTATTTAAAGGAGCACAGCCAAAGCCCCCCCGAACTCTCACTCAGTAAATGGAAGATCATTCAAGATAATCTGAAAAGAATCACTAAAGGAAGCTAAGGATTTTCAGAGGGAAAGATGAGGGAGGAGAGCTCATTTCAGGCAAGAGGAGCCATCTGTACAAAGCCCATTGGCCCCATTTGGGGGAAGAGTAACTGTCAATTTGGTTGGATGTAGAGTTCAGGAAGAAAGGAATAGAAGGAAACAAGCATTTATTAATCACCTATTATATACCAGGAACAGTGTTAAGCACTTTACAAATATTATCTCATTTGATTCTTATAACAACCCTGGTGGTTAGATGCTATTATTATTATTCCCATTTTATAGTTGTGGAAACTGAGGCTGAGAGAGGCTAAGTAACTTGTTCAGAGACACACAACTAGTAAATGTCTCAGGCTGGATTTGAATTCAGGTCCTCCTGAGTCCATGTCCAGCTCTCTGTTCACTTTTACACCTAGCTGCATGAAGGGGAGTAATGGGAAATAAGTCTAGAAGTGGTGTGGAATACTGGAAAGATTGTTTGATTTAGTGTCAAAGGACCTGAATTTGAATTCTAGTTTTGCGATTTCCAGGCTAGAAGACTTTGGACAAGTCATTGAAACCTTTGTGGGCATCAATTCCCTCATGTGTAAAATGAGGCAGATAAGCTTTAATGCTTCTTTTAGCTCTAAATCTATGATCCTCTAAGTGAGGGAGAGTTAGTTAGTGAAAGGATTTCAGTAGTTTGTATTTTAACCTAGAGGCAATCTGAAGCTGGAGGAATGATGTGGTATGACCAGTGCTTTAGGAAGGTAATTTTGATAACTGCTTGGTAGATGAGTTTGCAGACAGGGAGAGATTTTAAGATTTATGATTGCCTTTGTCTTTGCCATCTGCTAACTGATAGCCAGCCTTTGACTCCCTGCTCTGTCCTGACCTGTAAGCGGGGTCTTTCCACCCCTGGCTCACCACACCACCAGGATTCTGGAGAGCTGATGGTCCCCAACACTTGGAGATCTCTTTTGACTCCAATTCTTGATTTTGTTCCTGGTCTGTTCAATTCTGTCAACATTTATTAAGTGCCTACTATATGCCATGCATCCTGCTATGGGCTGGGGATATAAAAAGAGGCAAAAGATAGTCCCTGCCTTCCAGGAGTTTATAATCTGCTCACAGCTACAATCATGGGTTCAACACTGGTCCAAGTCACTACTCTCAATAGCAGCTTGGGATGTGGTTGCCAGGCCCGTCTGCATTTTTGTCTCACCTCTTTTCTTGCCAATACTAGTCAAAGCAGCCAGAAGCCCGGGTTACAATAGCTGTTCTCCCAGACTCCTGAAGTCTGCTTTTCTCATCTGCATGGAGGGCATGGACTTGTCAGGTTACAGCAGATCTCTCCCTTCCCCAATCCCTAAAAGGCAGCCAAGAAGCCTCTCTAAGAACAAAGGGAAAAAAATTCACATGATAACTTTGCTGTGTATTTAAAAGGAATAGCAAAATATACATAGTAGATTTGCGGTTTCGTTTGCAATCATCTTTTTTTAATACTATGTTATGGAAATTCTTTAGTTCATAAATTAAAAATAAAATTTTTTAAAAAGAACAAAGGATAGGAAGAAGGGGGAGAAACACTAATTCTGCATGAAAATACAGATCTCACTCCCTTCCTCTTATCCTGTGACTTGTTCCACTTGTATGTCCTCTCTCTTAGTCAATACTAGTTTCCCATCCTCTCCAACTGTTTCTTGCCCTCCATGAAGATACGTCCCCTGCGATTCAGTGAGTAGGGAAGATATGAAAAATGTTCTGAGTCCTCTCCTGTCCTCAAATCGCCATTACTTTGAGTTTTGATTATAGAAGTAACAATAAGGGAAGGAAATCTGCTTTTCTGTTGGTGGGGTGCTGCATCAAAATTGCCCCACAAACAGAGAAGTATTTCATACCATCCAAAAAAGAATCCTTGAAACCGGGAGAAAACTGAAAAATGCAAAAGTTTTAAAAATGAAGTCTCTCCTTCTCCCAAGGCCAAATGTGCCCAGAAGAAAGGGCGAAGGGGAGTAGTGGAAACAGTTGTAAATTTATCAAGTGTGAATGGCACATCTGGAAGTGGAGAACCCATATTGAAAAAACAAACAAAAGAGGGAATGTGGATTGGAAGCCATTAACACAGCTAAGCTTGGAATGGTTATAAAGCCCTTTTCTAGTTTGTAGAGGTGAAAGGTAAGAGCTGAAAATGAAACATGAGGCAAGGTAAAAACAGTGTGTCTTCTTTCTGGACCTGGTCTAAAGCCAGGGTTGATGTTATCCTTTGTTTGGTGGGTCTGGGGCATTATGTGGGAAAGAAGGAGGGGGAAGAAAAGGGAAAGAAAGAAAGAATTTTTTTAAGTTGGTGAATAGAAAGGGAACAAGAAGGAAAAGAGACATAAAGATCCCTTCTGGGTCCTTTTTAGGGAAGGGAAGGGAAAGGGAAGTAAATAAGCATTTATTAAATGCCTGCTTTTAAATGCTATTAGCACTGTGCTAAGTGCCTTATATCTCATATGAGATTATGTTACTGATTACCTTAAAGTGCTTTGTAATCACAGGATAGGAATGAGGAATAGAACTGTGATTTTATAGGTGTAGGGAACTCTCAGGTGAGGAAATTTCCTTCATCTCTGCAGATCTGCGTCTTCTCTTAGATGCTTGGGACACTGAGAGGTTGAAAAACTTACCTAGGATCACAGAGTCAATATATATCAGTGGCAGAATTTGAACTCAGATCTTGTTGGATCTGAGACCAGTTCTCTCTTTCTAGGGGCAGCTGGTGGCACAGTGGGTATAATACTGGGCTTGGAGTCAGGAAGACCTGAATTCAAATCCAGTCCCCAGAGACTTACTACCTGTGTGATCAAGCAAGACAATTCCAAAGAACCCATGATGAAAAATTATATCCACCTCCAGAGAGAGAGAGAACTGATGAACTCAATGTAGATTGAAGCCCTCTTTCACCCCCTTTTAACTTTCTTTGTTTTTCTTTTTTGGGGGTGGGCTGGGGGGATCTGTGTTTTCTTTTGCAACATGGCTAATACAGAAATATGTTTTGCTTATCTTTTCAAGTAGGGGAAACAGAGGGAAAGAGAGAATTTGGAAATCAAAAATTTTAGAATGAATGTTAAATATTTTTACATGAAATTGAGAAACATTTAATGAAATAATTTTTTAAAGTTCTTGGCACAGTGCCTGGTACATTTATATATATAGGCACTAGATAAATGCTTTTTCCTTTCTCTGTCTTCTCTTACTCTCCCCTTCCCTTCCATTCTATACCAAGCTGACTCAAAATCATAAAGAGCAATATAAATATAAACTACTATTATAATTAGAGTTACTACCTCTAATAATGCCCTCTTCTGATGGTTCTTCATAACATGGAAGGACCCTTGGGTTCTTGTAGATAACGATAGCAGAGGAGAAGCTCTGGAAGGTTTTCCTAAACTGGAAACACTGTGCTGATAGACAGCCATAATTTGTCTAAACTCAGAGATACAGGCCTCTAAAGTCTGATTCTTTTGACCATTGTAAATTCACAAAGGTGGTCTTCTAAAGCAGAGAAGGGTTATGTTCTGTATCAGTAGAAAGAATTTTCATACTTTGCTTCTTTTTGGAGAATTCTAGTGCAGTTTTTTTTGCAAGAAAACATATTTTAAAATCTGGAAATCAGCTTTACTTGAAACAAGATTCTTTGGCCAAGAGAAGCAGCTAAGTGAGAATATGTTTGTAAATAACAAGGCTGGAGGCTTTGCAGACTTTGGTTCATTCATTCAGAATTCACTAGGTGAGGTTTCTTCTATAGGAGTAGATACTGACAAGTGTGTTTAGATGGAAAAAAGATGGAAAGATGGGGAAACTCAAAGTTTAATTCTTTTTTGGGGTGGGAGGGGAGTATTTCAATTATTTTTCCATAGTAGTATTTTATTTTTTTTCCAGTTATATATCAAGATAGTTTTCAACATTAAATTTTATAAGATTTTAAGTTCCAAATTTTTCTCCCTTCCTCCCTTTCCTTCCCCCTCCCCAAGATAGCTAGCAATGTGATATAGGTTATACATGTACGCTCATGATAAATGTATTTCCACATTAGTCATGTTGTGAAAGAAGAATCAGAATAAAAGGGAAAACCACTAGAAAGAAAATAAGCAAAACCAAAAAAAAAAAGTGAAAATAGTATGCTTTGATCTGCATTCAGACTCCATAGTTCTTTCTCTGCTTGTGGATAGCATTTTCCATCATGAGTCTAAACATTTAATAATTAACCCTGCTACTGAATGACTCTTAAGACCAGAGGTGGAAAGTTCTGGATCAAAATTCAACTTTATATACTTTCTAGCTGTGTGATCCTGGGTGAGTCACTCAATCTGTTTGTTTCAGTTTCCTCATCTGGAAGATGTCTTGAGGATCAAATGAAATAATTGTAAAGCATTAACCCTTCAGAACTCACACTTTTCCATTGACAAAAATGGTGATGATCATTTTCTGTCTGGTCCTTAGTTTCCTCATCTTACATAATGAAGTTATTGGACTAAATGACTTCTAAGGTTCTTTTTAGCCCAGTCTATGATATTGTGGTTGCTTCTATTCACTTTACAAGATTACCCTGAGGATGAATTGGATGTTATTTGTGTGTGTGCATGTGTGTGTGTGTGTGTGTGTGTGTGTGTGTGTATCTGTATTACTTGTAGTTTCTTCATCTAAAGTGCTATATATTAAGGATGACAAAGTATAAACACTTTATAGTTGGCTATCTTGTAGCATGAGAAGGGTATCACTCCCAAATTATCCAAAAATAATAGTGAGTGAAGAGTCAACATTTTAACAGCACAAAGCACCCCTTGTTTTAAATTCTTGATTTCTTTTGTTTCAGTCCTGAGGCCTCACCCTATACCCTCCCACCCTAAGGATGCCAGTGAATGAAGCACAGCAGGGGAAATATTGCCTCAGCCTACCCAGTCTCTTCAAACTTGATTTGAACAGGAAATTTCAGGCACAGGTTATCCTTTAATACATTGGAAGCTTTCTGAACATATTATATATCTAAATATGTAAATACATATGGAATATGTATGGAATAAGTATATCTATAGAGTATGCATACATACACACACACACACATATATGGAGACAGAAAGAGACAGAGAGACTTGGGAGAAGACTAGTACCTTTGGTGAGAGGGCTTGATGAGCCATTTTCAGGGCTGCTCGTACAACTTTGGTATCTACCTGATACTCAACTCTTCGTCTATAGCTCCAAGAAGCTATAGCATGCCCAGCAGTCACACTCTGATAAAACCATATTGACAGATAAGCTGAACTAGGTGGAGGGTAACTCATGGGCCTCAAACCCATCGGTGAGTTAGGGGTTTGTCTGTCTCAAGCATCTGAAGACTTCTTCTGCTGGAATAGGTGGATGAGAACAGTTTGTCCCAAAGGCCATGAAGGTGTTGAAGCAGGTGCTATGGAGAGATTAGAACTTAGTCAGACACTGAAGATGCCAAGGTCACCCACTGCATCCCAGACCATTACCAGTCATCCTGACTTTTGTCTTGCCACTGAACTTCAATGACTCAGGAAGAAAGAGTGAGGTTGATAATTTTGTGCAACTCTGCCTCACTTAAATCCAATTCACATGCAAGTCAAGATATCACCCTCGGGGACAGCTAGGTGACTTAGTGAATAGAGCACTGACCCTGGAGTCAGGAGGACCTGAGTTCAAATCTGGCCTCAGACACTTAACACTTACTAGCTGTGTGACCTTGGGCAAGTCACTTAACCCCAACTTCCTTGCATTCCTCCCTCCAAAGAAACAAAAGATATCACCCTGCAATGTCATTGGTCCTCTTAGAAAGCAAAAGATAAATAATAATAACTATATATCCATATCTATATACACACATATATGTATGCATATGTATATGCCTATGGATATATATGTGTGATATATATTCCAGATCCATATCCATATCTCTCTATATATGGAATTCAGTCTAAGGGGTCTGAGAGCCCATCTAGGCTGGACTGAGATGTTCAATGTATTCATCTATTAGGTAGTCCTATTGCATGACCCTAAGGACCATGCTAGTTAGGGTGAGGTTCCATTACATTGCAAGTTATGAGCAATTCCTACTCAGTGTGTGGTCTAATCATCAGAAATAATGTTGGTTAGTCTACAAAAGGGAGCTTTTGAAGATACAGATTTGACTATATTGCTCAGGAAGCTTCAGTGGTTCCTAATTGTCTCTAGAATATAATTTAAACTCCTCTCTATGGCATTCAAATCTGTTCATAATCTGGACTCAATATGTTTTTCTAGGCTGATTACACATTCCCTCTCATGCATTCGAGGTTCCAACTAGACTGGCTTTACTTTCCCATATTCAACATTCCATCTGCCACCCGTTTTTTGGAGATGTTATCCCTCACACCCCTGGAATACACTCTGACTGTATCACCTTTCCTGATATGCATCCTTAGCTATTGGTACTCCCCACCCATCACAGAAATTACATTCTGTTTATTTTATACAACTTTTGTATTTAACAATCTCTGTGCATGTCGTTTTCTCCAGTAGAGTGTTAACATTTTGAAGAAAAAAAAATTTTGTTTTTTTCTATGTCTTTGTATCACTAGGACTTAGCATAGTGCCTGGTATTCTGTAAGAGCATAATAAATACTTGTTGAATTAAATTAAGTCTGTACCATTTTATAGTTTTATCTCATGCTGCTTTAGAGATTTTGCTCAAACCTCTATCACTGAAATCCCTGCTCCTTGGGTGGTTCAGACTGGAGGATTGCTTGAGTTCAGGAGTCCTGAGCAGTAATTGGGCTAAAGTTAGTACTTGGTCCAAGTGATTGTGGAGGGGCACAGGGAGGGGGCCCTAAGAAGGGGTGAATTGATTCAAGAGGAAGGGGGGAATGCAGGAGAGAAAAAGGGAGAGGGAGAACATCTGGCAAAATGGTTTTCCTATGCATACTCATATCAGCTTGTGGAAATCCAGCATGCAGTGGCATGATCTATGCAAAACCTTTACTTAGGACCACATAGCAAATGAGATATTGTAGAATATGTGGGTGGCAGATATCTAGACAAAAGGAGTGCTGAGTGGGTCATGTAGCTAGGATGGCAGACAGCAGGCTAGCTAACAGATTGGATCCTAGGGGACCACAGAGAGCTGACCAGGAGGCTGAACATTCAGTGATGTGCCTGCCTCACAGGGTTATTGTGGGAACAGTGCTTTGCAAACCTTAAAGTAATATATTATTCAGCTGCTTGAACAGTAATGTAAATGGGGAGAGAGGAGTACACTAATCTTGGAGTTTATGCATCTATGCTATCTTATTGACAAGCAATGACAGTGAATCCAAATGACAGATCCAAATTCACGCATCAGTTTGAGTGTAAATCTAACCATTCTTAGGATCCTCCCATCTAGAGCTGTAAGCAAGCTTAGAAATTATCGACTCCAGGGTTTCTTAAGTTTTGGAGTCCATGGATAGATTTCAAGTAGTCCATAAATTGTTGATTCCAGGTGGTCCATAACTGAAATTTGGCATTTCATTCAGTGATAAATTTAAACACACACACACATTATTCTGAGGTGCTCATAGGCTTCACAACACTTCCAAAGGGGTCCCTAATACAAAGATTAAGAGCCCTAATCTAGTCTAGCCCTCTCATTTTCCAGATATGGAAAATGAGACAGAGAGACGTTGAATGATTTGTTTAATATCACACAGGATTGAAACCCTGTTTCCTGTTTCCTGAACCTTCCATCCCTGTGAATAAAGGGGATTTTTATTTTGAGGTCTTTGGGTTATTATTTTTTTTTCTTTATTAAGATTGTCAAATTCTTGAGTGTGCTGTTTTTGTAAGACTGACTTTTGTTTTTATCCTCATTTTGAGGACCCTCTTCCTTCTTCTTTAGTGGAATGTACTAACATTGGCATGGTTTTGGAGCCAATTACCTTGACAATAGGCTTGTGGCTGTTTCAGTCTTGCTTTGGGGCTTACATCCCAACCACCCTACTGAAGCTGGTCTCTCAGAGGTCATCAATGACCAACTTAATCACCAGATCTAATGGCCTCTTTCTATCTGCCCTTGTTAGCTAACCCCTCTTCCCTAGGCTTCATAGATAACATATTCTCTTTGTTCTTCTGTTTTTCAGACTGCTTCTTCTCTCGATCCCTCATTTAGGTCTTGTTAAATTGCTCTTGATGTGCCTTTTTCTCAGGGGGCTATATCCCCCTTTCTTTCCTCCCTAAAATCTATTCCTTTGTAGTCTCTTTGCTCTTCCCCCAAACACTGAACTACCATTTTTATGCAGATTACTTACTGTTAGATTTCTACCTTCACTCCTGAACTCTAGACCAATAATCTCTGTCAATGAAACTGGACCATTAGCAACTCAAATTTAGCATGTCTGAAAAAAGATCTTAGTCTCTCTTCCTCCAAACTTACTTTTTTGAAATTTACTGTTAATGTCTATGGTCTTACCATTCACCATATCTCTTATGTTCACAATTTTGTGGTTATCTTTGTCTCTTTTCTCCCTCTCATGTCATAATTAATCAATTATAAGGCTTATCTATTCAACTTTCACAAAATTTTGTACTTGTTTCTGTTGTAAACACCCTTGTACAAAGCACCATCACATCTGCCAGAATAATTGTAACAGTTCTCTAATAAATATAGCTGCCCCCACTCTCTATTCCTTCTAATTTGTCCTTCATATTATTTCATATGCAGAGATCTGTTAATTGCATGCCATTGACCAAAGATCTTCAGCTCCCCATTGCTTTTCAAATAAAGTTCAAACTGTTTTGCCTGGCATTTAAATCTTCCACAACCAAGTACTTTTCCACCTTTCTAGTCTAATCTTAGATGATTCCACTCACTCTTTATGCTCCAGGCATATTATTCTACTCTCTGTTTCCTGAGCAGTCCCTGATTTGGTGCCTTTGCTCACACTGTTATCTGTACTGGCTCTGTCCTCCTCTTCTCCCTCTTACCTTGTTGAATTCCTCCTAACCCTTTAAAGCCAAGCTCAAATGCCATCACTTCAGGGAGCCTTGCTTTATTCATCTGGTCAGAAATGACTTTTCCTACTTTTTTCTCAGAGCCCATAAAGGATCTGACTTTGCAACTCTCTAATATGATTTTGATGTAATCTGAGTTGTCTATGTTTGTGTTATATCTACCAGTACAGTGAAATCACAGGACATGTGTATATACACATATGTATGTGTTGTTTGCCCTTCATTCTTCAAGAAGACCGATCAGGAGGGTGATGTCTTTGACTTGCAAGTAAATTGTATTTAAGTGAGGCAGAACTGTGCAAAATCATCAGCTTCACTGTCACCTCCAGAGTCATCAGAGTCCGGTGGCAAGGCATAGGTCAGGATGACTGGTAATGGCTCTGAATTCAATGGGAGACCTTAGCCTTTTTATGCTAAAGTCTTTCCCAGATTACAGTCTGAAGCAACACCCATTCAGTAGTTAAGAAGTAGGTAAGAATTGCGGCAAAGATAGCTTGGTTTGCCTTCACAAAAGAATCAATCTGGGAGGGGAAGACTCAGAGTTTCTGATCAAAACAGCAACAATGTGTATATCTGTGTATAGATGTATGTAGATGTGTGTGTGTGTATAGACACACACACACACACACACACACAAATAAAAATATGTGATCTACCTAGTACTCATTCTGTGAGTTCACTCTGCTGGGTAGATAAGACACATTTCATAGAAACACAGTGTTTTATATATGCATTTATATGCTAGTCCTGTGATTTCAGAATACTTTGTAGATCATATATAACATATATGAACCTATACTTGCATATATTTATGTTTATTTCCCAATGTTAAACAAGCTCTTTGAAGGAAGGAACTTTCCCTTTTGATTTTGTACCCCTCACCACCTCATACAATGCCATGAGGGTAGATACAAATTTGTATCTTCACTTTGTGCCTCTCCCCAGCAACTAGGTTGGTGTCCTGCACACAATGCACATTGAATAAGTGTTCGTTTATTAATTTAATATCATTTTTCTTCACGACGACATCAGTGCAGAGCCCTGAACTCTAAAGTCAAACCATTTTGCAGTGTAAAAGTCTTCAGGGATAGAGGGCTAATTACTCTGGCTCAGATGATGTCTATCACAGGATGTCCATCAGTGATGAATGAATGAGTTTTCCTATTCCTTTTGTGACTGAAATTCAATGAAGAGTTATGCCTAGGTAGGATTGACATTTTGATAGAACTATTAACTAAAAATAGCTAGTCTCTTCTCCTCCACAAAATAGCTTGTGCTTTTTTTGTGTGGTGTGGTTCATAGAAAACTCTCCTCAGTGCCTAGGAGACTGTTCAGATCCTGCCTCTGACAAATACTGGCCCTAGGCAGATTACTAAACTTTTCAGTTCTTCAGGTAACTCTTTAAGACTGTAAGGTGGGGGCAGCTTGGTGGCACAGTGAGTAGAGCACTGGCCCTGGAGTCAGGAAGACCTGAGTTCAAATCTGGCCTCAGACACTTAACACAAAAACTAGCTGTGTGATCTTGGACAAGTCACTTAACCCCAATTACTCTCCAAAAAGCAAAAAAAAAAAAAAAGACTGTAAGGTGCACTATACCATAAATACACATGCATACTCATACAATATACACACATAGTTATCCATGTAGATCCATGTATATACATATATTTATATGTATATATACATATATATATATATGTATATATATATATATGTTGCCTTCTTTAATAGGATGTAAACTCCTGGCATGCAGAAGTGCTTCATATACATGATTTGAATTATACTTTTCTACATGCTGCTCATTAGTTGGGAATATTCTTGCTCCATTCAGATCCTACTCATTCTTCAAATTCACCCTTGGTTCCCACAGTAGTATATAAGCTCCTCAAACAGCTTGCTGAGCCCTTTTCAGGGCTGCTCACACACCTTTACCCAACTCTCACCTGTGGCTCCAAGAAGCTGTGGGGTGCTCAGTGGCTACACCCTGGTAAAAACCATCTCAGGAGACAAATTAAACCAGGATGAGGGAAACCTATGGACCTCAACCCATCAGTGAGTTAGGGGAATGTCTATTCTGAGCACGGGAAGTCTTCCCCTGGTAAAATGGGTAAATCAAAAGAATTTGTCCCAATGGCCATGAAGGCAGCTGAAGCAGGTTCCGTGGAACAATTAGAGTGTAGTCAGACGCTGAAGATGCCAAAGTCATCCACTGAACCCCAGACCATTGCCAGTCATCCTGACTTTTATTTTGCCACTGGACTTTGATGACTCAGGAAAAGAGAGTGAGGTTGACATTCTGCCTCACTTAAATCCAGTTCATGCACCCTGTGATATCATTGCTTCTTTTCAAAAATTTTTATTTATTTTTTTCTGAACTTAAGAAATAAAACAAACATTTCTATAACATAGTAGAATAGAACAAAAGATCACACAGGAAACTCCAAATCTATTATGTAAAACTTGTTATTCTTTTTAAAAATTTAATAATGTTTTCAGTCAACTTTGCTCAAATTATTATTTGCTTCACTTAACTTTTTAGTTGAGTTTTTGGAATTTTCCAAGTATGTCATCATATCATCTGCAAAAAGAAAGTTTTATTACCTCATTCCCTATTCTGATTCCTTATCTTTCTTTATCTTTTCTTATTGCTGTTGCTAGAATAGGTCCTCTTTGTAAATGAAGGATGAACAACAAACTGCTCAAGAATATAACCTGTTTTTTTATATACCTGGAGGCATGTGTGGAGTTGGGAGGAATAGGAAGGTCCTCCTTCAGAAAGTAGGATTTATGGTGAGTCTTAAAGGGAAACCCATAGGCAGAGGTGAGGAGGTAGAACATTTCTAGTCTGGTGCACAGCCAGTACAAGGAACAGCAAGAAGGCAGGTATTGCTGGAGGAGCAAAATCTTTTGTCTAATACTGAATGGAGCAAGGCACCATCTATTCTTTTGTAGCCTATCATTCACGATTTAACTTTCTTTGTCTTCAGAATACAGGACCAGAATTAAAAACAAAACCCTACTCCATGTATGTTTTGTTTTAACATAGTTGTTTGCATGTTTTCTCCTTTATCAGGCTGTGAACTCTCTGAGCAGAAACCATCTTTAGCTCTTCTTTATATTCCAATCCCTATACTTAGTGACTGGCACATAGTAGGGGTTTGACATTTACTGTCTGACTTTTGAATGGGTGAGTGGCATACATAGCATCTCTCCTTCTGGACAAAGATTGAAATTGAAGATTGCCTTGAGGGGTGGGTTTTGATCTGGTCTGAAATCTCTCTGGAAGAACTAGCTGGCTTTAAGTTGATGACTCCTTGGCACCATATGCCATCTTTGTTTAAAAAGCAACAATAACCCAGCTGGTTGGCAAGACTCTGAAGGGCCTTCTGAACATTAAATAGCTCTCTTACTAAGTAACTCACTCTTGGTGAGTTAAGTAGAAATGAATCAATGGCATATGGATCACATTTCACTAAAATACACACATGGGTTTGGGAATTAGAGGGAAAATGTGACAAACCACGGTTAGGAGTTTAAGAAACACGAAATGTCAGGATATGGAGGAAACAATCACAATGTTTGCCAAAACCTGGATCGAGCTAGGTTGGCCCATCACACACAGCTCCAAAGTTCCCAGAGCTCTCAGTTTTGGGAGTTGCTTTCAAAAAAGGTTTCTTTTCTCCTAACCTTGAATTGAAGCTTTTACTGTAGTGCAAGGCCATGAGTTAGAGTTCATGTCTCACAAAGGCTCTTTTCAACAAGACAATTGGTGAGTGTTTTATTCCAGTGCCTTGAAGTCATTCAGTAGCGTAGCAATGCTTGTGGAGCTGTATGCCATATCTATTGTCTGAAAGGACAGTGCTTCTCTCCCCCACTGCCATAAAACCATGTTTTCCCTTTTCAGAAAGCTCAGGGAGCTTCCAATCTAGTTGGAGGGATCCATATACAAAAAGATGTAAATGTAACAAGGTGCACTGGCTCACTATCCTGGAACCAGGCTGTTCTATCTTTTCCTTAGGGTTCTAGGGGTACCTTGAACAGCTAGAGGTATCTCTTCTCTACTGCCCTTGGTTTGATCCTCTACCAGTGTTTGTTACCTACTTTTAGGTACATTTGAGTAACTAGCCCTTCAGTTCTATTTCACCATTTAACATTAGTCAACTTCTACAAGGGGATATTTACTTTGAAAAACTAGTGAGGATGAAAGTTCCAATGTTTTACCCCAAACTCTTGAGGGCACACTCTCCCCTAGGCCAGCTCAGATTCTGGGGAGAATGGGCTCTCTCAGTGTAATTTCTTCATGTCAAGTTCACGTCCAAATGTACCTTTTGAATGAACCCCAATTCTGGTCCTAACACTGCAGGTAAAGAGGCTGATGTCCACCTTGTGTTTAACAGACCAGAACCGGTTACAGAAGGTCTACATACATTTCAAAGTCCCTCCAGGGCATTTCTATTACATATCATCATGACTTTCTCAGAAGCAGACTTCCACATGAGGAAGTAGAAGTAATATTAGAGATTCTCTATGCACCAATATTCCCTTACAAAAGGGCATTTACAAAGTATATTCTAAGCAAGAGGCCCTGAAGACAACCCATATGATTATATTATGCTAATGGTACTTATATCAACCAATCAACAAGTGTGCAACAAATTTCTATTTTGTTCCAACAACTTTTCTAGGTCCTGGAAACACAAAGACAAAAGTAAAAGATTTCCTACACTCAAGTAGCTTATACTTTGTCAAGGAGAGAAATATACATACATGTGTATACAAAATTAATTCAAGGTAATCTGAAGGGGCAGGGAGGCAGTAGCAATTAGAAGATCAGGAAAGAGGAGACTTCAGTTGAGCTTTGAAGGAAACTAGAGATTCAAAGAGGTGGAGGTAAAGGAGGGAGTATGTTTCTAGTATATGGGACAACTTAGGAAAAGGAATGGAGATGAGAGATGTAATGTCGTACATGAAGTCTGGCTACTCTGACTGGACCAAAGAGAACATGAAGGAGGGAGTAATTTATATTAAGTCTGGAAAGGTAGATTGGAACCAGATTATGAAAAAGACCAATAGAGTAGTTTGTTTTTTAATTCAGAAGTAACAGGGAACCACTGGATTTTACTGACAGGAGAAAGACATGATGAGCTATGCATTAAGAATATCACTTTAGTAGTTAAATGGAAGATATGTTGGAGAGGGGAGAAGACTTGAGAAAGAGAAAATAAGTAAAAGACTATTACAATATTCCTATAAGAAGTGATGTGGTGGCTATGTGAGTGGTGAGAAGGTGATGAATGAGAGAGACGTTGTGGAAGCATTATGATGCCTATCTATGGATAAGACATGGCAACTGATTGGCACAAGGGAGCATGAAGAATTAAAGATAACTCCCAGCTTGTGAGTCTGAATGGGGTGAAGGATGATGTCAAGGGATTTTGAGCTGTCAAGTAAAAGAGGGAGTTCATTCTTAATGAATAACCTGTGTCTTCTCAGTAAAGTATGAAGTGTGTCTTCTACTGTGATAGTAGGATCAGAAGAATCTTCTATGGGACTGGAGGAGGAAAGAAAAGGTTTGGACCAGCTGCTGTGGGGAGTGTGATAGAGAATCAATTAGGAAGAAGCAAATGGCTGTCTTTAGAAATATCAATTAATCTGTCTGAACATTTAAGTTTCTACTATGTGCCAGGGACTGAGCTAGACCCTGGAGATACAAAGATATAAATAAAATAGTCCCTGGCTCTTATGAAACTATTGATTTATAATAAAATCACAACAACACCATGTACTTGATACCTCATATTTTTCCATAAATCTCTTAAGCACCTTTCCTTGTACAAGGCTATAACCATTATAAATACAACCATTTTCACATCACTCCCAACTCAACCCTCTCTGGACTGTTCCCTTATAAAACAGTAATTTTTTTTAACATTACTGACTGCTTTGTGTCTTCTGTGGACATTTCTAAGTCTACTGAAAGCTGCCACAAGAGACTAGAATATTTAGTGACCGTGGCAAGGAGGTAATGGTGCAACAAGTTCATTTTGGGAAGACAGATTAATTCAGGAAAGAGATAGGAACAAGGACTCAACTTGTGATTTTACTAGTGTAGGGAACTTCAGGTTCTACCAATGCAGGTCAACAACTTCTCTACAATTTAGTCTTAGAGAGTTGCTAGAACACTGGGAGGTTAAGTGACATACCCAGAGTAACAAAATCAACTTCCACCCAATCTTTCAAGCTAACCATTCTATCTGCTATACAGGTGGTACAGTGGACAAGTGATGGACTTAGAATCAGAAAAATTTGAGTTTCAATATGGCCTTAGATATGGGAAATCTTTTCCTCTACCAAACTGTATATATTGTGCTAAATCTATTAATTCTCTTTCCCTAGTACGTGCTGTCCTGATTGGTGAGTTCCTGACCAGGATAGCCATTTCTTAAGTATTCCTAGCCATTTAATCTCTGGACTTCTCCATCTCCTCAGTAGCTTTGCCCCTGTGTGGGTACAATGTTGAAACAGACAAAAGAAGGGCATAGTCAATACTGGAGAAAATGTGGAAAGGTAAACACATTAATGCCTTGTTGGTGAAGCAGCAAATTGGTGTAATCATTGGTGTAAGCAAATTGGAATTACAAAAAGAGAGTGACTATAATGTCCAATCCTTTGATTCCACTACTAGACACTCTCATACCAATATATTTATAGCAGACCTTTGTGTAGTAGCAAAGAATTGGAGATATTGGTTGATTATTGTTGATGAACATCTCTGGGGAATGGCTAAACTAATTGTGGTATGAGAATGTAATGGAATATTATTTGCTCTAAGTAATAGATGAGGGAGAAACACTAGAAGGCTTATATGAACTGATGCAAAATAAAGTAAACTGAGCCAGGAAAACAATTTACACAAAGACTATCATGGTATATAACGAAAGAACAACAGAACAATTGAAACTAAATGCTGCAAAATTAAAATGATCAAGCTTGACTCCCAACAAGTCATATGAGAAGACATCTTCCCTTGCTTTTTTATGGAATTGGGTACTATGGGTTTGGGACATTGGGTATGATGTCAGACTTTTTGATATATTCATTAGTTTTGCTACAAGGGATTTGTTTGTTACAAGGGATGGCTCCCTGGGAGGGTAGGAAAAAGGAGGGATATATACTGGAAGATGTAGGTGATGTAAAAACAAAATCTATCGGGGTGGCTAGGTGGCACAGTGAGTAAGAACGCCAACCCTGGAGTCAGGAGGACCCGGGATCAGATCTGGTCTCAGAAAATTAGCACCCACACATAAAAATGACTAGCCGTGTAACCTTGAGCAAGTTACTTAACCCCAGTTGCTTAAAAAAATGTATCAAAATGTTACTTAGAAAGGAAAGAAGGAAGCATACATATATTAAACTACTACTATGTTACGTTATAAAGCACTATGTCAAGTGCTTTATAAATATAATCTCATTTGATACCACAATCCTGGAAGGAAGATATTATTATTATTCCCACTTTACAGTTGGGGAAACTGAGGCAAAAGAGAGCCTTTGCTCTTTCTCTTTTTTATCCCCTGAAGGAGTAGGGAAAGCCTGAATGCTCAGAGTGGTCTATTATATGGGACACAAGGAGATAAGCTTCTAAGGTTTTATTCTAGATCGGGGGTCCTGGTTCCAAGTGACTTCTTTGTTCTGAAATTTTAGAAAGCTTAAAAATACTGATTACAAGTAAAATTTATAATTCTGAGTCCCCAGGCAACCATTTGATTACCAAGGCTAGGAATGAGGCATATCAGCCCATTGAATTCTGCGTAATCAGTTAATTCATAGGATTTCCTTCCTCTTATCACATTTTTATGGCAAAAATACCAATTAAGATGATATCTTTTCTTTATTTAGAATATAATCATTAAAAATACAAATGTCTGGTAAGCAAATTAAAATAGCAGAGAAACAGTAATAAATCATACCATTTATTGCATGTGGTAGTAAAACGGAGGGAGAAGCAGAGCGTGAGGTTCATTCACCCTTGTTGCTGTCACTCCTTGCTGGATTCTTTTAGTGAATCAGCTGTGAGTCAGGTAAAGGAAACAGACCTTGAGGCAAAAAGTCTTAGAATGCACCTCCTGGAAAGCACCCTTCACCTGCTGCTATTTCTACTACTGTGGCTGCTGCTGTGTCTCCCTGGTAACCTTTTTTTCAATTAGTAATCTATCTGTCTCCAGGGAGAAGTATAATCTGCTGCTGCAGTAGGAAAAATTCTTCCCTCCATTTCTGTTACTGCTGGGGTAGCTTTGATTCCTCTCAAGATGGGAAGAACTATAACTTTAAGGATATTTAGTGTCTTACCCCCTCTCACCCAACATTAAATCCAAGTCTTTCCTGAATGACTGTTACAAATCAATATACTAATTCTTACTCCTATGGCTCTTTCCTACTGTAATGTATTATATCAGATATTAAGATGGATCTCTTATCTCATCTTATGCTAGGACTGGTGCTTTTTTGTCTTTTAAACAATAAATATACATTAACCATTTTTTTGTGTGCATAGCACCATACACTTCACTTAGACCCAAAGATTAGGAGACATAATTTCTGTAAGGGGTTAAGACACAAACACAGATGGGGTGGCTAGGTGGCACAGTGAGTAGAGCGTCGGCTCTGGAGTCAAAAGGACCCGAATTTGGATCTGGCCTCAGACACTTAATGCACACAGGAAACAAAAAACCTAGCCGTGTGACATTGGGCAAGTTACTTAACCCCAATTGCCTTCCAAAAAGCCAAAAAAAAAAAAAAGACACAAACACAGATAATCATAATATATAACAATCCATGAGTTCATCAGAGATGTAAACAAAAGACTATATGATGCCTAAAGGGCAGGTGGGGGGGGGGATGACTCTCTGAAAAGGCTTCCTGAAGGAGGTAGCATTTGAGTTGTTTTTTAAAGTGTAGATAAGAATTCAATAGATGAAGAGGGGGAGGAAGGACGTTTCAGGTATAAGGAAAACTATGAGGAAAGAGATGGAGGTGGGAAAATTCAGGGTATACTCCATGGAATGGGAAGTCATCCATCTGACTATAGACTAGAGTATGTGAAAGGGGGAAATATAAGATAAGGTTGAAAAATTTAACATCCGTAGAGACCTCTTGGACTTTTCACTCTTAGTTATCCCATCTATCCAAACAATTGTTAAGTCTTGTTGATTCTACCTCCTGTTTTGAATGTTTTTCTCTTCTCCAATCAGTTCAATTCTTCTCTTGAGCATTTAAAGTCACTCACAGTCTGGCTTCAACCTACCTTTCCAGACTTACTCTAAATTACTCTTTTTCATGTATTCTGTGGCCCAAACAAAAATGGCCTACTTGTTTAAATGAGAAAGTCCTCCTGCTTCCATGTTTTTGCACTGGCTGTGCTCTTGCCTGGAATTTCCTCCCTCTTCACTGTCACCTCTTAGACTATTCTGTTTCTTTCAAAGCTAAACTCAAATATTACTCCCTAAATGAGGCCTTTCCTTGTTCTTTCAGTCTCTGTGGACTTCCCCACTAAATTTCCTTCTGTTTCTTTTGTGTATATTTACTTATATTTGTTCATGTCATTTTTGAATATATGATTTCTCCTTGTAGACTATCAGTTACTTATGGGAAGGAAATATTTCCTTTATGTCTTTATATCTCCAATGTCTAGCATGCCTAGACATTGTGCCTGTTACATAGTGGTTACTTGTTAAAAAAGTTATTGATTGACTAATCCTGGCAGCAGCTGCTCTCGTTCTCTGAGAAACTGAAGTCAATGATCAAGGCATGCTGAAGTCCTTTGAAAGTAAGACAGTTTTGGGTGACCCAATGCGTTGTGATGAGATTTCTCTTTAAAGCAAAACGGAAGATGAGAGTAGGAGTTGCAGCATTGATCTGGGATATTCCAATTCTATCAGCATGAGGAACTTTTATCAAAAGGTGTGTTGCGTGGAAAAATGTACCAAATTATAAGTAATAAAAGAAATGCAAATCAAAATAACCTGATGTTGCAGTCCATATCCATCAGGTTGGTGAATATGCCAAAAAATGAAAATGATAATTGCTGAAGAGGCTGTAAGAGGACAAAGACACTAATACCTTCTTGGTGGCAATGGGAAGTGGTCCATCCATTCTAGAAGAAGGTTTAGAAGAACACTCCAAAAGTCATTAATCTATTCATACCTTTTGGCCCAGAGATATTGCTACTAGGTTTATGCCCTAAAGACATCAAAGGCGGAGGAAAGGGATCAATTTGCAGAAAACTATTTATAGTACTACTTTTTGTTGTAGTAAAGAATGGAAAGGGGTGACTAGGTGGCACAGTGAATAGAGCACTGGCCCTGGAGTCAGGAGGACCTGAGTTCAAATGCGACCTCAGACACTTAACACTTATTAGCCATGTGACCTTGGGCAAGTCACTTAACCCCAATTGCCTTGCCTTTCCCTCTCCAAAAAGCAGCAAAAATGGAATGGAAAGATGTACCTATCAGTTTGGGAATGGTGGAACAAATTATGGTAAAGGAATGTAATGAAATACTATTCATGCTATAAGAAATGAAGAAAGGAATCAATTCAGAGAAACCTAGGAAAACTTGCAAGAACTGATGCAGAATGAAATGTAACAATTTGTACAACTTCAACATTATAAAGGAAAAAATGAACTAGAAACTTAAGAACTATAATAAATACAATAGTGCCAGAAGATGATGATGAAGCATGTCTCCCACTTACTGGCAGAAAGATAGTGGACTGTAGGTGCACATAAATTTTTAGATATGATCAGTATAACAGATGGCTTGACTATACTTATTTTTTCACAAGGTGAGAGAGGGCTTTTCCAGGGGCAACTGTTGTGAAGGAGAAGAGAGGTAGTAGTAATAGCAATGCAGAATAAAAGAAGATATAAGAGGTTATCAGTGAAACATTAAAAAATACACAGAAGAAGATAGTATTAGTACTATGATGTTAAATCTAATATATACCTTAACGAGACTGTGGATAATAGTCAGTTTCATACATAGTCTTCTTTTCTTGCCCTTTGTATAGGTAAATATTTACATTTGTTGATTGTTAAATTCACAATAAAATACACCCAATATATTTAATATAAACAAACATTTAATAGTTAAGACAAGTTGTACATGGTAGAAATTCATAATTTTGTATGCAATCTGGAAAGATATTCATATTTGTAGGTTTATAATAAAAATACTTTTTTTAAAGTGTGTGTATGTGTGTGTATGCCAGAGTTGTGAATGCCAATCCTATATGTGAAAGTACAGATACTATCAGAGGAGATACACTTCAGTGATATCCACAGAAGCAGTAATCTTTAGGTACTCCCAGAAATTCTCCATGGACCTTAGTTCAATGGAAGGATCCATCAAGAGAAAAATATAAAGTATCTCTAATATGAAGACCTACTAACTGACAGGAATTTTGTCATCAAATGCTTTAGGATATGGGGATATGGAAAATTAAAGCATTTAGTAGCAAAATTCTAGTCAAAGACCCAGGGTTGGCAAGTCAAAAGACTTCTCAATTTTATTGGTATAAGAACAGATATGAAAATGGTATCTCAGAGTCTGATCTGCAGAATTGGCCAACTTCCTAGGTTTGGCACTAGTTAGCTGTGTGACCCTGGTAATAATAATTCAATATCTCTGGGCACCAATTTTCTCATTTGCAAAACAAAGTATAAATTGATCATTTAGACTTATCTTTTTTCTCAAATTATCTATGAATGTGTATGTAGCTATGAATCATTCTAAATTTTTATTAGTTCTCACTAGAAATCCTGTTTTAAATGTAATTCAAATCTTTTTTTTTGCCAAATTAGTGATTTTCAAATGATCAAAAATGCCATCGTGAATATTTTTATACATATAGGTCTCTTTTTGCTTTCTTTGATCTCTTTAGTGTATCACTGGGTCAAAGAGTATATCTAGTTTAGTGACTTTGGGGACATTGTTCCAAATTACTTTCCAGAATGTCTGAACCAATTCACAGCTCCATCTACTAAGGTATATTAATATGCCCATTTTCCCTCAATCTCTCCAACATTTGCCATCTTCCTCTTTTCTCCTCTTTTTCAATCTGATAGGTATGATATCAGTCTTAGAGTTTCTTTAATTTGCGTTACTTTAATTTTTAGTTTTTTTGGAATATGTTTTATATGGCTGTGGATAAACTGGGGTTTTTTCCTTTGAGAATTGCTTGTTCACATCCTACAAAGAATATCCTTACAACAAACTATTGAGTTAAGTAGCATAAATATTAAGTAGCAATAAATATAAATATTATAATACTATAGTATACTACATAGTATAGCATAGTACTATGTAGTATACTATAGTACTATTAATATTATAGTACTATTATTATCATTTGATAGAAGGAAAAGAGGTTCAGAGACATTATGACTTACCCAATGTCACAATAGGTCAATAACTTAGTCAAGTCAATGTTTGAAACCAGGTTTGATTCCAAATTGGCAAGTTACTTGAACAAGCTGACAAATGTCTGAGCTGAGACTGACTCAAGATTTGTCATTTTTTTTTTTTGCTCTATGCAACACTGACTCCTTATAGTCTAAGGTCAGTAAATAATTGTTGAATTGCTTTAAAAGACAGGTTTGGTACCAAAGTAGAATTTTATTCCTCTACTGAATTTTTAAATGTTGTAACTAGGAATATGGGATTCAAAGTAGTGTCTGGGTCATTGGTTTTCTACAAGGCATTTCTAGTGATTCTGCAAAAGAAAGTACCATCATAAGAGCCATGCTTAATTCATGCCAGCTATTTCCTCCCTAGGGTCTTCCTCAGATAGAGGTCAATTTCTAGGTCATGAAAAACAACATGGAAATGTTTCTTGTCCTCCAAATTTAAAGATCGTTGGTCTAGATAAACATGTTCTGGTGGATACTTTTCCTATTTCATAACTCTCTCCTGGGATTATCTTCCAGATGGCCAATGCGAGTAGTACTTGCTTCTGGGCAACATAGTTCATGGGGTCATAGATTTCAAGAAAGAAAGGACTTTAGAGGTCATCTGGTTCATTACCCTCACCCTCTTTATACAGATGAGAAAATGAGACCCAGACAGTTCATATTATCAACTGCTTACCAGGATTTCCTGTAGACCCCATGTGAAATAGCATGAGATAAAAATTTTATAGTCTTATCCAATCTCTTCATTTTATAGATGAGGAAACTGAGGCACAGAGTCCAAAGCCACATATTAAATAGTAAATAACAGGGGCAGGATTTAAACCCAGAACTGGTTCATTCTAAATTCAGCACCATTTGCACTGTATGAGACTCTCAAGTTGGTGGAAGAGAATTTGGAGACAACTCTTCTCATTTCTCAGAATCATAGACTTTCAGAGTCAGAAAAGACCCCATTGGCCACCATATACCCCACAAGACAGTGATCATCTACTCTGCTTGAAGATTGCCAGTGAGGTGGAATCCCCTTCTTCCCCATACAATTCATTCCACCCTCCAAGTAGTTCTAATTGTTAGCAAGTTTTCTGTGTCAAGTCCAAAGCAACTTCTTTCTAATGTCCACCCATTGCTTCTAGTTCTGTTCTTTGGGGTCAAACAGAACAAGTCTAATCCCTCTTCCACAACAACCTTTCCAGTATTTGAAGAGAGCTACCAGGTACCCCTTTGGACCTTCTCTTCTCCAGGATAAACATCACTAGTTCCTTCAGTAGATTCTCATATAATATGGATTCATGGTCCTTCATAATCTTAGATGCTCTCTTAGTTTATCAGTGACCTTCCTAAAACATAGTGTTCAAAATACATCATAATACTCCATGTGTGTTCATATGAGAGCGGGGTACAGAGGGACTATTGCCCCTTCAATCTTGGAAGCCTTGCCTCTCTTAGTATATCCCAAGAATGCTTTAGTTTTTCTTGGCAGTCATATTGAAGTTGAAGTCCACTAAAAACCTTAGATCTTTTTCAGATAAACTGCCTAGTCTTCTGGACATCTATCTATGTCTCTCACATTTTATAATTGTGAAATTGATTTCTTGAGGTCAAGTGTAAGCCTTCATATGTATTTCTATTGAATTTCCTTGCAGCCAAGTATTCTAGCTTATTATAAACTCTTTGAATCCTGTCTCTGTCATCCAGCATGTTAGTCATCCCTCCTATCTTTTTTTGTCATCAGTGGATTTGGTAATGATGCATCTATGTTTTCATCAAAGACTTGGATAAAAGTGATCAACAATGCAAAACTAAATACACGTCTCCCAGAGATCTCCACTGGAAATCCTCTTTGAAGATAAATTAATACAATTAATGACTATTCTTTAGGTCTGGCCATTACACTTGTTCCAAATAGTGTTTAATGCTTTATCAAATGCTTTGTTAAAATCTAGGTAAATTCTATTTATATAATTTCCACTTATAATCTTGCAAAAAAAGGAAAATAAGGTTAATTTGGCTTGACCTGTTCTTTGTGATCATTGATTTCTTTTCTGGATGTTCTCTAACCATCTCTTTAAGCAAATTCTAGAATTTTGTCAGGAATTAAAGTTAAGCTCATTGGCCTATAGTTGGGAGATTTCCATTCTCTTCCCTTTTCTGAAAATAGGGACCTCATTTGTACTCCTCCAATCTTCTGGTACTTCACCTGTTCTTAATTATCTTTCAACTATTGTTGACAGTGGTTCAGAAAACACATCTACTAATTTCTCTAGTACCTGAGTTCAACTGAGTCAGGTGACTTGAATACACCAAAGTTAGTGAACTGCTCTTTTCCTATCTCACCTGTATTTTAAATCTCCATTGGTCATCTAATCACCATTTCTAATATCCTTTGTGACTCCATAACCTGAAGTTATTGATTAAGAAAATGCCAGTCTTTAAACTAAAGAACTTGGAGTTTCAAGACCTTCTTCATTGGGAAGAATCTCTTCCCTCTTGCCCAAATTCTCATGTGTTATTAAAGCAGCTAGAATTATGATATGAGGCCTCTTGTTTCCCTTTTGTTGTATTACAATACTCATCACCAGTGGTATACTTTTCTTGATGTTAAAAGCTAAATTCTGAAAGGACATGCCATTATTATTGAAATCTTCTCTTTGTAGTGAATGAATTCTGAATCAGCATAGAATCCGACCACAGAATTACACATAAAAACTTGGGTCAACACAGACATATCATACAAACTGCTGGCTGCCTCTCCCAGGGGACCATCAGTCAAGGCCATAGAGAATAAAACAAAAAGAGATAGAAATGAATACCAATCACCAGGGCCAGTCTATGGAGAGGTTCCCAAAGCTTTACCTCAGTGTTCACTTGTGCACCATCACCCCACCCTCTGAACCTTAGACCAGCTTGATAAGTGCATGCCCACACTAATACTGCCACTGATTTTGCTTAAACAGCTCCTCTTCTCTTACCCCTACTGGAACCTCTGGAGTTATTCTCCAATGCAGGAGCCAAGCTGTTTTCCTTTGGCCCAATGCTCATTTTTAACATTTCAACAGCAAAAAGGAAATGTTATTAATAAGTTAAAAAGTTTTCCATTGATTACAGCCATTTAGGTTCATCTTTCCACAGAAAGATAATTTAATATAATTCCATAATTTGAGAAAAAAGATGAACAAGATATAATAAGTCCACATGTGGAGAACAGTTTTCAATTCAGTTCTGGATACCACATTTTAAGAACAACATTGATAAGAAAGGTAACTGAAATGGTAAAGGACCTTGAGTCTCTGCTATATTAGGATCTTTTGCCTAGAGAAGAAAATATGCAATGAGGACAAAATTATGGCTTTCAAGTGTTTCAAGGGCTATCATATGGAAGAATGATTACCCTTGTTCCATTTGGCCCCAGGAGACAGAATAAGGGGCAGTGGATGAAAGTCACAAAGAGTTCGGCTTACTAAAAGTTAGAGCTATCTTAAAGCAGAATGGACTTCCTGCGGAGGTCACTGGAGGTCTAGCGGAGGCTAGTTATCCACTTGTCAGATATCTTGCAGTTAAGAGTCTTTCAGCTGTGGATTGAACTAGAGGGCTGTTGCTTTGGTCCCTTTCACTTCATAAATTCCATGATTTTGTAATAGATATTGTGCCTACTGGGAATATTATCAATAATTCTTTATATTCATAGTATGCTTTATATCATACAAAGAACTTAGACATATGTGAGCTCACTTTGTTAATTGTCTCAATGTGTTGAAATTTTACTGTTTATGTGTTTGTATGTATGTAGAGAACAGAAGAATGTGTGTGTATATGCAAAGGATATATGGTAAATAGTAATAGCTAGTATTTGTAAAGCGCTCTATATATGCTATTTCACTTGATTTGCACAACAACTTTGTTAGGCAGTTGCTATTATTATCCTCCTTTTACAGATAAGGAAACTGAGGCTAAATCAAGTGGCTTATTCAGGGATGCACAAGATTTGAGCTCTGGCTATCCAAGTCTGGCATTCTGTACCCTATACCACCCAACTGCCCCAACCATCCACTCCCAAAAGTTGATTTAAGTCAGTTATCTACTAAACCAAATCCTTCACTTAAAGGAAAAATTGCCTATTGTCAGGCAAGCTCATTTCAGGTTATTATTCTTTCACTTCATGGACACTTACTAAATGTTCTTTAAATTGAATTACTTTAATTATCTGTAGGGCTACTATGATGTAAGGGTAAGAGTACTAGGTTGGGTTCAAGGGAAATAAGTTCTCGTATTCGCGCAGACACTAACTTGCTGTGGGACTAACCTCTCTCTAGAAAACCTGCTCATCTATAAAATGAGAATGTCAAATCAGATGATCTCTACAATCCCTAGTTCTATAATTCAGTGATCCTCTGATTTACATTAGATTCAAATCAGCAAACTCTAATTAAACACAGAGCACATGCAGAGTACTATGCTAGGTGCTGAGTGAGCTATAGGATTGAGATAAGGCAGAAATCCTTGCCTTACAAAGCTGATGCTCTCATGCACACTCAAAGATAAGTGTAGAAATGCACTATGGAAACATCACCAACAGGGACCTTATGATTTGAACTTTCAAGGAATTCTATAGGCAGGGATCAGGGGTATGGGCAGAACATCTCAAGCAGAACAGCAACAATAACTAAGGTTAGTTTTTAATGTCATATCATTCTATTTCTAAGACGAGTGCTTTTTCTTTTATAACACCAACTGCCTCAATATGTTAGATCTGTTAGATATGTGCCATTATCACCCCCATTTTATAGTTGGGAAAACAGGCTGAGAGAGGTGAAGTGACTTGCAGAGAGTCACACTGCTAGTAAGTGATCCAAACTCAGTTTTTCCTGACTCCAAGTCCAATGCTAGTACACCTAGCTATGTATATCAACAATATAAGCAAAAGCATAGACATGGTATGGATATGAATAGGCTGGAGTGTACAGTATGTAATGTAGGAAGCATAAGACTAGAAAGAAAGAATGTCATTAAATTGTAGAGGAACATGAATGCCAGGCAAAGAGAAGAGATTGAACTTGACTTAGTAGGCAGTAGGGGAGCAGCATGCCAGATCTATGAATAAATATTAATTAGGGCAGCTAGGTGGTGCAGTGAATAGAGCACTGGTCCTGGAGTCAGGAGGACTGGAATTCAAATCCAGCCTCAGACACTTAACATTTGCTAGCTGTGTGACCTTAGGTAAGTCACTTAACCCCAATTGCCTTGCCTTCCCCCCTCCAATATATATATATATATAAATAAAATAATGTATAAATCAATTAACCTCTTCAGATCTGAGTTTCCTTATCTATAAATGACAGTTTTGTCCTAAGCGGAGAGGGAGGGTAGGCGACAAAACCTTTTAAGAAGTCACTGAAATTCCTCAGTTAGGCAGTCATGAAGGTCTCTCTCTATGAGGTGGCTGTGTTAAGAGTGTAAGGGATGGGGGGCGGCTAGGTGGCGCAGTGAATAGAGCGCCGGCCCTGGAATCAGAAGGACCTGAGTTCGGAGCCGGCCTCCGACACTTAATCCACACAAACAAAAACCTAGCCGTGTAACCTTGGGCAAGTTACTTAACCCCAATTGCCCTAAAAAGGGGCGGCTAGGTGGCGCAGTGAGTAAGAGCGCCGGCCTCGGAGTTGGGATGACCCGAGATCAGATCCGGCCTCAAAAAATGAGCACCCACGCATAAATAATGACTAGCCGTGTAACCTTGAGCAAGTTACTTAACCCCAATTGCTTTAAAAAAAAAAAAAAAAAAGAGTGTAAGGGATGGGGCAGACGTTGAGGAGGTAGAATTCACAGGATATGGTAAATGATTGGATGAGATAGGAGAATCAAAGGTCATACTAAGGTTTTCACTCTTCAAAAACCAAGCTGACATGTCAGTGTAGAGGGTATATGAACCAAGAGAAAAGAGCAGCATACTAAGTTGTGTGGCAAGAGACGGATGTAAGACTGGACAGCAGTCTTAGTAAAACACTCTTTTCTGTGGGCTCAAGGCGGGATGCGTGATTATGTCTCCCTGTAAAGAGCTGACACTGTTATTCATGAATCCACATTAAGAAGGATGAATTGAGAGGCTTCTCCAGCTGTCCCGAAGGTTTAGCCTTCAGGAGAAAAGGAGATGTGAAGGACCATGAAACCCCCCAGAGGAACCAATCCAAGATTAGAACTGATCTATTAGATCTATTAGAACTGATCAAGTCAGCAATCAATCAACCAATAAGCATTTATGAAGCTCCTACTATGTGTCAGTGTGTGAGCCTCTAGAGATACAAATCCAATGAATGAAACAGTTCCTACTCTCAAGGTACTTGGGTTTCAACTGACTTAGAATAATTTATTTCCTCTTCTACCTTCCATGTTTTTTCAAAGGTGACAGGAGGAGGAATACATGCATGCTGTTTGGTGAAATCAATTTTATTTTATTTAAAAAAAAATTTCATTGATGTTTAAAACAACAACAACAACAAAACTTTACGATTGCTTCTCAATATCCCCCTCCCCATAGGACCCTTCCTTATAGCAACAACAATAAAAAACAGTTATATGTGTGTGTGTGTGTGTGTGTGTGTGTGTGTCAAACTGATAACCCTAACTGCTAGGATTTACCCCCCAAATTACCTTGTACTTTGTATCTACAAGGTGTCTGAAAAGTCTTAGTGCTGTTTAACGTTATAATGACTTCACAAGTATAAATGTTACTGACTTCCAAAAAAAAAACCCAAACAATGTTTGAAAGGTTAATTATTTAAATTTTAAAAATAATGATGTTTCTCAATTGTTGTCATTGGTAGTTTTTACATAGAATTTCAAAGGGAAACAGGGATTGGAAAGGAAATAATAATACCATCTACCTCTTGGGGTTGTTGTGAGGATCCCATCAGATATAATAAGAAAAATACTTTGCAAACCTTAAAACACAATATAAATGTTAGCCACCATAGCTATTATAATTGGACACAAGCCCTGTCTCTACTATACACAAGCCCTGGCTCTAGGAGATTGTCAAACTTAGTAAAAACTTCAATCAGCTATAGCTCAGTGACTGAATGGTTTGCGTTTGTACTCCTAGCCTTAAGATCAGCCAAAGAAGGATATTTTGATGCATACATAATAGTTTTGATGCAACCCAACAAGAAAAAGCCTAATGAAGTTAGATCAAGTGGCCACTAAGATGGCCAAGGGAGAGGACCTCCTCTACTGATCCACCAGTCTCAGAAAGTGTCATCCAGAAACTTTCCCATAGCTGTCTTGTTAGAATTAAAATGGAAAATTTACTTTTGGCAGTTTACAAAACAATATAACTGTAAAAGAAATCTAAATAAACTTTCAAATGATGTGTAATGTAAATTAGTAGCATTTATACTTCTGTAGTTATTAATATTTAAGGCATGCTAAGACTTTGGGGACACTCTGTATTTACATATATACATTTGGATAGTGGCACAGTGGATGGAGTGCCAGACTTAGGGTCAGGAAGAGCTGGATTCAAATCTTGGCTCAGATATTTACCAGCTCTCTGACTAGAGGTAAATTACTTATCCTTTTTTGACCTCAATTCCTCATCTATATAAATGGAGTTGGACTAGATGGCCTATAAAGTCCCTTCCACCTCTTAATCTCTTTCACCCCCCTGTTAAATGTAAGCTTCTTAAAGGCATGGACTATTTGATTTTTAGCTTTTTATCTCAAATACCTGGCAGAGTGCCAGGCACATAATTGGCCCTTGATGAATTCTTGTTAATTGATTGATTGGTTCATTGACTATGTTTGATAAGGCATGCAGCAAACAAAACAAAACAAAAAACCATAAAGTTAAATTCTGCACCCATGATCTGCCACTTCTTTACTGAGAGAAAGGAGGTATATATCATCACCAATTCTCTGGTATCAATATTGGTCATTGCATTAAAACAGAATTTTGGTGGTCTCAGTGTTTTTTTTCTTTGTATTATTGTCATTGCCTTGTGTCTTATTCATTCTTCTGGTTGCTCTGTATCAGTTCATACACATCTTCCTAAGTTTCTCTGAAGTATTTTTAGCCATTGTTACATGTAGCACTTATTGTTACAAGTTTCTCCGGAGTAGTTTTAGCCATTGTTACATTATATTGTTACATTGTTACATACATTTTAAAAATTCTCTGCTGATAAACTCTAGAGTAAGCCTGCATACTTACAGCCCACAGGTCACTTGCGGCAGCCAAAGGATTTCCTCTACATACAAAAGATGTTTTCCTCTATGTTTTTCACCAGCAGATTGAAATCCTTTGGCATGTCTCAAGTGGCCCGAGCTGGGCCCCAGGTTGTGTACGCCTGATCTAAGTTGACAACATAGAGATCTATAAAAAAAGCTGCCACACACAGCTCATCATTTCTTTTTCTACCCACTCCGGGTTTTATTTGCCTTCCGTTTAGAGATCTCATGATGTGGAAGTGGAAAAAACCCCAAAGCAACTTGACTTTTTCCTAGCATGAGTTGGCCAGGCCTGAAGAAATTGAAGGGGAAGGTTGAGTCAATTAGGTGTCAACTTTTTCAAATTTTTTGTGCCTTTTAAGCTCTCATTTCATTCCAAAGAAGGGCTTCAACTTTTAAATTCATCCATTAACATTGTTTATTATCCTATTCAGTCAAACTAAATTTGCCTGATCTTCTATAAACATATCTCTCTGCTTTGAAATTAAAAATAGCAAACCTAGATCCTTTGCTGGATACTTTCCTTCCTTAGAGCAAGAAGAAAATTTGCACAATGTTCCTACAACTCCAAGGTAGAACCACCCATGTCAACATTGTATCATAGTTAAATGGGATGATAGATGTAGTCAAGTTCCATCTTTTGCTGTCTCAGAGTGAGGGAATAAGTCATAAATGAAATTCTTGTTCTGCCTCTGCTCTTTATTTTCAGCATCTGAATCTGTCCCTGCCTTTCTCTTCATCACTGAATTAATCAAAGTGTTGAACCATACCAAAATTGGCAATGAATTGTAAGTTCAAGAAAAAGGGCTTTAAAAATTGTTAGGGGACAATAGGAGGAACAAAGAAAGGATAGAGCTACCACTCAGGGTGGATGAGACTGTAGTAATAGAATACAGGGAGAAGACAGAACTACTCAACCCTTATTTTGCTGCTATTTTCTCTGCCTGTGAGTATAATTCTTCAGTCAGGGAATGAATTCAAGTTAACAGGCCTGGACAAATCATGTCCTGGGCTACCTAGGGAACCAGCCAAAGTGATTCTTGAGCTATTTTTGAAGGACTGTAGAGAATAAGAAATGGAGAATAGATGTCCTGATTTTCAAAGAAGGGAAGAGGGTAGGATTTGCAAACTATAAGTGGGCAAACTTTACTTTGATTCCAGGCAAGTCATGATTTCTAATATCAGCAAGGCTTCATCAAGACTTCAAATCATGCCAGATTAACTTAATTTGCTTCATCGGCAAGGTTACTAGACTGATAGATAAGGAGAATGTTTCTGTAAAGCATTTGGCAAAGTCTCTTATGCTAGTCCTGTGAATGTGAAGAAAATATATTTGCTACATGATAGTACATATAGTTAGACCTGGAACTTATTGAATGATGGATTTCCCCTCCCCCCCAATAATTACTAATTACATCAACTTGGAAAGAAGATTCAAGGGGAGTATGCCTGAGATCTGTTATTGGCTCTAGGCTGTTTAACATTTTAATCACTGACTTAGATGGAGGCAGAGAGATATGCTTATTAAATTTATGGATGACATGTCATTCAATAATAAATATGTAATATGCAGAAGGGACAGTTATGTGGTGTAGTGACAGGAAGACTGTGCTTTCTGAGTTCAAATCTAGCTCCAAACACTTACCAGCTATGTGACTCTGGGTAAGTCACTTAACCCTGTTTGCCTCAGTTTTCTCATCTGTAAAATGAGCTAGAGAAGGAAATGGTAAACCACTACAGTATCTTTGCCAAGAAAGTCTCAAAGAGGGTTCATGTGGACTGAGACACAACTGAAAAACAACCAAACAAATATTCAGAGCAAGAAATTGAAGACATTTAGGTTAGAAAAAATGAGCTAAGAGAAGACACGGTGTGTAGGCATAGATATAGATATCGATACATGACATGTATATGATACATACCTGTGTCACACACCCAAATATTTGAAGCATTGTGCATTGGAAGAGGGATTTCACACACACACACACACACACACACACACACACACATAAAACCACTGGGGTCTCAGTGGTTAGAACTAGTAGGATTTTAGCTCACTATATGGAAACAGTTCTTAACCAGTAAAGCTATTCAAAATGGGAATTAGCTGCTTTACTTGGGGTTAAGTGGAAATTGTATGATCAATTGTGGAAGATATTGTAAAGGGGATTTCTGTTCAAATATGGGTTGGACCAGATAGCGTCTGACGTTCTGAGATGCTATGGCAGCCCTGCCTATAAGGGTAGTGTGACTAGGGCATGTGGGACAGGGCTTCCTTCTAAAGGGCAAGCTTCTTCCCTTAGGTGAACTAGAGACCTTTATCCCTCTACCTCATGATAATGACTTGACTCCATTTCTTTTCCCTGGGAGTACTACTTCTAGGGTCACATCACTGTGGAGCTTCTCTCCTGTGGATTGCCTTCACTTCAATCTCCAACCTAGTAGGGACACATGCTCTTTCTTCCTCCTCTCTCCCAATACAAAGGTATTCCGTTAGAATGTAAATTCCTTGAGAAGTTCGTTCTTTGTATTTGAATCTTCCATGTGTAACACAGTGCCTGGCACATGGCAGGACCTTAACAAATGTTTGCTCAACAAGCAACAAACAAACAAACAATTGATTGTTTGGACTTCCCCCAGTACTGCCATTCCACTCCACCTCCCAACATCATCCTAAGTGAAAGAATTCCCTGTTATAGTTTGTACCTACTTTTGCTCTTTTCTCTCTCTGTTTATTCTTACACTCAGATCAGGTCTTTAAATTGTCTAACTCTGCCTCTCTTACTGTTCTAACTACAGCTGTATCACTTGATCCCCATTTTCTGCTCACTCCTAGATTCTTAATTTCATAACACAATTCCATCTTTCAATACTAATCCAACCCCATTTCCATGTTAGTTCTCCACCTCATGTTCCATTTCCAATACTATAATTCCACAGTATCCCAATCTTGATTGATGTTCTCATTCATTTTCAATCTTCAGGTACCTTTGGTTTATATGCATTTAGATCGTTGTGGTTACTTTGTGATAAGAGCTTGCCATGAAGGAAAAACAGTGAAGAGTTTTTCAATTTAATCGTATGATATCTTTTCAATCCAGTAATCACTTATAAAGCTAAGGTTAATGCCATCCCTGACCAGCTTTGAGGAAGAAGTATTCTCTTTATCAGGTGGCTCCAGATAAAGAGAAAAATGAAAAAAACAAAACAAAACCCTGGAGAACCTAGGGGAAGGGAAGGAGAGGGAAGAACAAAGGGAAAGGGAAAAGATAGAAGTCAGATCAGTTTATTAGAGATTAGGGACGAGGGGAAGCAAGAGTGAGATCTAAAATGGAGAAAGCATACTGGTTCTGGGATTAAAAGAGCTGAGTCGAAATCCTGCCTCTGATATTTACTGCCTGTGTGACCTTGGGTAAATCTTTTAACCTCCAAGTTTCTCAGTTCCCTTATCTTTAAAACGAGGTTTGACTGAATCACGTCTCAAGCAGCTTCCAGCTCTTACTGCTATCCCAGGGTCCTTGGTTGCTTAGACCCCTGGGGGACCTTGTGCCACCCCTAATTCTTGGTGCCACCTCTTTCCTTTATCCCTGTTTGCCCCTCACCACATGTTGCTTGTAGCCCTTTCTGTGCCATCAACAACACTCCTATCCTTGTCTGTTTTCCTTTTCTATGGGAGTGAGGCAGCACATATGACGTTCTAATACGAAGTGCTAGATATTGGTGATATCTTCCATGACCAGGCACCAGGGGTAATATGATGAGACTTTTAAAAAGACCTGGGGAAAAAGGGGTTAAATGTAAACTCTATGCCATCAATATCCAGATGAAGTCTCCTTTATCCTTTTCACAAGACAGTCTTAAAGAAATATTGTCCCATTAGCAGATATCATTCCATTAAAAAAAACCACAATTCTGAGGAACTACAGTGATTTCCTCAAAGGAATCCCATATAAATCTACTGCAAATGCAAGTTGTAGCAATAAGCAGGCACAGTGGTGGAAGAGGGGGTGGGGTGGGTCAAGGAACCTCAGGAAGCAAAATGTTTAAACCAGATGTGAACCTTAAGCATCTGAACAACTAACTGAAAAGTTGATTTTAAAAAGCATCTCATATATTGAACATAAAAAGAAAAAGAAAAATGCACGTGTATTTTTTAAAGGCTCAGTGTTCCTTTGCCTCTAGAAGAATACATTCAAATATTTACTCCAGTTAGGACTAATCACAAGTGTGGAAAAACTGATATTATTGGGGAAAATAGAATAAACAAGGGTAATGAAAAAGGAACCCATCTGTATTTCCATTTACTTTGTAGTCCCAAGCCTGAAAAATCTCCTGTAGTATTGGCTAAAAAGCAATGCAATGACTGGAATTGCCGAATAACAATTTTACATAGAACTCTTCTCCTTTTTTCCAATTAATGTTTCTAAATAAGCAAATGTGAATGTGTTTTACAAAATCCTTTATGCATGCGATAGCTCACCAAGTTCTCTATTAGACTAATAATCTTGTTTCTCAGCTTGTGGAAACTATTTGAATTTTAGCCCACACGATCTGGGAAGCTGCCTATCTTTTCCTATATGTAAGTAATCTATAGTCACAGAGATTATAAGCAGATTTTCTATTTAGTCTTACTCATAAATTAATTGATCTCTTATAATTTGTCTTAGTTATTTCATGGACACAGCAAGAAGAAAAAGCTTTATTGAACAATGAAAAGAGTACTGGATTTGGAAACAGAGGACCAAGATTAAAATCCTATCTTGGCTACCCATTTTCTATGTGACCTTGAGTGATCTCTCTGGACCTCAGTGCCCCATCTGTAAAAAGAAGGGCTTGAACCAAGTAATCTCTAATATCCCTTCCAGCTTGGAATTATGATCCTGTGAAAAGAACAAGAAGGAGAGATTTTTAAAAGAACAAAGCTTGTCTCAGATATATCTGTTCTGATCTCTCACCGGCTGTTCTGTTTGCCATACCTGTCCTAACAACTGTGGTATTTCTTTTCTTTCTTTCTTCTTTCCTCTCCTCTTTTCTTGGCAATCAGGGTTAAGTGACTTGCCCAGGGTCACACAAGCTTGTATGTTCTGAGGCTGATTTGAGCTCAGGTCCTCCTGACTCTAGGGCCAGTGCTGTATCCACTGTGTCACCTCACTGTCCCAATAACCATGGTATTTCAAAGTTATTAGACAGAAGAGTTAAAACTCTCTTATGGTAGACCAGCTATGTATTCAACCCCCTAGGACCTCATAGAATGATAGAAGTAACAGCTGGAAAGGACCTTAACTGTTGCTTCATCTGTCCCCTCACTTTAACAGATGAGGAACTTGCCTAAGGTCCTACCACTAAAGTCAACATGATACATGTACAAAAATATTTATAGCAGCTCTTTTTGTGGTGGCCAAGAATTGGAAGTTGAGGGGATGCACATCAATTGGGAAATGACTGAACAAATTGTGGCATATGAATGTAATGGAATGCTATTGTTCTATAAGAAATGATGTGCAGGTAGATTCAGAAAAACCTGGAAAGACTTACATGAACCGATGCCAAGTGAAGTGACTAGAACCAGGAGAACATTATACACAGTAACAGCAATATTCTGTGATGACTAACATTGATAGACTTAGCTCTTCTTAGTAATGCAAGGATCTAAGACAACTCCAAAAGATTCACAATGGAAAATCCTATCCATGTCCAGAGAAAGAACTATGGAGTCTGAATATAGATCAAAGCATACTATTTGCTCTCTCTCTCTTTTAAAAATTTGTTTCTTCTTTCTCATGGTACCTTCCATTAGTTCTAATTCTTCTTTACTACATGACTAATGTGAAAATATGTTTATATGATAATATGTTTAATATGAATGTATATGTAGAGCCTATATCAGATTGCATGACGTCTTGGGGTGGGGGCAGGGGAAGAGGGGGGAGAAAACTCAAAATCTTATGGAAATGAATTTTGAAAACTAAAAACAAATATTTAAATTTTTTTAAAAATAAGGTCAACATGATATTGGGGATCTGGTTTTAGGCTCAGCTTTGTTGCCACCTGTAACATCTCTGGGTCTCAGTTTCCTTATCTGTAAAAAGATGAGATTGGACTAATTGGTCTTTCATTTTCTTTATGGCTCCAAATCCTAAGTCAGGATTGAAACCCAGGTCCTCTGACCTTAAGTCCAGTGTTCTTTTCAGTGGACTTCAAATGGTAATGATCAAAGGAGGGATTCTGAATAGACTGAATCTGGCAATTGATTGGATACAAGAAAGATTCAAAGGGAATTAAGGTCATTTATAAGCCTGGGTTGCTTATTAACAGAGAGAGCTCAGAATGATTAACACTATCCAGAAATGGAAAGGGCTATCCTAAGAGACACTGAGTTTCCCCTCATTGGGGATCTTCTTGTAAAGCCAGGTTAATTATGTAGAGGATGGTTGTAGAGCAGAGATTCTTATCCTGGGGTCCATGAGCTTGCTTTTTTTTTTTCTTTTTGAAGGGGGGAAGGCAGGGTAATTGTGGTTATTTGTTGAGACTAATTGATTAAGTGACTTGCCCAAGGTCCATGAACTTGTTTTTTTTTTTTATAATTGTATTTCAGTATCATTAGTTTCCTTCATAATTCTATGTATTTTATTTTATTCATTTAAAAACATTATTCTGAGAAGGGGTCTTACAGACTCTACCAGACTGCCAGAAGGATCCATAGTACAAAAAAGGTATTACATTTATTAAATGCCTGCTGTGTGTAATGCACTTTGCTAGACAGTGGAGATACAAACATAAAACCATGTTTGTCTTCAAGAAACTTAAGTAATAGGGGCGGCTAGGTGGCGCAGTGAATAGAGCGCTGGCCCTGGAATCAGAAGGACCTGAGTTCGGAGCTGGCCTCAGACACTTAATCCACACAAACAAAAACCTAGCCGTGTAACCTTGGGCAAGTTACTTAACCCCAATTGCCCTAAAGGGGCGGCTAGGTGGCGCAGTGAGTAAGAGTGCCGGCCTTGGAGTTGGGATGACCCGAGATCAAACCTGGCCTCAGAAAATGAGCACCCACACATAAATAATGACTAGCCGTGTAACCTTGAGCAAGTTACTTAACCCCAATTGCTTAAAAAAAAAAAGAAACTTAAGTATTACTGGGGGAAAAACATGTACATCAAGAATTAAGTATAAAACATAATTTTCAGGAACAGGAAGGAAGGCACAGGTGTAATAGGAAGGGTGCATTATGAACAGTAGGATATAGGCTCCAGAGGGCATAATGGAAGTAATGGGTAGAGTCAGATGAGGCTCAGGAAAGCTAGGGCTCAGATGAATGACTATGAGGGATTAGGGAGAAGTTCCTTGGATCATAATTGAGAGTTTCTACTACTCTACTGTACTACATTGCTTCTACTTCTTATGGGCTTAAATACCATGAACCCATAAGAGGGGCGTGTGTGTGTGTGTGTGTGTGTGTGTGTGTGTGTGTGTTTGTCTTTGGGCAGCTAGGTGAAGCAGTACATAGAATACTGGGACTGACATCAGGAAGACCTGAGCTCAAATCCAGCCTCAGCCTCAGACACTTACTAGCTGTGTGACCTGACCAAGTCACTTAACCCTGGCTGCATCAAATTTTTCATCTGTAAAATGAACTGGAGTACTTCAGTATCTTTGCCAAGAGGAGTCATGAGGAGTTGGACACAACTGAAATGACTGAGTGTGTTTCTTTACAGAGAAAAGCATAACTTAGATACAATAAGCATTGGCTCAGGAGTCCCAAGACCTGGGTTCAAATCTGGTCCCTGGTGTTAATTTGTTTATGTAACCTTGGGTGAATCATGTGAGCTTCCTCGACTTCAGTTTCCTCACCTGTAAAATGAGGTAGCTGGATTAGATATCCTCAGAGACCCCTTCCAGCTCTACATCTCTGATTCTCTGTAGAAACCAATTGTTCGATGCTAATTTTTGTTGCTACGACACATGTTTGATGACAACTCTTTTGCTAGATGAATTGTACTAAATGCAAACACCTCCTTTCCCATGATGGCCTCAGCTGTTGTGTATTCACCACTCTTTACCCCTGTACTTCCCCATTTCCTTAAAACACATTAACGTGGGATAGTGCCAAGCCTTTTGTCAACAGTTTGGTTATCTTATACCTTCTTCAGGAACTGAGTCTTGAGAGAATGAGAACCATCCAAGTCAATTGTCCTACCAGAAGGGAGCCAAACAGTGACATGATAGTAGGATACTGGAAACACCACCCTTCTCTCCCTCATTATCCAGAGGGAATCCCATGGTTAACCAGATTTGGCTAATTCCTTAGTTTTATTGCTAGCTCAGGGTGGGCCCAGTGAGGGAATCTAGATGTAAAATAGATGGCACCCCATGGGTGGGGAGAGATTGAGACTAATTGATTAAATGTGTCTAAGTATGTGGAAGTGCTGAATGATGTTTTATGATTTCACAGGATAAATTACAACTGAGAGAAAGTGAAGATGCCTAGTCCTGTAGGATTTCTTTAAATGTTACTCTCCTTGCCCATTTACAATAGAGTTCTTTCTCAGAGAAAAGGCAAGGAATAAGGGTGTGGGGGACACCCACTGTGGGTGTAACATGGATAATGAATCAGCAAAGGAGGGTGAGAAAAGACAGCATGAAAGAGGAAGTAGGGATCCAGCTTCATTGTTAGGAACACCTGATTTTAAAGGTCAGCTTCTTACACATACTTGACTCTGGCCAAGTCTCTTAAATTCCCAGTACCTCAGCAAATAAACATAAGAAGTCTGGAAGAGAGGGGAAGGGCCTACTTCTGGAGAGACTGCAATATCAAACAGAGGAAATTATATTTGGAGCTATATGTAATAGAGAGCTACTGGAGTTTATTGACTGGTGTGTCAATCCTTTTTCAATGCTCAATTCATGTGTAACAGCATCCAGATTAAAAAGTTGTCTAAAAGCATTTCTATTATGATGGTGTCTCAAATTTCACAATATAAGAGAATTTAGAAATACAATAATGACACAACTAATATGTATTTAAAACATGAAACAAAACTTCAGATGACATCAGTTCAGTTAATTGCATTTCCAAATTATACCATATAAAAATCATTAATTTTATTACCTTTAGAATTTTAAACCCATTTTAGATTTATCAAGTATGGAACAATTTCAATTAAAGAAATAATAATAATACGATGTTTAGCATATGACAGTCACTATGTTAATCATTATATTATTTTGATCTCACAACAACCCTGGGAGGTGAGTACATTATCATTTTTCTCTTTACAGGTCAGGAAATTGGGGCAACCAGACACAAGATAACTTACTTAAGATTACACAGCTAATAAATTCCTGCAACTGGAACATAATTAAAATTTCCCTGCATTTTTGCCAGAATTTTTTTCAACTCCTTTATTTGGGAACCTGATGTGATACATTTACCTATCTTTTTCTTTCTTCACTTTGGGATTACTTCCAAACTAATTGCCTGCCTTCATTGCCCTAGAATGATGAAGCTATTAATCTTACCATTTGCTTTTAAATTTTATAAAATTTAATCCTTATTTTTCCTTAAAACAAAATATACAGAGTGGCACTGTAAAACTTATTAAGGGGGCGGCTAGGTGGCGCAGTGAGTAGAGCACTGGCCCTGGAGTCAGAAGGACCTGAGTTTGGATCCAGCCTCAGACACTTAACACACACACAAACAAACAAAAAAAAACCTAGCCCTGTGACCTTGGGCAAGTTACTTAACCCCAATTGCCCTCCACAAAAAAGCAAAAAAAAAAAAAAAACACACAACAAACTTATTAAGATATTTCAGAAAGCATTGAGCTCCTTGAATTACCCAAAGTCTCAGGGGTTCTCCCTGCAATCTTAAAATAATAAATCTTCAAACTCCTTAATGATTAATCTCCAAACTTCCAAAATCTACCAAGATGTTTCTTTAGCAGTTCTACAGTTTTGATTATCCAACTTTATTTCTTATTACCTAATCTCCCACAGAAAACTTAAAGTGGAAGTTAGTCCTGCTCACTGGCATTATTGTTTCAAATGTGAAAATTTATTACTCTTTTCCAGCATTCTAAATTCTTTGGCTATAGCCTTAGAAGTTTTTCTGTCTGGCTGCATTCTAAACCTTTCAAGATAATTAAATCTACAAACAGCACAAATATGACACAGACATTTTACCTTTCACAAACACAGATAAGAAGACAAAACAGATACAAAAAGACATGAATAGTTTTAACAAAGTGTGCAGTTACAATCTGTAACTGGGCATATGTTTACTGGTTTAACAGAGGCATGGAGCTAACTGAATACTCTCTTAGCCTGAAGGGGTGGGAGGTTGGGTGAGGAGAGGTGAGTAAAGCAAAGCTAGAACAGAATAGGTAAAAGCCTTTGGGCCGGCAGAGGCCAAAGCCAAACAGAGCAGATGGGAACAGTTGGTTGGGGGAACAGAGCATGCAGAAAGGATATCCTTAGCAAAAAAAAGATCTGAGATGAATCAAGTCACCAGAGGGCCCCAGAGTTTTTCTCACAAAGAATGGAGAATTTGGTCAAGGAAGGAGTTCGGAGATTGGAGCAGGGACAAGGGCAGAGGACTCACCAAAGGAGATGAAGTCATACTCCAGAGAAATTAATCTCTGGTGGTGCCTGGTCTATTCTTACTGATACTGGAGAGTCCAAGGTCCAGTTCTAAGTCCAGGCCCACTTCTGACACCACTTAATGTCACCTGAACCAAACCAGCCTCTAACCTATGGATATCTGGAGCCAACAGAGCAGGCTAGAGACAGGAGAGTCAGGATTCAAACAGAAGTTTAATTTCAAAGTTAGGAAAATGGCTTTCAAGCAAGGAGACAAATTAGATACATGTGCTGGGACCCTTCCCCTAGTGGGGGGGGGGGACCCACTCTAGTGTAGACAGATCTCAGTACTTATACCTATGGCTGCACAGTGAGCTATAGCCCTAGAAAGGAGTAACAGTCACAATATGACAAGTTTGATTCATAGTAGGGCTTCATGACCAGAACTTGTCTGAGTTTTTCCAGTGCTTGTCTGAGCTCAAAGAACACCTGGTGCTTGTCAAAACAATACAATGATTTTTTGATTTTGCCAGAGGGTGAGATCATCAAGAGGGTGAGTGTAAAGGATTGCTGTTATGCCAAGGTCAGGGCACAGCTTGCTTGCTGGGCCTTAGCTCTGGAAAATAGGGTGTCTCCTGATATCTTGACAGTAGGTTCCAGCGAAGTAACTAATGCCTAAAACAGAGGAAGAAGCAAATTAAGGAGGAAAATCAGAAACCTGCTGGGATTTCACTTCCAGAAAAACTTTCTTACTAGGATTACAAGTTCTGAGATATCATTATGTATCCTTAATGCATTGAGTATAAGTAGCAACAGTCGCTTTATAAAATTTATTTGGGGATTTGTGGTAGGTGGGAATGATGAATAAATGTTTTATTGACATTCTCTTTGTTTACATCACTGTTACTGTCCACTGACTATCCTCTTTACATTCTCCATAGTACTTTTCTTTGTAACAGAGAACTATAGCCAAGTAATATAAAACAACACATTAACCAAGGGCTAAAAAGTTACACCTCATTCCAAACCTCCAGTATATCATCCTTCTCCTGAGAAAAGGGAAGCATGTCTTGCTGTCATTCCTGTGAAGTCATTTTGGGTGACTGAATTGATCAGAGTTCTGATGTCTTCCAATGTTGTTTTACTTAAATAATAAAGCATAAGCTCATAGATTTAGAACTGAAAGAGATCTTTAGAGGTTGTAGAGTTCAACTGTTTCATTTTTAAAAAATGAGAAAACTAAGGCACAAAAAGTTTGTTACTTAACCATCATCAAATAGTATATACCTGGGGTAAGAATTGAACTCAGGTCTTCCTGATTTCAAATACAAACCGACCTTTTCCATATACCATGATCTGCACATTATTGTGGTTCTTGTGTAATTTGTACATCTATTTATGCTTTTTTCCCCTCTCTGCATGAGATCATCTAAGTCTTTCCAGGGACAATTCTCTATAGTCATTATTTCTTTTAGCACAATATTATCCCTTTATATTCACTGGCCATAATTTATTTAACCATTTCACAAATAATGGGTGATCACTTTTTCTATCATAAAATTGATGCTATAAATATATGTAAGTATATGAATATATACATATACACATATATACACATATATATTGTTATATGTAAGACTTTTCCTTTGTCTTTCATCTTTTTGGGATATATACTTACATACTTTGTACTGTTTTTAGTTGTATTCAAATAAGCCCCAATCATGTCTTAATAGGGTAACTTCCAGATTTTCTATAGGTTTTGTTGTTATTTTGAATGGAATTCTGTTTTTCCTATCTCATTTTGCTAGACTTTATTAGCAAAATACAGAAAAGCTGGTTATTTTGTGGATTTCTTTTATATATGCTGCTTTATTCAAGTTGTTATTTGGTTCAATTAATTTTTTCTTTGAAACCCTAGGCTTCTGTAAGCAAACCATCCCCTCATCTGCAAATCAGTATATGGCTGCTATTTATTTAGGTTTATTTCCTTAATTTCTGTTTTCTTTTTACTACTATTGATAGCATTTTGAAAACTGTTTCAAAAAAGCAGCCACAATAAGACATCTTTGTTTTAGGTCTAATCTCATTGGAATGACTTCTAATGTTTTCTTCATTACAAATAATGTTAGCTCTTGGTTTTAACTAGATTATTATTGGTGACATTAAGGAAAAATCTATTTATGATCATATTTTAGTGTTTTAAACATAAATGTTGTTTCACTGGAGGCTTTTTTCTGTTGACATAATCATGCAATTTATATAGTTTTGTTATTAGTATGATCTATAATGGTTTTGATTTTCCTAATATTGCAATCATCCCTGTTTTCCAGGTATAAACCTAATCTGGTTATAGCAAATGATTTTTTTAAAAAATGTGTTGCTGTAGGCTGTTTATTAGCATTTCCAACATTTTAGCATCAATATTAATTTTTGTTATTTATCCCACAAAGTTTTAATCCTGATGTAGCACTCTCTTAATATGGCCCCTGAAAGCTATACTAACCGAGCTTTGTGGGATCTATTTAGGTCCTTCATCAATTAAAACCCATAATTCATTAACCCCAATTTCCATTAAAACTCATCAGTCCAAGCTAGAAGAAAAAATGAAACCAAAGGAAAAAGAACATTCAATCAAAACAATAGAGCAAAGTAAATCAAAGACAGTGAATTATGAATTAGAATCCATCCCTCTTTAGATGCCTCTATCAGCTGTCTCAGAAGTGCTAGATTTACTATTGTCTTTTCTGAGAAACCCTCTCAATCAACAGTTAGTTACTAAGTATTTATTGAATGCCCACTATGTGCCAGGCACTGTTCTAAGACTGAGGATACAAAGAAAGGCAAATGGAGTCTCTGCCCTCAAGGAGCTTTCTGTGTTCCCAACAGAGCAACAGCACAGTGTACATGCCTAATAAATGTTTGTTGATTAAATGATTGATTAATAACCCCTTCACACAGCTTCATAAGAAACTGAGAATTCTTTGATTTCTTTGATGTTCACGATCTTAAAGATCATTTTCCAGGAGTCCCACTTTGACTTATGCATTATTATGGTCCAGCATGACTCTGTTCCATATTTTTTTACACACTAAATGTACCTCTATGTAATTGGTTTCCAATGGCAAAACAATCTCCATGACATCTACCTCATTCTCTCATCTATGGCAGTGCTTTGTTTGGTATCCCTCAAATTTCATCCACCTGCCTGCCTCTCTACCTTCCCAGCTGTGAGAAGGAGAAGGAGGCATTCTGTAATGTCAGGGACTTGGGCACGTGGTGAACTTGTAATATTCACTTCCAGAGAAAGTGGAAGAGATGGACCAGGCAATGTTTATGTTGATTCTTTTCTAGTAAACTTTATTTTCCTTTCCTCGTGACACTTCTACATTGGGTAGCTGTGCTTTTTTCCCCAAAAATATTTTCTTGCCTTGTATGCTAGAAAGACTTGGGTAGGGGGCAGAGCCAAGATGGCTAAGTAGAAACAGCACTTCCAAGGTGCTCTGCCCCACACAAATTCCAAACAAAGGGTCTCCGAACAACTTCTGGAGCCCCAGCACCCACAGAACGACAGAGAGAAGCTAACTTCCTGCTGAGGAGAACCCAGCAGCCCTGCAGGGAGTGGCCAGCTCAGTGCTCTGAGAGCAGGCAGCACAGTGTGCTGGGAACCGACAGGGAAGGGCTCTGGGAGCTGAGCCCAGGCAGGGGCATGAGCCCTGGTTTTAGCCCCAGGGCAGCTGGGCCTTCAGCCAGCTGGAGAGACCCCAGAGCACCAGCAATTGTGGCAATTCCAGAATTATCAGCACAGACATGCCTAGGACAAAGTGAAAGGTTAGTGCCCTATGGACTTTGGGACCAGTATTTGGGAAATGCATGGCTTCCTCCCCGGGGGGGTGAAAAGCTGCTGAAGAAACATGGCACAGAAGCCATTTTGCAGCGTTAGTGGCAGCTCTAGCTCCTGGTCTGCGAACTGTAGGGAGATCCAGCAATCAGTCTGGGGGTTAATCGCTCTTGTTTTAAACTGCCTGGATCTGGATTGTGGTCTGGGGCGGGGGGGATGTTTGGGGTGGGTATCCAATTTGCCAGAGTGGGTGGAGGCTTTACAGAGGCCACCCAACTGGCGGAAGTTGTGAAGACCCCACTTTGAGGCAGAAGCTCTCCTGTCTGGTGGCAGAGTCCTACTGTGGTAACAAGCCCCAAAATCAAGTAATTAAGTGGCAACATGCCTAGGCAAAAGAAACAAAATAAACAGAAAAGTTCAACATTGGACTACTATTTTAGGGGCAAAGAGGCTCAAAGCATGGAGGAGGACTGTGAGGTCAGAACTCCTGTACCAAAAGCCCCAAATGAAAATACAAGCTGGCTACAGGCCATAGAGGACCTTAAGAAGCAGATAAGAGAAGTGGGGGGAAATTGGGAAGAAAAATGATAAAGATGCAAGAAAAGTATGAAATGACAGTCAACAGCCTGACTGAGGAAAATAACACCTTAAAAAATAGACTAACTCAAATGGCAAAAGAGGCTCAGAAAGGCAATGAGGAGAAGAATGCCTTAAAAAGTCAAATTTGCCAGATGGAAAAAGAATCTCAAAAGCTCACTGAGGAGATTCATTCCTTCAGAGTTAGACTGGAGCAAATGGAAGCTAGTGACTCTATGAGAAATCAAGATGCTATTAAACAGATCCAAACAAATGAAAGAATAGAAGGCAATGTGAAATATCTCATAGGAAAAACCACTGACCTGGAAAATAGATCCAAGAGACATAATTTAAAAATTATTGGACTACCTGAAAGTCATGATCAAAGAAAGAACCTAGAAATCATCCTTAAAGAAATTTTCAAGGAAAATTGCCCTGATGTTTTAGACCCAGTGGGGGAAATAGAGGTTGAAAGAATCCACAGATCACCTCCTGAAAAAGATCCCAAAAAGAAAACTCCTACGAATATTATAGCCAGGCTCCAGAACTCCCAGATCAAGGAGAAAATACTACAAGCAGCCAGGAAGAAACAATTTCAATAGTGTGGAAACACAATCAGAATAGCACAGGACCTGGCAGCTTCTACACTGAGGGATCGAAGGGCATGGAATATGTTATTCCAGAGGCCAAAAGAGCTGGGACTGAAGCCAAGGGTCACCTACCCAGCAAAACTGAGTATCTTGTTTCAGGAGGGAAAATATGGTCATGCAGTGGAATAGAGGACTTTCAAGCATTCTTGAGGAAAAAACAAGAGCTGAATAGAAATTTTGACATTCAGACACAAGAAGCAAGAGATGCTTGAGAAGGTAATCAAGGAAAAGAAATCAAAAGGAACTTATCAAAGTTGGACTATTTACATTCCTACATGGAAAAACAATAACTATGTTTGATAAAACCTTTCTCATTATGAAAATAATTGAAGAAGGGTATATGGGCATATGTTCACAGCTATACATGGATAGAGGGCATGGGTTGAATTTGATGGGAAGGGATGATTCTTTTCTTTTTTGGAGGGCAGTTGGGGTTGGGTGACTTGCCCGGGGTCACACGGTTGGGTTTTTGTTTGTGTGTTGGGTGTCTGGGGCAGGATCCGAGCTCGGGTCCTTCTGGCTCCAGGGCCAGTGCTCTGCTCACTGTGCCACCCAGCCGCCCCAAGGAAGGGGTGATTCTTAAGGGGTGAAGTTAAGAGGTGAGAGAAGAAAGTGGCAAGAGGAGATGGAGAGAGACAGGGTAGGGTAAACTATCTCATGTAGAAGAGGCAAGGGGAAGTAGTTGCAGGGGAGGGGAAGAACAGGAAGGCAAAAAGGCAAAAGCATATTCTCATTGAAGTTGGCTCAAGGAGAGAATCACATACATACTAAATGGAATATCTTACCCTCACTCACTCTCCTGAGTAGGGGAAAGGGGGATGAGAGGGGGGATGATGGAGGGGAGGGCATTCTGGGGGGAGGGGAGGTTGGAAGTACCCACTCTCAAAGAGGGACAGGATCAAAGTAGGGAATGGACCAGGTGGGAGGTGAGACGGGTGGGAGGGAAATATAAGCAGTCTTTTACAATATATCTACTATGGTAATGTTTTGCATAGCTATACATGTACAACACATACTGAATTGCTTATCTTCTCAGAGGGAGTGGGTGACAAGGGAGGAAGGGAATGGATCTGAAAATTGAAGTTTTAAAATTAAATGTTTCATAAGATGTCCAAGCACTGGGGCTCAGAGATTCACCTAGCCCAATGGCAAAGTCGAAGGGGTATGGGAGAAGATATGGGAGAGAGCAGATTGGATGAGGGGATATCTAGTGGGACTACTATTCTGGGGTGGTGGGTAGGGAAAAATGGGGGAAAAATGTAACTCATAATCTGGTGGAAATGAATGATGTAAACCAGAAGTTAATAAAGCATTTGTTTAAAAAAAAAAGACTTGGGTAGAGGGAAAAGGGAGTAATTTTGAATCCATTATATGTTAATGATAATGCAAGCATTTACAAAGAATTTAATAATTTGCAAAGCATTTTTCAAATGATAGTTTATCTGATGAATAAAGAGACAGCCTACTGTTAAATGTCTGAGGTAGGATTCAAACTCAAGACTTCCTGACTCCGGGGGCAGCTAGGTGGTGCAGTGAGTAGAGCACCAGCTCTGGAGTCAGGAAGACCTGAGTTCAAATCTGGCCTCAGACACTTACCACTTACTAGTGGTGTGACCTTGAGCAAGTCACTTAACCCCAATTGCCCTGCCTTCCCCTGCCAAAAAGACCAACCCCCCCACCCCAAAAAAAGACTTCCTGAATCTAGGTCTAACATTACTTTCTGCACTACCTAGTGGTCTGCTATGTTATCTACATCATTCCATTTTCATCCCACTAAATACAATTTGACCCTCTCGAGGTATTATAATCAGACTTACAATAAATTACAAACAGAATTGCACTTGTATTCACATGCATGGATCTGAATAAGTTTCATTTAAAAGTTCTAATGATAAATGACTGGACTAAGTACATTGATATAACCTATTGGAATTTAACAAAGTTCTTTCGTACTTTGGGGCAGTGTGGCGGGACCTGTCCTTGGAACCAAAAGACCTGGGCTTAAGTCCTACCTATGTTGCCTTTGGGGATTCACTTTAACCTCGTGTTTTTCTATCTCTTCCCCATCTATAAAACAGGAACAGTGTAGTGCAGTCTTCCCTTTCCTGGATCACTGCCTTGTCATGGTGGTGGTGGTGGTGGAGCTTGCATAGTTCAATGAAACTATGATATGCTGTGCAGGGTTACCCAAGACAGACAGGTCATAGTGAAGAGTTCTGACAAAAGGTAATCCACTGGAGAAGGAAATGGCAAACCTCTCCACTATCTTTGCCAAGAAAATCTCATGGTATGGTCCACAGAGTCACAAAGAGTTAGATATGAAGAGTCAGACATGACTCCACAACTGAACAAGTACAATCCTTACAAGGTTGTCCTGAGGACCAAATGAGAAAACATATCAATCAATCAATATTTATTAAGCACCTACTATGTGCTAGGCACTGTGCTAAGTGCAAAAAGTAATATAAGAAAAGTTTTGTATACATATCATAAACACATATATGTATGCATGCCTATATATGTGTATTTGTATAATGTGTGTATATATGTGTGTGTGTATACACACACACACACACACACACACAAAACTTTATAACCACACATAAAATACTCTATAAATGTGATAAGCAGGCTGGGTATGCACAGGGCAGGTATCCCAGATGATAGTTGAGATCCTGCTTTAGTTGTATAGCACACAGCTGACTCATGTCCTGCTTTCTCTAAGTTTCCAGATAAGTAGGCTGTCTCTTTATTCATTAACTAGCCAGTAATGGAGATTCTCTCTCTCTGCATACTCACAGAGGTATTCGTGTGTCTTTGCTAGCCACCCACCATGCCCACCTTTGTTGTTTCAGATAGCTAGTTAAGAAAGAAACCTCTCTGGTTAATATTGGTCTAGGGATGGTATGGACCATGGCCCCAAAATATTACTGGATCCTCCCAAACTATATTTTTTTTGAAAATTTCCTGGCTCAATTTGACTCTCTATACTTATATGATATATGCAACTGATTTCTGTCTGATCACATGGCTTATATAAGTCATAAAAAAAAATAAAATTTCTAATAGCCTAGCAAGGGCTCCCTGATTTGGAATGTTTCCACCAGGTGTCTCTGAACTCTCTCCCTCTTACCCTCCTATTTCTTTGGGCTATTTGAGGAGATGTCTCACATCAACTGTTCTCATGGGTCATGGAGAGGGAAAAGGGAAGAGGAGATGGTATATACAGGAAACACTCTGTCCAGGAATTTAGCTCTGGAACTGAGAGTTTAAACAGAAAGGTAAGGGCAGTATGGGGAGAGAGGCAGATCTCCCTGGCCTTGGCTAACCTCTCCTTTAAGCCTCAATATAGCTGACAGTCTCCAGCACTTTAGACCATCTCTAATACAGGCCCCTGCTCCTAGCTAGGGTAGCTACAATACCAGCCCTAGCCCGGGTCCTGATCAACACAAGTAGGTGTTTAGGGCCTGCTCTACTGCTGGCCTCAGTTCTCCTGTTGCTGGTCTTGGTCATAATAGAAAGAGGTACCACTGAGGTACCTCTGGTGTCATAGCCCACCTGCTCTCACAGTGTGCAAAACACTCAGGTACTCAGGCAGCATCTTTCCATGTTCCCTGTGTAATATGCACTGGAATAACTGTGCCAGAAGTCTTTTAAGGGAACTCCTTCACAAAATAATAATAATAATAATAATAATAATAATAATAATAATAATAATAATAATAATAACACAGGACAAAAGGGATAGGGCAGACCTGTGCAGGCTGGGCAAAAATCCTACGACCTCTTCCTGTGGTTTCCATCTCTTCTTCTTCTTCTTTTTTAAAGCAATCGGGGTTAAGTAACTTGCTCAAGGTTACACGGCCAGTCATTATTGATGCGTGGGTGCTCATTTTCTGAGGCCGGATTTGATCTCGGGTCATCCCAACTCTGAGGCCAGTGCTCCTACTCACTGCGCCACATAGCCCCTGGTTTCCATCTCTTTTATCTCTGCTTTCTAAGTTCTCCACCATTTTTCTTTTCAATGTTCTGAAACTGCTATTGTTGTAGGCCTTAAGGTAGATGATAGTAAATAACTGTAGTGCCAATGCAATATTCACAGCAGCAACAGTCACTATAAATATACCTGCAGAGTATTTGATCACAAAATATAACAGACTCTCCATATATAAGACAGAAGCAAAACATTTATTCACACACCAGAAAACTAAGTCCCAAACCAGTAAGCCAATTCCATCATAGTAGTAAAGAAGTTAAGTCGTCACAACAGCACAGAGAGCCATAGCATCCTTTAGCATCCCCACAAACCAACGCAAGATCAATATTTACTCACAAACCTATCTGTTTCCCTCAGAAGTATCCTCTCCTCCCAACTGTCTAGCTTGCTCTGTCTCCCAGCTTCCTGTGGGCTCTGCTCCACCCTCCAGCAAACTCTTCCCACCACAAGCTCCATGTTATTACATTCAGTCTATTAGGGGACAGGGTATATTTTCAAAGCAGAGAAGGTCTTCAAATTCCCTTAGGCTCATTAAGGGGCAGGCAAGATCTTCAAATTCCCATCACCATTATAATAATGAAGTACATCCTATGTACCTGGTATATAAATGTAAGATAAGGTTCATGGTGACAGGCACAGAGACATAATGAATAGAGCCTGCCTGAGAATTAAAAAGAGTCCTACCTCCGACTTTGATTGGTTTTATGACCCTTGGCCAGTCGCTACCTCTACACTGTAGAACAGGCACCCAGTTTCTAATGGGGGAAATCCATCATCTATCCTTCCCTCCTTCTGTTTCTATAGCTGTGTGTATGCATATAGTCTAGTGGGGAGACATAGGTTAAAGATGACAAGAGATGGCCCCAGATGCAGTAGGAGACCTTGGCCTTTTTAACTAAGGTCTTTCCTAGGTCTCAGTTTGACTGAAGCAACACCCATTCACTGATTCTAGGTTAGGTAAGAGATGAGGCAAAAGATGACCTAGTTTGCCTACTCAAAAAAAATCAATCTAGGAGGGGAAGACCTTCAGAGTTTCTAGGCAGAACAGAAACAATTGCTATTTACATGCATTATATACAGTATAGAACATGGATTTCCTCACTGAGAAATTTATAGGATGGGCCCCTTCCTCCTCAAACACAAATACCATCCACCCATCCATCTATCTACCTATCTAGCTATCTACATATACACACACATATACACATACATACATATATGCATATAGATAGACAGATATATAATGTATATGTATGTATACTCACTTGTTACCTCTCAAAGTTATTGTGAGGATCAAATGAGATAGTTATAAAGTGCTTACTTATTCTCCCAAAGTCAAATAGAGAAGGTATATCCTCTCTGTCAAGGTACCATAAGCCATTCACTGCTTATTTTTTCTTCTAGCACCTCTATTGACAATTAAGGACATATACACATCATAGATAAGTTATAATCAGTCAATTATATTATATCAAGGTTAATCTAGCTTTAAAAACTACTATGCAAATCTAAAATTATGGATTACCTAAAGAACAAAGCAAACTTTGGGGATAAATGATTGCCAGTGATAAAGTGAGGGAAGTTAAAAATCCCTAAGTGGTTTTCACAGAGGTGCTGGAGATGTAATAATCATCAGCTTCTATACATTCCAGCCATGCCTCTTCTTAGGAAATGGACAAGTGGAAACCAGCTGCTTCCAGTCTTCCTCTTCCTCCTTGTCCTCTTCTTTATTCTTCAAAGACAAAAACAAAAGTCCTTCTTGCAAGCCTCTCACAATGCCACTCCCTATCCAATCCTAGGAAAGGAAAACTTCTATTGTCTGCTGGAATAGTTTTTGAAAGTCCATATAGTGAGGTTCTGGAAAATTTCACTATTTGCACAGGGGTCAGTCTCCTTCATACCCTGTTCCATGTCTATCCATAGTATCATGTGGAGCCAGGGGTGTTAGGATGATTCTAATGATATCATGTGACTCAGACTAAAGATGGAAAATATTTACATATTCATATGGTCCTTTCAAGGAGACATAAGTACATTTGGCCTCAGTTTCCTTATCTCTATATAAAATGAAGTGATTTTGCTCTAATTGGATGTTCCCATTATCTCATTTTGGAGACTATAACTTACATCTTAGAAGAATACCATCATATACATATATGTATATGTATATAATATGCACACATATATGTATATATTTGATATTAGCTACCTTTGAATTCAAATGAATTTTATTCACTTCTGCTTCAAAGGGACAAAACCCCCAGACATACAAGAATGGAAAATCCCTGACAGAATTAATATGCCAAGTGGAATTCCCAAGGTCAAAAATGCTCTCTCAGAGAATTTCCAGATGTTCCTATTTTCCATCTTTAGTCTGAGTTACATGATATCATTAGAATCATCCTAACACCCCTGGCTCCACATGATACTATGGATAGACATGGAACAGGGTATGAAGGAGACTGACCCCTGTGCAAATAGTGAAATTTTCCAGAACCTCACTATATGGACTTTCGACTATGGGCAAATCATTTAAACCTGTTTGCTTCAGTTTCCTCAACTGTAAAATGAACTAGAAAAGGAAATGGTAAACCAGTATTTCTGCCAAGAAAACCCCAAATGGGGTCAAGAAGAAACAGACATGACTGAAAAAATAACCAAACAACAAACACCATCACCACACACAAAACAAGGACCCCTCTCTCGAAAATTTATGGGACTGATGGACATAATGAATCTGAAAATGTGAAAATATTTAATAATTATGTTAATTATTATTTTCTTAGCTATTTCTAGAAAGAGGATCTTTAGTCAAGATTCTGTTTGTTTTTCAGTTGCTGGAACCAGCTCTTCAGGATATATTGGTGAGATTCCTGTCTGGAAACCCCAGTCTCCAAGAGCCCTATTTTTATTTTGTTTAAACTAAGAAATATCTACTTAGAATGTATAAAGGTAATTGGGAAACAGCTTAGCCTAGTTCCTATAGGCAAGCAATCTAGGTGGATTTGAAAACCATAGAATAGTATGAACATTTCTGTTAAACACTAGGAATGTAGGAAATCCAGGTTTCTCACTATTGAACTAGAAAAGACTACTCTGAGAATATATTGCTCTTGTATTGTTGTTTTTGTCCTTCATTCTCTAAGAGGACCATGGCATCAGGAAGGTGATGCCATGACTTGAAAGTGAATTGCATTTAAGTGAGAGAGGGCTATGCAAAGTCACCGGCCTCACTCTATTCTCCAGAGTCTTCTGGGTCCAGTGGCAAGATCAGGATGACTGGAGATTGTCCTGGATGCAGTGGGAAACGTTGGCCTTTTTGAGCTAAGGTCTTTCCCAGGTCTCAGTTTGTCTGAGGCAATGCCCATTTAGTGATTAAGGCTAGATAAAAAGAAATGAGACAAAGAATGACTTCTTTTACCTAGTTAAGAAAAATCAATCTGGGAAGGGAAGACCCTCAGAGTTTCTAGCCAAAACAGATTGCTATTAACACTTACTGACCCAGCAGAGCCCAAAAAATGACCAAATGAAATCTGGGTTGGGACCTATTGTTGGCCAATCAATGAGAGTGAGACACAGAGTGATTTGGGTTTAAGACAGACCTGCACAGCAATATGGCCAGTGGATTGCCAAAGGATTTTGTGTGGGCCTCAAAAAATATAGGGTTGCCATTGCACACGCTCCTGTTTGTCACATGACCTACAGCAACCAACCATCATCCGTCTGTCTCTAGTCTAACTTATCTGTGGACTGCAGAAGTTTAGCCTATTTTAATTTTGGCCCCTACCTACCAGCCAAGTTGCACAGGTCTGCTCTGAGGCATGGTCCATAAAAAAATAAATCTAGGCTCTAAACCCCAAGATATCTTGGCAAGGTTTCATTGATCAAAATTTACATTCCTTTATGCAGAGCACCCACAGTTAAGTAGGATGCCCTATGTGGACAGAAGGAGAGGAGGGAAGCAAAAAAAATAAGGAAGGAAGGAAGGAAGGAAGGGCATTGTCCAACTGGAACTTGCCAGTTGGGTCCCCAGTGGGGCAACTCCTACTACTCACAGGTTGTTGTTTCTCCTTTGTTCTGGAAGAAGACCATGACATCATGTTATCTTACTGAAAAAGGGAATACAAGAGGAAAGAGGACATTACATTCCTGAAGCCAGAGTCACATAAAAGAGTCCCAATCTTTTTGGATGGTGGCAGGAAATGCAGAGCCTGCAATACTGAGATATCCTGTAGTGTAGTCAAAGATCTCTAGGTATGTCCTCTGCTATCTAGTCAATGGAGGAAGTCAAATACTGGAACAGAATTGTCATACAAAGGATGAGATAATTTTGAGTAACCTATAACAGACCTATCTCTATCAATTCACTCCCAAGAAAAAATTTGAAGGCTTAACTTAATTGTCATGGCATGCAGAATTAACCATGGCATCTTCGCTTATAAAATACCAACTTTCCAATACCTAGGAAGAAATAAAGGTCCAGACTCCTTCTGCAAATCAGCTGCAAGAGGCCATCAAACTTGTAAACATTCCCTACCAGTTGGCTTCCTACCAGTAAAACAGCCAGTTGCCATTTTGAAAACTATGCTAAGGTTCAGACAAGGCTTATTTTTAGTCAATGTGATTAAGTCTCTTATTCATATAAGCAAAGAGTTGCCCATTTTTGAAGTGTGTTTCCCATTACCTTGCTTATTTTAAAATTCCCTGAACTTCACATCTTACCCAGGAAATCTGCGTTGCATGCTAAGTAATGTAACACATTGCCCAACTGGGCAAAGGTGATCCCAGTCATTTGCAGAACTTGGAAATTCCAGACATGTTTTATGGAAATACACTCATTTGTGTGTGTACATGTACATAAACAAGAGGTTTAGAGGAGAACAGAATCATTAAAAAAAATAAACTAGGCTAATCAAATTTATATGTTTAAACAATACACACAATACAAACTAGACTTTGCCATCGTAAAGCAAGCAATCTACTTCTGCTCTTTGGGTACTACCATTTTTGCTCATTTCCTGATTTTTTTCAAGGTCTATGACTTCAACAGTCTTCTACTGTAACCAGGGTTAGGAAAAGAAAATGTTTCCACAGGGCAAGCAGGATAATAATTTTTTGTTTTGTCTTTTGTTTTTGCAGGCAGGGAGGTAGGGCAATTGGGGTTAAGTGACTTGCCCAAGATCACATGGCTAGTTTTTGTGTTAAGTGTCTGAGGCTGGATTTGAACTCGGGTCCTCCTGACTTCAGGGCTGGCACTCTATTCACTGCACCACCTAGCTTCCCTAGCAGGATAATAATTAAAATAGAACCTCCCATACTATCCTACTGTGAAGCATAGTGATGGCTTTACTTACTCAATTAGTAAGTAAAAACCAAACAGGCAGTTAGATGGCATAGTGTATAGCCTACTGGACTTGGAGTCAGGAAAGCCCAAGTTAGAGTTTTACTGCAGATCCTTAATTCCTGTGTGATCCAGGGCAAGTCATCTAATCTCTTTTAGCCTTAATTTCTCCATCTGTAAAATGGGTGTAATAATAGTACCTACCTCTGACAATTGTAAGGATCAAATGAAATAATAATCTTATACAAATGAAATAACTGCAAACCTTTAAGTATTAAATAAATGCTAGTTATTATTATTATTATTATAACTAGTACTATAGCAAATGTAGAAGTTATGGTTTCAAGGGTGCCAGGCCGTCTTTCTTTCCTTAACAGATTAAGGAAATCCCATTCAATGAAAGTTATACTATTCATTAAAACACAAATTCCAATGTGTATCCTAGTGAAAAGAGTCCTGGATTTGGAGTCAGATGTTTGCTTTGCTATGTTTACCTTTGTGCCTTTGGGCAAGTGGCTTCATCTCTCTGAACCTTGGTTTTGTTATGTGTGCAGTAGATGACCTTGAAGATCTCTTCCAGCTCTAAATATGATCCTATTACAACATGGACCTTGGAGCACACACAGCCTTGCCTACTTCCAGCAAGCACTGAAGGATTCAGGTGTTTGGGTAATGATGAAGACATTCCTTATTGTCCACTGACCCAGTGGATCTTCAAAAGGAGGTGACATGCCCTCAGTCTCTTTCTCTTTCCTGGCTCCAGATCATGTCAGAACTATTTAAGTTTATCCCTAGACAGATGGAAAGAGAAGGCTGTGACCCTTCTGTCCTCTCCTTGTCCCCACTTAAAAAGTATGTGAAGATAATGAAAAGAAATTCCTTATTGGCAATTTAGGGAAGGAAGAAAGGAAGAAAGGGAGGAATAAAGGAAAGAAAAGAAAAGAAAAGAAAAAAGAAAAAAGGAAGGAAGGAAGGAAGGAAGGAAGGAAGAAAAAGCAAAAGAAAGAAAGAGTCTTATTCTATACCTTGATTCCATCAATTCCCTGTGAGGAGGTAGGTTTTTGTTGTTCAGTCTTTTTTCAGTCACATCTGACTCTTTGTGACCCCATTTGGGGTTTTCTTGGCAAAGATACTGAAGTGGTTTTCCATTTCCTTCTCTAGCTCATTCTACAGATGAGGAAACTGAGGCAAACATGGTTATGTCACTTGCCCAGGGACACACAGTGTCTGAGGCCAGATTTGAACCCAGGAAGATTAGTTTTCCTGACTCCAGGTCCAGCACCCTATCCACTGTATCACTGGTCCTCTGGAATCATGGCTGGCCATCTAATAGTGGTCTTCTTATTGTTAGCCTATGAAGCTGAAGTTTGGCCAAGAGCTATTTTCAGTCAATTATATCTGATTGTGAATGGAATGGAGGAATGCTTGGAAGTAAAATTTCATCTGTTTCATAATGTAGTGAACCTGAGTAAGAAATTAAACAGAAACATCATCACCTCACCCAAATATAAAAGGATGATAGTAGCACCTTCCTTGCAGAATTGTTGTAAACATCAAATGAAATAATATTTGTAAAAAAAGAAAGAAAGTATTTTAAAAGCCCTTAGTACATACAGTCCCTGGCACATGGTAGGTACTATATAAGTTCTGATTCCCTTCCCTTCTTGTTACTACCTAATCAACCCTGCTCCCTGACAGAGCAGAGACCAGTGTCACAGTTAATCACATCACTCTGGGGCCTGCAAAAGAGAAACAGGGTTGTGTGTTCCCTCTAGGGGTAATAGTATCTCCCTTTCCCCTTTTCTTTATAACCAATGTGGTGTGAAAAATTAGAAGCAGCATGGTCTGCAAAAGCAAATCATAAGCCTATTTTAAAATTTGTCACTCTAAAAATGACAAGTATACATCGCTTTCTATTATAGCTCTCCTAAAAAACATTGTATGCATTAGGATTTTTGAAAGTAAAATGGAGCAGCTGGGTAATTTTAAAAGTCTCTTGGTACGTCATTTTGAAAAGTGACAAATCCTTTTAAAACACACCAAAAATTCTTTTTTTTTTTACATCTGCTTTTCTTAAAGCTAGGCCTACCTGCACTTAAATACACATTCCCTTTGCTAAAAGATCGAGATACAAATGTTACTTTTTGTAATATACAGATGTGTGTGTATGTGTAGGGAGAGAGGGGCTTATAATGCTTATAAAATTCATCATATTTTAAATATACTAAGGGAGCTAAATAATGAAAAGAATGAAGAATCACACCCACACATCTTTTTTTTAAATGAAAAACTAGATTTTCGTACATCATGTTTTCTTAAATTCAAGTGCATGGGCAGGTGTGTTCTAAACCCCTCCAGAATCATGCATGTAATAAATATGGGAAAAGATGGACACACTAGTATGGGAATCCTTTTCAACAGTTCAAAATGAAGCCAAGAAACAGTAAATAGTCATAACAATAACACCACTACCAAAACCACGACCACCATCACTATCACTATCACTACTACGACTGCCACCATCACCACCACCACCACCACTACTACATATTATATTTGAGATGACAACCTGACGTTTGCATAGAGAGCCAGCCTTGGAGTCAGACCACTTTGTCTTTAATGCAAAATTTTGAAGGGAAATAATATGAAATAATACAGGTGGGAGTAAATAAGTAGGTGGGAGTCAGATTGCCAAGGGCCTTCAGTACCAATCTGAAAATTTTGTATCTTAAAAACTAGTCCCTCTTCCTGGTCCCCATAAGATGGGGGTTCTGAATCTGAGTTCTGCCAACATGTTGTTAAAATATTTTGATATTGGGGGCTCCCTTTGAGAAGTGTTGTGTGATTTGACCAGATGAGACTCTGGGCAGCCATTGAGAGCCCCCCGGCTTTGAAAACCCAGATGTTGATGCTTCCCTCTCTGGTAACTGTGATTTGGTATTAATGTAATGGTTGGACAGTTTGGAAGCCTGTCTGCTTGATCTGTTTATTTCTCTGTCTTGTAACATCTGTCTGTATACTCTGAAGTTCGGGGTGCTGACCTTTTCCGCTGAACTAGGTAAACTATATGTTTGATTGATTAAAGTAAGCTTGTTAACCCATTAAAAAAATTGATATTTTTCTTCATTATAATTAGTTTCATTTGTAATTCTTTGTATTTTATTTTATGCATTTAAAAATATTCTGGGGGTGGCTAGGTGGCACAGTGAATAGAGCAGTGGCCCTGGAGTCAGGAGGACCCAAGTTCAAATACAGCCTTAGACACTTAACACAAAAATTAGCCTTGTGGCCTTGGGCAAGTCACTTAACCCCAATTGCCCTACCTTCCCCCATCCAAAAAAAGAAAAAAATATTCTGAGGAGGCCATAAGTTTTCATTGACTGACAAAAGCATCTATGGCACAAAAAAGTTATAACTCCCACTGTGGGGGTAGTTCCTATCCCCCAGAGGCAGTAGGGAGCAAATGAATCTTTTCTGTGAAAGAAAGTGATTTTATTTCACAATGCTTATGTTTTAAGTATTTTAAATAGGTGGTTACATGGTGGGTGGATTAGAGAGGGGCAAGACAGGCAAATTGATCTGGAAGGTTTTGTAATTGTCCAGTTGAGAGGCAATGAGGGCCTGAAGAACAGAGTAGAGACTATGTAAGTAGAGAAATGGGAACAAATGTGGGAGATGTTGTGTAAATAGGACCATACTTGGAAACTGATTGTCTATATAAGGATAAGGAGTGGGTTGGGTGGTTAAGAGAGAAGTAAAAATCAAGAATGACTCCAAAATTGTGAACTTGAGTGGGTGAATTGTAAGGATGGAAGAGCCTTACAGAATTAGGGAAATTTGAAGGATACATAGATTTGGAGAAAGAAAAAAAGAGTTCAAATTCTATTTGGGGAATAATCAGTTTTAGAAGCTGATGGGATATCCAGGCAATAATAAAAACCCAAATTGTAATCAATAGGTAAATGCTCTGTATGCAGCATAACTCAATGAACTTAGTCTGGATAGTGCCTTTGAGATTTTCTGAGTAAATGGTAGATATTTGGGGAAGCTAGAAAATGCTACTGGTGGGAGATAAGAAGCCTGTACCATATGGTAAATTCAGAGGAAAGGGGAGCAGAGATTAGATGTTATTGAGGAGAAGACAGGGATAGTAAGGGGGAAGGAGCTGTGTAAGCATTTATTAAGCTTCTACTATGTGCCAGACACTTTGCAAATATAATCTCATTGATCATCACAACAATTTTGTGAGGCTGATGCTTTAATCTTCATTTTACAGTTGGATTACTGCTTTGTCATGATAGAGGGGCTTGCATAGCTCAGTGAAACTATGAGCCATGCTGTGTAGGGTTACCTAAGATAGATAGGTCATAGTAGAGTTCTAACAAAAGGTGAAGCATTGGAGAAGGAAATAGCAAACCAATCTAGTATCTTTGCCAAGAAAGTCCCATGAACAGTATTAAAATTATAAAAGATATGACACCAGAAGATGAGCCCCTCAGGTCAAAGGGTATCCAATATGCTCCTGCATAAGAGCTGAGGACAACTACAAGTAGCTCCAGAAAGAATGAAGCAAGAAGGCCAAAGCTGAAGGGATGCTCAGCTGCCAACGTGTCTGGTGATGAAAGTTCAATGTTGTAAAGATGAAGGTAGTATAGGAGCCTGGAATACTAGCTTTTAAGGCTGCATATAGTCAAACAGGAGATGTAAAGATTAAACATCAACATATTGGGTGTCAGTGAATGGATAGATTTGATTCAGTTGATCACTACATATACTACTGTGGGCAAGAATCCCTTAGAAGAAATGGAGTGGCCCTCACAATCAACAAAATGGTGAAAAAAACAGTATAATCTCAAAAATGACAGAAAAATACCTGTTCAAATCCAAGGCAAATCATTCAGTATCACAACAATATGTATCTATGCTCCAATCATTGATACGAAAGAGGCCAAAGTTGATCAATTCTGTGAAAACCTACAACATCTTCTAAAAATAATATTCCCCTCTACCAAAAAAGAGGACACATTGATCATAGAGGATTGGCATGCTAAAGTAAGAAATCAAAATATAATTGGAATAACAGATAAGCTTGGCCTTAGAGTACAAAATGAGGCAGGGCAGAGACTAATAGAGTTTTGTTAAGATAACTTTCTGGTCTAAACAAACGCTCTTTTTCAACCACCCCAAAAGACTACTCTACATTTGGACATCACCAGTTGATCAATATCATAATTGAATATATACTTTGGAGCCAAAGGTGGAGAAGCTGTATACAGTCAGTTAAAACAAGACCTAGAGCTGACTGTCTCAGATCATGAACTTCTTATTGCAAAATTTAGACTTAAATTGAAGAAAGTAGGGAAAACTGTCAGATCATATAGGTATGGCTAAATAACATCCCTTATGAATATGAGGCAGGGGATTAGATCTGGTAAATAGAGTGCCTGAAGAGCTATGGACAGAGATTCACAATATTGTACAGGAGGCAGGGACAAAAAGCCTTCCAAAGAAAAAGATCGAGAAAGCAAAATGATTGTTTGATGAGGCTTTACAAATAGCTGAGGAAAGAAGGAAAGTGAGATGGAAAGGAGAAAGGGAAAGATATACCCAACTGATGCAGAATTCAAGAAAATAGCAAGGAAAGATAAGATTTTGTTAAATGAGCAATGCAAAAATATATAAGAAAACAATAGAATGGGAAAGATAAATCTCTTCAAGAAAATTAGAACTATCAAGGGAATGTTTCATATAAAAATGAATGTGATAAAAGACAAATGGTAGGGATTTAGCAGACATAAAAGAGATTAAGAAGAGATGGCAAAAATTTACAGAACTATATGAAAAAGATCTTAATATCACCAATAAACATGGTGTGGTCACCAATCTAGAGCCAAACATCCTGAAGAATAAAGTCAAGCGGGCCTTAGGGAAGCATGGCTAACAATGAGACTAGTGGTGGGGATGGAATTCCAGCTGAACTACTTAAAACCCTAAAAGATGATGCTGTTAAAGCACTGCACTCAATGTGCCAGCAAACTTGGGAGACTCGGGAGTGGCCACTGGATTGGAAAAATCAGTTTACATCTCAATCCTAAAAAAGGCAATGCCAAGGAATGTTCAAATTACTGAACAACTGCTCTCATTTCACACACCAGTAATGTTGTACTTAAGATTCTGCAAGCTAGGCTTTAGCAGTATATGAACCTAAAATTACCAATAGTGTAGGCTTGTTTTTGGAAAGGAAGAGGAACTAGAGACTAAGTTGCCAATATTCATTCACTGGATTATAGAGAAAGAGAAGTTCTAGGAAAAAACAACAACCCCCAAGTATCTATTCCGGCTTCACTCACTACACTAAAGTCTTTGACTATTTGGATCACAACAAAATGTGGCAAGTCCTCAAAGAGATGGGAATACAAGATTATCTTACTTATCTCCTGAGGAAGCCGTGTATAGGCTAAGAAGCAAAAGTTAGAACTGAACCTGAAACAACTGATTGACTTAAAATTGGAAAGAGTATGACAAAGCTGTATATTGTCCTTATTTATTTAACTTATATTCAGAGAACATCATGCAAAATACCAGGCTGGATGAATCACAAGCTAGAATTAAGTTTACTGGGAGAAGTATCAACAATCTCAGATATGCAGTCTATACCACTCTGATGGCAGAGAGTAAAGAGGAATTAAGAAGCCTCTTGATGAGAATGAAGGAGGAGAGTGCAAAATTTGGCTTGAAGCATAACATCAAAAAACTAAGATCTCGGCAACTGGCCTCATCTCTTCCTGGCAAATAGAGGGAGAAGAAATGGAAGCAGTGTCAAATTTTATATTCTTGGGCTCAAAGATCACTGCAAATGATGGCTGCAGTCATGAAATTTAAAGACATTTACTCCTTAGAAGGAAAGCTATGGCAAATCTGGCCAGCATACTAAAAAGCTATGGCAAATCTGGCCAGCATACTAAAAAGCAAAGACATCATTTTGCTGACAAAGGTGCATATAGTCAAAGCTTTGGTTTTTCCAGTAGCAATGTATGATGATGGGAATTGGACTATAATGAAAACTGAATGCTACAGAAGAGATACTTTCAAATTATGCTGAAGATGACTTTTGAGAGTCCTTTGGACAGCAAGGAGATCAAATCAGTCAATATTAGAGAAATTAATTCAGGTTATTCACTGGAAGGTCAAACACTGAAGGTGAAGCTTAAATACTCTGGTCACATAATAGGAAGACAGGAATCATTGGAAAAGACCCTAATGTTGGGAAAGTTTGAAGGCCAAATGAAAAGGGGATGGCAGAGAATGATATGACAGTGTCATGAAAGCAACAAAGATGAGCTTGGACAGACTTTGGGGGATAGTGGAGGACAGAAAGACTTGTTATGCTCTGATCCATGGGGTCAGGAAGAATTGGACATGACTGAATGACTGAACAACAAGTTGAGGCAGAGTTTAAGTGACTTGCTAGTGAAACAGCTAGTAAGTGTCTGAGTTGGATTTGAATTCAGGTCTTCCAGACTCTAGGTTCAGCATTCTATCCACTACTCCATCTAATTGCAAGTCATGCCATCATTTCCCTGATGCCATGGTTCTCTTTGAACATGAAGAACAGGGGCAGCTAGGTGGCGCAGTGAATAGAGCACCTGCCCTGAAGTCAGGAGGACCCAAGTTCAAATCCAGTCTAGACACTTAACACTTATTATCTGTGTGACCTTGGGCAAGTCACTTAATACCAATTTGCCCTGCCTTCCCCCCTGCCAAAAAAAAAAAAGAAATAAAATGAAGGACACACAACAACCAAGCTGCCTTCAGAGAATTAGAGTCTGTAGATAATAGAAAGTTAAGTCCTATAGATGTGAGGTAGGGGGGAATATATATATGTATATGTGTGTGAAATTTTTATGAAAATTTTATCCCTTTTCTGGGACTGAGAATTGAAAGGTAGAGAAATGGATTCTAGGAATACAATGTAACTCTAAGAACATCCATAAGGAAGCCAAATTGGATATGCAAAATACATCCTTATTTCAGGTACCCAGAGAGCCTAAAAACAACACACACACACACACACACACACACACACACACACCCCACCTTGGGAATGACCCATTTTAATATGGGAAGTATCTCACAAAATTCACTCTGAGGTTTAAATTTAATTTCAGCAAACATTTATTATGTGCTGTCTATGTCTAAGGTACTTTTAAGAGGGTGAAATGAAGGCAAGAACAGGAAGTCCCTAACCTCAAGGACTAATGGATTTGGGGATAGAACATTACATAGATAAATAGATGCAAAAATATGCACAAAGTTATACACAGTATTATTAACAGGGAAAACATTAATAACTAGAAAGGGATTGGGAAACCCCCTGTAAGAGATGGCACCCCTGAACACAGGACAAGAACATGTAATATTACGAGACACAAGAGTATGAAGATGATAGATAAGGTGGGGTATTTGATTAAATGAAATGTAAGGGCAATTGCCTACTATGTACAAGGCTTTGGGGTAGGCAAAGGTGAGGACATATTTAATAATAGTTTAAGGAATAATTTGATAATTTAAATAACGATTTAATGAAAATTATCATTGAAGGAAGCTAAAAAACATAAAAATATTCAAACTTGAAAACAAAATAGAATTATTTGGCAGTGAAAATAACACATTTATATTATGCTTAAGATTTACAAGGCAACTGTCTTATCACAGTCCTATGAGATACTTATTCTCCTAGTTTTACATATGAGGAAATAGAAGATCAAAGAAGGAAAGTATTCAAGGGATATACCCAAGGTTCATATAGATGCTAAGTGATGGGACTTCAAGCCCAGATATTTTCTGCCTGACTCCCACATAGTCCAAAGCTCTTTCCATGATGTCATTCTGTCTCTTTAGAAAATGAATAATGTAGAATTTAAATTAATTCAATGTGAAAGTTGGTGGCATTTTAAGGAATAAAAGGCTGCATATCAACAATATTTTAAATGCCAGCCAGCCAGCTAGAGACTGCCACTTCCTATGTCTGGGCGTCTGGTGACTCAAGTGATAATATGCAGTATTAGCAATAATTAGTTTTAAAAGGGCACATTAAGAATCCTCATGTTTGTGGATGAAACCAAGACCTTGAGTATCTGGGCATAGTTGTCCCAATATTGAGACCCTCTAGAAATTCGGGATGTTGTGAAAAGCCATTGTAATAAAAACTTGCCTTTGGTTTAAAAATGTTCTGTTCTGTGTAAGAAGCATATGCCCTTTAAAAGCAACCATCAACCTCAGGATATTCATGAATTCTAGCTATTATTTGTAAATTAAGTGATGGAGAGAAAGGTGATGGGAAAAGGGAAGAAATCTAAAAAGACTCTAACTCATTCTGATTAGAAGAAAGAATAGAGCAATGTTCACTATCTTGTGAACAATGTGCCTTAAGTTATTTTTTCACTGTCTTTCTTTTCTTTTATGCTACATGTAGATAAAGGAAGCAGGAACTTTAAGAGTGGGATAGTTGAAAAGGTCAGCTAAAGCCATTCCTTTAATGGGCTCAAACAGCTTAGGGGGGATTCACAGACTCCTGAAAGCCTGAATGATGTTAGCCACTGATGAAAGAGAACTAACCCAGAAAGGGACCCTTTGACAGAGACATTGGAAAGGGAAGAGCACCAGCTGGGAAATCAGAAGACCTGGCTCTACTATGGAGCTATGTGGCCAAGTGGAAAGTCACATTTCTCAGTCTCAATTTCCTCAGCTGTAAAATGAGGAAGGGTGTGTCTCTCTTAGCCCTAAAATTCTTGTTCTAAGCAAATCTATTGGCTGAAGATGAACAGTATGGAAAGGCTTGCAACTCCAAAGAAACATTCAGGGTAATAGTCTTTCTCTCTGGGTGTCTCTGTCTCTTTGTTCTCTCCCTCTCCCTTTCTCTCCCCTTTTCCGCACACTCATATAGATGGATATAAATAGATCTTTTAATTTGTGAATACATATATTTAAAAATTACTCCAAAAGCATTATATGAATTTCTTTATTAGATTGTAAAGACCAAGTTGCTTTTGTGTTTTTTAATTAAATTTTATTAATATATTTTGTTATATTTTTGTTAATATATTTGTTAATATATTTTGTTATATCACCCACAATTACCGATGTATCTCTATGCCCTTCCTCTTCCAGAAGGTTATCTCTTATATAATAGATAATTTTAAAAAAGAGGGAAAAATTCAGCAAAATTAACTAACAATCAAAAAAGAATGATGTTATATTTAGTTTCCCATAGCTGTAGTCCCATATTTCTGCAAAGAAGGGGAGGAGAACTCTCTTCTCATATCTCTTTGAACCATGCTTGGTACTTAAAACTTTTCAGCATTAGGCTTCAATTGTTTTATTATTATCCTTTTCATTTACATTATAATTTATATTTTTCTGGTTCTGTTTAAGTTTGCATTAATTCACATGAGACTTCCCATGCTTCTCTGTATCCATCAAATTCATCATTCCTTATAGAACATTAATACTCCATTACATTTGAATTGTCTTAGGAAGACTTTGAAGATCACCTGGGAAGATAAGGTACTATCAGGGATGGGGGACCTGTGGCCTTAAGGCCACATATGGCCTTCTAAATCCTTAAGTGTGGCCTTTTGAATGAATCCAAATTTTACAGAACAAATCCTTTTTTATGAGGTCCTTTCTCGAGTTAAAATGCCAAGCATTCAAATGGGGAGTGCATCTCTGATGGACTGGCCACATTATTTGAATGCCAAAGCTACACTTGCCTAAAACACTATTTTACAGAGAATGCACACAAGGCAGGTGCTCACATGAAGTTCAGAAGAAACTATACAAGTTCACTCTCAAGAGTGAAGAGGGGTGGAGCCAAGATGGCGGAGTAGAAATAGCACGTCCAAGGCTCTCTTCCCCCAGATTACCTCCAAACTATGTAAAAGGGCGCTCCGAACAACTTCTGGAGCCCCAGCACCCAAAGAACGACACAGAGAAGCTAACCTCCCACTAAGGACAGCCCAGCAGCCCTTCAGGAAGGGCCAGCGCAGAGCTCTGGGAGCCCGCAGCGAAGCACGCAGCTCACAGAGAGCCGAGCCCAGGTCTCCATGAGCCGCGGTTTTAGCCCCAGGGTGGCTGGGCCAGCAGCCATCTGGAGGGACCCCAGAACAGCAGCAGCTGTGATGATTCCAGAATTGTCAACACAGACATGCCTAGGACAAAGTGAGAGTTAGTGCCCTATGGACTTTGGGACCAGTATTTGGGGAACACGTCGGCTTCCTCCCCTGGGGGCTAGAAGCCACTGAGGAGACACGCCATTTTGCTGTTTCCAGTGGCAGCTCCAGCTCCTGGCCTGTGAATTGTAGGGAGATCCAGCAATCAGTCTTGAGGGGTAATCACTCTTGCTTTAACCTCCCTGGATCTGGATTGTGGTCTGGGGGGGAGTAGTGGGGTGGAGTAGTTGCCAGAAACGGAAGTTGTCCCCCCACACGTTCGGGATGAAAGCTCCCCTGTCTGGTGGCAGAGTTCTACTGTGGCAACAAGCCCCAAAGTCAAGTAATTAAGTGGCAACATACCAAGGCAAAGGAAACAAAATAAACAGAAAAATGAAACTTTAGACTCCTATTTTGGGGGCAAAGAGGATTGAAGCATGGAACAGGAGGAGGACTGTGAGGTCAGAAATCCTGCTCCAAAAGCTCCAAAGGAAAATATGAGTGGGTTACAGGCCATAGAGGACCTTAAGAAGGACTTTAAAAATCAAATAAGAGAAGTGGAGGGAAAATTGGGAAGAGAAATGAGAAGGATGCAGGAAAAGTATGAAATGAGGGTCAACAGCCTGACTGAGGAAAACAACACCTTAAAAAATAGACTAACTCAAATGGCAAAGGAGGCCCAAAAGGGCAATGAGGAGAAGAATGCCTTAAAAAGTCGAATTTGCCAGATGGAAAAAGAATCTCAGAAGCTCACTGAGGAGATTCATTCCTTCAGAGTTAGACTGGAGCAAATGGAAGCTAATGACTTTATGAGAAATCAAGATGCTGTTAATCAGATCCAAAAAAATGAAAGATTAGAAGGCAATGTGAAATATCTCATGGGAAAAACCACTGACCTGGAAAATAGATCCAGGAGAGACAATTTAAAAATTGTTGGACTACCTGAAAGCCATGATCAAAGAACCTAGAAATCATCCTTCAAGAAATTCTCAAGGAAAATTGCCCTGATGTTTTAGATCCAGAGGGCAAAATAGAGGTTGAAAGAATCCACCGATCACCTCCTGAAAAAGATCCCCAAAAGAAAACTCCCAGGAATATTATAGCCAGGTTCCAGAATCCCCAGATCAAGGAGAAAATACTACAAGCAGCCAGGAAGAAACAATTTCAATATTGTGGAAACACAATCAGAATAGCCCAGGACCTGGCACCTTCTACACTGAGGGATCAAAGGGCATAGAATATGATATTCCAGAGGGCAAAGGAGCTGGGATTAAAACCAAGAATCACCTACCTAGCAAAACTGAGTATCTTGTTTCAGGGGAAAATATGGTCATTCAGTGGAATAGAGGACTTTCAAGCATTCTTGAGGAAAAAAACCAGAGCTGAATAAAAAATTTGACATTCAGATACAAGAAGCAAGAGATGCTTGAGAAGGTAATCAGGGAAAAGAAATCAAAAGGAACTTATCAAAGTTGAACTATTTACATTCCTACATGGAAAAACAATAACTGTGACTGATGAAACCTTCCTCATTATGAAAATAATTGAAGAAGGATACATGGGCATATGAATACATATGTGAATGTGTGTATACATGTTTACAGGTATATATGGATAGAGGTCACAGGTTGAATTTGGTGGGAAGGGATGATACTCAAGGGGTAAAGTTAAGAGGCGAGAGAGGAATGTGGCATGAGGAGATGGGGAGAGACAGGGTAGGGTAAACTATCTCATATAGAAGAGGCAAGGGGAAGTAGTTGCAGGGGAGGGGAAGAACAGGAAGGCAAAAAGACAAAACTATATTCTCATTGAATTTGGCTCAGGGAGAGAATGACATACATACTAAATAGTATATCTCACCCTGCAGGAGAGTAGGGGGAAAGGGGATGAGAGGGGGGATGATGGAGGGGAGGGCATTCTGTGGGGAAGGGAGGTTGGAAGGAAGTACCTACGATAGAAGAGGGACAGGACCAAAGTAGGGAATGGACCAGGTTGGGGGTGGGATGGGTGGGAGGGAAATATAAGCAGTCTTTTACAATATATCTACTATGGTAATGTTTTACATAGCTGTACATGTACAACACATACTGAATTGCTTATCTTCCCAGAGGGAGTGGGTGACAAGGGAGGAAGAGAATGCATCTGAAATTCGAAGTTTTAAAATTAAATGTTTCAAATATATATAAATACTATTATTAATACTATTTTGCATATAATTGAGAGATAAGATGTTCAGGCATTGGGGCACAGAGATTCACCTTGCCCTAATGGTAAAGTCAAAGGGGGTATGGGAGAAGATATGGGAGAGAGCAGATTGGATGAGGGGACATCTTGTGGGACTGCTATTCTGGGGTGGTGGGTAGGGAAAAAGGGCGGAAAATTGTAACTCAAAATCTGGTGGAAATGAATGATGTAAACCAGAAATTAATAAAGCATTTGTTTAAAAAACAGTAAGAAGCAGCCTGGCATAATGTATAGAGCTGGCCTCAGGGTCAGGAAGTCTTGAGTTTTAGCTATTTGTTCACTCACACAGACTGTATGACTTCTCAATGCCCCTGGCAACTCTCTCAGATTCAGCTCTCTCAGAGCAGTTGCCAATCTGCATTAATCAAGTTCCTTTGATCAATGAAATAACAGATCTAACCAAAAGAAAAATATTCTACTTAGTATATTACCTTGTTAAATATTTAATAAATGTGGTTGGAATGATTCAAGTAGTAGATTATATGGAGCCACTGAAAAAGAGTCACATTTTGGATAATTACATAGAGTTGGAAAAGCATCTATCTTCATCTCATTTTTGAACCAAAGGACCTGGATACATATTTTGGCTCTGCTCCTTACTAACTGTGATGACTTTATTTCTTTGAGATTCTTCTGCAAAAGGAGGGAGTTAGACAATATAATCTGTGAGGTTCTCTTAGTGACCTTATCTTTATTAATTATATCTACAACTTCTGTTTTACTACTTGGTTGGCATGGCATTGGCACACTACCCATTTGGGGGCAGTATACTCTTATTTATTTTTAATTTTTTTGGTCTTTATTAATTTGTTTGTTTACTTTTAGCTTATAAGATTAAGTTCCATAATTCCTTGAGTTTCACATTTTCTCTCCCTCCCTCCTCTACCCCTGCCCATGATGGCATGAAATCAAGTATAGGATCTGCAAATACTTTCACATTAGACATTATTCATGTTATAAAGAAGGATTATATCAGATGGAATGCACAATGGGAAAGAGGAAATAAAACCAAACGAAAAAGAAAAAAAAAAGATCAGGTAGTTTGCTTCAATCTGGATTCAAACTCAGTTCTTTCTAGTTCTTTCTCTGGATGTAGACATCTCTCTCCATCATGAGTCTTTTGGGATTGACTTATAACCATGCATTGCTGAGAAGAGTCCAGTGTGTATAAATTTCTCCTGATTCTACTCTTCTCACTCAGTATCAGTTTGTGTAAGCCTCTCTAGGTAAATAATAAGTCCATCTGCTCCTCGTTTCTTATAGCACAATAGTATTCCATTATATTCATATACCACAACTTATTCAGCCATTCCCCAATTGATGGGCACCCCCTTAATTTCCAATTCTTTGCCACCACAAAAAGAGCTTCTATAATATTTTTGTACATATGGATCTTCCTCCCACTTCTATGATCTCTTTGGAATACAACCCTAGAAGTTGTATTGCTGGGTCAAAGGATATGAAATTATTTATAGCCCTTGAGGCATAATTCCACATTGCTCTCCAGAATGGTTGGATAAGTTCACAGCTCCACCAACAATGCATTACTGTTCCAGTTTTTCCACATCCTCTCCAGCATTTGTCATTTTCCTGTTTTGTCATCTTAGCCAATCTAACTGGAGATATGTGGTACCTCAGAGTTGTTTTGATTTGCATTTCCCTAATCAATAGTGATATAGAGCATTTTTTCATATGCTTATAGATATCTTTAATTTCTTCCTCTGAAAACTGCCTGTTCATATCCTTTGACCATTTATCAATTGGAGAATGACTTGTATACTTATAGATTTGACTCAATTCTCTGTATATTTTAGAAATGAGTCCTTTATCAGAGATAGAGGTTGTAAAAATTCTTTTCCAATTTACCACTTCCCTCTTGATCTTGGTTACATTGGCTTTGTTTGTACAGAAGCTTTTAAATTTCATGTAATCAAAATTATCCATTTTGTATTTTATAATGCTCTCTAATTCTTATTTGGTCATAAAGTTTTCCCCTCTCCACAAATCTGACAGGTAAACTATTCCTTGTTTTCCAAGATTGCTCAAAGTATCAGCCTTTATACCTAGATTGTGCACCCATTTAGACTTGATTTTGGTATATGGTGTTAGATAATGGTCTATGCCCAGTTTCTGCCACATTATATTTCAGTTCTCCCAGCAGTTTTTGTCCAATAGTGAGTTCTTATCCCCAAAACTGGGGTCTTTGGATTTGTCAAACAATAGATTACTATAGTCATTGACTGCTGAGTCTTGTGTGCCCAATCTATTCCACTGATTGACTACTCTATTCCTCAGTCAGTACCAAGTAATTTTGATGACCAGCATACCCTTATTTCTGATTCTGTTTTATTAAGATGTATATGAACTTTAAGATTTTGAATTGGTAAAATTTAAGTATAAAATTATGTTAGATTCCCAATCTTCCTTCAAAGCCCAGAGCAGATGTTACTTATGAAGCTTTTCTTAATTTCATTCCTTTTGGGGCTTCACACCTGATTCTTGAAATTTTCTCCATTCCCTTATCCAGATTATGCTCACCCCTGATTTTTAGCTCCAGTTTATGTGTTGTTTTTTCCCACTAGAATGTAAGATCCTTGAGGGTAGGGACTGATTGCTTATATTTTTAAATTTCCAGTCTTTAGTATACTATATATATATATATATATATATATATATATACATACATATATACATATATACACACATACACACATATATATACATATACACACACATATATATATATATGTATATGTATATGTATATGTATATGTATATATATACTCTATAGAGCCTGGTATGATATAAATATTTCTTGACTTGACTGTCAACCCCTAATGATCTCTCTCTCTTCTCTCTCTCTCTCTCTCTCTCTCTCTCTCTCTCTCTCTCTCTCTCTCTCTCTCCCCTTCTGTCTCTCTGTCTTTCTCTGTTTCTCTGTCTCTCTCATATTCCTAAAATATTTTACTCACTGTTTGCTTCACTTCAAATGTTGTTTTATATTTATATTTGCTCTTATCATAGCCCTGTAGTAGAACAATCAGATCTTTAAGGATAGAGATAGTTTCATCTTTTTTTCTTTGTATCCTTAATACCTAGGTGGAGCCTTGCACATAGAAGATAACCTAATGAATATTAATGGAATGGAATTGAAAGTTGGATGTCACAGTTACCATGAAAAGCAAACATCTAGCCTACATTCTATGTGAGTTTCAAATGTTAAATAATCCTTGAGGTACTCTCTCTTCCTTCCCTTTTTTCTGGGCAAACATGAACTGAAACAATAGTAAACCTATTTGTTCCGTGTAACTCAAACAGGATTCAGGTGCATTTTACTGCTCTATAGCAACGTCTTCCTCATTCCATGAGTTCTGTCACCATTATTAAAGCCTTTAAAAGGAGCGTCTTGTGGAGTAGCCTGCATTGCTAGAAGGAACAGATTGTCCTGTTTGTAAACACTGGAAGAATATCTTGACATACTAAGATAGCAGCTTGTTGTACTATCAGTCATTCTTTTTTTTTTTAATTTTTTAAATTTTTTTTTGCCTTTTGGAGAGCAATTGGGGTTAAGTAACTTGCCCAAGGTTACACGGCTAGGTTTTTGTTTGTGTGTGTTAAGTGTCTGAGGCCGGATCCGAACTCAGGTTGTTCTGACTCCAGGGCCAGCGCTCTACTCACTGTGCCACCTAGCTGCCCCTATCAGTCATTCTTAACAAATGGAATGCCATTAGGGACTACAACTAGGGTAAAATGGAGGGAAATAAGCATTAGTTTAGAAAGAAAAATAATCTTCTTATAGGTCACTTGATCAAAACTACAATTCATTCCTTTCCCTTCCCTTCCCTTCCCTGCCCTTCCCTTCCCTTCCTCTTCCCTTCCCATTCTTTCCCTTTCCCTTTCCCTTTCTTTTTCCTTTCACCATTATGTCACTGCATTGCTTTTTGTCTGAATTCCCAGTTTGAGAGGCAACATGGCATAATGTATAGAAAGTTAGCCTGGGAGTTCCTTTACATGGCTAGTTTTTTAATGAGAATTTTTTGATGATGTCTTTTGTTTTTACATTGCCTAAATTTCTACCAACATCTTTCTTCTTCCCTCCCATCCCATACAACAAAGAACATTTTCTTAAATATCAGGAGGAAGAGACAAAAATCAGCCAAACATATCAACACATCAAAAAAGCTTGAAACTATATACAGTGTTTCATAGCCATGATTTCCCCTCTCTGCAAAAGAGTGGAGTGAGGTATCTTCTCATATCTTTTCTTTGGGGCCAAGTTTGTTCTTTAAAATTCTGTAACATTCTCTCTCAGTTGTTTTGTAGTGGTTGTTTTTCCATTTACATTGTCACAGACATCGTATAAATTGTTTTCTTGGCTCTGCTTACTTCTGCACTCTGAATCAGTTCATATGAATCTTTCTATGCTTCTCTGAATTCATCACATTCCTCATAAATTACAGTCCAATAGAATTCCATTACATTTCGTCTACCACAATTTGTTTAGACGTTTCCCAATTGTTGTGCTTCTACTTTGTTACATGATCAATCTTAAGGAAATACTGTCCACCAGTGGCTATGTTTCAATAGGGTAGGCTCTCTAAGCTGACTGTCATTTCATACTCTCCTATTCATAACTACTTCCCCTAATGCTTCAGACTAAAACATTTAAAAGAGAACTCAATGTTTGATAACACACAACACACATGTCATGAGAAAAGCATGCACAGTTAGACGATTCTGATGAGTTTTAACCAGGAAATGAACTTCATTTCCAATGGCCTATCCAATACGAATCAACAAACATTCTTTAAGTACCTACAATGTTCAAGGGACTGTATTGTGCTTTAGAAACACAAAGACCAAATGAAAAACAGTTCCTGTTCTTAAAGGATTACTTTAAGATTACTCTCTAGCTAGGGGCTAGAGAGAAAGGGGGAGATGAAATTAGATATGCATGTACGTGATAATTTGGGAAAGAGGACTGACAAGTGAGGGATGAAGAAAGGCTTCCTGGAGAAGATGGTGTATGAGCTGGGCCTTGAAGGAAGGAAGGGATGTGAAGAGTCAGAGGTGAGGAGGGAATGCATTCTCAGTAGAGGGAATGGTATACCCAAAGTCACAGAGGCAGGAGAGATTCAATGCCAAGTTTGGAAAATAACAAGTAGGCCAGACTGGCTGTAATGGATAGTATGTGAGGATAAGCCTGGAAAGACAGGCTGGAGCCAGACTGTGAAGGGCTTTAAATGCCAACCTGAAGAATGACATGGTCAGACTTGTGTTTTGGGAAGTTTATTTTGACAGCTTTACAGATAATAATTTGGAGAATGGAGATATGGTGTAACATGTACTGATTCTTAGACTTTTGTCTGTGGCGGTAGATACTCAAAAGTGTTATATGAAAGGGCTTATGCTTATAACCTCACTTAAGAAAACAAAACTCTTTAACAATGGGAGATTTCTCTCTCTGATGTGGCTGCTATTGTGCCCTCATACTGCAACAAGAACCCCGACAACCCAAGGATAAAATTAGTCACAAGTGTTTATGAGAAATAATATTAAATCTAGCAAATGTATGCTTTAACAGAATAAAAAGAAACACAATTAAGTAGAAGTAAGACAGGAGGATGCTAAGGGCCTCTGATCCTTTTTCCCCTCTCAGCTCTTCTTCTTCTAGAGGGAACATTCATAATAAAACAAAACAAAACAGTCACACACCTCTCCAGCTATCCATTTAGAAATATCTCCCATGGTTGTGGTTTTTTTTTTTTCTTTTTGTAGGAGGGAATGAAGGGCAATTGGGATCAAGTGTCTTGCCCAAGGTCAAACAGGTAGTAAGTGTTAAGTGTCTGAGGCTGTATTTGAACTCAGGTCCTCCTGACTCTAGGGCCTGTGCACTATTCACTGTGCCACTTAGCCGCCCCTCCCATGGTCTTAAAGAAGAGAACAGTGAGTGAAGCAAACACTGGACACCACGCTCATACTGCTGCCATTTTTTCCTTCTCTGTGTCTTGTGAGTTTTTTAAAGCCTTCACTGTATTTTGTACCTGAAATATTTCCACTCTCCCATATGAGGGCTCTTCTTTAGTTAGTTCCCTCTCTTCCCAAGTTGGGAGGAACTAGAATTCCCAGGATCTTTGTGGCCAGCCATCAGCTTGCCAAAGGTTGTTATACTGGAAGCCAGCAGTCCAATTAAGAGTCCATTGCAATGTTCCAAGAAAGGGGTGACGAGGGTTTGAATGAGTGAGAGTAAAGAGAAACGGATGTGTTGGAAGGATCTTGTGGAGGTAGAATTGGAAGGATTTGGCAACTGATTGGGTATGGGGGAGTGAGGGAGAAGAAAGCATAAAAGGATGACTGAATTTATAAACCTGGGTGACTGGAAGGATGGGTATGTTCATTCACTACTCAAGATTCTACCTACTACAGAAAAAAATAGTTGAGCACTTCAATTGTGTTTTAAGGATTATTGACAAGGAAAGGCTAAGTGTTTAATAATATTCATGTACTTTGATCTGGTCAATTTTTACATAATCACAGAATAATGGAATTTTGGAGTTGGAAATTATCTCAGTGGCCATTTATTCTAACCTACCTATTCCTCTACCCCCAAGGAGTTCATCCAGCTTCTACTCAAAGACATATGATGAAAAAAAAGACATATAATATATGGAGAACCTACTAACCTACTATTTCATCAGGCAGCCCATTTTACTTTTAGATAGTTCTAATCATTAGCAAATATTTTTCTTATATCAAGCTTGAATTTGCCTATTGGAAACTTCCACCTATTACTCCTGATTCTTCCCTCCTAAATCAAACAGAATCAGTCAGAAAATCTAATCTTTCTTCCATGTGATAGTTTTTCAAATACTTGGCCATAGTGATTATGTCTCCCATAAGTCTTCCTTTCTCCAGGTCCAGTGTCCCCAGTTCCTTCAATGGATCCTCATAAAATATGAAATCAAGCCCTTTCACCATCCTATTTATTCTGCTTTGGATACTCTCTTGTTTATCAATGCCCTTCCTAAAGTATGGTGCCCAGTACTGAACACTGGTCTGCAACTATGCTCTAGAAAGGGCAAAATGTAGCAAAACTTTCACTTTTACTTGTTGCTGGAAACTGTGGCTCCCTTAATGTGGTCCAAGATCCCATGGGTTTCCTTAGATATCCTATCATATTATTGATGTTTTTTGAATTTGCATTTCATTAGAACCCCCAGATTCTTTCCACACAAACTTTCTACATTTTGCCCCCCCATATTCTATTTGTGGAGTTTGTTTTTTAATTTAGCTATAAGGTTTTTTATTCAGATTTAATATTCCATTTTGTCAGGATCTTTTTGAAATCCTACCCTGTCATCTAGTGTGTTAATTTCCCCTCTCCCACCCCCACTCCCATTTTGTGTCATCTCAAAATTTTGTGGGCATGTTATTTTTGTCTTTATTTAGGAATTGACAAGCACAGAGCCAAGCACAGATCCCCAAGGCACTCCACTGAAGACCTCATTCCATGTTCAATTCAACTCAACAAGTATTTAAAAAAAACCCAAAACTTGTCTAGGGGAAGTTAGGTGGCTCAGTGAATAGAGCACTGACCCTGGAGTCAGGAGAACCTGAGTTCAAATCCAGCCTCAGACACTTAACACGTATTAGCTGTGTGACCTTGGGCAAGTCACTTAACCCTAATTTCCCTGCCTTCCCCCCTCCAAAAAGACAAAACAAACAAACAAACAAAAAAAACGTATCTACTATGTACCAGGTACTTTGCTAGAAATTGGTTATACAAAAATAAAAGGAAACAACCCCTACACTTAAGAAGCTTACATTATATATACTATAACTTTAGATCCTCAGTGTCTACTTGTTGAGTTAGTCAGTAAGCATTGTTAAGTACCTATAATGTGCCAAGCACTATTTAAGCACTAGGTTCAAGTATATAACCAGTCCTAAATCCATTCAATTGTACTTTAATCTAACCCATATTTCAACATCTTTTCCATAACAATAGCTTGAGACACTTGACTAAAATCAGAATAAACTCTGTTGATAGACTCCCCCTTATTTACCAGTTTAGCAAGCCTAACCAAAAATTAAAAAAAAAAAGGAAGTGAAATTAGCCAGGCTAAAATTAACCATGCTGGTTCCTTGTGATCATTGCCTTCCTTAGTTCCTAAATGTCCACTAACCATCTTTTAAATAATTAATTATAGAATTTCCCTAGGAATCAGTCATACCTACTGCCCTATCCTCTTCCCTCTTTTGAAAATCAATTCAGCACTTAGACCTTTCTCCAGTCCTCTCCCATTCTCTGTCTTTCAATGATCACACAATGATAGTAGCTTAGCATTTTCACCCATCAATTCCTTATCTAAATTTATGATTTAGGGATATTCTCTTGGAAATATTGTTGTCTTGTTTTTCAGTCGTATCCTTTGTGACTTCATTTGAGGTTTTCCTGCAAAATACTGGAGTGGTTTGCTATTTTCTTCTCCAGTTCATTTTACAGGTAAGGAAAGTGAGGCAAACAGTGATTTTCACGGGGTCACACATCTAGTAAATGTCTAAGTCTGGATTTGAACTCAGGAAGATGAATCTTCCAGACTCCAGGCCCAGCCCTCTATCCACTGTATGGAACTCTTATCCTTTTTTTGAGCATGTCTTTTCAGGCAAAAATGAAATGTTTTTTTTTTTTCTTGCCAGAAACATAGTTTTAATTTCGAAGTGTAGCACTCTGATTTTTTCCCCTCTTTTTACATGCCAGTGTTTCCTCCAGCACTGTCAGAAAGAAAGATGAATTTTAAAGCACATTGATATCCTAAAGTTTAGTGGTTCATATTTACCCATCTACAGAAAATAGTTGTATTTTAAAATGAAAACAGCTCTAAATTCCTGGTCGTATTTCACAGATCAAAAGGTTTCTTTTCTCTTTCTTTATTTTCCTTTTCTTTCCACAGAGAAGGGTCAAAGTGGAATCAACAGCAAAGGTCAAAGGGTGATGCCTTAGGGAAATAGAGATTTAAGCCAAATAAATAAGACTGAGATAACCCAGAACAGAGATCTTTCTAGGAATTTCAATTAGTGGAAAGTTCAGTAATGGTCATGATCTCCTTTTTGCCTCATACCTAAAGTAGTCATTTATCCCGCTTCATTAACCTAAATTGTAATGAGCAATAAATATAAAATTCCATGCAGCAATGTTGGACTATGCATCAGGATATTATAGTCCCAGATCTTTCTCAACAAGCTGTGACTTTAAGCAGGTACCATCTCTTGGGTCTCAGTTTCCCCTTCTATTAAATAAGGGTATTTGGATTAGGGATTTCACAAAATCACATTTGAACATTGAGAAGGATTTCAAAGGCTATCTATATGTGAGCAACAATACCTTCTAAAACATTCCTGATAAGCAGTCATCCAGTTTCTGCTTAAAATACGTCATGAAGAGGACTCCAATACCTTCAGAGGCAATCCCTTCTACTTTCAGAAGCTTTCACTGATAGGGGATCTTTCTTTCTTCTCATCTCTTTTCCAGGGCTAAATATCTCTACCTAATTCCCTCAACTCATTCTTAGATGGCATTATTTTCATTCCCATCTCCAACCTGGTTGTTTTCTTTGGATATTCTCTGAGAACATTTTTGGAAATGTTCAATGACTTAATTCTAAACTTCTTGCTAAAATAAAACCCAATCTTTTTAATGCCCATATTTATCCAGTAGTTCTATCAGTTCAGGAATCATGTGATGCCCCTATTACCAAAGATAAAAAATTGCTGGTTACCCAAGCAAATAGGATGCAGGATTTGGGGGTTTATTTTGGTGTAGACAGATGATTTCATTGGGGAAGGAAATACCTGTTAAGGACACTCATTTGGGCAGTACAGATTGTCAGTTGTTCAGCAAGTTATAGTTGTGAAGTTTCTTAGGACTGGTGGGTTATTGGACTTCATGCTTGAAGAGGACCAAAATGATGTCACTTTTAGAATGGTATGGACAATATCTTTTGACTTGAGCATAAGTGAGGTAGAGTTGCTCCAAATCATCAGCCTCACTCTTTCTTCCAGTCTTTGGAATCTAGTGACAAAAGTCAAGACCACTTGGGATGGTTTGGGATACAGTGAATTACCTTGGCATCTTTGAGGTCTAACTAAGCTCTAAGCACTCCATGGTGCCTGCTTCCCCTGCCTTCCTGGGCCATTCGAACAAATTGTTCACATCTGCCTTTTCTCCCAGGGAAGTCTTCATGAGCATAACGTAGACACCCCCCTAACTCAGAAATGGATTTGGGCCCTGCTGGTTACCCTCCACCTGGTGTAACCTGTCTGTCAAAACTGGGGTGGGGCTGCTGCACATGCTATAGCTTCTTGAATCACAGGTAAGAGTTGGGTGACAGAAGACACTAAAGGCGGAAAGCAGCCCCGAAAAGAGCTCAGCAGCCCTCAGACCAGAAGTGTCTAAGAGTCACATAACCAATATGTGCCAGAAGTAAGACTTGAAACCAGATTTTACAGGCTCTGTTATAGTGTTATCAACTATAACATACTATCTATTACTCTCATAGTGAAGCATATTAGTCAAATGGATCTGTGGATTCACTGGTTTAGAAGTTCCTTCTAATGGTTCAAATTTCAGTCCGCACATACTTTCCCATGCTGTGCAAGTTTTGTCCATGTGACCCTACAAACTTCCCAAAGGGAGTCCATTAAATCTCCTGGAGTTATTCTTTGGTTCATTTTAGTCACACGACCAGCCTATCTTATTTTTCCCATCATACAATTCCTTGCTGACATCTTTTACTCCTGCTCCTCTCCATAGTTCCTCATTGTTTACACGTGGCAGCCAACGCACACCTACCATCCACCTCTTACTTGCTCTCTCTATGGTTTTCCTTTTTAATCTTCAAAGTCTGTTGTATTCTGCATTATCTCCATGGCTCTCATAATACTGGCAGAATGTTGGTATTAACAAGATTAGCCTTTACTTTCATGGGGAGCTGGGGGGGTCATTGAAGGAACTTTGCAATCCAGCCTGTTCTCTTCCTGTTCAGCTCTGCTGGTGTTGTTGTTGGTGGTGGTGGGGATGGTGTTGGTACTTTATTCTTGAAGAGGACCAGTGACATCATGATGGCTTGACTTGCTCATGAATTAGATTTAAGTGAGGCAGAGCTGCACCAGTCATCAATGCCACTCTCTCTTCCAGAGTCATTGAAGTCAAGTGGCAAGACAAAAGTCAGGATGACTGGAGATGTCCTGACATGCAGGGTGACTTTGATCTATCTAAATTAATGTCTTTCCCAAGTTGCAGATTGTCAGAGGCAACGCCCAGTCAGTGATGTCAGAGGAGAGAAGTGGGTGTACACACACTTGAGATACTTTCCTTTTTTTTAGGAATCAAGACATTTCGTGTTCTCTAGTTCCCTTGACTCAACAATCACATCTTCCAGTTTTTTCAGTGCTCAGGGATATGCTGGAGTTAGCTTGAAACCAGCTCAGAGATGACTGTTAAATTTTTAGTGAGAACACTTACACCTTGGAAATCAGCAAAGCCATGGATCAGAGCTCGGTTGATTGTTTTGTTGGTTGCTTAGACTTTAAAAAGTGATGGTGAAAATTCTAATGATGGAGATTAAGCTTCAGAGTTGTTCCGAGCACGCTAGTTTCCTCCTCCTCCTGCCTCCCGTCCAGCATACCTTGGTAAGCTGGGCTTGGAAGCTTGAACTCACTGAATTCACTCATTTATCTTGAGTTAGAACACTCCTATACTTCTAAGTCAAAAGATCAAGGTTAGAGAAAGAAGTAAAAGAAGTACTTTCTTCCTTCTCTTTAGGATATCTTGTCATTGTCTGATCTACCCTGATAGGTGGATCTTCCCTTCCCAAGATCTTCTTCAAACCCACAACTCTGTGATGCTAAGACAAAACTATGAAATGAATCAAAGCAATACTAAAATAAAATTTAGAAGGCAGCTGGATGGCACAGTGGATAGAGCAGGAAGACCTGAGTTCAAATGCAGTCTGCACTTACTAGCCAAATGACCCTGGGCAAGTCATTTAAACTTTGCTTCCGTTTCTCCAACTGTAAAATGGGGTTCAAAATAGCACCTGCCTCTAAGGGTTGTTGTGAGGATAAAATTTGTATGATGCTTAGCACAGATTATATTAGGATGTAATTGTCACTTAATCTATGTTCCTTTCTTTCAGTTCTTCTGCCTTTGTTAGTTGGTGCTCAGTTCAGCTCAGAGCTCTTGAGCCAAAGACACCCTGGCCTTAGCTTCTCCAATAGTACTACCACACCTGTTATTTTTTTCCCCTGCTACCTTAAATTTTGCTATAAGATTTGGGTAGGGGAAAACAGAGGGCTACTTTCAGAAATAAATGTTATAAAACCAGAATATTAGAGGATCAGAGTAGAGATGTAAGGGGCCTTAAAGGTTGTGTAGTCTAGGTCTTTCATTTTACAAGCGAGTAAACCGAGGCCCAGAGGGGCAAAGTAGTCCAAAAGGTACTGTTAGAGGCTGAATTTGAACCCAGATCTTAAAATAAGGTTGAAAGAAAGATCAATGAACATAGAATTGGGCCAGGGATGACTCTAGATTCTTAATGGCTATGCCCTTGGAGCATAAGCCCTAGAGCAGGGGTTCTTAACCTGAGGTACCCAGGCTTCCACCCTCCACAAGGATCCATAGAGAGATTTCAGAATGTCCATGAATTTGGATTAGAAAAAAATTACATCTTTATTTTCCCCAGCATTGAACTGAAATTTAATATTTCCTTTGATTATGAATGTAGGCCATAAACCATAGTAGTATTTAGCTGTACTTGTGACTGTTGACAATAGAAATAACAGACATTTTCACATCACATTATAATTAAAAATCGACTGAACATCCAGCATGACATAGTCTTGTCAAAAACCACTCTACAGTTTGCTGTTCCTATTCAAGCTAAGCACCAAGAGCCTTCACATACTATCTTTTTTTTTTTTTTTGGAGGGCAATTGGGGTTAAGCAACTTGCCCAAGGTCACACGGCTAGGTTTTTGTTTGTGTGTTCATTAAGTGTCTGAGGCTGGAACCGAACTCAGGTGCTTCTGACTCCAGGGCCAGCACTCTACTCACTGCGCCACCTAGCCACCCCCACATACTAGCTTTAAAAAAATTAAGATTTAACCTTAATTTGACCTTATTTTACATGTATTGTCTTGCTAGCTAATATATTAATAAAAAACATATATCACCATGTTACAAATTTATTTTAAAAATATTTAACTGTATTTTAATATAATTGGTTTTCTTTGTAATTTTTCTTTGTAGATTATGTTTCATGCATTTAGGAACATTAATCTAAGAAGGGGTCCCTAGGCTTCACCAGACTTCCCAAGGGGTTCATGGCCCCAACAGAGGTAAAGAATCCTTGCACTAGATGTTCCTAAGGAGATAGAAAAGTTTTGTAAAGTATAAGCACAGCCATGATCTATGTGTCTGTCGTCTAAGGAGCAGCCTAAATTCAAAGAGGTTCATCTCCGGGTTTCTGACCAAAAAGTGCTATTTTGTGTGTGTGTGTGTGATTTTTGGAGGGCAATTGGGGTTAAGTAACTTGCCCAAGGTCACACGGCTAGGTTTTTGTTTGGGTGTGCGTTAAGTGTCTGAGGCCGGATCCGAACTCAGGTCCTTCTGACTCCAGGGCCGACACTCTACTCACTGCACCACCTAGCGGCCCCAAAAAGTGCTATTTTTTTAAAGGAAGGCACAGAAACTCCTAAAATCTCCTCTTAAGCACCTTGTAGGTTATGATTCACTTTAGTGGAAGGTATATTCACAGAGAGGAAATAAAGACTCTTTAGAAAGATGTTTGTTAGTATCAGGAATGCCTCCTAAGGTCCTGGAAGATGGCTACCCCAATGATTTAAACAGAAGGGAAAGGGGCTCTCTTCAGTATCTTATTAGCTAGTCCCCAATTCAGATAGTACTGAAACAGTCAAGATTGCTAGAAAAGCCACCTGAGGCCATGAAAGACTAGAGAAAAATATCCTTTTAGACAGTGCCTTGCAGTTTCTCTGCTCAGCAATGGATCTGAAGTTTCGGGAAGCAGCAATTTGGCTGACATGGATTCAGCTTTCTGAAATTTAGTAACAAGTGGCATTTAGCATCCAAATCATGATGCTTGAGTTCAGCTATTTGGCATTGTAATAGTACAACCAAATGCAGCAGAAATTCAATAGCTTCCCAATGAGAAAACTTCCTCATTGGAACCCAGAATGCTCCCTTAGCTATATGGTCTTCTTGGATGTGTCTTTCATCAAGATGAGTCAGAGGTGTTTCATTGCTATTGAGAAAAAGCTGTTATGAAACAGAATGGGGCAGTGGAATGAGAAGAGAGGATGAAAAGAGGGACAGAGGGGAGAGAGAGAATCAGGGAACTTGGGTTAGAGCCCCAGTTGTGGGACAGATTCTCCAGAGTGGGAGAGTTGGATTTGATAATCTCTTCTGGCTCTCATAATCAATGAATATCTGTGTACTTTAGTAAGAAGAATGATCATCAGTCAAAAAAAGTCCCCTTAACCAGCTCTTCTGATAAATCATTAGAGGTACTTACTTTTTTGGAACCAGTTATGTGATTTCTTTTGTAGAGGGAAGTTTCAAAAGAGGAAACTCTTTAGTAGATTCAGTACAGATCAGTATTACAAGCTATAGTCTTAGAATAAGGGGGAGCCAATCCAGGCAATCCTGCCACCCATTTTTATCTGTCTTCAGGCTAAGAATGTTTTTCACATTTGTAAATAAAGTTGTATTGTATTTAAAAATATGAAAACCATTCTTATCTCTAGGATGCTTACAGAAATGGAAAGTTGGCTGGATTTGGCTGTGGACTGTAGTTTGCCCCCTCCTGGTCTTAGAGTTGCCAAAAGCTCTGAGAGGTTAAGTGAATTGCCCAGGATCACACAGTCAGGACTTGAAAGCTGATTCTCTATCTGCTTTGTTATGATGCCTCCCATATTAAATATTGGTGCAGCTAAAATTATGATAATAGTTAGCATTTACATACTGTTTTTTTTGTTGTTGTTGTCTGGTTCTTTTTCATTCATGTCTGACTTTTTGACCCCTTTTGACATTTTCTCCACAAAGATACTGTAGTGGTTTGCCATTTCCTTCTCCAGTTCATTTTACAGATGAATAAACAAAGACAAGCAGGGCCACATAGCTAGTAAGTGTCTGAGGCTAAATTTGAACTCAGGTTTTCCTGACTCCAGGTCCTTAGCACACCATAACACCTTAGCAGCCTATATAATGCTTTAGAGTTTGCAAAGTGCTTTACTTTTTTCTCATGTGTCCTTTATTTATTTGTTTGTTTGTTTGTTTGTTTATTGCTTTTTGGAGGACAATTGGGGTTAACTTGCCCAAGGTCACACGGCTAGGTTTTTGTTTTGGTTTTTGGCTTTTTTGTTTGTTTGTTTTTGTGTGTGCATTGTGTCTGAGGTCGGATCCGAACTCAGGTCCTTCTGACTCCAGGGCCGAAGCTCTACTCACTAGCCGCCCCTCTCATGTGCCCTTTATGATCCCAGGAGGTAGGTGCTATTATTATGCCCATTTTACAGATAAGGAAACTGAGGCTGAGAGAGGTTTAGAGACTTGCTCATAATCATAGAGCTAGCAGCTGGATCTGAACCGAGGCTGCCTCCAGGTCTAGTGTCCAATCCATTGTGCCACTTAGTTGCCTCAAAGATATAATAATTATAGTTGCCATTTATATAACATTTCATGTATATTATCACAACTGATTGATAATGAACAATTGTTTTGTTCTTCCAGGTTATTGTTATATTTTTTCCATTCCCAATAGAGAGAAGCAGGATAAGGTTGAATACAGGGGACCTGGCTCTTCTTCTCAACTAAATTTGTAATCTTGGAAACATCACTTTTCTTCAGGTCTCAGTTTCTTCATCTATAAAACATAAGTGTCTGTAGATCCAATGCAATATTCACAGTGCCCATGGTCACCTATAAATATACCTACACAGAGCTCAATCACAAAATACAACAGACTCTTCTTATAGAAGACAGAAGCAAAACATTTATGCAAACATCAGAAAATTAAATCCCAACAATAGGAAACCAAATCCATCATAGCAACACAGAAGTTAATGTACCACCATCCTTTAGCCTTCCCAACACAAGACCAATATTTACTCACAAGTCTGTTTGTCTCCCTCAGTAGCATCCTCTCCTCCCATGTCTAGCATGCTCTGACTCCCATCTTCCTGTGGATTCTGCTCCACCCTTCAGCAAACTTCTCCTACCACAGGCTCCATGTGATTACATTCAGCCTATTAGGGGGCAGAGTATATTTTCAAAGAAGGGAAGGACTTCAAATTCCCTTAGGCTTATTAAGGGGCAAGGAAGATCTTTAAGTTCCCATTACCATTACAATGGAGCTCTAGGTCCCTTTCCACTCTGACAGACTGTGAAATTGTAGATGTTCTTTGGGAACATAGATATAGGAAAGGAACAAAAGAGGACAGTGTAGATTCCCTTTCTAAGGGAAGAAAAGTCCCAATAGAATGATTCATATTACAGTCATTCTCTTCTGACTTCAGAGAAATATCTTGTCCATGCTAACACTGTTCTTTCTCAGGCTGAAAAAGAAGAAAGAAAAACCTGAAGTCCCAAGGACTGTTACATGGGGCATGTAACAGTGAGAAAGACACCCAAATAAAGAAGCATTATTTAAGCCTGTAGGAAGAGTCTGAGGACCTGGTCATGAGGCCTGGCTACTCTCAGCAGGTGTGGGACTGTGGGCAAGTCACTTTTCTGATCTTCATTCCTTTGTCTAATGGGGAGAATAATTTAAAATACCCTCTTACAGAAGAAGACACTCTATAAGCCATCAAAATAAGAGCTTTTTTTTGCTGGACCTATGATTTCATTGCATCAGGGAACAGAGGGAGAGAAAACTGTATTGATACAGATTCACCCTGAATTCTTCCATTTATCATTTTAGAGAGTTGGTGGGTTAGTGACTTAGTCATACAGTAGGTGTGGGTGTATCAGAGGCAGATCCTGAACCCAGTGCTGCCTAACAGAGTCCAGCTCTCAGGTACCATTATACTGGAAAGGTATTTGTAATTTGAAGATCTGTCTATCACAGAAAATTTTGGACATAGGAAAGTCATATATGGGGAAATAGCATGGTCTAGAGACCAAGCAATGGATTTCAACTCAGGAAAGGGTTTTAGTTTCAAGCTAGCTACTTACCAACTGTGTGACCTTGGGCAGTTAAATCAATTCTCTGAATCTGTTTACTTAACTGCAAAAGAAGAATAATGATACTTCTATCACCTACTTTCCAGGATTATTGTAAGGAAAGAGCTTTATAAACTGTCAAGTACTATCATCCTGTTAATTATTAATAATAACTTGTTACTCAAAGTACAGAAAAAAATCAGTCTGCATGTATTTGTATAGTGGTAATTGTACAGTAAACTGGGTGATGGGTAGGGCAAGGAAACTTTCATTTTTGCTGTTCTGGTAAAAGAGATTCCCCCACACACCCCAAAGAGGGCCTGAGATTTCAAGAACTCTTTGAATTCAGGAAGGGTGTGCCTTTGGCAAACTAATAAGGGAAGACATTTCAATTGCAGAGTATAACTTAAAAGTGATGGAGGACAAATGCAAAGAGTTACTGAACTCCTAAGAGGAATGGAGGAAAGGAGGAAGATTAGGTAACTAGGGACAGACAGACAAAAGCACCTAGCAAGGCATTTGTATGGTCAAAAATATCAACAAGGTAGCCTCTGTAGGCTTTCAAGCTAATAATCTGTGTAGTCTGAGAGTGGAAAAAAGCCATTTAGTCATGGAACTCAGGGTTTATTATAAAGGAGCAGTCTGGAAGTAAATTTATGATTAAGTATGCATATTCCAGGGATTAAAGAGTAGATTCTAGAGAAATAGCATGGTATAATGAGGAGCTAATATTAATAGATGGGCAGCTAGGTGGCACAGTGGATAGAGTGTTGGGCCTGGAGTCAGGAAAACTCATGTTTGTGAGTTCAAATCCAGCCTTAGACTCTTCCTAGCTGTGTGGCCCTGGGCAAGTCATTTAACTCTGTTTGCCACAGTTTCTTCATCTGTAAAATAAGCTGGAAGAGGAAAGGACAGACCACTCCAGTATCTTTGCCAAGAAAACCCCAAATGAGGTCACAAAAAGTTGGATGTGACTGGGCAACAAAAAAATAATGATGGCCAGCATTTATATAGCACTTTAAGGTTTACAAAGTAGTTCACAAATATTACCTTATTTGATCCTCATAACAACCTTGTGAGGTAGGTTTTGTTATTATTATACCCATTTAACAGATGATAAAATTGAGATCGACAGTAGTTAAGAGACTTACTGAGTCACAGAACTAATAGGTATCCAAGACTGGATTTGAACTCAGGTTTTCTTGACCCCAGATCCTATGCTCTGCGCCCCCTAGTTACCCAGATCTCAGGAATCAGGGAACTTTGGTTCACATCTCACTTCTAAAGCTTATTATCTGTGTGACTTTGGTAAAGTCTCTTGACTTTCCTGGGACTCATTTTCTTCATCTATAAAATAAGAGGTTTGAGATGTGGACTAGATAGCTCTAAAGTCCCTTCCAATTTAGTCAATCAAGTGAGTAAGCATTTATTAAGGACCTACTATGTGCCTTGCACTGGGGATACAAAAAGAGGCAAAATATATACCCTGCCCTCAAGAAGCTTACAATCTAATGGGGGAGACAGCATGCAAACAAATACACACATACACACACACACATACACACACATATACACATACACATATATACAAACATACATACATATACACATAAGCAAGCTATATAAGGATAAATAAGAAATCATTAACAGAGGGAAGACACTAGAATTAAGTAAGAGGGCTTGGGAAAGGCTCAGTGTAGAAGGTGGGGTTTTAAATGGTCTAAATTTATGATCCTGACCTCTCTGGCTTCCTTTAAGTCCTAGCTACAACCCTGCCTTCTACAGAAAGCCTGCATTTAGCTTGCTTTAAAATATATATATATATATATATATATATATATATATATATATATATATATATATATATATATATATATATATATATATATATATATATTTGTTTGCATGTTGTCTCCCCCATTAGATTGTAAGCTCCTTGAGGGCAGGGTATATATTTTGCCTCTTTGTATCCCCAGCACTTAGCACAATGCCTAGCACATAGTAGGCCCTTAATAAATGCTTATTGAATTGAAGTGAATTTTTTGATGGAGACCAGCAATGTTTTCCATTTTTTAATTATTTGGAGAACAGAGCATGGAAGTTGTTTTTCAGTGGTGATAGATTTGGGTAATTCATCAGAATTCACAGATGATAAACCATGGACATTTCTGGATTCACTGGATCATAAAGAATACAATATCCATAACTTTCATTTTCCTCTCGTCTCCTTTCATAAAAACACAAGATAGGGAAAGAAAAGGCTATTGGAAACTTCATTGCTGTGAAACCTACTACTTAAGCTAATATTGTGCCTAAAATTCTGCTCTTTTTTGACAGAGTATTTAGTTTTGATTTAACTTGGCCTGAAAAGGTCAACATACCTTCTATTATTCTGCAGGGGGTTGCGTAACTCAATCATACTCCGTAAATGAGCATCTTAATTTGATTTGCTAGGAGCCACGTCTACTTCCTTTTAGGAACCAGAGCTCAGTGATGACGTTTGTTCTCTTAGGCATTTTTTGAAGTCTAGGGACACAGCTTCATGATTTTTCTACCCTTTGACAGGAAGTCTAAAGAATGACCTGACACATTCACCCTCATTCACATCCCCCACTTTTCCTTAATGCAGCTATGAAGGACAACTTTCCATTTTTCAAGAAGTTTAACATTTTCAATCTCAAAGACAATCCAAGAGCTCTAATTTCAGTCTTTCTCTGTCTCTGTCTTTCTTGTCTGTCTCTCTCTCTATCTCTTCCCTCTCACAGGATCCCCTCCTCACCTTCCCTCTCTTCATCCGTCCCTCCCTGTCTCTGTATCTGTCTTTGTTTTTCTCTCTACCTCTCTTAGTCTCTGCGTCTTTCTTTCTCTATTTCTATTTGTCTCTCTGTGTGTCTCTCTCTATCATGCTCTTTCTTCCTCTCTCCCTCTCTCTGTCTTTCCTTCCCTCTCCCCCATCTCTGTCTTTGTTTTTCTCCCTCCTTCCTTTAGTCCTGGTCTCTCTCTGTGTGTCTCTGTCTCTTCCTCTCTCTCTCCCTCTTTTTCTGTCTTTTCCTCTCTTTTTCCTTCCCTCTCCCCCTTCCTCTGTCACTGTCTTCTTTCTCTTTCTGTCTGTCCCTCCCCCTCACCTTCCTTTCCTCCAGTCTTTCTCCCTATCTCTCTCTTTCTCTGTTTCTGCCTCTCTCTTTCTATCCCTCTATCTCTCTGTCTTTGTTTTTCTCCCTCCCTACCTCAGTCTGTCTCCCTCTGTATCTCTGTCTCTCTGTCTGTGTCTCTCTGTCTCCCTCTGTCTCCCTCTCTCTCTGTCTTTCCCTCCCTTTTCCCTCCCTTCCCCCTCTCTGTCTCTCTTTGTCTCTCTGTCTCTTTCAGTCTCTCCCTCTCCCCTCCCCTCCCCTCCCTCCATACCTCCCCGCCTTTCTTTCTCTTTCTTTCCCTTCCTCCCTCTGTCTCCCTCTGTCTCTGTATTTGTTTTTCTCTCTCCCTCCTTTAGTGTCTCTCTCTCTCTCTCTCATTCTCTCTCTCTCTCTCTCTCTCTCTCTCTCTCTCTCTCTCTCTCTCTCTCTCTCTCTCTCTCTCTTCCTCCCTCCCTCCCTGTCTCTGTCAATAGGAGAAATAGGTATTCTTTGAGTCCTTGGTTGTTCCAAACCTGTAGTCTGTGTTTTTGTCAGCCATAGTTCTTCATATCTCAAAATGTTTTTAGACTTTTTCTCTAAAGGAGGGAATTTTTACTCTCCAAAGTGGAAATAATTTGCAGCTTCTTCAAAGGCTGGTTATTTCCCATTGGATACTGAATTATTCTCCCACATGGCACCACAAATTTTTCACTATGCCTGTAAGAAATTAATAAATTCAGGGCGGCTAGGTGGCGCAGTGAGTACAGTGTCAGCCCTAGAGTCAGAAGGACCTGAGTTCGGATCCCGCCTCAGACACTTAACGCACACACAAACAAAAACCTAGCTGTGTGACCTTGGGCAAGTTACTTAACCCCAACTGACCTCCAAAAAAAAAAAGAAATTAATAAATTCATTGAAGATTTTGTGAAGAAGACACCTCATATTTTCCATGTAGAATACAAATTAGGCTCCAAGGAAAGTAAATAAGGTAACCTTGAAAGGCCTATATCTTTAGGATGACTCATCTGTCTTTCACTCAGAGGGAGAGAGAGATATTAGGATCCAGGAGCTTCCTCTAATCTGGTTGGGGAGAGGAATTTTGCTTGATATGCATTTGATCATTTGTGTGACATTATGAATAAATCCGTAACTATTTGTTTCTTAACAAATTAAGTGTGGCACTGTTTTGTCTCTTGCATTTGAGGGTAGGGAATGGGGCGATGATTTTTTATTTCCTTGGTGTGGAGAACTCCCTATGTGGAACCTCCCTCCACCAATGCAGATTGGCAATAATAACTCATGTGTAATTTGTCCCCTTAGAGAATTGACTAGGGCACTGAAGATTTAAATGACATTTCCCTGGTCATATAGCTAATCTATGTCAGAAGCAAGGTTGAACCCAGTCCTTCCTCATTCAAAGGCCTTTCCTGTATCCATGGCCCCTCTCCAGCATACCAATGACTCTTAGGTAATAATACTAGGACATTTCATACTAGAGTCAAAATGGCCCAGGGGAAAAGGACTGTGGTGAGAACAAAAGGAAACAGAAGAAACTCAAACATATGTGTTATTACTGTCCACCCACTTGCTTCTATTTTGCTATTTTGTGGTTTATAGCTTTATCAGCTGTAGCATAGTGTGGGTGAGTGTAGGAAGAAAGTGGAACTGAAAGGTTTGGGCAGAGTCCGGATTTATGTGTAATAGCAATGGGCATGAATGCTTCTATGTATCAACGCCAGGACACCTGGACTGAATTTCACCATGAAGGTTGGGACTTAACAGAAAACAAAGGCTTTGGGGTTGCCAGGAGAATGTAGCAGCTTGGCAACCATACAGTAGATGTGCCCTACTTCCTAAAGGACTTGGATACTGGTGTGATCTATCAGGACTAGAGGCTAAATAGTATGTGTAATATAGCACCAGCCCAGTGCCCTTCTCTGTGCCCAATTAATAATAAATACAATTGCAGTTACAACTCATTTCACATAGGATTTGGTAGTTTTACAAGGTGCTTTATTTAGCCCAGTGCCTGTTCCAATTTCCAGGTGAAGAAATTAAGGCTCAGAAAAATAATTTGCCTAAGGTCACGTGGATAGTAAACGTCAGAACCAGGATTCAACTATAGCTTTCTTGGCTAAAATCCTGAACTACTCGAGAGTCGGGTGACAGGTCATGCTTGGAATTTTCACCTTTTTCACCGTCATCTCCTTGCTTCCCTGGGATCCTTCAGATACCAGCTACTACCCTTCTCCTGTAAAAGCCTTTCTAGACTCCTTTTAATGCCCATCCTCCTTCCAAGACTATCTCCAGTTTATCCTATCTGAATCTTGTTTGTACAGTTTCTTGAGTGTTTTCTGGGATGCTGGTCATGGCCAAGAGTGTGTTCACTGCCAACAGTGGCTAGAAGCATCAGGCTTCTTTTTAAACTCCGCGTTTCGCCATCAGTCACTTGCTCCCGCTCTCCATCCTCTCACAACTGAACAATGTGCACAAACCAAAAACAGACCATGAGGAATATATTCCATTAGAAACTTGGGGGGAGGTGAAAAGTTTAAATAAATGAAAACCAGAACCATTGACAACAGTTGGAGGCTGTGATTCATATACGAATGAGCAAGGCTATTAACCAACTGTGTCACCAACTCCTTCAGCTGTCTTTCTTTGGGCAGAAGAGAAACCACTGCACAAATTAAGGTTTGGGGTTTTTGTTGTTGTTGTTGGGTTGTTATTTTTTTTATTTTTTTTTTTGCTATTTTTCCATAGTCCATTAAAGTCTAAGGCTTTGATGCTTTTCAAAATGCTCCTGTGCTCTAGAAAAGAGGCTTCAGTGAAGGACCTAAGAGCAGAAATACTAGCACAGAGATCCCCATTGGGCTGCTGCTCTCCAAAGAGCGCGAGCATGGTATTCTTTAGGATAAACAAGAGGGCAGAGTGCCATAATTGGTTCCTGATGTTTGCCCCGGCCCAGACTGGAGCCCTTAAAACATGGCCATGGCTTGTTTTTGTTTATGCCTATATTTGGTTTTTAAAGAAAAATGGGTTTTCCATCTGGGTTGGTGGCATTCCAGTCCAGCAACCTCAATGTTGGATGCTTTCATCCACCGCTCACCTTTCAAAGCCATAAAGAGGTCTTCTTTTTCCTTTATGCAGAAGTACTTCTAGCCAATATTTACTATGAAAGAGCAATGTTTATCGGGCTTGGCCTCGTATATGGAAGCTGCTCACCAGCTGGAACTCTTCCTCTCCCCCTCCCCCTCCTCCCTTTCCTCTCTCATACTTTTTCCTTACCTGCCCCCTGCCTTTCTTCCCTTCCCTCCCTCCCCCATGCACTTCCTGTTGTGGGTTTCTGGCCTCCAAGAGAAAATTACTAGGAGACAAATGAACAGTTTTATTGTAAAAAAGATGGCTAGCAGAACGAAGATTAGGCTGGTGGGGGACAGTGGGGTGAGGGTGGATTTGAATTAATTTATTTCCCAAACCTCTGCCTGACACTGAACCCAGACTATTTCAGTGAGCTGCCTGTGGAATGAATAAGTCAGTGGGTGATTTTAATAGTGTTCTTTGGCCACAGCCTGATGGGAAGTACAGACTCATGGGCAATGTTCTGGGCCTGATCCTCTGTGGACGGAGTTGCATTTTTTCCTTCCTGCCTGCAGGAGAGCTATCCTTCTGTAAATTATTTAAATTCAGGGAAATGAAAAGGGCCTCTTTGTGGGCTTTTGCAAATACAAAATGGATTTGTTGTTTTTTAAAGCCCCCAACAATAATAAAGCTGGCCCTTCTCAGGTGAAAGAAGGAAAAAACAGGCTGAGGCAAAAATATAAGCAGCCCTTCTGTATGCTGGATTGCATGAATAATTTAAACAAAGACATATCCCAAAGTTCTCTGAGAAGTCTTTGGACCAAACTGACTTTTTTTTTTAATACTCTGTTTTACAGACATTGCAACTCAGGAGCCAGCCCAAAAGGGACTGTAGCTGCTTCCAAATCACATACATTTTAGTAGAAGGTAAACACAGACACACACATACACACATGTGTGCCTCCCTTTGGATAGATGAAAATGCTAGCTTACAAATAGATATATTGAAAGATATCAGGGTGGTTATTTACACATTAAAAGAATTCTTCATTTAACCAAAAAAAAGTCAAGAGAGGGATCTTTTAAATAGCAAGATTTAATGGAATAATTTCAAATGTGACATGGTTTCCAAATATGCATTTCATGTGTAGCTTCTCACAGTTTTTCTTACTTTCCTCAATCTTCTTCCTCCTTGACCTTTCTATGTCTTTTGACATTGTCAATCACTCTTTCATCCTAGATATTTTTCTCCCTTGGATTCCGTGACATGACTCTGTTTAGGTTTTTTTCCATCCTCTATGACATCTCCTCAGTTTCCTTTGCTTGATCATCCTCCATCTCCCATTCACTGGAAACAAGAGTCCCCTACAGCTCTGTGTTGGCCCTATTTTTCTCTTTGTCTAGACTCAGTAATCTTTTCCACTTCAATGGGTTTAGTTATTATCTCTACATAGATAAGTATAGATGGGCAGCTAGGTGGTCAGTTGATAGAATGCCAAGTCTTGAGTCAGGAGATTCATCTACTATGGGAGTTTAAATCTGGTCTCAGACACTTACTAGCTATGTGGCAAGTCAGTTTATCATATTTGCCTCAGTTTCCTCATTTGTAAAATGAGCTGGAGAAGGACATGGCAAACCACTGCAATATCCTTACCAATAAAACCCCAAATGAGGTCACAAAGAGTAAGACATGACTGAAATGACTGAACAACAACTACATAGATGATTGCCTACATAAAAGGTGTAACCTGGGCAGAGAGTACAGCTATCAACCCCAAGTACAAAGCTTTGCAATCAAGATAATGGTCAAAGTCAAGGTGGGAAGAGTTGGGATAGGTTCTGGGGAAAGTAAAATGGAACGTGGACTGGTATGCAAGGATTTTCTAGGAGAAATGTCAATAAGGCAAGAGGGACAGAACGGCTATGCTCATAAAGCCAGCTTGCTTCTTCTCGCGCCTCCTTTCCTGAGAAGTCTTTAACAGTGAGATCATGTCCTTTACACAACACTCTCAGAAGTGGGAAACAGGACGAAAACAAAGTGAGGCCAGGAGCTAAGGGGAACAGATTTAGTAGTGGAGTTAGGAGCTATCCAGGTCCTCCAATGACCAGCTTAGCCAGGACTGGAGCTGAGGGGGAATAGAAAAATAGCCACATTGGGGGCCAACCAAAGATCTTCAGCACCCAGTCTAGCAATGGGGTCTGGTGAATGGCTAAGGCTTTTCCCTTACCTGAAGCAGCAGGTAAGAGATGTCTAGATCTGGGGGTCACAACTGAGTATCTTTGAGAGTATCTTTGCCTTCCAAAGTAATGGGGGCAGCTTCTTGGTTTGGAAAAATGCCACAGATCCTGTGTTCCACTGTATATGATTTAATACATTTTCCTATTATGATTAAAGAATTGTATAAATTTATTAGTCAAACTCCATAGAGACGCAGCAAGGACAGGAAGAAGGGCATGGTTTTCCTAGTGTGATGGGTTCAGAGCCATTACAAAATCTATCAGGATAAATACACACACTCCTCATGGGTAGGGAACATGCAGCCTCGAGGCCATCCTCTAGGTCCTCAAGTGAGGCCCTTTGACAGAATCCAAGCTTCATTGGATAAATCCCCTCAATAAAAGGATTTTTTCTGTAAAACTTGGACTCAGTCAAAAAAAGCCACACCCAAGGACCTAGAAGGCCACATGTGGCCTCAAGGGTGCAGGTTCCCCATCCCTGTGGCCCAAATCATAAGGGGAAAGGGGCAAAGTTAGGTGGGAGAGAGAGGTAGCTAGCTCTGAGAGCCAGATTCAACTTGGAAGCCATACCCTGTGTGGAGATGAGCACTGTTGAATATGTGACTAAATTTACTTTGTTCTTTTTTACTGAACTGAACTGAATCAAGGAACTTGCCAGGAGCATTCCCTGTTGGTTAAATCTACATATCTAATACTACCTAATTCAATTCCAGTCCTGCTCCTGGTGATGGAGGGTGTCCTCCCTGTATCTCAAACTCAAGATTTGCAAAACAAACTCATTACATTCTCCTCTAAACCAATCTTGCCTCTTTTGGTCAAAGGCATAAGTCACTTAGGCTTGAAACCTCGACATCACTTTTCACTCAGCCCTCCCCCTTTTTTCCAAATCAAATGCTGTGAGGTTTTTTTTGTTTTTTTTTAGGCAATCAAGGTTAAGTAACTTGTCCAACTATTATACATACATATATATATATATATATACACACACACACACACATAAAATATATAGTACATATTATCATATATAATAATATTTATTTCACACAACTCAAGTTTCTGAGGCTGGATTTGAACTCAGGTCCTTTTGACTCCCTGGCTATTGCTCTCTCCACTGTACCACCTAGCTACCCCCAAATACCAAGTCTTAATAAATCTACTGGTACGTCTCTTGCATCTCTTCCTTCATGTCCACTCATAAGACTGCCACTGTAATTCAGGACCTTCTCATATATTTCCTGAATCATTACACTAAATTTCTAATTGGTCTCTCCATTTCCACTTTCACTTCTCTTCAATCCATGCTGCTAAAATAATCTTCAAGGGACACATTTCTAATCATGTTGCTTCCCATCTCAAATCTTTAACGATTCCCTAGTGTCTCTAGGATAAAATACAAAGCCCTTGTCCTGTAACTTCAAGCCATCTACAATCTGATTCCAATCAACTTTTCCAGACTTTTTTTCTTACATTACTTTCCTTTGTGCACTTCCGCCAAACTGTCTGACTTGGACAGTTTGAACTCAGCATTCCATCTTCTGTCTCTACACAAGCTGTCCCACTCATGCTTGTAATGCACTCCCTCCTCTCCTTCTTAGCTTACTCTCAGACTCCACTCTGCTGCCGCCTCCTCTAACCCTTCCCTAATTTCTCTGTTTGCTGGTCCGTGCTGTGTCCTTAAATTACCCTGGAAGTACTTTTATGGAACATGATGTATCTATGTCTGCCCCGCTCCCAGTAGAACAAAAGTAAAGTGTAAGCTCTTTGAGGGCAGGGTCTGTATCATCTTTATCTTTGTGTCCCCATTTTCTAAGCGTGGTGCCTTGAACATAGAAATGTGTTGCCTTGACTGTCAATTTCACAATAAAAAATAAAGTTTAATTTTTCAAAAGCTATTGTGTAGAGCAAAATGCATCTATCTATAATTGTGTGTGCATGTGTGTGTGTGTGTCTGCTAAAACACAGCCCATTCCCCTTCCACATCGTCCTTGCTCAAGACAGCAAGGTCTCCTGGAATAATTCAACATATGCAGTATAGGACTATGTGTTGTATATATCGTGAAGGAATAAGGAAACTAGGGGAATGGCAAGGAGTCAAGGAGTCAGGCAACATCAGCTTTTAAAGTAAACAGTCAAGTAATAAACGCTCGACTGTTTTAGGGTTTGTCTTGGAATGGGGGTGGGGTGGGGAGAGGACTTTATAGATCACAGCTGTGCTTACTTAAAGATTTCCTGGATCTTTACCATTTCGTATGTAGTCTATAGCCGACTTTTCCAAAACACCAGGTAGATTTTCTTCTAAAAATTTTGCTACTTCTCTGCAACAGTCTCAAAATGAAGTTCTCGGTCAGTTGTAGCACCCAGGATATACACAGACAAGGCAAGCCAGCAAACACTTATTAAGTGTCCAGGCACTGTGCAAATATTTGTAATACTCACAGAGTTGATATGATTGTAAAACTATTATCCCATGTCTGTCTTTATATATAAATTTGTCCACTCAAATGTCTATAGACTATGCCATTCTATTTGGAGGATCACAGATTAGACCTAGAAGGGAGTGCGACCCCTTCTTGTTTTATAAATGAGGAAACTGATGCTCAATGTCTAGAGAATATACCTAAGGACATTCAAGTAGTAAGTATCAGAGATGGGGTTTGAATCCAAGGCTGTTGACTGTAGAGCCAGTATCCCTTTCACCATATTTTGTAATCACAGGACTTGAGTTTGACTCTGTGTTCTGCTCTCTGCTACTTTTGTAACCTAGGGCAACTCAGTTCACACCTCTGGGCCTCAGTTTCCTCATCTGTAAAATAAAGAGATTGAACTAAATTTCCATCTTGCTCTAAATCTATGATCCTATGACCACATGACTATACCAGTGGGAGACTGAACTTAAGATACACAGGGGAAATGTTCTATGGTTATTTTATTTACATTTCCATTTAATTAAAATGCTATAAACTAAGTTTGTCCTATGAGTTATGGATACTGGTGAAACAGATCAGTAGGAACTTGTGAGCTATGTTTTGGAGAGGCTTCAGACTCACAAAATATCTAGAACCTGGGGTAGCTAAATAGTGGCTCAGAGGTGGTCAGGGAGGCCCATGGGCGCCATCCTTTCTAGACACATCCTTGAAATATTTCCAGTTGAGTGGAATTTGCCAGCATTTGTACCTTGTGGGGAGAATTTTCAAGAGCCTGAAGTCACAACATCCAAGTTAGACCCTACTGTAATGGATCCATGATGAATGGTATATTTGTTTTCTAGGGACCTGCCAAAGTTTGGAGAGACTTGTCTTTAGGTAGGCTAGGGGGCAGACTTTTTTGGTCACGGTAATTCTCAAATTATCTCTCCTCCATCTATTTTCCAGGTCAGTTGATTTTACAATGAGATATTCCACATTTTCTTCTCCTTTTTTAAAGTTTATTTCATTTTGATTTTTTGTTTGTTTGTTTCTGGATGTCTCATGGAATCATTAGTTTCCACTTGCCCAATTCTAATTTTTAAGGTATCATTTTCTTCAGTGAGCTTTTGAATGTCTTTTTCCATTTGAACAATTTTACTTTTTTTTTTTTCTTTTTGAGGGCAGTTGGGGTTAAGTAACTTGCCCAAGGTCACACGGCTAGGTTTTTGTTTGTGTGTGTAAGTGTCTGAGGCCGGATCGGAACTCAGGTCCTTCTGACTCCAGGGCCGACGCTCTACTCACTGCGCCACCTAGCCGCCCCAACAATTCTACTTTTTAAGGAGTTCTTTTCTTCTGTGGATTTTTTTTAAGCAGTTGGGGTTAAGTAACTTGCTCAAGGTTACATGGCTAGTCATTACTTATGTGTGGGCGCTCATTTTCTGAGGCCGGATCCGATTTTGGGTCATCCCAGCTCCGAGGCCGGCGCTCTTACTCACTGCGCCACCTAGCCACCCCTCTTCTGTGGATTTTTGTACCTCTTTTTTTATTTGACTAATTATACTTTTAAGGAGTTCTCTTCAGTGAATTTTTGTGCCTCTTTCACCAAGTTGTTGACTCTCTTTGTATGACTTTCTTGCATCACTCTCATTTCTTTTCCCAGTTTCCTCTCTAACTCTCCAATTTGATTTTCAAAATCTTTTTGGAGCTCTTCTAGGAATTCTTTTTTGGGGGGCCTATAACCAATTCACATTTTTCTCTGAAGCTGCTTTGATTTCAATTTTTCTTCTTGCAGGTTTGTGTCTTGATTTTCCCTGTCACCATAGTAACTTTCTATGATAGGTTCTTTTTTGGTGTTATTGTTTGCTCATTTTTCCCCACCCTATTTCTTGACTTTTAATTTTGTGATAAATTTGGGCTTTGCTCTTGGGGTGGAAGGGAAACAGTCTCAAGTTTCAGAGGTTTTTTGTGCTATTATTTTCAGAGCTAATTCTAGGTGTCTGTAAGTTTTCAGTTTTTCCAAAGTGATATGATCTAAGGAGAGGTATGGTCTCTGCTCTTCTGGTTTGTGCTGTGGTTTGTGAACAAACACAAGTAAACTTTTTCACCTAGAGCTGTGACCAGGGTCCCTGCTTCTCTGGGGCCCCAACAGCTGGTGTGCTAGTGCTCTAGTCATCTTAAACTGTCGTGATACCCAGAACTGAGTATGGGCAATGCAAGAGTCTGGCACATAATGTGAGTAAAGGGTCCCCATTATCACCTTTTAGCCAGTTATCTGCCCCCTTTACAATGTGTGAGCTGAGATGCTCCCAAGGTCTGATGCTTGTTTGCTGGACAGGGCCAATGCTGAACTGCACTCCATGTTCACCCCTGTAAAATATGCCCTTCCTGCTAAACTTCTAAGTTGTTTTAGATTGGAAAACTGTTCTCCCTCCCGTGCCTTTTGTTGGTTCTGCTATTCCAGAAGAGTCTTGAGGTGTTATTAGAAAGTTGTTTGGGAGGCTGTTTGGGAGAGCTCAGGTGAGTCCCTGACCATTCTGGCTCTGCCTCCACAATAATTCTCAGAGACCATCAAATAAGTTGTTGAGAGATTGTGATGAGAGTCAGGGGTGGTGTAATGGCAAGCACAGAAGGAGTTCACACCTTGTTTCAGATATTGAATTAACACCTTGTTTCAGTTCAAGTTTCTTTTGAGCCTTGTATGAAGTCTGTTAAGAAATAGAACTGTGAACCCTGGAACTCATGCACTCCTGAAACAGGAAGGGGAGGAGCTAATGACCATAAATAAGGAGAGACCCAGGCTAGAGACTGCAGAACTGAGAAGAGGACTCTTATGGTGGCAGAGTCAAGAAGGATAAAACTTGTGGTATCCTAGCACTCTGTTTGTCTGTTCTGTCTGTGTTGATGTTTGTGATACTTTGTAGAGAAGCCCTGGGACCTTATTGGAAACCCTGAAAGAGGATTTTCTGGTTGTCTGTTTACAGAAGTCCTGGAGGAGGGTTTTAGAGGTCCTGTGACTTTACTGATGATTTGTGCTGACCTCTTGGACCTTGTTGGTGGGTCTGATTTGATTTCATAGGCAGAGAGTGAATTGATGATGGTGCCAGCTTTGTCTTCCCAGAAACTGGAACTGTGAAGGGCTTGAGGTAGACTGGACACTGTGAACTTCAATGTGGAATGGGAACTGGACAAATAACTGGACGTGGAGCTGGACAAGGAACTGGGAGCTGCCTGCCTTTGAACCCAGGTGACAGTTGGAGCTGGGACCATGGAAGAGGAACCATGGAAGCTGAGAGCTAGCCTTGAGTCAAGCTGAAAAAAGACTTTACTTGGATACTGTGTACTGAGTGAGAAGATTATGATTTATTGTGACCTAGGAGTGGAATACTTTGACTTTTGTACTTTGCGACTGAATTAAGGATTTTGTGATTGACTAAATGAATGTACATTGTTTAAAACTATATGACCACTTTGATGAAAACTATGTGGTCATTAGTGATAAATTGTTGAGTTGTGACATGATGAATGCTGTGTTTTGATTTTCTGTGATAAGTTGTAACATTGTGAATGCTGTATTTTGATTTTCTATGAATGTTTTGCTCTGATTTGTTATTGAATGAATAGAGAGTTTGCTATACTATGTAATCAGAACCTTGAAAGCTGTTCATAGCAGCAGTCCTCTGGAAAAGCTTCTTGTTCTTGGCTTTACAGGTGGGAATACTTTTATCAATGAAATCATGGATCTTCAAAGTGTTGGCATACATAATCATTCTACTAAGCCTAGCATCATTTTCCATTATACATTGACACCGATGTAAATGTCAGTTCCCATGTGTCATTGCCTTAGTGAAGAATACAATTGGCAGGCTGTTAAAATAATGAAAAAAGGAACACAGAGTTAGACCAAATATAAACCTGAAGGAAAATTCAATACCCATCCTTTTCTTAATGAGAGCATTTTCTGATGGTTTGCATAAGAGATACAATAAAAAGTTACCCCCAAAAGCCCCGACATTTAAGTTACGACTGTGTCAAGGGTTGTGCTAAGTGTTTTAGGTGCATCTCATTTGATTACAACATCAACCCTGAGAAGTAGGTGCTATTATCATCCCCATTTTACAGTTGAAGAAACTGAAGTAGAAAGAGAGTGAGTAACTTGCCTAGGATTACACAGCTAGGAAGTATCTGAGGCCAGGTCTGAACTCACATCTTTCTGATTCCAGGCCCAGTGCTCTATCACTTGTACTACCTAGCTACTTCTGTCCCAGTTCAAAATAAAAGGGCATCCACCCATTAGGAAATGGTTGAACAAATTATGTTATAGGAATGGGAAAGAACACTATGTGCTTTGGATTGTTAAAGGGGATGGTTTCAGAGAAATCTCCCAAGATATGTAGTACTAATTCAGAGTGAAATGAGCAGAAACCCAAAGAACAATTTATACAACAACATTGTAAAGAAAAACCATTTTGAAAGACTTAAGAATTCTGATCAATGTAATGACTAACTATAATTTCAGATGACTTTTGATGAAGCATGCTACCCACTTCCTCACAAAGAGGTGATACATTCAAGATCCAAAATTAGACTTACATTTTCAGATACAGGCGAATTTGGGAACCCATCTTGTTTAACAATGATTTTTTTTGAAATTTTATGTTTATTTTTCCTTTTTTTCTAGTGGTAGGAGGTAGAGGCAAGAGGGGTATAGTTATGGGATTGCTACCTCCCCCCAAAAAGAAAATAGTCATTGAAACATTTTAAAGGAATGAGAATCAAATTTTAAAAGAATAAGAATAAAATTTTAGAAGAAAAAAGAACAAAAGATAGAATGCTAGAAGGGAACAAGGTAGTTTTGAAAGTCAGATATGAATTTGTCATATATTTAAAAGGAAAAGCAAATTATTCATAAGAAATTCACCATTTCCTATATAATTCTCTTTTTTCTGTTCTACATTGTATGTATATACATTGTACATGCTCATTTTATTTGGTGTTTGTTGACTTTAGTATAAAAACAATTATAAGCTGCCAGTTCTTCCATATAGGACACCTAGGAGTGGCTGACATTGCCCCCTCTCTTCCCACTCCTCACCAATGGCAAACTCTTACTCATTTGTATTATAAAGGTAATAACATTTGTACCATCAACCTCAGAGAATGATTGAGAGGAGGAAGGTGCTTTGCAAACTGTAAAGAAGTATCCAAATGTAAGCTTCGTGTGTTGGACTTCAAAGTCCCACTCTTCAGTATAGCAGGTAGGATGATGAGGTGATTAAAGAAACTCCCTAATCTGGTGTACCAGCACATGTTCCAAAGAGCTAAGAAGATACACTCAGCCTCAGGCTCCAGAGGGATGAACATGTTCTCTGGCTAAATAGTGGACTTGTGCTTTAGAGTGATGAAGAAACTCTTATTGAAGAAACTCTCACAATCCATGACAATGTAGGATTATATCAAAGATGATTGGCTACTCAGTCAGGAAGAACTGCCCACTCAGCAAGGTCTGCGTCTCCCTCTTTTGTCTTTTGTAATTTGCTTTGGGACTTTGCCAGCTCTTCTTTGGACTTTCAGACAGGGAGGGAGGATATTTCTTTCCTCTCCCACCTTCCTTCCCAGATGCAATGGTAGCTATGTGGACATGTAAATGAGAACATGTGTTTCCCTAGGTGAGTCTGAGATTGGATCTCAAATCCTGGATGCACTTTGAATTTCTTTCCCTTTGAACTAGTGACCTAACAGCAATCCTGGGAGATGGATGTTTCCAGCCTTGGTAATTACTTTATTAGTTTGAGATTCTTTGAGTACCTAAGTTAATATCATTGCTCTATTACAGTAAGAAGGGAATGAGGTGGGAAAGCATTTATGTAGTACCCACTATGTGCAGGCACTGTACTAAGTGCTTTACAATATTTTCTCATTTGATCCTCACAACTCTTCTAGGTAGGTGCTATTATCCCCATTTTAAAGTTGAGGGAACTGAGGCAAACAGAGGCTAGGTTAAGAGATACACTACCTAACTATTTCAAGTGAATGAAAATGACATTTATTAAATGTTTACTTTGTGTAAAGCACATTGACAAGCACTGGGGATACAAAGCAGATAACAACATCACATCTTCAATATCATTTCTGCTTATAAAATTATATGCTTTTCTGATGTTGAACCATTTAACTGTGCCAAGGACTTGTCTGCAGCACCTATGGATGGAAGCAGTTACCAGGCCACATCTCCATAAGGGTTGCTTCCTAGGATGAGGACTGTAGGAGATAGATTAGAAACAGGAGTGCTCTGTGATGGGGATGGGGTCTTGACACCCCAAACCACATCCTGGTCTTATCTGCCAGTCGGTGACAGTTGGTCAGTAGTTGGTGTCAGTGGCAAAGAAGGTGAGCATGTTCAGAGATTGTTCCCCTCGATGAGAATACAGAACTTGAACTAGAAGCAGGCCAGGTCTGTGGGGCACTGCTATTTCTATTTTCTTGGATTCAAGTTCCTGTGATCTGAGGACTTGGGACCTAAGATAGATAATGTGTGGGGTTATTAGAAAAGGGTTTCTCAGTTTCATAAATGACAGAACATATCCTTATAGTTTACAGATGGATTTTAGCTAATCCATTTATTTGAGAGATGAATGAATTGAAGCCCAGAGTAATGCTTCATATTACATGGCCAATTTGGGCAAGACATTTGACAACTGGGTTCTAATCTTGGCTCTGCCATTCTTAATGATTCTAGCTGTAGACTGAAGCCTTTGTGAGACAATTATCACAGTCTTCCTTGTCTTTTGGTAATTTCTATGCCTGAATTGGAAGCAAGAGTAAGAGCAGAGCTTTGTACACAGCAGACAATAAATATTTGTTTGATTAATAAAAATAGATGAAAATCAAATATTGTGTGGGCAGCATGGTTATCTCTTAAGGTGTTTGTAAAGCATTTGAAATGAAAATGACCATCCTTCTATTACCAGGAGAGAAACTGAAATTGGTAGAGAAGTGATTTGTCCTAGCTGGCCATTATTGGATGGAACTGATAACTCAAATTAAAAAAAATGTTTTTTGACCTAACAAACACCAAATAAAATGAGCATGTCACTATACAAGGTAGAAAAGAAAAATAGAGTTATACAGGAAATGGTGATTTTTTAAAGTATATAATAAATTCAGTTTTTATCTAGTTTGTTTCCTTCTAGCATTCTATTATTTGTTATTTTTCTTTTAAAATTTATTGTTCTTTTCAAATTTCATTCTCATTCTTCTAAAAATGTTTCAGTCCTCTTTCATTTCTTCTTATTTTGAGAAGACAACAACCCTTTAACTACATCCCCCAATTGGAAAAAATAAAGAAAAACATAACCCTTGTAAAATTTTGCATAAGTAAGCAAAACAAACCACAAATTTGCTTGTATCTGAAAATGTTAAGTCCCATTTTGCACTGATTTCAAACTGATTCTACTCTGGAGGGTCCTTAGGCTAGAAACTTTATGGGGGCTTGAGAGAAGAGCATGGAATATTTACAGGAACCTGGAGGGGACATCCCAAATGGGTGATCATTTGGTACACAAGTAAAATACATGGGAAAGAAAATGTGTACATGCCTCAACTCTCTGCCTGGGCTTTACCCAAGTGTCTCCTAATTAATTCTGGTTCTAAAGAAAGGGGAATTGAAGACAGAAAAGGAAAGGAAATATATGTCTGGACATATGTATATGTGGTGATAGAAATTTGTTGTTACTAATCATTAGCATGTATAGCGTACTTTAACGTTGGCAGAATGCTTTACAGTATTTTTTCCCCTTAGCTTCAGAACAATGTCCATGAGGTGTTTACCATGGGGAAATTTTGATCCTCATTTCATAGATGAAGAAACTGAGTTTCAGTGAGACTCAGTGACTTGTCTATGGGCATATCTAGTAAGTAGTCAGAAGAGGACTTTGAACTCAGGTTTTCTTAGCTTTGTTTCTAATAATCTATTCACTATGGCACCTCCCTGCAGAGGATTGCATACTTTTGTGAATACAATGGCAATGAGGAGGCGAGAACACAATTCTGGGAAATGTTGGGCCTCCAAGGATACACATTTCAAAGTGGCATTCAAAGAGTTAGTATTTTATAGCCAAATTTTCCAGAGTGTTTTCAAAAGTCCCACTTCCATGCCTCTTCCTGGTGTGGAAGTGGCCCAGGGATCTTAAAGGATAGGTCAGCAAAGCACAAACTCTTACAGGTCCTACCATCCCAGAAAGGCTTTTGTTACAAGTCTGGTGATAAACTATGCCTAGTATCCAAGCACCAGCCTTCCTAACAGTGGAGCATCTCATGATCAGAACATTGGCCACCAGGAGATAATGGCCACATCAACTCCTGAAGGCTATACTCTAAGATATGGGTGGGGTTGTGATCTTCCTTGAAACCATGATTAAAGTAGAGTCACTGGGGCTTTGTTCCATGGCACTGACATTTATGGCAGGCTCTATAGTCCTACAGCAGTAGCTTCATGATGCTCCTCCCCTTGTTATACCTTTTCACTACCCACAAGTTTCTCCTTGACCCACCCCCTACCTTTGTTCCTCTTACCCCAGCTAGTTCTGATCTTTGTCAACTGAGAGATTACCAACACTGATGAATCACAGATCTTTTGGAGAACTGAAAGAAATATTCCCAGAATACAAAATTTGCATGATTCTGACTGATATCAAAGCATCCCCCTTTGTATCCACCCCATACCAACTTCTTTAGACTTATCGCAAGATGTTTAACTTTAATAACTTCTGGATATTTATAGCTATTTTTCATCAGAAACTGTGGACACCTAACTCTTGGTCAGAATAGAATCACCCCACACACACACACAAGGAGTTAAGGAATACCTAACAATTTAATCTCTCCAAGCATTTTTATTAAGTATCTTCATTTCAGACTTCAGACTTCCTGCCTTTGTCCATCTTTCTGGGAAGCTTTTTGAGACAGATTTTCTTTGAAAGACTTTGTAAGAGAAGTGTATGTATGTTTGATTTCAAATAGAGAGGAGAAGGGTGATTTCAAATAGAGTTTTAAGTGGTAGATTAATATATCCTCTAGTGCCCCCAGATACCAGGAGTAAATGCTATATTTCTATCCTCCCTTCTTTGCAATCTTCCTCAGTCTTATCTCTTCCAAGTGTTGTGGAGCAATAGTGTTAAACTCACATAGAATCCATAAATGAGGATCCCTGTGGTACCCATATTAACTTAGTTTTTTGAGCAATGTTATCCATGTTTAATTGGATTTTTATTCATTTTCTTAAATATTTCCCCATTACATTTTAATCTGGGTTGGCTACACTAGGGAGTATTATGGATGTGCCAGTCAACATATGCCAGTCATCTCTTTTTTGGTATTTGTGGGTGAGTAGGTATTTGTGGGTATTTGCAACCAAGGGGAAGGTATCAGAAAAAAGTACCCAAAGGATGTGGCCCCTGAGCTAGTCTTGTAGAAAGCTAAGAATACAGGTATTGCTGACATTGAAATGGACATTTTGTCTCCTTTGTCATTGCTTTGCACCTTTAGCAGTTGAAACTTCCTATGTACGTTGTTTCCTCCTATTAGGATGTGATCTTGAGAACACACACTCTTGTTTCCCTCAGTTTTTAGCATTTCTTTGCATATAGTAAGTGCATAAAAATGCTTGTGTATGCATGCCCAGCCCCTTGCTGTATGCTGTGCCTTAAGACCTATAACACTTAGCAGTAGGATAACAGGGTCATTGGAAGAGATGGTACAGGTCATCTGCCCCAAGTCCATTCTTTTATAGATAGGAAATTGAGGTCCATTGAGGTTAAGCTAATAGACTTGCCTAAGGGTCTTAGGTAGTAAGGAGAGGAGCAGGAAGTTAAGCTCACATTCTAGAACTCCAACAATCAACAGGTTTCTCTCTGAGGATACCCATAACAAGGGGAACGTAAACGTATCTAAATAGGGAAAGACCCAGATAAAATGACTTCCCAGAGCTAAACTGTTTTAACACAGGAGTCTCATCTATCTCTCTTTTTCTCTCTCTCTGAAAAGTGCACTGAGCTGTAAGGGTCTGTCTAGGAAACAGCATCCAGAAACCTGGGCTAGCTCTGCCTTTTATAGGGGGGGCCACAGAAAACCTCCAAGGGTTTTCCAGAGGCTATTTCCTCTCCCCTTTCTCACCCCCATCCCCAACAGATTAATTGGCAACAGCTGCTTCCTTTTGGGTCTGTAGATCAGTTGCCCAGCATTTCTGACTATGGTAGCAGACTGTGCTGCAATATACCTGAGGTCTTGGGTTCAGAGAAAACCAAAGGGTTTGGTGAAGGTGAATCTCTGATTAAAGGTCAGTGATAGCTACATCCTTGATAATGCCTTCTGAACCTCTCCCAGTTCTTTCAGGCATTCCTTACACTCACACTGCTAGTGCTTGTGCCAAAGATCAGGGAACACTGATGAAAAGAACCATATGAATAAAAGCAAGAGGAGAGGGGCAAATGGGCAGCCCAGAGACTGGGAACAAACAGGTGGATAACAAAGAAAGCAAAGAGACAATAATGACATATGAGGAAGAGGGGATTTAAGGAGGAAATGAATGGAGCAAACAGCAGCTACAGGGATTAGTATTGGCTTGGAACACAGAATGATCTGAATGAGTAGGAATCGGGGATGGGCATAAAGAAGAAGAGGAAGAAGAGCAAATTCTAGCTAAGGGAAGAGGCAGCCAAACTGTCCAAACCTCACAGCTAATCTCTGTGTCCTGTGAATCAGTTGTGTGGTCTCACACCACTTCTTACAGTCATCACCAAACACTCAGAAGATTGTGGTCCATGATAACACATACATGACCAACACATATTTTGTGACTCATGACTAACACTTCTAAAAGACTCACTAAGACTCCTAAATGTTTTTGAGTTGGGGGGGAATTAAAAAAAAAAAGAAGTAGCTATAGGAAGTCTGGGCCATAAGTAATACGTGCTACAGCCAACAAAGAGAAAACTAACAAAAATGCATCTTTTCCTCCAAGACACAGCCTTGGAGTCAGAGGATTTGGGTTCATATCCTTCCTCTGATTCTATCTGTACAAGCCTGGGCAAGTGAAAAAACTCCCTGGACCATCATTTCCTCCTCTGTAATAGATGGTTTCCAAGGGCCCTTCCATTTCTACTGCCATGACCTTATTATTCCCTTTCCCATGGTTAATGAGTTATCTCTAGCTATAATTTGTTGTGGTTGTTCAGTCATGTCCAACTCTTCATGACTCCTTGTGGGGTTTTCTTGGCAAAGATATTGGAGCGGTTTGCCATTTCCTTTTCCAGATAATTTTATAGATGAGGAAACTGAGACAAATAGGGGTTCTGTGACTTCCCCTGGGTCACACAGCTAGTGAATGTCTGAGGTGAGATTTGAACTCAGGTCTTCCTGACTCTAGACCCAGTGCTCTATCCAATGAGCCACCTAGCTGCCTTACCTATAATAGCTCACCATTATACATGGCTTTATTGTTTACAAATTTTTTTCCTAAGAACCACGGCTAGATAGTGCAATGTTTACTAAACCCATGTTTACAAAAGAGGGAACCAAGCTCAGAAAAATTAGTTATGAGATACGGTCATGGCCATATAGCTAATAATGCCTTTCCTCTACTCCACATTATATTCATTTGATACAATTTAGAAAGGAATCTATTCAAACAGTTGTGGATTCATGAATGGCCAATGTAAGAATTCTGTACATAGAGTTCTATGTACATTAACAGCTGACCATGCCAGGAGCTTGGGAATTTCTCTCACCAGGTGGCAAGCAGCTGTGGTAGCTGGCAGGAAGGGCTTTTCTTGGGACTTAGAGATAGCTACCAGGGAAGCTGTAGGAATAATTCCCCTTTGACCTGGTGGCGAGTGGTCACCTCAGCTGGTGGGTAGAAATCTCTTTTTGTGCCATCCCACCCCACCCCACAACTGCAGTGATCTTTTTGTTGCTAGCTGATTCAGCAGCTCTAAGTGGAAAGAGGGAAGGAAGAAGGAGAAAGACAGAGACAGAGGCAGAGAGACACAGATAGAGACAGAGGAATAAAAAGGATAAGGGATAGGAAACTTGTTCCTGATATCCTGAGTTCCAAAATCTGGTGCATTTTCCTCTTAGAAACAATGTATAAATGTTGGATAGGTTTTATGTACCTACAAAGGCTTTTGAAGGCTAGCCTATGGAACTTCACCACTTATAACAGTATTCCTGGGCGGTGGGGCAGGAATAAGTTCAAAGTTTCAATGAATCAATGCACGAAGGAACATATAAAGTATGGCCCATTTACAAGTTGGGGGCTATCTACAGTTGTGGCAAATAGATACTGTAAGACAAGATTTTTATTCCCAAATGAAATTTGTTATTTGCAACCTTAAGTTGAAAAAATCCTTTCTCTGACACACACATAAGGTCTCTCTGAAGAACTTTGGAATCAATTGTGAGATTTGGGAGACACTGGCACAGGACCACCCAACATGGAGTGCCTACTTCAAAGGAGGTCTGTGCCCTATGAGAAAGCACAATTGAAATAGCTCAGAAGAAATGTGAGAAGTGCAAATTTAGGGACATCTCTCCTCCAAATGTTCATATAGACAGTTGTTGCCTGATCGTGGTAGAGCCCCAAAGAGCTTCCATCGGTCTGATCAGCCAGTCAGACAGTAATACCTTGACCTCTACATAGTGATGTCATTTTGGTTCACTCCACTTAAAGTAAGGTACAAGATGTCACTTAAAATAAGATGACTGAGATGTCAAGTGTTCTCACTTCAACTGGGTGAGAATACATCTTAAATAGCATGGAGGAAGGAGTCAGGATTCTTTCTGGTGACTCTCTTCTCTACCCTCAGAACTTGAATCCTTTAATTTTCAAACTAGCTCACTGGTTTTATATCAGTCTAACTGAATATAACCAAGTCCCTCAACTAATCCAAAAAGACTTCTTGCAAACCTTAGGGAGGTGCCCATGTCTTGTTCATACCTAGTCAAGTTGTATTCTCAATTAACTTATCAGACTGTAATATCTTGTCACTTCCTATGGGGTGGAGTAATTGTCTAGGCTGACCTATGCCATTACATGTATGCCACTCCCTATTAACAAATTCAGACTCTTTGAATGTGAAAAATTCTTCATGCCCAGGAACCTAATAGGAGCTCTTTGGTCATTATTGAAAGAAAAAGAACAAGACTGGCACCATATCCCGACTCTTCCCCTTAGCAGCCTCGTAACAAACTTTAGGCACTAAAGACATTAGTGTTGGTGTCTATTACCCTCTTTCTCCTTCCTCCCCCTCAGATACTGATATGGCATGGTAGATAATCTTTCATACTTTTGCCAAGCCCTCATGAGGAGGTTCTTCCTGTGTTTCTTTTGCATTCAACTCTTGAAGTCAAGATATGAGAGATTATTTGGGGCTCCAGCTCAGACATGATCTGGCTAATGTTACTTTTCACTGTACCCTTTCTTTTTATCTTTCTGTCCTATTTTCTTTCTTCTTCAGTTTTCCTCTTTCTCCTTTTCTTCCTCTTCCTCCTTCATTTCTTTCTCTTCTTCCTCCTCCCTGGTCCTCCTCTTCAAAAAAGTTCCAGACTCAATAGATCCTTCCTTCTCATCTATCAAATCTTGAGATGACTGTCCAAAGCTGGCAGGATGACAATCATATTCTCCCACTGGGACAGACAACATGGCTTTCAATTTCTACTCCACAGTTGGCACAAGGCAAAATTCTTGGGACTTCTTACCTCAAAATACATGAACCATTTATTCAGCCTGTGTTTCTAGGCCTCTTTATCTGCAGCTTTCAAATAGGTTCCCAATAACTAAATGTGTGAAACTGGGGTACCTAAGGGTTTGAAATAGAATAATTTTCCAGATGTTAGTATTCCCCTGAATCATCACAACAGTGGGTCTAGCTGATCCTTGTTTCTGACACATCATTAGTCCTTAACATTTTGCAGATATTGTTCCAGATTCCCTGGAAAGTCTATAATTTAACTTGAAGTCACTGATGTATGTACGTGTCTGACTGCACCTTTCACCTTTCATTCTGAGAGGAGCCACTTGAAACCTGAAGCCAGGAACTTTATAGTATTAAAGTTCTGTTTAAACAAATATGCCACACATATATGCAGACACAAGCAAAACTTGTTCTCATCATTTGCAGCTTCTCCAACTCTATTGTGGCATTGATATAATTCCCTTATTGATTTGCTTTCTTAGGAAAAAAACTAGATGCTGTGGGAGTAGATTCAGTTCTCCTAAGAATACAATAATGATCTTCCATTTGAAAAATGGGGAAACTGTCCTCTACTGCATAGGTTTCTGCTCATTTTCAGACTAAACTTAAACATCAAAGTAGCAAATTAACTGTTCTTTGATTCGTGACATTATCAACTCAATTGTAGCCCAAAGAATTATTCTGATCTAGGGCAGTCTTAATAGCAGTGTAGGGTTCAGAAAAAGAGGAGGTACTAGTTTCCTGCTTGTCCTCTGTGCTTATCAGATCCCATCATGAATGAACTCTAGTGGATGAGGAAACTGAGGATGAAAGGAGTAGAATGACTTGCCCACAGTCACAGAGCTAATAAAGGCTGGAACCGTATCTCAGATTCTCTTTTTCCAAGACTAAGACTCTTTTCATTGTGCTTGTCCTGGAAAATAAAAATAAAAGGACCAGAGTATAGGCAGGTAAGGGTCCATTCATGGGGGAAGTGATTAACTGGGGTGCAAAGTCTGAAAAAGTTCACAGTCTTTCCTGAGGAACTAAATCATATTCATTGTGGGGAAAGATCAGGATGTGATTCTGAAGAATAACAACTGTCAGAATGACACTTTGCTAGCAATGTTTCCCTTCTAGTATTGTCTGTTTGTGCCAATAGGGCATAAGGACCATGTGGTTTCCTTTTCCTGCTTTGGGCAGTGTGGCTGTAATCTAAAAGCAGCATATGACTTCCCTTCCACCTGCCCAAAAGGTGTGTGCCCTTTATCCTATGAATCCTCTTCACACTAGGCATAGACTAACATCTTACACCGTATATCAAAATAAAGTCAAAATGGGTACATGATTTAGATTTAAAGGCTGATACTATAAGCAAACTGGGAGAGCAAATAATAGTTTAACTGTTACATCTATGGAAAATGGAAGAATTTGTGACTAAACAAGAGATAGAGAACATTATGAATGCAAGATGGATGATTTTGATTACATTAAATTGAAAAGGTTTTGCACAAACAAAGCCAATGCAACCAAGATTAGAAGGGAAGCAGAAAACTGGGATAGAATTTTTGCAGTGTCTCTGATAAAAGGTCTCTTTTCTAAAATATAGAAAGAACTGAATCAAATTTATAAGAATACAAGTTATTCCCCAATTGATAAATGGTCAAAGGATATAAACAGGAAATTTTCAGAGAAAGAAATTAAAGCTTATCCATAGTCATATGAAAAAATGTTCTAAATCACTATTTATTAGAGAAATGCAAATCAAAACAACTCTGAGGTACCATATCATACCTATCAGATTGGCTGACTTGACAAAACAGGAAAATGGTAAATGTTGGAGAAGATGTGGGAAAATTAGAACACTAATGCTTGGTTGGTGGAGTTGTGAATGGATTCAACCATTCTGGAGAGCAATTTGGAAATATGCACAAAGGCTACAAAACTGTGCAGACCCTTTCACCCAGCAATACCATTTAAACCCTTATACCCCAAAAAGATCATACAAATGGAAAAAGGACTCATATGTACAAAACAGTTTATAGCAGTTCTTTTAGTGGTAGCAAAGAATTAGAAATTGAGGGGATACCCAGCAGTTGGGGGAATGGCTGAACAAATTGTGGTTTATGAATATAATGGAATACTATTGTACTATAAGAAATGATGAGCAGGCAGATTTCAGAAAAACCAGGAAAGACTTATATGAACTCATGCTGAGTGAAGTGAGCAGAACCAGGAGAACATTGTATGCAGTAACCGCAACCTTATGAGAAGACTACCTTTGATAGACTTATCTCTTCTTAGCAATGCGAGGATCTAAGACAACTCCAAAAGACCCATGATAGAAAACACTATATACATCCAGAAAAAGAACTATGGAGTCTGAATACAGATAGAAGCATATTATTTGTGCTCCCTCTCTCTCGTTTCTTCTTTCTCATGGTTTCTCCCATTGGTTGTAACTCTTCTTTATATGACTAATGTGAAAATAGTTTTAATATGAATGTATATGTTGAACCTACATCAATTAACATGCCATCTTGGGTTGGTGAGAGGGGAGAGGAGAGAAAATTTGGAACTCCAAACCTTATGGAAGTGAATACTGAAAACTAAAAATAAAAAAATTAATTAAAAAAGACTATTCACAATCTAGTCCAACTGACTTGCTTACTTCAATGAAGTAAAAGTCAATGAGGTATAACAGAAAGAACATAGGGCTGAGAACCAAAAGACCTAACTTCAAATCCAGCTGGGTCACTTCCTTACTGGGCTTCACTTTCCCCATAAACTAGATGATTCCTAAAGTGCCTTCCAGTTCCCACATTCTGAAAGTGCTAAAATAGATATCTGCTTAAATAGACCCTTTGGATGGAAGTTATAAAAGTTATTTGTATGAGCATTTTAGAGAATATGGCTTTTTGTGGTGCTCTCTCTCTATCTGATCTGCTTTCTACACTCCCTAGCTTTTATTGAACTTTAGAAGCACTTGTGCCCTCACAGCTTTAGGGAATTGTTTAGACACATATGGAAATATCTGTATGCAGTGATGACCATAGGCATTCTTTTCTCTGAGACTCCTGATTGTCCTTGTCAATCATCTATAGCAGGTGTTAGAAATATACTGCACATGTTCCAGAGGTGGCAGGTGGGTTGGTCTTTGTTGGCATTTGGGGCAGTTGCTACCACCACATCCCTGCTGTTTGAAGGAGCTGGCCCCTTAGGAGTCAGCATGGTTAGGACCTCACAACTTCTCAATGGCTGGTTGCCAGTCTGTGATTCATAACAAAGTTAATGATGATGCAGGAAAGTCCTGGAACTCCTTTCGTCAACTTAGATCTTAGATGAAATATACCAGCAATAGATTCTAATAGCACACTGCCTGACACTTGATAAGGGCTTAATTCATGCTTAATTAAATAGCAATTTTTTTTTGTTTTTTGCAATTTATAATTCTGCAAAGCAATTGTTTTGTAATGTGCAAAGCACTATATTAAACCTGTCTATTTTGTAGAATAAATGTTTTCACATGCCTTAGTCGGGAAAACATTAGACTAAAAAATTAAATGTCTGTGGTTCAAACCTGGGTATTGGTCATTTTAAGGGCAGCCTGGTACAGTGGAATGAGTGGTGGTTCTAGTATGAGAGGACCTGGGTTTAGAGCTCACCTCTGATGCTTCCTAACTTTTGTGACCTTGTACAAGCCACTGACTTTCAGTACCTTCATCTATAAAATAAAGTTATCTCTTCCACGTCATGCCTTTCCCCACTGTGGTTTCAATATACCTGGGTCAACACAAGAAATTAAATGGGAATTTTTGGGGAGTTATGCAGAAATCACAGAAGACACACAAAGACCAACAGAAAAAGTTTAGAAACTCAGAAACACATAAAATATATGTATAGTATTGTACAAAATCAACTCAAATTTTACAATAAGGTGCTGTAAACACCCCATAAAAGAAAAAAAGAAAAAATTCAGATGTCTTCTCTGGTACAAAGGGAGGGTCAAAACATTTTAGGTGGATTTTCCAGATTGTGGGGGGTCTGTGCCCCTAATCTCACCCCTCTCTGTGATATGAAAGGGTTAACTGTGAAGGGTTTGGAATAGATGGCCTTTGAGATGTCTTCTGGCTCTAGATCTGTTGATGAGGTATTAACATAACAAAGCAGAGAGCAAGAGTTTCATCTCATTATGACCTTTATCATCTGCAGTTTCCTTATCTGTAAAATGAAGGTATTAATAGCACCGATCTCATAGGATTGGTGTTAAGATTGAGTAAGATAACATATGAACTTCTTAAAACCCAGAGTGCTACGTGAACATTAGCTGCTAATTAATGTTCTAGACATCGTCCCCTTCATTGCAGCCTAAGAACACATTAGCTTTTTTTGGCTGCCACGTCAAACTGTTGACTCATAATAAACAGCTGACATCTACATAGTGTTTTAAAGTTTGCCAAGCATTTTGTATTAGTGTCCTGCTTTAACCTTATAGAAGTACTGAAAAGTAGATAGGCTTGGTATTAATATCCCACTTTACAAATGAGGAAACCTAGATTTAGAAAGTCATGAAAACCTACTTACTAAGACCTCAGTTGTACTGCAAAAAAAACCAAAAAAACAAAAAACAGTATTGTAAAAATACCATTGCCCTAGTGTTCTTTATTTTCCTTGAGTTACTGTTCAGAAGAGAGACAATGTCCTTAATTTCCAGAGAGGTTGAATCTTCCTTGAGCAATACCCACATCTCTATTGTTCCCTTTGGTAAATAACTAAGATGTGTAAATGAAAAAAAAAACAACTTTATGAATAATTCCTTCATCTTCTGCTTTAAATAAATATGATGAGACCACTTTACAAATGATTGCTATAGGGGTGGCTAGGTGGCTCAGTGAGTAGAGTGCCAGCCCTGGAGTTAGAAGGACCTGAATTCAGATTTGACCTCAGACACTTAACCCACAAAAACAAAAACCTAGCCCTGTGACCTTTGGCAAGTTACTTAGCCCCAATTGCCCTCCAAAAAGCAAAAAACAAAACAAAAAACCCCCCAAAAAATGACTGCTATGAAATATAAATTGACATTTTTTTTTAGGTTAAGAGTTTCTCTGATTAGCATTGAGAATTCTGCTAACTTGAATCTTTCTCTAAGAAAAAGTATTTACACAATAATAAAAGTATCTTTGACACATTTAGCTAAATGTAGAGTACATACTATTTTTCTACCACAGATATTAAGTGACTGGCCCATTTTGTAAGCTCTGTTCAAACCCGGGTAGTTCTGATTCTAAGTCCAGTGTTCTATATACCACGTCCTGAACCTAAGGACCACTAAAAACCACATCTATTTTTTCACAAGAATTGTTGACTGGCCATGACTCCCCAGCTTATACTTGTGCTGTTGAATTTTTTAACCCAAATGCAATACTTTACATTTAACTCTGGGAAATTTCATCTTACTATATTCAGTCCATTATTTAAGCCTATTAAAATCTTTCTTGATCTTAATTATTTCATCCATTGTGGTAACTTTGCCTTTCAGCTTCATAGTACTTGCAGACTTGACAAACATTTATGCCTTTATCCAAGTCATTTGTAAATACGTTGTGCTGTAGTTTTTACTTAAGTGCAGGTCCGACCATGTTACTTCCCTACTCAATAAACCCTAGGGGCTCCCTGTCAACTCCAGGATCAAATACCAAATCCTCTGCTTGGCATTCAAAGCCTTTCATAACTGGTTCCCCCATCCCAGTCTTTTCATAGCATATTCCTTACCATATACCTTTTGATTCAGTGACATTGGCCTCCTCGCTATTCCTTTCTCAAGACCTTTCATCTTCTGACTACAGACATGCTATCCCTCTTCATTGAGTCAGACTTCCTCGGTTTCCTTCAGGTCCCAACTAATACCCCATCTTGTACAGGAAGCTTTTCCCATGCCCTCTAATTCTAGTGCCTGCCCTCTTTTAATTATTTCCTATCCACCCTGTACATTGTTTATACATATTTGTTTGTTTGTTGTCTCCCCCATTAGATTGTGAGCTCCTTGAAGGCAGGAACCATCCTTTGCCTTTTTTTTGTATCCTCAGCATTCAGCACAGTGTCTGACACATAGTAAATGCTACATAAATGTTAGCTATTATTGTTATTATTAACAACAATAATAATAATAATAATAAAAATGCTTATTGACTAACTGACAAGAATAGTTTCTCGTCCTACTCATCTCATAATCTGTCCCTATATCTTCTCTCTAAGCACTAACACACACACACTCACATTTACTTTGTACTGGTTGTTTCCTTTGCCTGGAATAATGTACCTCTTACCCATGTCTCATTGATGCCTTCTGTTCCTTCAAGACAAAGCTCAGACATGACCTTTTACATGAAGCCTTCCTAATACCTCCAAACATTAGTGCCCTCACCCTCAAACTACCTTGCATTTAACCACTTCTAGGTTATTATCTTTTTTATTCCATACCTATTTATATATGTGCTTATTGTCTCCCTCTCTAAAATATATGCTCTTTGAGAGTAAGGAATGTTTTCTTAATTTTATTTATGTCTCCAAGAATTAGCACATAGTAGATACTCCATAACTGCTTGTTGATTGGTTGAATGATAGATTCATTCACTCCTCTCTCCTTTCCTACCCCTGTCCTCTCAATTTTATGGTGACAGTTCAGTCAATGACAGTGAATTTTTTTCAATCAATTATAGATTCATTTGGGCAAAAAAGCAAATATTTCTAAGAAGGTTAAGAGGTGAGCTATCCAACATTTATATTTTAGTATAAATTAGTTTAATTAGATTTGCTTTCCTGTTTTAGGGAATATGATTCACTGATGGGAGTGAAGAAACCTAGGCTATACATCTCTACACACCAAAGACAGCTTCACAATGCTCCCAAGTGTTCTGACACACTGATTAGGTAACCATGATAAAATTCACAATTAGACAATAACTTAGGCAGTGGGAAGATGTGACTTATAGCTAACTAGAATCTATGTAGCAAAAAGTACCAAGCTAGACAGTGGTCATAAGTAAAGTTAAGAAGGGGCAGCTAGGTGGCACAGTGAGTAGAGTGTCGGCCCTGGAGTCAGAAGGACCTGAGTTCGGATCCAGCCTCAGACACTTACCACACACACAAACAAAAACCTAGCCGTGTGACTTTGGACAAGTTAATTAACCCCAATTGCCCTCCAAACAAATAAATATATAGATAGATAGATAAGTAAATAAATAAATAAGTAAAGTTAAGAATTACTTCATTTCTGGCCCCAAGATTTTAGGATAATAAAAATCATAGTTTTCAAGCTTGGAAAGGATCTTAGAGATCACTTTTTCCAATTCTTTTTCATTTGTGAATGAAGAAATTGAAGTATAGAGGTTATGTAATACATGCATATACTTACACATGCACATGTGTACATATGTGTATATATGTATTTTATGTGTACATGTGGTTATGTGTGTATATGTAGTTGTCTACGTGTGTCTATCCCTTTTAGAATATAAGGTACTTATTTTTCTATCTATATTACCAGAGTTTAGCAGTGCTTTGCTAGGGACTTAATAAGTACTCTTCTTTCCTTCACTCACCCCTCCCCTCTCTTCATCTCTCCTCTTTTCCCCTCTCCTCATCTTTCCTCTCCTTACTTTCTCCCTCCTTTTCCTCTTTCTCTCCCTCTCTCACTTTCTTTCCTTCTCTCTCTTTTCTTTCTTTTTCTTTCCTTTTTCTCTTTCCCAATAGTTATTTAAGCACTGGAACCTTCCCAAAACATCTATAATAAAATTTATTTCTTTTTATTATTCACTATTTACTACTCACTCAAGATTGTAGGACCATAGATCTACATCTGGAAGGGACCTCAGAAGCCATTTAGTCCAACCCCCATCACTTTATGGTTAAGGAAACTGAGATTCAGCCATAAATGATATATTTAAGGTGACACAGAGAGTAAGCACCAGAAGCAGGATCCAAACCCAGCTCCTCTGACCTGGCTTAGTAAAATTGGTTCTGCATATAAAGATAGTGCAAAATGATATATCATATAAACACAAAGAATAATTTGCCTGTTAGTAAAGCTTTTGTGATCCAATCTATAGTCCAACTTTTAGTCTATGCTCTTTACGGTCCTAAACCATGTTCTTTCCACTGAAGGAAGTAGGGCAGTGCTATAGTAGAAATACTGGATTAGGCTTCAGAAAGCTTGGATTTTTTATCTTACTAGTTGCCTGTTGAGTGACTTTGGAAAAATAACTTCACTCCTTCCTCATAGCATTGATGTGGAGACAACAAGGGATGATGTGTTTAAGAGCACACAGTAAATTGTAAGAAACACAAAACAAAACATAAAAATGTGAAAGATTATTATAGCTTCTCTCTCCCCACAAAAAGTCTTGCTCCTTAATCTTGGTTCTAAGTTTTCTAGGTTTTGAGTAAATGACTATACCCTGTGAGCCATAAGCTCTGACAACTGAACATGCTTGAAGAGAGCTTGGTTAGCGACTTGGGGAGAAATCAGCTATGTTGGAAGTTCAATTCCTTTAATCCCAATCCAGGTCTCAAGGGACAACCCCTCTGCAGTGATTTGGCCCACCCAGGTTGGAGAACAGGCTTGAGATGTCTTTCCTGGTGTTGATCTAGGCTTTACCTTGGGCAATAGTCTGGAGAAGCAGAAACTTAACTGAGGCCACCCAGTTAGACAAAGTCCAACCCCAAGAGAAGAAAGATACAAGATGGAGACTGGAATTGGAGGGGGAACAGAGGCACTGTTGTAGTTGGGATAAGAGTATATATTCCATGGTCAGTTAAGGAGAGAAGGGAAGGTAGATGTTATGAGGCACTGCTGAAGATCCAATATCTAGGGCACAGGTAAGTAAATATGCCTGGTTTTCCAGAATGAGAAATCCATAGCTCAAGTTCTACGTAGTCCAGGGGTCAGGTTTCCTAAGCCCTGGGCCAGATGTAGAGATCCTAAGGCACACTTGGGTTAGGGATGAGTATCTTCCTCAGTCATTCAGGGGTACTTGTTCTTCACTGAGAAGCTATTTTGGCCCTCAGGCTCCAGAGAGGAAGCTGAATGGGGAGGAAAAGGGAAGCTTTATTATCCATGAAGTGAGGATGTTTGATTAAATGATCTTTAATATCTTTTGTTGGAAACATTCCACAAATTCATGAATTCTTTCTTGCAGAGACTGGGGATTTGGAAGGACCAAGATACTTCATCCTACAACCAACTCCAAGAACAGGAATACAGTTTTACATTTAAAGTGGTAGACCACTATGCGTGTGTATACATATATATTATGAATTTTAATTGATATCTATTGTTTTCACATCACTTTTATTTCCAAATATATTTTCCCTACTCCTTTACCCTAAAGCAGTTAGGTGGCACAGTGGATAGAGTGCTGGAAATGGAGTTAGGAAGACCTGAGTTCAAATATGACCTTAGACACTTAATAGCTATGTGATGTAAGTCTAGGCAAGTCCCTTTACATGTCTGCTTTGGTTTCCTCCTCTCTAAAAGGAGGAAAATAATAGCACCTACCTTACCTGATTTTTGTGAGAATCAAATGAAATAAAATTTATAAAGCATTTTTTTTTGGAGGGCAACTGGGGTTAAGTAACTTGCCCAAGGTCACACGGCTAGGTTTTTTTTCGTTTGTGTGTGCAGTGTGTCTGAGGCCAGATCTGAACTCAGGTCCTTCTGACTCCAGGGCCAGCGCTCTACTCACTGCGCCACCTAGCCGCCCCTATAAAGCATTTTGTAAACTTTAAAGCACTGTTTAAGTATATTATCCAGATAGTCATCCTTTGAAACAAAGAATACAAAAATAAGAAGCGGGGGAGAGGGGGGTGGAAGAATTCTGTAAAATCAACCAACATATGGTAGAGTTGTGAACTGATCCAACCATTTTGGAGAGTAATTTGGAACTATGCCCAAAGGGCTATAAAAATGTGCATAGCCTTTAGCCCTGCAATACCACTTCTAGGGCTGTATCCCAAAGAGATCATACAAATGGGAAAAGAACCCACATGTACAAAAACATTTATAGCCACTCTTTATAGCCGCTCTTTTTGTGGTGGCAAATAACTGGAAATTGAGGGGATGCCCATCAATTGGGGAATGGCTGAACAAGTTGTGGTATAGGAATGTAATGGAATACTATTGTGCTATGAGAAATGATGAGCAGACAGACTTCAGAAAAACCTGGAAAGATATATATGAACTGATACTGAATGAGGTGAGCAGAACCAGAATATTGTACAGTTACAGCCACATTGCATGATGACTAACTTTGATAGCCTTGGCTCTTCTCAGTAATGCAAGGTTCTAAGACAATTCCAAAAGCCTCAATGATGAAAACTGCTATCCACATCCAGAAAAAGAATTACAAAGTTCTAAAAGCAGATCAAAGCACACTATTTGCTCTCTTTCTTTTTTTGTTTTGTTTCTTCTTTCTCATGGTTCATTCCATTGGTTCTAATTCTTCTTTGCAACACGATTAATGTGAAAATATGTTTAATGTGAATATGTATGTAGAGCCTATATCAGATTGCATGCTGCCTTGGGGAAAGAGGGAGAAAATTTGGAACTCAAAAAACTTGTGGAACTGGATGTTGTAAGCTAAAAATGGATAAATAAATTTTTTTAATTAAAAAAAATTAACCGGGCGGCTAGGTGGTGCAGTGAGTAGAGTGTCGGCCCCGGAGCCAGAAGGACCCGAGTTTGGTTCCAGCCTCAGCCACTTAACACACACAAACAAAAACCTAGCTGTGTAACCTTGGGCAAGTTACTTAACCCCAATTGCCCTCCAAAAAGCAAAACAAACAAAAACAAAAACAAAAAAAAACCAAACAAAAATTAACCAACATATCAGCCAATTCTGATAATATATGCAGGATTGTATACCCACAATTCTCCACTTCCATAAAGAATGGAAGGAGGTGTATTTTTTAGTCTCTTCTTTGGAGACCAGAATGACCTCCATAATAAAACTGTGTTCAGTTTCATTTTTTGATCCTTTGTATTTACACAGTTCTGTATATTATTTTTTTTTGCTTTGATCTCAGTATATCTTCCCATGGTTTCTCTTAATTCTTCATCAGCCCTATAGTGTTCCATTTCATTTATGTTCCACATTTTGTTTAGTCATTCCCTAATAGGCAGACACATTTTGTTTTCTTCCTACCATGAAAAGTGTTGTTATGAATACTTTGGTGTTTGTGTATGTATGTATTTATGTATGAATGTATGGCACCTTTCTTTCTGTAATTGATCTTCTTGCCCTATACTACATGAATTCCAAAGTGCTTTCTAATTTGGACCATTGCTATGGACCAATTTATAGCTTTATCATAAGAGTGTGAATGTGCTTGTCTTTCCACAGCACCTGTGACATTTACTATTTCTGTCTGTTGTCACTTTTGCAAATTTACTATAAGATAAAACCTTCAGAGTTTTTAAAATCAATTAATTTTTAGTTTTTAAGATTTACTTCCATAAGATTTTAAGTTTTGAAATTTCTCCCTCCTCCCCAAGATGGCATGCAATCTGATATAGGCTCTACTTACACATTCATATTAACCACATTTTCAAATCAGTCATGATGTGAAGAAGATGTAGAACTAATGGCAGGAACCACAAGAAAGAAGAAATAAAACAAAACAACAAAAGAAAAGGAGAGCATATATATGCTTCAGACTCCAAAGTTCTTTCTCTGGATGTCAATTACACTTTCCTTCATGAGTCTTTTGGGGTTATCTTAGATCCTTGCATTGCTGAAAAGGGTTAAGTCTGTCAAGGTCAGTCATTGCACAGTGTGGCTATTACTATGTACAATGCTCTCCTAGTTCTGCTCATTTCAATAACATCAGTTCATACAAGTCTTTACAGGTTTTTCTGAAGTCCATCTGCTCCTCATTTCTTATAGCACAATAGTATTCCATTACATTCATATACCATAACTTGTTCCACCATTCCCCAACTGATGAGCATCCCCTCAATTTCCAATTTTTTGCCATCACAAAAAGAGCTGCTATAAATATTTTTGTACATGTGGGTCCTTTTACCCTTTTTTGATCTCTTTGGGATATAGACCTAGAAGTAGTATTGTTGGGTGAAAGGGTATACATAATTTTATAGCCCTTTGGGCATAGTTCCAAATTGTTTTCTGGAATGGCTGGATCAATTCACAACTCCACCAATAATGCATTGGTATTCCAATTTTCCCACATCTCCAATATTTACCATTTCCCTGTTTTGTCATGTTAGTCAATCTGATACGTGTGATGTGGTATTTCAGAGTCATTTTGATTTGCATTTTTCTAATCAAGTAACTTAGAGCATATTTTCATATGAAAATAGATTTTATTTCTTCATCATAAACCTTCCCATTCATATCTTTTGACCATTTATCAATTTGAGAATGACTTGTATTCTTATAACTTTGACTCAGTTCTCTATATATTTTAGAAAAGAGACCTTTATCAGAGACATTGGCTGTAAAAATTCTTTCCCAGTTTTCTGCTTCCCTCCTAATTGGTTTTGTTTGTGTAAAACCTTTTCAATTTAATGTGATCAAAAACATCCATTTTACATTTCATAATGTTTTCTATCTCTTGTTTGGTCATAAATTCTTCCTTTCTCCATAGATCTGACAGGTACATTATTCTTTGCTCTCCAAGTTTGCTTATAGTATCTGCCTTTATATCTAACTCATGTACCCATTTTGACTTTATTTTGGTATAAGGTATAAGATGTTGGTCTATGTCTAGTTTCTGCCATATTGTTTTCCAGTTTTCTCAACAGTTTTTGTTAAAATAGTGAGTTCTTATGTCAGGAGCTTTGGTTTCACAGTTGTTTTGATTTGTATTTCTCTAAATATTAATTACTTAGCAAATTTTTCATATGATTGTTAAAAGTTGTAGTTCTTTTGAGAACTCACTGTTCATATCTTTTGACCAATTGTCAATTGAAGAATGATTCTTGGTCTACATGTTTTCTTTTATGTCTAGCATATCAGACCTTCATTATCAAATATTTGATGAAAAGATTCTTTCTCTTCATTGTATGTCTATCTCTTATTTAATTAAGAATTCTCCCCTTGTCATAGCTGATTTGGGTCTCTTCTATTACTTTTTAATGGTACAACTTTTAATGGTCAAGTTGCATATACATTTTAAAAAATATTTTCCAATTATATATAAAAACAATTTTAAATGGTTTTTTTAGATTTTGAGTCCAAATTCTCTCCTTCCTTCCCCCTCAGTTGAGAAAGCAAGCAACTCTATATAGGTTATACATGTGCAGTCATGAAAACCATATTTCCATATTAGCCATGCTGTGAAAGAAAATACAGAGCAAAAAAAACAAACCCTCAAGAAAAATAAAGTTTTTTTAAAGTATGCTTCTATCTGCATTCAGACTTCATTAGTTCTTTCTCTGAAGGTAAATAGCATTTTTCATCATAAGTCCTTCAAAATTGTCTTAGATCATTATATTGCTGAGAATAGCTAAAATTTAAATCATTCACAGTTGATCATCATAAAATATTGCTATTAGCAACATAAAATGTTCTCCTGGTCCTTTTCACTTCACTTTGCATCAGTTTATGCAAGTCTTTCCAGGTTTTTCTTTTTTTCTTTTTTGAGAGGCAATTGGGGTTAAGTGACTTGCCCCCGGTCATATAGTAAGTGTCTTAGGTCAGATTTGAACTCAGGTCCTCCTGATAGCAGGGCCAGTGATCTATTCCCTGCATTACCTAACTGCCCCTCCAGGTTTTTTTTCTGAAAGCATACTGCTTATCATTTCTTATAGCACAAAAGTATTCCATCACAGTCACATACCATACTTTGTTCAGTCACTTCCCAATTAATGGGCATCCCCTCAGTTTCAAATTCCTTACCACCACAAAAAGAGGTGCTATGAATATTTTACACATATAGGTCCTTTTCCTTTTTAAAAAATCTCTTTGGAATAGAGACCTTTTACTTTGATCTCTTTGAGATATAGACCCAGTAGTAGTATTGCTATGTCAAAGGCTATGTACAGTTTGATAACCCTTTGGGAATAGTTCTAAATTGTTCTTCAGAATGGTTGGATCAGTTCACAACTCCATCCGCAATGTTGCATATTGATTTTTGAGCTTATTTTGGTATATGGTGTAAACTGATGGTCTAATCCCATTTCTGACAACCTGTTTTCCACTTTTTCTAGTAGTTCCTGCAAGTAAAAAAGGTTTTCTCCAAGTAATTTGTTTTTAGGTTTATGAAACACTGCATTACTTGATTCAATTATTTGTGGTTCTTCCATGTCTAGTTTATTCTACTTTTATGTTTTTCTGTTTTATTCTATTTCAGTTTTGAAGATTGCTATTTCATAATATCTGAACTTCAGGAGTGTTATTTCCCTATCTTTCATACTTCTTTCATTATTTCCATTGAAATTATTTATCCCTAAAATGTATTGTGTTATTATTTTGACTAGCTCTATAAAGTACTTTCTTGATAGCATTATTGATATAACACTAACTATACAAATTCATTTAGGAAGTACATTCGTATTTATTGCATTGGCGTGACCAACTATGAGCAATTCATATTCCTCTAATTATTTATCTTTCTTTATTTCTTTAAAGATTGAGCCAGTAGAATTTAGAGGAATTGTCAAATAATTTCTTATCCACATATCTGTTCTCTACATTGTCTGGAATTTTTAAAAATCAATTATAGATTCATTTGAGCTAAAAAGCAAATGTTTCTAGTAAGGTAAAGGGGTGAAATATCCAGCATTTATATTTTAGTGTAAGTTAGTTTAATTAGATTTGCTTTCCTGTTTTAGGGAATATTATTCACTAATGGGAGGAAGGAAATTTTATTTTGTGCTCATGGATTGGTGGTAGTGGTGGAAATGTTTAGGTAATCAGAGAAAACAGAAGGATGCATCTTTATAAGAAAGGGGCCTAGAAAAATAATGAGAGAATTCTAAAAACAAATTCACCCATTTTGTAATTTTTCTTAGGGATTTCCTAAACTCTGCCCCCTTTTCTTCCTTTCTGGGACCAAATGAAAAGAGTTCCAGTCATCAATTTATTCTTGTTAGGTACCTGGACCCTCTCCCAACCCTAGTGCTAATATCTAAAATGGCCAAATTACAGAGGTAAGGGTCAGATAGTTTCTTTAGTTCTGTGACATGAACCTCTTTACCCTACTCTTAGCCCTCCCCCAAATGCAACCTGGAAACAGGGAGTAACTTCCTTCCCTCCACTTTACACATTTATTTGAAGTCTCCCCTTTTTCATTAGTCTGTGAGTTCATGAGAGTGGGGAGTTTTTGCCTTTTTATCCTCAGGGTTTAGCTCAGTGCTTGGCATATAGCTGGTGCTTAATAAATACTTCTTGACTTGACTCCATATCTTATCTTCCCAACAACCTGGCTCCAGAAATCTTAATGAAACCTTAAAAGTGTAGCATTTATGGAAGAGGAGTTGACCTAGAAGGGGACCAACTCACGGAATATGCTTAGAATTGTTATTCCTGGTTGACCACATGGGAGGCTTTGGGGCCACCTTCCAGCCATGTGCTTCAGGGGTTAAAGGGCTTATATTTTGAAATGACGGAGTTTTCTTATTGACTGCATGCTCTAAGAACTAATAACTCAGTGTATGTACAAAAAGGAGTGGCCAGCCCCTTGACCTCTCCCTTCTTTAAACTGAGCATACTGCATGGGGTGGCCTATGGGAAAGTCCATTCAGTCTCAGTGCATAGGGGTAAGTACAAGACTAGTCTGTGTGATGAGACAGAAAGAGTAGGCAGTAGTGGACACTTTGCCACGGAGTTAAACAATGGTCCTTGTTCCTTCTTGATTTTTGACCTCTGGACTCTGAGCCTAAATAGCATGGCAGTTCTCAGCAGTATCTTAATAGCACCCCCAGGAGAGAGATGTTTTAACACCTATGGAATTCCATCCATGTTGAGTTCTATGGGTTGTCATCACAATTATTACCCTATTATCTGTTCAAACAAGTTTTATAATATCTTAAGTAGAAAAAAATAATCACCAGGAATTTTTATGGGGAGAAGAGAGAAAAATGTTCTCAGCTTTTCTTTTTCCTGTTTGATATATTAAAAATAACAGAAAGTTGGGAAACAAATATTATGTCTTTAAACAATTCAGTGAAAATGGTTAAGAAAGGGTGAATAATGTCCCTTAAATTTGTTAAGATACAGATGTGGTATCTAGAAATGTGAGAAATAAGCTACCACTCTATCTGCTAAAACCACAAATGAAGCAGGCTTGGAGAACACAGGCAAATGAGGCATTTGAACATGAAGCAAATTATAATTCCAAAAGTTAAGCTAATTTATTGTTAGCTGTAAATCTGTCAGGCAAGGACTCTTTCCAAGTCCTTAAAATGTAGAGTGTAAGTCTGTTGGGTCTCAGAGGAGACCAGACTGTACACTGGGGATACACACAGAGGCAGAGGCAGATACTGCAATATCATATGGGAAAAGGGGAAATTTGGCAAATACAAGTACATTAATATGAGAAGTCAGATAATTATAGGAGACAGAGAGCTTTAATGATGACTTAAATAGGTCTGAAGGCTCTGCTTCCTTCCTTTGCATTGCAGAAGGTCTGATTAAATGATTAATTATGGGAAGAAATTAGGTTTTCTCACATTCAGGGTAAGCCCAAAGTATAATCCTGAACAGATCAACTTTTACTTTATCTAAATTAGATTATTCTACTGCCAAGTACTCTTTGGAATTTGAAGATGTCATGAGCTAAGGTAAAAACAAAAACAAAACAAACTATGGTAATAAGAAGATTTTATGCAAAATTGTCATGGAATTTATTCAGAAAACATCTCAACACATTTGAAAACATGAACTTTTTGAATATCACGGGATACAGGTTAGGGATGAAGAAGAGGAATGGCCCATAATTCCAAGATCTAAATTCTAGTCCTTCTTTTGTTGCTATCTTCTGTAGCCTTGACTAAAGAATTTCTGTTATCTATAATAGCAACAAACAAACTCACACTTATTAAGTAGCCACTGTTTGCCGATTACCGCACTAGGAGCTCAGAGAGATACAAAGTTTGTATAAGGCATAGCCCATGCCCTCCTAGAGCTGATAGTCTATTAGACAAATTTATAACTAACAATAAATTGGGGCAGCTAGGTGGCGCAGTGAGTAAGAGCGCCGGCCTCTGAGTTGGGATGACCCGGGATCAAAACCGGCCTCAGAAAATGAGCACCCACACATAAATAGAGACTAGCCGTGTAACCTTGAGCAAGTTACTTAACCCCAATTGCTTTAAAATAAAAAAAAAAAAACAAAACAATAAATTAGCCCAACTTTTGGAATTATAATTTGCTTCATGTTCAAATGCCTTATTTGCTTGTGTTTTCCAAGGCTGTTTTGTATGTGGTTTTAGCAGATAGAATGGTAGCTTATTTGTCACATTTCTTGATAGTACATCTGTATCTTAACAATTATACACACTTGATAGCTATATTGTGAAGTTGTCAAACAAAATGCATACTAGTTTCTAATGGACAAGTTGTTACCAAAAGGTGTGGGTTGGCAGTGGGGACCAGGATGGGGTAGAAAAACGATGAAATTGGAGTCAGAGAACCTGGGTTTAAATATTGGCTCTGCCATTTACTATCTGTAAGTAAGGTACACCATATAAAAGCTGAGCAGAGGACTGGGTGAAAGTGAATGAGGCAAAGAGGGAGAAGTTAGGAGGCAGCATGAAACTAGTGGTGCTTCTTAAGTTAAAGGAAGAGAGAATATCTACTATTAGAGAGTGGCCAAGAATGTCAAAAGCTGCAGAAAGGTCAAGGAGGATGAGAACTGAAAAAGGCCATTGGATTGGGAGTATGTTGAAGGAAGAAGCCCAAATGCAAGGAGTTTGAGAAAGGGAGATAGATAATGAATGCCTGGCAGCATTGAGTATAGGCTATCTTTTCCAAGAAATTTATTCAATGAAAACAAAAAGGGATATAGGATGGTTACTGGTTGGAATATGGGAGTCAAAGGATCTTTGTAGAGTCAAGGGTTTGGGATATTTCACATATATACACATATATGCATATATATACATACATACACAGACACACAGATTTATTTCAGATATAGTTGATGTATAGTTGTTTTCCTGAACTGCTTTTTCCCTTTTTTATTCTTTGTCACAGTGGATGATTGTGTGTGTATATATATATAAGTGTGCAGAAACATGCATGTATGTGTGTATATGTGGAAACTATATATATATATATATATAAACAAAAGATAGCAATCTTTTTAAAAGTTAAACTACAAGAAAATTGCAATGAGTAAAAATAGACAAGAGAGAGCTTTTTTTGGTATAGAACTGATGGTTCAGGTAGATGGATTAATTAGCCTTAAAGAGTACCACTTTTACAACCAGAGGGAATAAGGGGAAAGTATATGATGTTGCTGAGAAGTTTTGAGGAATGGATGAGGTGAACACAGGTAAATGACCTCAAAATGGAGGACTGGAGGACCTCAAAATGTGAGGCTAGATTATTGGTACGTGTTAAAGGTGCCAAAGGAAGGAGAAGTAAAGTATGTTCTGGGAAATGAGAGAGGGAATGAATCTATAAGAAAGAATTAAAAACCAGCAATGGTTATGTAACATAAATTAGGAGTGGGTAAAGTTATGTTAACAGGATCATAGTCTCAGAGCTGAAATGAACCTTAGAGGCTTTCAAATACAACCCCCTTATTTTACAGATGAGTAAACTGAGGTCTAGAGACATAAGTGACCTGCCCAAACTTCTCCATGTCCTCAGACTCTAAATCCAGTATCCTTTCCCACTGTAACATGGTTAGTTCAATTTTTAAAAATTTTCTCCAGCAATGGCCACTATCCCTGAAATAGGAGTGGAGAGATCCAAGGATGAAATTGACCCAAAGGATACAGATTCACAGGTTGGGAATAATGGAAGACCAAAGAAGCAGATGATTATTAAATTGCAGAATCATAGACTTAGAGGAAAAAGGGCCTTAGAAACCATTAAATCCATCTTCCTCATTTTACAAATGAAGAAATTGAGACCGAGAGGGGTTAAGTAATTTGCACAACAAGTAATAAGTAACAGAGCTAGAATTCAGACCTAGGTCCTCAGATGCCGAATCCGGCATTCTTTACTCTGCAGCTCAGGAGCCCTTGTGATTTTAATATAGCAGCTAGAAAATGATAAGGTTATGAACCACTGATTATTAGTACACATCAATTAGCCAGCAATAACTAATTAACTTTTGGAAATAGTTATTTATTAAGGTGGCATAGTAAGGACAATGGGTACAAAACATTCCCTCCAAACCAAGGTCACACTCTCCCATGAGCATATACCAATTCCAGGGGGCAGGTGGACTCAAGGTTCCAGTATGTGTGGCAAAAAGGGTAACCAACAGTTTCTGGTAGTCATTTTGTTGGAAGTCCTATCTTTCAACTTTATGGGGGCCTCATGTAGTTCCCTTTAGGTAGGGTATGTTCCTTTTAAGGTACTAAGGTTGCTTTTCCTTAGGATGCCTAACTTGTGTTGGGGTCTTTATCTATTATAAAATGTTCCCAGACACTGGTAGGAATCCTATGGGAAGTCAAAAATCTGACCTTTTGAAATACACAAAGTTAAATGGCTAAAGGAAAAAAATTACAAAGAAGCTCTTCTCCTCCATGCCCCCATCAAAGCAATCCTCTTGGTCTTAACTGCTTCTACCTTTGAGTTGGCCAGATATTGGATCTCATGTTCAGAACTGGCTTGCTATTCTATACAAATCCCCACGGGGCATGATTGAGTTGAAATACTCTAGTATTGTGATTTCCAATGATGAAGGCATTGTGGTTGTTCACTTGTGTGTCCAATTCTTCTTTACCCCATGGACCATGGACACCAGATGCCTCTATCCTTCACTATCTCTTGAAGTCTGTCCAAATTCATATTCATTGTTTCAATGATACTATCCATCCATGTCACCCTCTGCCATCCCCTTTTCATTTTACCTTTAATCTTTCCCAATATCAGAGTGGTTGTTGTTGTTTTTTTCCAATGAGTCCTTTTTCTCATTATGTGGCCAAGTATTTAAGATTCAGCTTCAATATTTTACCTTCCAGTGAATTAATTTCTTTAAGTATTGACTTATTTAGGGAAGGTAGGTGGCACAGGGGAAAGAGCACTGGTCCTGGAGTCAGGAGGACCTGAGTTCAAATCCAGCCTCAGGCACTTGCTGGCTGTGTGACTCTGGACAAGTCACTTCACCCTGATTACCTCAAAAAAAAGTGTGCCATGTTATTCCACAATTAGAATTCCACAATTGGTCAAAGAATATGAGCAGGCAGTTTTCAGAGGAAGAAATTAAAATTACCTATAGTCATATGAAAAAAATGTTCTAAATCACTATTGATTCTCTAATCAAATGCAAATTAAAACAACTCTGAGGTACCACCTTACACCTATCAGATTGACTAATATGTCAGAAAAGGGGAAATGATAAATGTTGGAGATGTGGGAAAATTGGAACACTAATGCATTGTTGGTGGAGTTGTGAACTAATACAACCATTCTGGAGAAAAATTTGGAACTATCCCCAAAGGACTATCAAATAGTGATATCAAATAGTGACTATCAAAGATCCCTTTGATCCAGTAATACCACTACTAGATCCATATGCTAAAGAGATCATAAAAAAGGGAAAAGGACCTATATTTATAAAAATACTTATAGTTGTTCTTTCTGTGGTGGCAAGGAATTGGAAATTGAGGGGATGCCAATCAATTGGGGAATGGTTGAACAAGTCATAGTATTTGAATGTAATGGAATACTATTGTGCTATAAAAAATGATGAGCAGATAGATTTTAGAAAAACCTGGAAAGACTTCCATGAATTGATGTTAAATGAAGTGAGCAGAACCAGGAGAACATTGTACACAGAAACAGCAACTTCATGCAATGTCCACCTTTGGTAGCTAGATTTGGCTCTTCGAAGCAATGCAATGATCTAAGGCAATTCCAAAAACTTATGATGGAAAGTGCTATACACATGCAGAGAAAGAACTATCAAAACATACATTTTCACCTTTTTTGTTTTTATTTTTCCCTTTTATTCTGATTCTCCTTTCACAATATGACTAATGTGGAAATACGTTTAATATGATTGTACATGTATAGCCTATATCGGATTGCTTGCCATCTTGAGGAGGGGAGTAGAGAGGGAGAAAAAAATTTGGAACTCAAAATCTTATAAAAGTGAACGTTTAAAACTTAAAAAAATAAATAATTAAAAAAAGTGTAGTGACTGATTTGATCCCCTTGCTCTCTAAGGGACTCTCAAAAGTCTTCTCCAGCACCACAATTTAAAAGCTCTGAGCTTGTACTTGTACCCAGAGGTGTACTTATCTTAATGTTTTGATTGATTGATTAAATAGAGGTATTCTCATTTGATAAATAGTGGGCAGGTAGATGGGGCCTGGAGATAGGAAGACCTGAGTTCAAATCTGCCTTCAGAAACTTACCAGCTGTGTGACCCTGGGCAAGTCACTTAATCCTTTTTTCCTCAGTTTCCTCACAACTGAACAATAACAAATTACTTTAAGTGGGATGATTGAGTTAATCAACCTCCACCCTTATATATAAATAACTTCTAGCTTCTCAATAAGTCAAACAGAAGCTCTAGGCCATCCAAATGACTCTCTCCCCTTTATTTTCCTCATAGACTGTTTTTCTTTTTTGAGGAATTAGAATTGGAGGCCATGGCTCTCAATACTCTAAGATTATTCAATTATAGTTCTTATTAGAAGATATGGAATAAATTTCAACTCCAATCTATAGGATTCTATGATTTAAATTTTAATATAGTGATAGTTTGGTTAGTGGGTACTCTCAGAATGAAAGGTTTTAACATTCATTAGCTTTTGCAAGGGGATATTTACTTCCAAGATACAGCCAGAACAAATGTTCACATATTAGGTGGCACAGTGAGTAGAGCGTCGGCCCTGGAGTCAGAAGGACCTGAGTTCGGATCCGGCCTCAGACACTTAATGCACACACAAACAAAAACCTAGTCGTGTGACCTTGGGCAAGTTACTTAACCCCAATTGCCCCCCCCCAAAAAGCAAAAAAAAAATGTTCACATATTTTCCTCAATATCTCCAGGGCATATTTTCTTCTATACTAGCTCAGTTTATGGGAAATAAACTCAAAATTTAGCTGAGTTCTTATGTAATATTGGTTCCACAAAAATTCACATCTGAAGCCATCATTTGTGCTTGCAGTCTTTGTCTCAGCTACCATGAGACTGGGATTCCAATGTTTCCTCACTCCTTATGGCATTGGTGTAGTGCTAGCTGCAAAACTCAGACTGGATTCCAACTCTAGGATGTCTGTGACTTATTCTTCCAATATTTTGAAGCCCCCACATTCAGAGATTCCATTTCCTTCCCCTAGAATGGAAAAGACCAAACAAAAAGACCAAGAACCAAGGTCTATTTCTCAGGGCCATGTGTCTTTGGAAGGTGTTAAGGTGTTGTTTTCCCTGACAGGACTTTTAGAATGCTTCTGAAGCCAACCAGCTTTGGCTTTGCCATGGCTTACCAGAACCAGGCATGACACTTTCCTTGAATTCTCCCAGAAGCAAGTTCCCTGGTATCCTCCGTATGGAAAGGTTGCACCCACTGTTTAAGCTGATGCGGCCTACCCATATGCCAGACCCCTATTACATATGAATAAATAATGACTTAATGAACAAACAAACACTGGTTTATGTGCTAGGGATACAAATACAAGGAAACAAAAGTCTCTGGTTAAGACAGCAATGTAAAGGAGACCTAGAAATTGGGAGGAGGACAGGATGATAAAGTAAAATTCAGCTGTCAAAGCCCAGGGCTGGAGAGGCTGTTTCCAAATTACGATGGGGACTAGGGGGTGGGGCAGAAGTGACCAGATCCTATGAATTCTTGATGGTTAGCAAATTATGTAGGCACATGAAGTGTTTAAATCTAGAGATAACCAAGATGTAAAGGAGATGGAAGGTATTGAGTTTAAATTGTAAGGAATTAAGTCAGAAACAGGAAATTAGGGTTTGTTTGTACTTTTGAAATTCTGCCTAGATCACCCTGGCTCTACTAATTTTCTTTTTATTCTTCTCCTTAAAGGACATTAGGAGAAAATTCTCTTTATTCAGAAGCAAGTACTTTGAGGGTCCAGTCCCAGAAAAAGAACATACAAAAAAACCTTAAAAACCCCCCAACTCTGTAATTTATCCACATTAGAACAGAAATCAGGGAATGACATGATTATGATGAGAAAAAAAATAAGACTAATAAGCCTTAGTTTCAAATATATGGGGTTGAATTATTTATGGGAAAACTATCAAAGACTCTAAATGCTCCAATCAAATCATCATAAGCAGAAAGCTACAAAATCAAATTCATAACAATGAAAACATCAGTCCCTTAGTGGAACAGTTCCAACCATCTGGCATTCATATGGGGCTTGTCGGAGCTGTTATTGTACAGACATTAATGACCCAATCTTACCTCCAAGCAAGGGGCTTTCATTAACTAAATTTACCCAAACCCTTTGTACCTGGCTAATATTACCAGTACTCTTTTTTTAGTCCTCTGTCTTGTTAAAGTTTCAGATCCTGACCTCACTCATTAAAAGAGAAGGAAAAGGAAGAACTGACAATTTATTTGGGTAGAGTAAGGGGGGAGGTGAAAAAAAGGGGGAGTCATTGGAGAATGGGAGAACTTCACCATCCCCAGAAAGAGAAATTCCCTCCAATGCAAATAATATTTTTTTGAAAGAGGCCCTATCACAGAGACAGAATATGGTTTCAGCAGTTTGTTAGTTGCTTCTTCTAAACCTATCACTTATATCTATTTAAATTATATCTGGGACTATTCTCTCAGGACTCTTTACAGAGTTGCCTTTAAATGAATCTGTCACCATCAGAAAAGATTGAAGCTTGACCTGTGTACATAGAACAGTCAGGCCTGCCACGTTTATAGGGTTTTTATTTTTCTTTGTAAGCATTGGCAATTCTGCCTCAGTAACTTTTCACCACCCTTTTTGAGATGGAATATGACAGTTTTGTCCTATTTGGTTTCTTCTTCCTTCTTCCAGGCAGCTAGAGTGTTGGACTTGTAGTCATAAAGTCCCTAATGTGAATATTGCTTCAGACACTTCCTAGCTGTGTGATTCTAAAGCAAGTTATTTTTGTTGTTCAGTCATGTCTGACTCGTGACCCCATATGGGGTTTTCTTGGCAAAGATACTGGAATGGTTTGCCATTTCCTCCTCCAGTAACTTATTTAGCCTTTTTTAACCTTAGTTTCTCTGTCTGTAAAATAAAATTAATAGTAGCATCTACCTCATACAGTTGTTTTGAGGATCAAATGAGACATTATATGGAAAGCATTTTATAAAACACTTTAGAAATGATAGCTGTTAGAGCTATTAGTCCATAAACCATTGTTCAAAATGGAACTCTATTGCAAAATTCCAGATTTAACTATTTCAGTTGCTTATTATCCCTTTTTAAAGTTTTCCAAGTAACTGGATGAATCCATTGACTACTTATTTATCTGTGCTAATTATTGTCCCTGGGTTCTTGGGTGTTATGCCATTGGAGTCTATGCTCTGGTAAGTTCTAGAGTACTATGCTAGGAAGACTTCAAGTGTTGTCCTGGCTTCCCAAGTCAGTTTCCCAAGAACCAGCTTAGCTGAGTATGGAATGGATAGCCACCACTAGGCTAGCCACATTCTTTGTCTTTGGCAACCCAGGAAACAAAGAAAAATACAAAATGACTCTTCAGCTTACTTCTGAAGGGAATGGTGTCAGAATGCTGACAAAGGAGGCAGAGATACACTGACACTTGATTGATTCTTGATACAGGATGGGACAAACATTTTTAGACAGAAAACATGGAAACTGATTTTGCTTGACAATGTATAATTGTTAAAAGGAGTTTCTAAAAAAATACAGTGGGGAAATACAGTGAGGCAGGCATGAGAGAAAGTAAGGATAGTATAAAAAAAAACAAAGAGAGAACAGAAGGAAGGAAGAAGGAAAAAAGAAAGAAGAGTAATTATGTCATTTTTTAATGGAGAGAGAACAGTAACAACATAAAGAACAAAAAACCTTGTAAAAGCTTGATAATGCTGATTGAAGAAATGACCAACCACAAACCAAGAAGACTGATGATGAAGCACGCTTTCTACCTCCTGACAGAGGGATTGGATTCAACATGCAAAATAAGACATACCTGGGGGCGGCTAGGTGGCGCAGTGAGTAGAGAGTCGGCCCTGGAGTCAGTAGGACCTGAGTTCGGTTCCGGCCTCAGACACTTAACGCACACATAAAGAAAAAACCTAGCCGTGTGACCTTGGGCAAGTTACTTAACCCCAATTGCCCTCCAAAAAAAAAAAAAAAGCAAAAAAAAAAAAAATAAGACATACCTAATTGGACATAGCTAGTGAGGGATTTTTTTTTTGCTTGAGGATAGTTATTACAAGGGCTTTGTTTTCCTTTTCCTTTTCCACTTGGGGAAGGTGAGGACAAAGGGGAATTGAGGATAGAGCAGCAAAAGTAAAGAAGAGATAGAGGGTCAATGGGGTAGCTTTTTTAGAATGGAGAACAGAACAGAAAGAGGACTAGGACGAAGAAGCAAAGAGAAGCAGAACAGCTTTGGAAGCCATAGACTGAACTTGAAAATTCAGCTGCTCATAATGGATATTTGAAATGCCACGTATAGTCAGTCCTGTTTTCTGTTGTAATATGTATATGGAAATTTCCATGTTATTGGAATTCATTCAGCTTAGAATTTTTTTAAAGAGAAAGCTTGACCTAAGCATCCATACAGGAAAAAAACACAACAGAAAGAAAGCTGAATATTTGATGTACTCGGGACAATTTGCCCAGCACCAGCAAGTGAGCTGTTTATGCAGGGATCATTTGCCACTGGACATAAGAAGCTAGAACATGGTGATTCAGTTTTCCCTTTCTTTTCATGACCTTGATACCAGGGTTGGGTAGGTGATATAGGGAGGGGTACTTCCCTCCAAAGTAAGGCATTTTGATACAGAAGATTGTGGGAGAACTTCAGAAACATTAGCCCCATTGAGTTTAACATTTTATTTTCACTTTCAGTGAAATGCTATCTAATGAATTCTATTGAGTGTAGTACTGAGTGAGGAAAGCATAATAATGGATATGTGTAAATAAGGGCAATGAGATAATGAATTATCAATTATTATTAGCATTTCCGTACCCCTAGAAAGAAATCTTGAAAAGCACTAGTGAGGTAAATAACTTAGGAAAGCTTAGACAGCTGATGCTAGCCACGTGTACATAGTGAATGAGCTAGCTGCTTAGGGTTGGGGGTAGCCAGGTGCATAGACATATCCTCAGTTAGTCAGCTGGTACTCCCTGAGTTTAGAGCATTCTCTAGAGGCTTGCCCAGATAAAGCATTCTGAGTAGCTTCTCCTAGACATACCTCAAAAAGTTCTAAACGAAACATTTTTATTCTAAGTATTTCTGGCATATTCAACAGAGTACAATTGAAATATTCTAGCTGAGGACAGTCTTGAGAGGGACAAGGCATGATTCTAGATTTCTTAGTTTCAACCAAATTAGGTACTTCTCTGATCAACTGACTCTCTAGGTATTGACCCCAAATGCAATGGCAATAAGGTCGTAATTTGGTCTGGCACCTAAACTGAGAAATGCTTCTCCCACAAAACTTTGGTCACTCTAAAGATTATCTAATCCCAGTATATGCTTCAATAAAGCTAGAATGTTTCTGATGCCATTCTTATTTCTCTTCCAAAATGAGAGATAGGGACCCAAGATGGTGGAGTAAAAATAGGAACTTGCTTGAGCTCCCGCTCCAACCACCTCCAATACCTGTAAAAAAATGACAATAAACAAATTGTAGAGCTACAGAACCCTCAAAGTGACAGAGAGAAACAAATCTCCCACTGAAGGCAGCCTGGCAGGCTGATGGGAAGGGTCTATAGCACCAGGCTGGGAGCCCAGGACAGTCCTGTGTGAGCCATGCTAGCCCAGACTCTGGGCCCAGATCAGCCAGAGTAGACTTCAGGAGAAGCACAGCAGCTGCAGCTGCTGCTGTGTGGCTGCCTCTAGAGTTCCTGACCTACAGATAGTAGGGGGACCAAGCGACCATTCAGAGGGTAATTGCTCTTGTTTTGACCTGCTTGGATTTGGGTCATAGTCTTGGGTAGTGGTCCTGGGGTGAGAAATGCTAATGTACCAGAGCTTATGGTGGCTGGAGAGAGGGTACCCTCCTCATAGCTGTGACAACAGCTCTGACACCAACTTCAGAAACCCCACAAATTTGGGACACAGCTCTCTCTACTCTGGAAGCAGAGTCCTACTGTGGCAAAGAGCTCAAAACTCAAGTAATTGGCTGGCAATATGAACAAACATAGGAAGCACAATCAGACCATACGATCTCTTTCAGGAACAAAAAGGATCAAAACATGGAACCAGAAGAGACAACAAAGTCAAAACCCCTGCATCAAAAGCCTCCAAAAAAAATGTGAATTGGTCCCAGGCCATGGAAGAGTTCAAGAAAGATTTTGAAAATCAAGTAAGAGAAGTGGAGGAAAAAAATGGGAAGAGAAATGAGAGTGATGCAAGAAAATCATGAAAAGAGAGTCAGCAGCCTGACTGAAGAAAATAATACCTTAAAAAATAGACTAACTGAAATGGCAAAAGAGGCCCCATAAAGCCAATGAGGAGAAGAATGCCTTAAAAAGCTGATTTGGCCAGATGAAAAAGGAATTTCAAAAACTCATTGAAGAGAATATTTCCTTCAAAATTAGACTGGAGGAAATGGAAGCTAATTACTTTAAAAGAAATCAAGATACTATAAAACAGATCCAAACAAATGAAAAAATAGAAGGCAATGTGAAATATCTCATTGGAAAAACCACTGACCTGGAAAATAGATCCAGGAGAGATACTTTAAAAATTATTGGACTACCTGAAAGCCATTATCAAAAAAAGAACCTAGAAACATTTAATCTTAAGACCTTGAATTTCAGATCCATTTCCTTCCTCCCTTGTCACCCATTCCCTCTTGGGAGATAAGTAATTCAGTATATGTTGTACATGTCTAGCTATGCAAAACATTATCATAGTAGATATATTGTACAAGGCTGCTTATAATTCCCTCCCACTCATCCCACCCCCCACCTGGTCCATTCCCTACTTGATCTTGTCCCTCTTCTATAGTGGGTACTTCCAACCTCCCCTCCTTGCAAGGATGCCCTCCCACCCATCATCCCTCCTCTCATCCCCCTTCCCCCTATTCTGCTGTAGGTGGAGATATCCCATTTAGTATGTATGTCATTCTCTCCCTGAACCAAATTCAATGAGAATGTAGTTTTGCCTTTTTGCCTTCCTATTCTTCCCCTCCCTTGCAACCACTTCTCCTTGCTTCTTCTACATGAGATAGTTTACCCTACCCTGTCTCTCCCCATCTCCTCTTGCCACTTCCCTCTCTCATCTCATAATTTCACCCCTTGAGTATCCTCCCTTCCCAATAAATTCAACCTATGCCCTCTATCCATATATAACTGTAACCATATACACACACATTCACATATGTATTCATATGACCATACACCCGTCTTCCATTATTTTCATAGTGAGAAAGATTTCATCAGTCACAGTTATTGCTTTTCCATATAGGAATGTAAATAGTTCAACTTTGATAAGTTCCTTTTGATTTCTTTTCACTGATTACCTTCTCAGGCATCTCTTGCTTCTGTTGTCTGAATGTCAAATTTTCTATTCAATTCTGGTTTTTTTCCTCAAGAATGCTTGAAAGTCCTCTATTCCACTGAATGACCATATTTTCCCCTGAAACAAAATACTCAGTGTTGCTGGGTAAGTGACCCTTGGGTTCATTCCCAGCTCTTTTGCCCTCTGGAATATTGTATTCCATGCCCTTCAGTCCCTCAGTGTAGAAGCTGCCAGGTCCTGTGCTATTCTGATTGTGTTTCCACAATATTGAAATTGTTTCTTCCTTGGCATGTTGCCACTTAATTACTTGACTTTTGGGCTTGTTGCCACACTATGGCTTTAAGGCCAGATAGAGGAATTTTTGTCCCGAATGTGTGGGGGGCAACTTCCGTTTCTGGCAAGCTGTAAACCCACCCACGACCTCCACCCCAGATCACAATCCAGATCCAGGGAGGTTAAAGCAAGAGTGATTACCCCCCAAGACTGATCGCTGGATCTCCCTACAGTTCACAGGCCAGGAGCTGGAGCTGCCTCTGAAAACTACAAAATGGCATGTCTCCTCAGTGGCTGCTAGCCCCCAGGGGAGGAAGCCAATGCATTCCCCAAATACTGGTCCCAAAGTCCATAGGGCACTAACCTCTCACTTTGTCCTAGGCATTTCTATGTTGATAATTCTGGAATCACCACAGCTGCTGGTGTACTGGGGTCCCTCCCGACGGCTGCTGGCCCTGCCACCCTGGGGCTAAAACCCCGACTCAGGCCCTCACTGTGCTCAGCTCCCCGCACTCTGCACACTGCACTGACAGCTCCCAGATCACTGTGCTGGTCCTTCCCGCAGGGCTGCTGGGCTGTCCCCAGCGGGAGGTTAGCTTCTCTGTGTCGCTCTGTGGGTGCTGGGGCTCCAGAAGTTGTTCAGAGTTCCCCCCTACATAGTTTGGAGGTAATCTGGGTGACCTGGAAAATAGATCCAGGAGAGATACTTTAAAAATTATTGGACTACCTGAAAGCCATGATCAAAAAAAGAACCTAGAAATCATCCTTCAAGTAATTCTCAAGGAAAATTGTCCTGATATTCTAGAACCAGAGGGCAAAATAGAAATTGAAAGAATTCACTGATTACCTCTTGAAAAAGATCCCAAAAAGAAAACTACTAGGAACATTATAGCCAAATTCCAAAGTTCCCAGGTCAAGGAGAAAATATTACAAGCTCTCAGGAAAAAACCAATTTGAGTATTGTGGAAACACAGTCAGGATAACACAAGATCTAGCAGCTTCTACATTAAGGGATCAAAAGGCTTGGGACATGATATTCCAGAGGTCAAAGGAGCTAGGATTAAAACTAAGCATCACCTACCCAGCAAAACTGAGTATAATGCTTCAGGGGAAAATATTGCTATTCAATGAAATAGAGGACTTTCAAGCATTCTTAATGAAAAAACCAGAGCTGAACAGAAAATTTGACTTTCAAATACAAGAAGCATGAGAAGGTAAACAGGAAAAAGAAACCATAAGGAATTTATTAAAGTTGAACTATTTACATTCCTACATGGAAAATGATAATTTTTAACTCACAACACTTTTCTTAGTATGAGGATAGTTGAAGGGAATATATATTATATATAGATGTATACATACATGTATAGGAGGGTGTATGTGCATATAAATATATATGTAAGTGTGGGCATATGTATGTTTATGTATAAATAGACAGAGTATACAGGATGAGTTGAATATAAAGGGATATCTAAAAAAATTAAGACGTGAGAGGAATATATTGGGAGAAGGAGAAAGGGAGAGATAGAAAAGGGTGAATTATGTCATATAAAAGAGGCAAGAGAAAACTGTTACAATGGAGGGGAAGAGCAGGAAAGTAAAAGGGAATGGGACAACCTGACTCTCATTGAATTTGGCTTAACAAGAGAATAATGTAGACATTCAATTGCAATCTTACCCTACAGGAAAGTAGGGGGGAAGGGGATAAGAGGGGGAATGATAGAAAGGAGGGCAGATTGGGAGAGAGGGTAGTTAGAAGCAAACACTTTTGAAAAGGGACAGGGTCAAAGGAGAAAATAGAAAAAATGGGGGGGGGGCAGGATAGGATGGAGAGAAATATAGTTAGTCTTTTACAATGTAACTACTATGGAAACGTTTTAAGTAACTACACATGTAAAACTATATTGAATTGCAGGTCCTCCCAGGGGAGGTGGTGAGGAGGGAAGAAGGGAAAGAATCTGGAAATCAAAGTTTTAAAAATAAATGTTAAAAAATTGTTTTATATGCAACTGGGAAATAAGATATACAGGCACTGGAGTATAGAAATCCATCTTGCTCTACTAGAAAGTTAGGGGGGAATGGGGGTAAGATATAAGAAAGAACAGATTGGGGGAAGGGGTATTCAGTAGGGTCACTATCTTGGGGTGGGGGTAGAGGAAAGACGGGGAGAAAACTCATAATTGAAAATCTTTTGGAAATGAATGTTGAAAAATAAAAATAAATAAATAAATAAATTGAAATACTAAAAAAAAAAAATAAGAGAAGTATAACAAAATGATAATGACAGCAAAAATAACTAATATTTGTATAGTGTTTACTATGTGCCAGGCACTGTGCTAAGTGCTTAACAATTATTAACTCATTTGATCCTCATAACAACCCTAGATAGCTCTGAGGTCTTGCTATTAATTATGCTTTCTGGGTAAACTGCCTAGGGGTTATTTTCCCTTGGGGGTGGTAGAGTAATAGATCAGTGGACAGACCAACCACGGCCAATTATTTTGGGAGAGAAGAAAAGCCATCATCTTGCCCTTAAAGGTGTATGTCTACAGAGGGCTATCAAAGGTCAAGGGTCTTGCCATCCAATCATCCCTAGAATTCAAGATTATTCAAGTAATCTTGTACCATTTTGGTGATATCCCATTTCAAGGACCCAAACTATAACTTGTAAATAGGAGAGAAGATTTGACTCTCATTTCTTCATCGTGAGTCTGAGGTATAGTTTTTAGAAGCCCAGAGTTTTAATTCAGATTCTCTCTCACACTGATCCTTGACACCTGAGCTAGTAATGAGGTCTTATTTGGTTAACTTTCATTTCTCTTTCCATATCTCTTTAAATGCTTGTTTTTCTTTCTCTTCCTCATATAGTTTACTAATTGTGATTAAATTGAAGGCTGATTGTGCTCCTTGGGAGGTCACATATTCTACAACAGTTTGTTATCATAAGGCTCCCCTGAGTGTGAATCTTATACTATAAAGTCATTGTACCTTTAATTATAACTCAACATAAAAACTTTTCCTACTCATATAGGTACTGGAAACTTTTTTGTGAACTTCTTGAATTGTAGTTAGGAGCTTGACATGAATGTCCTGAGCATTCTCTTTAGCCCCAAAGTGATTATCCAGTGCTGTCAAGCATTCCTGTACTGTAACAGATGGGTTTTCCATTTTTAACATACACAGCACATCAAATTCAAGCCTCTCTGAAGCTCTCTTAACAGTTGTCTTGGCTTTTCTGTGTCTAACATCTGACATTCTTATAGCATCTCAATAGCATATGCCATCCAGGGTTCAAATTTCTTCTCTCCTAGCAGGGCAATAGTCTTGTCTTGAGAGTAATGGAAAATTTCAATAGGGGGCCCACTTAGGGCATAGTTTTAATATCCATCTCAAAGGCTGCCCAAGAGTCGGGGCCCATAATTCAGGAAAGCTCTATTTAACATTGTAGTGGCATGTTCCTACTCTAATAGTCTTGCCATATTTGACTTGGCATATACTCCGCCCCCCCTTCCTTCAAAACCTCCATTTCTAAAGTATATATATAAGTGTAAGTGTAAGTGTGTGTGTGTGTGTGTGTGTGTGTGTGTGTGTGTGTGTGTGTGTGTGTGTGTGTAGGCTCATTTTCCTTGTTTGAGAGTAAGTGTTGCATAGCAGATAAGAGTATTGAACCTGGAGTCAGGAATAGCTTGATTCAGATCCCATCTCTCTCACTTTACTAGCTATGTGACCATGGACAAAGCACTTAACTTCTCACCCTCAATTTCTTCATCTATGCAAAGGGGATAATAATAGTTGTAGCAATTTTCAGTATGGTTGTAGAGATCAAATGAGATGGTATGGAAGGTGCTTTGTAAACATTAAAGTAGCATATAAATGATAGTTATAATTTTTCCTCCCCTTCTTTCACCTCTGTCCAAGCATCTCTCAAAATCTGGTAGCCTGTACCACTTCAAAAGTCAAGTCCAGTCAATAAGCCTAATGGGGAAGGCAATATGAAAACAATTATGTACAAACAAGGGATAGAAAGGACAAATTGGGGGTAGTATGAGAGGGAAGGCACAAAGATTAAGGAGAACTGGGAAAAACAAAAGATGGGATTTTAGATGAGATGTGAAGGGTACCAGGGAAGCCAGAAGGTGAGGTGAAGATAATATCCATCTCAAAGGCTGCCCAAGGGTCGGGACCCATAATTCAGGAAAGCTCTGAATAATTCCAGCATAGGGGATAGTCAGTGAAAATATCTTGAGTTGGGAGATGGAGCATTATGTGCAAAGAATAGGAAGGAAGACAATGTCACTGAATTACAAGCACATGGAAGAGAGTTGGAGCCAAGATGACAAAGTGATAGGAAGCCATATAGCAAACCACCCTTCAAAAAACTCCTCTAAACAGATCCACAACATACACTAGACTAAATCCTGATGAGGAAATCCAGAAAAAAAAGTCACAGTGAGTTACTTGTCCAACCCAGCTTGCCATAGGGAAGCAAACAAGGAAGCCTACAGATTCTAGGGAAGGAGCACTGAAAACCTGCAGGTCCCCAGGCTTCCTTGAGATCTTGGGATAACACAACACTCACTATCATAATTCTATCACTCTGGACCAGCTGAGTTTTTCCCTGAATAGGGGCTGAATCCAGCAACAATCTACTGTTGCTGAGTTCCAGACCCAGGTCAGGATCTTGCAGAGTTCAGAACAGGGGATCAGCAAGCAGACTTCGCCTTGGATCAGAACACTTTGGGAGCACTGAAAGGTTTCAGGTCCCCAGACTGTCTTTGAGATCCTGGAATCATACAATATACACTACCCCAAGAAATCAACAAGATCAGCCCAGACCTTCCCTACAGAAGTACCACAAAGGAAAACATAAAAAGGTAAACATGAATAAACAATGATAAGGAACGAAACAAGGATAAATGGCTTGCATTCAAGTATGTGGAGATAATATATGTGTCCCCTCTGAATCTGAGCATTATCAGTGTTTATAGAGTAAGACCAATCAGATAAGGACTAGGAATGGTTCTGTTATGTCTTGGTGAGCTTAAGAGAAGAATGGAACTAGAAGAGAAGAAAAGGAAGGTAAGTGAAAATTATCTCACATAGTTAAGATACAACAGTAGACATCTATAGATAACAGGGTGTGGTAAACACTGGAAAGCCACTCTCATCTGAAATGTTGTGGTCTGTCCTTTGTGATGTCGTTGGATTCAAGTGAAGGAGGGTTATGCAAAGTTACCAGCCTCACTTTCTCTTCTGGAGCCATCTGGGTCCAGTGACCAGAAACATCAGGATGATGGGAGATGGCCCCAGCTGTGGTAGAAGACCTTGACCTTTTAAAGCTAAGATCTTTAGCAGGTCTCAGTTTGACTGAGGCAACACTTATTCAGTGATTAAGTCTAGTTTAAAAAAAAAATGAGGCCAAGAATGACCTATTTAACCTACTCAAGATTGACTCAAGAGTGAATGTTAATAGGAAATGTTTCTGTTTTGCCCATCTGAAATAGTCAAAAGGAAGAAGATGGGAAAACAAAGGTGGATACAGAAGTACACTTCACTTAATTGGAAAATAAGAGGGAAAGAGAAGAAGAGGGGAGGGGAAAGTAGGAGGAAGGCATATTAAGGGAGAAATAATAATAATAATAACAGAAACAACAATAGTCAATATTTACATGTAGTTTGCTATGTGCCAGACACTGAGCTCAGCACTTTACAATTGTTACCTTATTTGATCCTCACAACAACCCTGGGAGGCAGATACTATTTATTATACCCATTTTACATATGAAGAAACTGAAGCAGAAAGAGGTTGTGACAACTCAGTTACTGTCTGAGGCTAGATTTTAACTCAGGTCTCCTTGACTCCAGGATTAGCTGTGCCACCCAGGATTAATCCTAATCAAAATAGACGCTAAAAGTATGTATAAAAATATTTGTGACTCTTTTTGAGGAGGCAAAGTCTGGAAATCTGAGGGAATGTCCATAAACTGAGGAACTGATGAACAAATTATGGTATATAAATTTGATGGATTTTTTTTTTGCTGGATTCTTATCAGCATTTAATTATCAACCACAATTCCAGAGGATTAATAATGAAACATGCTACTTACCTACTGATAGAGCAGTAAAGCACTCACAAGGAGACAAGTTTATTTTGTAAATAACCATTGTACAAAACTGTTTTGATTGACCATACGTGTTTTGTAATGGGGTTTGTTTTTCTTGTGTTCTCCATGGAGGGAGGGTGTTAATGTGGAAGTTAAGTATGAGAGGTTAGATTTTGGCTGATTAAAACAATTTTTTTTTAAACAAAGTAGAAGATAAGGGAGTAAGGTATAAGAAGACCAGAAAGGAGTCAATAAAACAGATAAACCATTAGTTAATTGGGTTTTAAAAAGGAAAGAAGAAAACAAAATTACCAGTATCAAAAACAAAAAAGGTGCATGCACGAGCAAGAAGATGAAATTAAAGCAATTATTAGGAGCTCTTTTGGCCAATTATATGTCAATAAATCTGACAATTTAATGGAATATATGAATATAATTGCCCAGATTAATAGAAGAGGAAGTTGAATACTTAACCCTCTTTTAAAGAAAGATATAGAACAAGACATAAATGAGCTCCCAAGGAAAAAATTTTTTTCAAAAATAGATGGATTTGTAAGTTAATTAAACCAAACATTTAAAGAACAGTTAATTCCAATATTATATAACCTATTTAGAAAAATGGGTGAAAAGGAAGTCTTATTTTTTTTTTTTTTTTTGCTTTTTGGAGGGCAATTTGGGTTAAGTAACTTGCCTAAGGTAACACGGCTAGGTTTTTTTTTTTTTGGTTTGTTTGTTTGTGTGGTTAAGTGTCTGAGGTCAAATCCGAACTCGGGTCATTCTGAGTCCAGGGCCAGCGCTCTAAGTCACTGTGCCACCTAGCCGCCCTGAGGATGTCTTATTCTTTCTACGACACAAAGACAGTTTTGATACCTAACCCAGAAAAGAACGAAAACAGAGAAAGAAAACTATAGAGCAATTTTCCTAATGAATGTTGATGCAAAAATTTTATATAAAATACTAGCAAAGAGATTACAGCAATACATTACAAGATCACTATGACTAGTTAAGATTTCTACCAGGAATGCAGAGATGGTTCAATATTAGGAAAACTATCAACATAATTGACCATATCAATAATAAAAATCATATGATTACCTCAATAGATACAGAATGGAGTTTTGACAAAATACAATACTCATTCCTATTAAAAACACTAGAAAGCATAGCAATCATTAGAAACAGATAATTTTGATTACATTAAATTTAAAAGTATCTGCAAACAAAATCAATGTAACCAAGATTAGAAGGAAAACAGGAAACTGGGGAAATTTTTTTATAGCAAGTTTCTCTGATAAAGATCTTGTTTTCCAAATACATAGGAAACTGAGTTAAATTTATAAAATAAGAGCTATTCCCCAATTTATAAATAGTAAAAAGATATGAACAATTTTTCGAAGAATTCAAAGCCATGTATAGTTATGTGAAAAAATGTTCTAAATTACTATTGATTAGGGAAATGCAAATTAAAACATCTCTCATACCTGCTACCTCACATCTATCAGGTTGACTAATGTGACAGAAAAGGAAAATGACAAATTCTTGAGGAACTGTGGAAAAAATGGTACACTAAAGCACTGTTGGTGGAGTTGTGAACTGGTCCAGTCATTCTGGAGAAAACTTTGGAACTATGCCCAAAGGGCAATAAAATTTTGCATGCACTTTGACCCAGCAATACCACTACTAGGTCTGTATCCTAAAGAGATTAAAAAAAAGGAAAAAGACCTCTATGTACAAAAATATCTATAAGATGATTTAAGAAAAACTTTAGAAGACATATATGAACCAATGCAAAATGAACTGAGCAGAACCAGAACATTGTGTACAGTAATATGAATACTGAAATGATGGTCAACTGTGAAAGATTTAGCTACTCTGATCAATATAATTATCCAAGACAGTTCCAAAGGTCTCATGTTGAAAAATGCTATCTACCTTCAGAGAGAGAGAACTGATTAACTCTGAGTATAGATGGAAGTATAATTTTTTTCTCTTTCTCTATTTTTGTTGCTTTCTTTTCATCATGGATAATATGTAAATACATCTTCTATAATTTCACATGTATAACTGATGTCATATTGCTTGCCTTAGAAATGGGTAGGGAAGAAAATGGAAGGAAAGAGAAAATTTTAAATTAGAAAAAAAGCATGTAAAAATGATTTTTAAAAAGAGACTGGAAAGGGAGGAGGGGTCAAGTTATGAAAGACTTTAAAAGCCATATAGAGTATTTTCTATTTAATCCTGGAGGAAATTACTGGAGTTTGTTTACTAGGGGAATGACATGGTTAAGCTTAGACTATAGGAAGATAAATTCGACAATTAAGTGGAATCTGGATTGCAGGACAGAGTTATAAGATATAAGGAGGAAGAGATATAAGGGGGAAGAAAACCAACTAGTAGGCTATAGCAATAGTGCAGGAGAGAAGTGATAGGTGAATGGATCAACAAATAGCAGTATTTACGGTGTCCTTCCTCCTAGACATATTAAACAGTATTGTTTATCTGCCTAGAGTCTTCCAAGCAGTGCATGAGGTCCTTTTATTTTTAGTCACATCACAGTTTAGTGGTATACTGCTTTGTGCAGGTCCCTATTCTCACCGATGAACCAATCTTCTAACAAGTCATTTCCATACACACCTCACACAACAATACACAATGGTACAGTACTCACTAGGTATAGAGCCTGCCTTGAAAAGAAAATTGTCCAAGTTTGATTACTGCTAATGCAAAAGATATGTGCTTCGAGTGAATAGCCTGGAACAGCCCTCAACATGTAACCTTTGTGCACTCTTTTAGAATACAGCAATATTCCTGAATAACTCAGGAACTTCAGGTCATTCCTGTGGGATTTCCATGGCAAAGTTAATCAGAGATAGGGTTAAGAACTGTGATATGAAGGAACTGAATACTATTTAGGGAATGTTGTTATTTTTTTTATTATATGCCCTAGTCTGGGATATTCTATGGATGGTAACTCCCAATATGCAGATACTAATTATCAATTAGCAAGCATACATTTCACAATCTTTTAGAGCAGGATTTAACCTTTTTTTGTGTCCCCAAGCCTAAGGACCTATCCTCAGAATAATGTATTTAAATATATGAAATACAATACATAGAATTACAAAAGAAACTAGTTATATTGAAATACAGTTACCATTTTTTAAGTTCACTGCCAATAGGTTATAAGAACCTTTAGAGGAAAGTTACTTTAAAAGGAGAAAAACAAAACAGTGGCACAACTGGGCTATTATCTCCAGACTCATTTCTGGCTTATCTCTGAGTAGATTACCTACATTGCTGTTCCTTTGGAACACATTTTTATTTCAAATTCTCATTTGACATTGCTATGTACTCTTTCTTCCAGCCTTTTGTCTCACATTTCCAACTGTTTGTTAAATATTCATTTGGCCCTTTAAATGACCTTATACTGTAATGACTTGTGCATATGGATAGTCTGATCTATTAGACTGTAAGCTTCTTGATGTTAATGGTTATGTTTTATAAATCTTGGTATCTTGCAACACTTTGCACATAATATATTGATGCTCAAAAAGTTGTTCAATGAATGCTAAGTGAATTACGTGTGGTACTAATTTCAAAAGCATCAGCAAGATGTAAGGAAAAGAGATATGCATTTAGATTCAGAGGATCTATGTTCAGATCCCACTTCTAACCCTTACTATGTGGACTTGGGCAAGTCGCTTAACATCTCTGGGCCTTAGTTTCCTCATTTGTAAATGAGAGGGTTGAGACTAGATAGCTTCTAAGTTTCTATTAGCTCTTAATTTACATTCATAGGACTTTTAGTTCTTAGGGGCTAAAAAGGAACTCAAGTTTTTGTTGTGGTGATTGTTGCATTTTTTTTTTCCTTTTTTGGAGTGGGGAACATAGGGCAATTGGGGTTAAGTGACTTGCCCAAGGTCACATGGCTAGTTTTGTGTTAAGTGTCTGAGGCCAGATTTGAACTCAGGTCCTTCTGACTCCAGAGCCAGTGCTCTTTCACCAAACCACCTAGATGCCCCTGTTGTTGCTTTTTAAAATCATCCCTGGAAACCAGCAAGTGTTAATGAGAACACCAGAAATCCCTTTATTTAAATTTCTCAATAAATCCTTCTTAGAGTAATATGGCATTCTGCTACTGGATGATAGCAAAGTTCCTAATTAAACTTCTGTTGCCTAAGGTGATGTGAGAGTTCTGAAAAAACTGACTTTGTGCTTATTGCCTATATGAATCTGACCAAGTCTAACCACCAACATCTATACCGACATTTTGATCTCTACAAGATCTTTATGTCTATTGGTAATACATTACCAACAAAAAATTATATGTAAAAAGCTAGGAAAAGATATCACTAAAGAAAGTACGGTGGGCAGAAGATGGGGGTCAGTCATATATCAAGATAAAGAGGTAATAAATGAATAACATGTATATCACAATATTAAGGGAGTCAGAGAAAGTCTTGAGACCATCTTCATCATCTTGAGAACCCTGGCAAAAGATTTCTGGGATGTTATAAGAAAGAATTTTACATGATGAGGTGTAGTTGTATTGCAAATGGCATTGATTAGATCACATATCCATTGAAGTGTTAAAAGTTGGCTTATCCTCCTAAGTTGTTGAGAGCTTTTTGTATTTTGACTGTTATGCAACTAATTAATTATTTCTCCAACTTTGTGTCATCTAAAAGGTTGAAGACATGGAATCTATGCTTTTATCCAAGTCATTGGTAAAAATAATATTAAATAACACAAGGTCAAATCCAGATTCCTGGGCCCCTCCACTACCTCCAAGTTGATATTGTGCCATTATAATTACTAGGTCATTAGGAAGCCCAGTTTGGTAGATCCATTTCCTTTCCTCCTCAAATTGGAAAATTGACATAAAATTGAAGCGGATGCTGGGCATATGTTCGTTTTTTTCTTTTACAGTTTGTCTGAATCACGTTTCATAGTGTGACACAATTTGATCAAATACAGCTCTTTTGAGGCTCATCTCCACACATGAATCATACTATCAACATTAATTCCATTTTCCAATGTAAGGACAATTGCATATGTCAGTTGCATAGAAGAAATTGGTATCAGGGGCAGAGTCAAGATGGCAGAATAGAAACAGCACTTCCATGGAGCTCCTGCCCACACCACTTCAAAATTATGTAAAAGGGTGACTCTGAATGACCTCTGGAGCTACAGAACCCCCAAAATGACACAGAGAAGCTAACTGGGTAGGACAGCCTGGCAGCCCGGCAGGGAGTGGCCAGCACAGCTCTCTGGGAGCCGAGCCCAGGCCTGCGTGAGTTGGAGGTTTTAGCCCCGGGGTGGACAGACCAGCAGCCAGCTGGAGGGACCCCAGAACACCAGCAGCTGTGGCATTTCCAGAATTATCAACACATAGATGCCTCTGACAAAGTGAGAGGTCAGTGCCCTATGGACTTTGGGACTGGTTGCGAGAGCATGTCAGCTTCTTCCCCTGGGGGCAAGAAGCCATTGAGGAGCTGGTGCAGCTTGAGCCACATTGCCACATTGCAGCTTCAGCTCCTGGCTTGTGAACTGTAGGGGGATCTGGCCATAAGTCTGGGGGGGAATCCCTCTTGCTTTACTCTTCTTGAATCTGGATTGTGGTCTGGGGTTGAGGCCTTGGGGTGTGTGATCAGCTTGCCAGATTGTGTGGAGGCTTCAGAGAGGCCACCCAACTAATACCTCTGGCAGTTGAGAAAACCCCAGTGTTTGGGATGGAAGCTCCCCTGGCTGGTGGCAGAGTCCTACTGTGGAAACAAGCCCAAAAGTCAAGTAATTGAGTGGCAACATGCCCAGGCAAAGGAAACAAAATAAACAGAAAAATTCAACATTAGACTCCTGTTCTGGGGGCAAAGAGGATCAAAGCATGGAACAGGAGGAGGACTGTGAGGTCAGAAATCCTACACCAAAAGACCCAAATGAAAATACAAGCTGGTTACGGGCCATAGAGGACCTTAAGAAGCAGATAAGAAAAGTGGGGGGGGGGGGGAATTGGGAAGAGAAATGAAAGATGCAAGAAAAGCATGAAATGAGAGTCAACAGGCTGATTGATGAAAATAACACCTTAAAAAATAGACTAATTCAAATGGCAAAAGAGGCTCAAAAGGGAAATGAGGAGAAGAATGCCTTAAGAAGGTGAATTTGCTAGATGGAAAAAGAATCTCAAAAGCTCACTGAGGAGAATCATTCCTTCAGAATTAGACTGGAGCAAATGGAAGCTAGTGACTTTATGAGAAATCAAGATGCTATTAAGCAGATCCAAACAAATGAAAGAATAGAAAGCAATGTGAAATATCCCATGGGAAAAACCACTGACCTGGAAAATAGATCCAGGAGAGATAATCTAAAAATTATTGGACTACCTGAAATCCATGATCAAAGAAAGAATCTAGAAATCATCCTTCAAGAAATTCTCAAGGAAAATTTCCCTGATGTTTTAGAATCAAAGGGCAAAATAGAGGTTGAAAGAATCCACTGATCACCTCCTAAAAAAACGACAAAAAGAAAACTCCTAGAACTATTGTAGCCAGGTTCCAGAATTCCCAGATCAAGGAAAAAATATTACAAGCAGCCAGGAAGAAACAATTTCAATATTGTGGAAACACAATCAGGATAACACACGATCTGGCAGGTTCTACACAGAGGGATCAAAGGCATGGAATATGGTATTCCACTGGGCAAAGGACCTGGGATTAAAACCAAGAATCACCTACCCAACAAAACTGAGTATCATGTTTCAGGGGAAAATATGGTCATTCAGTGGAATAGAGGACTTTCAAGCATTCTTGAGGAAAAAACCAGAGTTGAATAGAAAATTTGACATTTAGACACAAAAAGCAAGAGATGCTTGAGAAAGTAAACAGGGAAAATAAATCATAAGGAACTTATCAAAGTTGAACTATTTACAGTCCTACAGGGAAAAACCATAACTGTAACTGATGAAACCTTTCTCAGTATGAAAATAGCTGAAGAAGAGTATATGGGCATATGAATACATATGTCAATGTGTTTATATATGTTTACAGGTATACATAAATAGAGGGCACAGGTCAAATTTAATGGGAAGGGATGATACTTAAGGGGTGAGATTGAGAGGTGAGAGAGGAACATAATGAGAGGAGATGGGGAGAGACAGAATGGGGTAAACTATCTCATGTAGAAGAGGCAAGGGAAAGTGGTTGTAGGCGAGGGGAAAAACAGGAAAGCAAAAAGGCAAAACCTTATTATCATTGAATTTGGCTCAGAGAGAGAATGACATACATACTAAATGGGATATCTCACCCTACAGGAGAGTTGGGGGGGGAGGGTGATGGAAGGGAAGGCATGCTTAGGGGGAGGGAGGTTGGAGGCACCCATTTTTGAAAAGGGACAGGATCAAAGTGGGGAGTGGACCAGGTAGGAGGTGGGATAGGCAGGCGGGAAATATAGTCAGTCTTTTACAATATTTCTATTGTGGTGATGTTTTGCATAGCTACACATGCACAACATATACTGAATTGCTTATCTTCCCAATAGGGGTGGGTGACAAGTGAGGAAGGGAATGAATCTGGAATTCAAAGTTTAAAATAAAATGTTTTAAAAATATATAAATACACTTTTTTCTCTCTCTCCCTTTGGCTCCTTCTGGTTGGTGGAGTGCCTGTTAGTGCATGCTGCGGTGTAAAGATGGCTAAGTCTAAGAACCACACCACCCACAACCAGTCTCGAAAATGGCATAGAAATGGCATCAAGAAACCTAGGTCACAGAGATATGAGTCTCTGAAAGGGGTTGACCCCAAGTTTCTGAGAAACATGTGCTTTGCCAAGAAACACAACAAGAAGGGGCTGAAGAAGATGCAGGTTAGCAACGCCAAAGCCATCAAGGCCCGAGCAGAGGCCATCAAGGCCCTGAGAGCCAAGGCCTCTAAAGCCAAGCTCCTCAGGCCCAAGATCCCCAAGACCAGAGCTCGGCGTGCTAGCCCCAAAATGGCTACCAAGTGTCCAGGTCCTAGGATTGGCATCAAATGTCCAGGTTCCAGGATCACGAAGCCTGATTCTAAGGTTGCCAGAACCACTGACCCCAAAGCTACCAAGCCCACTGACCCCAAGGCTGCCAAGCCCACTGACCCTAAGGCTGCATCCAAGGTCAGTAAGTCAGATCCCAAGGCTACCAAATCTGGCGCCAAGGCCACCAAGTCTGATGCTAAAGCTGCCAAGTCTGACCCTAAGGCTGCTAAGTCTGATCCCAAGGCAGCCAAGTCTGATTCTAAGGCTTCTAAGCCTGCCTGAGTCCAAACCCAAAGATGCTGGGGCTAAAGGTCCTAAGCCTTCAAAATAGATGCTTCTGGACAGAAGGACTTGTTTAAAGCTAAAACCACCCTTTTCCCCCAGCCAGGGTATGATTATTCACTATTTTGTACAAATATATATATACACACACACACTATTATTAATACTGTTTTACATATAATTGGGAGATAAGATGTGCAGGCATTGGGGCACGGGGTTTCACCCTGCCCCCTACTGGAAAAGCCGAAGGTGATATGGGAGAAGAGATGGGAAAGAGCAGATTGGATGAGGGGATATCCTGTGGGACTGCTATTCTGGGGTCGTGGGTAGGGGGAAAATGGGGAGAAAATTGTAACTCAAAATATGACAGAAATGAATGATGTAAACCAGAAGTTAATAAAGCATTTGGAAAAAACAAGAAATTGGTATCACTGTTATAAACTCTATTATGCTAAGTCAATTAATACGTAATTAAAATCAAAACTATCTTACTTGGCACATATTTAATGAGAAGAGTATCTTGGATATGAAGATCTTGAAAAACATAGAAATTAAGCAGTATTAAAAAATCAAATATTTGTGAATTCAATTGTAAAAGCTAAGACAATGAGGTTACCTTTCCTCCCTTCTAAATTCCCCCTTTCTTGATCATCAGTAGCATAAATAAACACTGGAGTGAGTTTGAGTTGGCAAGGGAAAAAAGTTAAACTTAATTGTGCCTTGTATAATATGATCTCAGAAATGAATGTTTCATCATATTTGGATATATTATCAAAATTTCACATGAATAGGGGCGGCTAGGTGGCGCAGTGAGTAGAGCGTCGGCCCTGGAGTCAGAAGGACCTGAGTTTGGATCTGGCCTCAGACACTTAACGCACACACAAACAAAAACCTAGCCATGTGACTTTGGGTGAGTTACCCCCAATTGCCCTCCAAAAAGCAAAAAAAAAAAAAAATTTCACATGAGTATCAAACATAATGTATTTATTTTTTGCTCCAAATTTAATTTAAAACCATACAAATTTATTTTCAGAAGTTGCTGCTTTTGTCAAACTGCATCAGTTTATAAGCATTAAATTAATTTTAATAGTCAGTAAAGGACCAAAGATTTATCTAAGTGATCTTAGAAAATAAACACATTCTTTTCCATGGAAAAACTATTGCTCCTAATTTGGAACTGTACCCCCCAAATTACTGAGCCACACATGACCTTTGATTCAGTAATACTGTTATTAAGTGAAACTTATATCCCAAAGATATCAAAGACAAAGGACCTATATGTAAAAAATATTTATCACACTTATTATAGGAAGAACTTGACAATAAGTGAATATCCAACATTTTAGGAAATTCTGGAAAATGGATGTGATGAAATATAATTATAACATAAGAAATTATGGGGGTGGAGCCAAGATGGTGGAGTAGAAACAGCACATCCAAGGTTCTCTCCCCCCAGATCACCTCTAAACCATGTAAAAGGGGACTCTGAACAACTTCTGGAGCCCCAGCACCCACAGAACGACACAGAGAAGCTAACCTCCCACTGAGGACAGCCCAGTAGCCCTGCAGGGAGCAACCAGCGAAGCGCTCTGGGAGCTGACACCACAGGGCGCAGGGAGCCAACCCAGGTCCATGTGAGCCAAGGTTTTAGCCGCAGGGTGGCCGGGCCAGCAGCCTGCAGGAGGGACCCCAGAACACCAGCAGCTATGGCAATTCCAGAATTATCAAAACAGACATGCCTAGGACAAAGTGAGAGGTTAGTGCCCAATGGACTTTGGGACCAGTATTTGGGGAACGTGTCGGCTTCCTCCCCTAGGGGCTAGAAGGCGCTGAGGAGACAGGCCATTTTGCAGTTTCAGTGGCAGCTCCAGCTCCTGGCCTGTGAACTGTAGGGAGATCCAGCGAGCAGTCTTGGGGAGTAATTGCTCTTGTTTTAACCTCCCTGGATCTGGATTGTGGTTTGGGGTGGAGGTTGTGGGGTGGGTATCCAGCTTGCCAGAAAGGGAAGTTGTGAAGACCCCAACATTCGGGACGGAAGCACCCCTGTCTGGTGGCAGAGTCCTACTGTGGAAACAAGCCCAAAAGTCAAGTAATTGAGTGGCAACATGCCAAGGCAAAGGAAACAAAATAAACAGAAAAATGCAGGGGCGGCTAGGTGGCGCAGTGAGTAGAGCGTCGGCCCTGGAGTCAGAAGGACCTGAGTTCGGATCCGACCTCAGACACTTAACACACACACACAAAACCTAGCCATGTGACCTTGGGCAAGTTAGTTAACCCCAATTGCCCTCCAAAAAAAAATGCAACATTAGACTCCTATTTTGGGGGCAAAGAGGATTGAAGCATGGAACAAGAAGAAGACTCTGAGGTCAGAAATCCTGCTCCAAAAGCCCCAAAGGAAAATATGAGTGGGTTACAGGCCATTTTATAAATCACATTCTTGCTTTTCCTCACTTCACTTTGCATCAGTCCATATAAATCTTTCCAGTTTTTTTGGAACCATCCCCTCCATAATTTCTTAAAACACAATAGTATTTCATTACATCCATATATCATAATGTGTTCAGCCACTCTCCTTAGTTTCTAGCTCTTGGTTGTTCAGTCATTTCAGGTGTGTCTTCATGACCCCATTTGGGGTTTTCTTGGCAAAAATTCTGGAGTGGCTTGTCATTTCCTTTTCCACCTCACACTTTATAGATGAGGAAATTGAGGCAAGCAGGGTTAAGTGACTTACCCAGGGTCATACAGCTAGTAAGTATCTGGGGTCAGATTTGAACTCAGAAAGTTTTCCTGATTCAAAGCCATGCACTTTATCTACTCTGTCACCTACCTGTCCTTCTCGTTCTTTGCAAAAAGAGCAGCTATAAATATTTTTGTATATGAGGGTCTTTCTTCACTTTCATCTCTCTGGGACACGGGGTTAGTAGTGGTATTGCTGGATCAAAGGGAACTCACAGTTTAGTAGCTTTTGGGGCATAGCTCCAAATTGCATTCCAGAATGGGTGGACCAGTATTGCAGCTCCATCAACAATGCATTAATGTGTCCATTTTCCCACAGCAGGACAGTTGGTTCCTCACTGGAAAGTGAGAGAGATTTCCATCTTGATTCCCTCATGTCTGTGTTTAGAAAGTCCCACATGCTTTGGGATTTGGATAGGGACTTGCATTTTCTGAGATAGGAGGCTTCATATTAATTTTCTTCAGGAATACTCCTTGACCAGTTCTTCTCTGTTATGCCTGCAAGTCACACAGATTTTAAATGGAGGAATAGAAAATAAAACCCAAGGCTGCTACTTCTTTTTTGCTTTTTGGAGGGGGAAAGGCAGGGCAAATGGGGTTAAGTGACTTGCCCAAGGTCATATGGCCATTATGAGTTAAGTGTCTAAGACATGATTTGAACTCAGGTCCTCCTGAATCCAGAGCTAGTGCTCTATTCACTGCCCCACCTAGCCATTGCAACCCAAGGCTTCTAATTCCTATACCAGTGCTCTCCACACTCTTTCCATCGCATCACAACTATTTGTCAGATTACTGAAATTTCACATTACTCATGCAACATCTGGAATCTGTAGTAATTGTTCTTATTACTCTCATCCTTGATGTGCCATATTACAGGGATGAAAGTTACCTGTCTCCCATAAACACCCAGCAAGCAAGAGCCACCTGGCTTTTTAAAAAATATTTAAAAATTTTTTTAAAATATCCTCCCAAACATATCTCCTCAGTACCTAACTTGGTGCCAATTAATCTTGGCAGCCTGGCATTTCCTGTTTCGGATTATATTTCTGGGCTTCCAGAAACCTTTTTTATTTCTAGAAATTTGGGGCACCATGCAGTCTATTTGAAGTAGTAACCCAGCAGGTTCCATTTGTTAATGACTATTTTTGAACTACACAGAAGAGATTGTGACCTACTTGGATTCAGAAATTTTAGGAGAAGGAGATGGACTAGTGGGGTTAGTTTGAAATTGAAGTCATGTGCCAAAAGGAATGAGGAAATCCCTTTTCCTTGTTTCTTTCCTTGTCAGAAATCTTCATTGGCCACAGCCCCCATCAAAGAAAAATTGCAGTAGCTCAAAAGAAACATGAAAAGTGCAAATTTAAGACATCTCCAGATGTTCACATGGATTATTTGGGTCCAACCTGTGGTACAGCATTCCGAGTTCATATTGGTCTGATCAGCCCCTGTTGGAGACACAGTACCTTGACTCCAACATAGTGATATCCTTTTGATCCTCTTTAAGAATGAAGGACAACAACCAACCAACCAACAGCCAAAGAGAATTCCTAATCAATTATGAGTTAGAGTATGATCTGTATGATTTCTTCTGTCAATCAAAGAAATAGAGATATTCCATGGGGGGCATGGTCTTTTCCCTTTCCCTCTCCTTTTCCCTCTTTTATTTGAATGATTAGGGAGAATAGATGACATCTATCTGCAAATATACATGGTTATGGGTATGCCTGGTAACTGGTGGAGACTTTTGAAAAAGAAAAAAAAGAATTATTTTATTTTTAACTTATCAAATAAAACAAGGATTTCCATAACAGTACAATTTAAAAAATGATTGGTGGAGAGTTTTAAAACAAAAGAATGTCAGAGAAAATAGAACAGTTCTGCCAGGTAGAGGAAGAAGACTGGAGATTTTACTTTCATTATCTTGCAAGTAGGAGATGGTAACAAACGATTGGAGAAGCATAGCAACTTGTCCTTGCTTTACAGAAGGAGCATGTTAATTCCAGAGCTAAGGGAGATCAATGAAGAATTGGAGAGGATGAAAGTGAGAAGCTACTTGCCTTTCTCTGACATTTTAATAAAACTTTTCCTTGTAAGTAAAGGCAGCTAGATGGTATAATAGAGTGCTGGATTTGGAGTCAGTGAGATCTGTTTGAATCTTTCCTTACTAGCTTTGTGTCCCTGAGCAAATCTCTTAAGTTTCCTCATCTGCATAAAAGAAAAAAAAAACTGGGTGAGGATCCAACGAGATAGCACACGTAAAGGGCTTTGCCAAACTTAAAGTGTGATATGAATGCTAGAGATGACACAGTGGATAAAGAATGCTGGCTTGCAATCAGGAAGACCTGAGTTCGAATCCTACCTTTGATGTTTATTAACATGGATGTTCATTGACCCTGGTCAAGTCACTTAACCTCTCAGCCTCTGTTTCTTCATCTGTAATAAATTCTAATTTATTTCATATAACTTGTTTGTGCATAATTATCTGCATGTGGTATTCCTCATTAGACTGTGAACTCTTCATGGGCTGGGACTACCTTTTACCATTCTTTGTAACCCCAGTACTTAGCACAGTGTCTGGCACATAGTAGGCTTTTTTATTAACATTTATTATGTTTATTGACTGACTGGGAAAAATAACAGCACCAATTTCACAGGGTTGTGAGAATCTGATGAGATAACATATGTAAAACACTTTTTTAAAACCTTAAAGCACTATTAATATGACTACTCTTATAATAATTATTAATACGTAGGAGTTGGACTAGATATCTCTGAAGTCTCTTCCAGCTCTAAATTGATGAAACTATCAAAGTCGAGCTATTTGTGTATGGGTCAGCCTCAGTACTCCAGGATATACTATGCATACATTTCCCTAGTTTTCCTGGGTAGCTGCTATAACCAAAGAGAAGAAAGTCCTCAGGGCCTTCAGGGCAGGGGAATCTCTGACACAAGAGCTATAAAAATCTGTGTAATTTTAAACTTTAATAACAAGCCCTAAGGTATTATAGGACCAATATATAAATAGCACCTAAAAGCAAATGCATTTGAAAATGGTAATGAATATGATCATGCCATATTGACTGGCAGGTTTCAGCAGCTAAAACATGGTGACTGAAACTTTAACATTACAAACTCAAAGGCTGTACCTAGGAAGGAGAAGCAAAGTGGAAGTCAGAATTGTCGACTTGAGCAAGAATTTTAAATCATTAACTGATATTAATCTACATTTATACATATTTATGCAACATTTATCTCCATAGTATCTAGTTACTTCAATAAGCATGCTTTTCCACCATTCCAATTTAAGAAGGAGGTTAAGTAACCAGCCTCAGGTCATAAAACAAGTTAGTAGGAGGGTGAAATTCCACAAATGAGCTTTTAGCCTGTTGCATATTCACCCCTGGCTTGCAATGACATCCACTTATTCAGGGTAGACGTTATCTAGATGGCTTCAGGTTTTGGTTGATTCAAAATAATTCTTAAAGTTATCAATAATGAACTGAAAAATCAGAAAAGTAGACTGAATAGCATCTGTTATTCAGGTACTAATGATGCAGCCTGTGGCTTGGACAGGTTTTTTTTTGTTTTTTTTGTTTTTGCTTTTTGGAAGGCAATTGGGGTTAAGTAACTTGCCCAAGGTTACACGGCTAGGTTTTTTTTTCTTTTTTTTTTTTTGTTTGTGTGTGCATTAAGTGTCTGAGGTCGGATCCGAACTCAGGTCCTTCTGACTCCAGGGCCGACGCTCTACTCACTGCACCACCTAGCCGCCCAGGACAGGTTTTTTTAATTGCCACTTTCTCATCCTGTCATTAAACTCTGTTCCTTTAGCAGAGAAGGGAAAAGTAGGAAATTAAAAGGTCAGCTTTCCAACTTTTTATAAACACTGGCAGAAGTTTGGTAGGAGATGGAGATAAAATTATTGGCTAAAATAAAGCTTACAGATTACAGTTACTATTACATAATAATATTTATGGGTCAAAGTTTATATTTCCAAATGAAGGCTATATTTCAAATTAATCACCCTGGGAGAATATACATCTTTTCCCAAAAGGTTGCCACCATTAAGTCATTTTTGGATTTCTTCTTTTGGAATATCTTTCAAGTCAGTTACTTAAAAATCTATCTCATTATTTCATAATCACACCTCATTATTTTCTTTTTGGAGGGCAATTGAGGTTAAGTGACTTGCCCAAAGTCACATGGCTAGTAAGTGTGTCAAGCGTCTGAGGCTGAATTTGAACTCAGGTCCTCCTGACTCCAGGGCCAGTGCTCTATTCATTGCACCACCTAGCTGCCCCCACACCTCATTTTTAAAAGCAAATATTGTATTTCAAAGTTTATACAATGACTTGGCTCTGAAGGACATTTAGTTGTATCCAAAAGTAATGATAACAGATGGCATTTAAATATCTCTTCAAGGTTTACAAAGTAGTTTACTTATATTACCCCTACTTGATCCTGACAGCTCTGTCAGGTAGGTGCTATGATTGTTCACATTTTTCAGATGAGGAAACATGCTTGAAAACGTTGTTCCTTGTACACATTGCTAAGAGGTAGCAGGAGACTTTAATATCCTTTTCTCGGTTTCGGAAAACTCTAACAGAAAGAAAAACAAAAGGGAAAATAATAGAAATGAACATAGTGCAATTGCTTTCATAACCTTTGTTATATTATTTTGACTATCCTCTAAAGTGACAAATCTTTATCCTTTGAAAGTGGTTCATACTTGATGAATAAAGTGATGGATTTAGAATCATCAAGACTTCAGTTCAAACCCCAAATTAAACATCTGCTAGCAACTAGCTGTTGAGATGATTAAATGAGATGTTATCTGTAAAGGGCTTAGCACAGTGCCCAATATGTTGTTGTTGTTGTTGTTGTTTAGTTGTGTCCAAATGTGATCCCATTTGGGTTTTTTTTTTTTTTTGTCAGATACAGGGGTGGTTTGCCCTTTCCTTCTCCAGCTCATTTTACAGATGAAGAAACTGAAGCAAACAGGATTAAATTACTTGCCCAGGGTCACATAGCTAGTAAGTGTCTGAAGCCAGATTTGAACTCAGGGAGATGAATCTTCCTGACTCCAGATCCAGCACACTAACTACTTTGCCACTTAGCTGCCCTGACACATAGTTGGTACTAAATAAACACTTGTCCCTTCTTTCTTCATGCCATACATTTCTGCTCTAAACCTGCTTTATTTTTTTTTATTGTTTTTTTTAATTAATCAAATGCTTTATTAACTTCTGGTTTACATAATTCATTTCCACCAAATTCTGAGTTACAATTTTTCCCCCATTTTTCCCTACCCACCACCCCAGAATAGCAGTCCCACTAGATATCCCCTCATCCAATCTGCTCTCTCCCATATCTTCTCCCATACCCCCTTCTACTTTGCCATTAGGGCAAGGTGAATCTCTGAGCCCCAATGCCTGGACATCTTATGAAACATTTAATTTTAAAACTTCAATTTTCAGGTCCATTCCCTTCCTCCCTTGTCACCCACTCCCTCTGAGAAGATAAACAATTCAGTAAGTATTATACATGTATAGCTATGCAAAACATTACCATAGTAGATATATTGTAAAACTGCTTATATTTCCCTCCCACCCATCTCACCTCCCACCTGGTCCATTCCCTACTTTGATCCTGTCCCTCTTTGATAGTGGGTACTTCCAACCTCCTCTCCCCCCAGAATGCCCTCCTCTCCCCTCTCATCCCCCTTTCTCCTACTCTTTTGCAGGGTGAGATATCCCATTTAGTATGTATGTGATTCTCTCCTTGAGCCAACTTCAATGAGAATATGGTTTTGCCTTTTTGCCTTCTTGTTCTTCCCCTCCCCTGCAACTCTTCTACTTCTACTCTTGCCACTTTCCTCTCTCACCTCTTGACTTCACCCCTTAAGAATCATCCCTTCCCATCAAATTCAACCTGTGCCCTCTATCCATGTATACCTGTAAACATATGCCCATATACCCTTCTTCAGTTATTTTCATAATGAGAAAGGTTTCATCAGACATAGTTATTGTTTTTCCATGTAGGAATGTAAATAGTTCAACTTTGATAAGTTCCTTTTGATTTCTTTTCCTTGATTACCTTCTCAAGCATCTCTTGCTTCTTGTGTCTGAATGTCAAAATTTCTATTCAGCTCTGGTTTTTTCCTCAAGAATGCTTGAAAGTCCTCTATTCCACTGCATGACCATATTTTCCCTCCTGAAACAAGATACTCAGTTTTTCTGGGTAGGTGACCTTTGGCTTCAATCCCAGTTCTTTTGCCCTCTGGAATATCATATTCCATGCCCTTTGATCCCTCAGTGTAGAAGCTGCCAGGTCCTGTGCTATTCTGATTGCTTTTCCACAGTATTGAAATTGTTTATTCTTGGCTGCCTGTAGTATTTTCTCCTTGATCTGGGAGTTCTGGAACCTGGCTATAATATTCCTAGGAGTTTTCTTTTTGGGATCTTTTCTAGGAGGTGATTGGTGAATTCTTTCAACCTCTAGTTCCCCCTCTGGGTCTAAAACATCAGGGCAATTTTCCTTGAGAATTTCTTTAAGGATGATTTCTAGGTTCTTTCTTTGATCATGACTTTCAGGTAGTCCAATAATTTTTAAGTTATCTCTCCTGGATCTATTTTCTAGGTCAGTGGTTTTTCCTATGAGATATTTCACATTGCCTTCTATTCTTTCATTTGTTTGGATCTGTTTAACAGCATCTTCATTTTTCATAAAGTCATTAGCTTCCATTTGCTCCAGTCTAACTCTGAGGGAATGAATCTCCTCATTGAGCTTTTGAGATTCTTTTTCCATCTGGCAAATTGGGCTTTTTAAGGCATTCTTCTCATTGCCTTTCTGAGCCTGTTTTGCCATTTGAGTTAGTCTATTTTTTACAGTGCTATTTTCCTCAGTCAGGCTGTTGACTGTCATTTCATACTTTTCTTGCATCTTTATCATTTCTCTTCCCAATTTTCCCCCACTTCTCTTATCTGCTTCTTAAGGTCCTCTATGGCCTGTAGCCAGCTTGTATTTTCATTTGGGGCTTTTGGTACAGGAGTTCTGACCTCACAGTCCTCCCTCATGCTTTGATCCTCTTTGCCCCTAAAATAGGAGTCCAATGTTGAATTTTTCTGCTTATTTTGTTTCTTTTGCCTAGGCATGTTGCCACTTAATTACTTGATTTTTGGGCTTGTTGCCACAGTAGGACTCTGCCATCAGACAGGAGAGCTTCCATCCCAAAAGTGGGGTCTTCACAACTTCTGCCAGTTGGGTGGCCTCTGTAAAGCCTCCACCCACTCTAGCCAATTGGATACCCACCCCAAACTTCCCCCCCCAGACCACAATCCAGATCCAGGCAGTTTAAAGCAAGAGCGATTAAGCCCCAGACTGATTGCTGGCTCTCCCTACAGTTCACAGACCAGGAGCTAGAGCTGCCACTGACACTGCAAAATGGCTTCTGTGTTGCATTTCTTCAGTAGCTTTTCACCCCCAGGGGAGGAAGCCAATGCATTCTCCAAATACTGGTCCCAAAGTCCATAGGGCACTAACTTTGTCCTAGGCATATCTGTGCTGATAATTCTGGAATCGCCACAGCTGCTGGTGTTCTGGGGTCCTTCCAGCTGGCTGCTGGCCTGGCCGCCCTGGGGCTAAAACCGCAGCTCACGGGGCCTGGGCTCAGCTCCCAGAGCACTTAGCTGTTGGTTCCCAGCATGCTGTGCTACCTGCTCTCAGAGCGCTGTGCTGGCCGGTCCCTGCAGGGCTGCTGGGCTGTCCTCAGCAGGAGGTTAGCTTCTCAGTGTCATTCTGTGAGTGCTAGGGCTCCAGAAGTTGTTCAGATTCCCCTTTCACATTGTGTGGAGGTGGTGTGTGACAGAGCACCTTGGAAGTGTTGTTTCTACTCTGCCATCTTGGCTCCACTTCCTTAACCTGCTTTAAATGTACAGTAAGAGGAAGGTGATAGTTTTACATTGGTAAGAATCCAAGTGAAATATTGTGTTCCTTTTATGGTGCCACATTTTAGGAAATACATCAATGTGCTGTTGGGATTAGAAGACCATAAAGGGACTAGAAATCTTAGCATTTGAGGGTACAATGTTTGTGTTTACTCTGGAGAAGATTACACCTGGGGGATAAGGGTAGTCAAAGAAGAATTGCAGGATAGCTATCTTTAAGGATTTGAAAAGCTGTGATGTAGAAAAGAGATTAGTCTTATTCAGCACCAGAGGGCAGAGCAAAGAACAAGGTAGGTTCTAGGAGGGGGAGAAGTTTCTGAGTTGCTGATTTAAGCTTTAGTGTCTAGAGCTGTCCAAAAGAAGAATGGAGATAGCATTTTCCTTTTCACTGATGATTTTCTTTTTCTTTTTTTTATTTTTTAGGAGAGCACTTGAGGTTAAATGACTTGCCCAAGGTTACACGGCTAGTAAGTGTTAAGTGTCTGAGGCCGGATTTGAACTCAGGTCCTACTGACTCCAGGGTCGGTGCTCTGTTCACTGTGCCACCTAGCTGCCCCTCACTTATGATTTTTAAGGGGGCAAATTGTTGGGTGGGGGCCATTATAGAGGTGAATAAGGTAAGGTAAAGATTGTGGGCAACAATCCCTGAGAAACCTCAGTGGAAACATGGGACAAATGCCATAAGGAAAGGGAAGGTCCAGGTAGGCTGTGCCAACAGGGACTTGGTGCCCTGGGCATCTGTTCTGGGTAAAGGAGTGAGAAATGGTACAGTGTTTGGGAAGTCAGACCCTGGAAAATGAGGTGTCAGAGTGGGAGTAATGCTGAAAGGAGAGAAGTGTTGAGAAGAGGGAGAACACTAAAGACTGTGAGCACTGACATTGAGACAATCCTTAACTTTCTTAACTCTGCTCTTAGAATCCCATTTCCTTCAAATCTCAGCTCAAGAGCTACCTTCTTTCAGCTATTAGGACCATATCCTCACCCTCTGAATTACATTATATTTATTTTGCAAACACTCTTTCTGCAGTTGGTGGTGCCCTGGAGTCAGGAAGACCTGCATTCAAATCCAGCCTCAGACACTTAAGAGCAAGTCACTTAGCCTTTTTTTGCCTCAGTTTTCTCATCTGTAAATGGGGATATTAATATCACCTATCTCCTAGGATTATTGTGAGGATCAAATGAAATAATAATTGTAAAGCATTTAGCAAAGTGCTTAAATCATGGTAAGGGTTCTATAAATGTTAGCTATTATTAGGTATCACGTGCATTTCTTTCCCTTTTGCCCTACTCTCCCATTTAAACCCCTTGAAGGCTTTTAGCATATAAAAATGAAAGTAGGAGAGAATATTTTCCTGATTACTAGTGATTAAAATACAGTAACTTGACCCAGATAGATTCAAATATATAAGAGAAATTAATAGCAAAGGAAAATGATGGAAAGAAGAAAATAAAGAGACTGTATTTCTGAAAGGGAGAATCAGTTAAGCTGGCTGAATCCTTTTTGCGCATGTAATTGTTGAGTAAATTTGTAATTACTAAGTTATTTTTCCTTAGGGTATATTTACAATGACGCTTTTATTTTTACAAAGGATTACAGGGATTCATTACTTCAAAGTATTGTAGGGTGCGAGCATGGTAGTTAGAACAGGGAAAGCACTGACTCGTGTGAGGCTGATGTGGGTCCATTTCATTCAGTTTTTGGTTGTTTTAGAAAGAGCACCAAGTATGCAGATCCCCTGCATCTCCTGTTCACTGCCCACTGAGTTCACCGCAAATTCAGGGGCACTAAATTTTTAACCAATTATGATTCAGTGATGGATTCCAAGGTAAGGGATGGACTGAAAGACTTGGGAGCCCGAGTGGAGTTTGCATAGGAGTTTGGGGGCAGGGAGTGCTGATGGTTAGATGGTATGAAGGTAGGGATATAAAGCAGCCTGGTGTAATATAAGAATGTTGGAACTGCTGTCAGAGAACTTGGGTTCAAATTCCTCAATTTCCTCATCTGTAAAATGCCAGGGAGATAGACTAGATTATATCCAATACCCCTTCTAGTTGGATGCCCTAGGATGATATTGAATTTCAATTTTTTTTTAGCATGACAGCCCTGGGGTAATTGTCTGTCTTCTTCTATCTGTTTTCGTATTGTATAACACTACCTTGAGGCCAGGGAGTGGTTGATTTTTTTTTTGTCTTGATATCCATAGTTACTGATGAAGTTCCTAGATTTTTTGTAAGTAGATTTATTTTGTTGGCATAGTGAAAAAGACCAAGAAACTGGTAGAAGAAACTCCCTCTGTCAATGCAGACTAGTACCTGTGCTGCAGTTTACACTCTTAGAATTACCAGAGGGCACTCAGAAGTTAGGTGATTTGCCCAGAGACACACAGTCAGTCAATCTGTGGCTCTTTCACCTATGGCTCCAAGAAGTTGTTGCATACACAGTGGTCACACCCCAGTAAATTATCTAGGCAGACAGGTTAAACCAGGTTGAGGGTAGCCAACAGGTTTTAAATCCACTGGTGAGTTAAGGGGATGCCTACCCTAAGCATTTGAAGATGTCTGCCAGTGAAATGGGCTGATGAGAATAATTTTGAGTTTAGTAAGACATCAAAGATGCCGAGGTCATCCACTACATCCGAGACCATAGCTAATCATTTGTCCAGCTGCTGGACTTTGATGCCATTGACATTCACTCTCGACAGGGGGGCCCAAAAGATAGCCATTAAGTGGAGCAACCCTGAGGGTCTCCCTCTCCCAGCTTGATTTCTTTTTCTAATTAAAGGGGCCATCCCTTGACTGACTTCTTAAAAAAGCCTATTCACTGAATGGGCATTTTACCTCACTCTCAATAAGTACCTGCAAAGACCTTAGCCTAAAAGGGCCAGGCTCCCATTGCATCTTGGGTCATCTCCACTCATCCTGATGAATGGTCACTGGACCCAGATGGCTCTGGAGGAAAAAGTGAGGCTGGTGACCTTGCACAGCCCTCCCTCAATCAAATCTAAGTCAACTGCAAGTCATATCATCTTTCCCTGATGCCATGGTCCTCTTCAAAAACAAAGGACGAACTTTGATGACTCTGGAAGAGGAAGTAAGGCTGATGACTTTGTGTAACTCCGCCTCACTTAAATCCCATTAATGGGCAAGTCAAGATGTGATTGGTTTTCTTCAAAAAAAGAAGGATGGACAGCAATAAACACTTATTGTTTATAAGTATATTGTTATATAATTATATCTAAACTTCTTGTTTATGTTATAGCAATAACACACTTACTGTGTCAGGCACTGTGCTGAGTGCTGGGGATACTAAGCCAGCATGTTTTGGAAGCTGGACTTGAACTCATTTTACCCTTGGAGACTGGCTCTCTACTCCACCATGATACCTTTCACCTTGCAATCAATTATGAGAATTAGCCTTTATTAAATACTTACTCTGTGCCCAGAACTGTGTTCTGTGCTGTGAGTGCAAAGAAAGAGAAGAGAAGCAGGTGCTGGTGTCCTTTTGGTTAGGTTGGATTACCTAACCAAAGTTCTGATGCTGTTAATGCTTTTCTGTAACTGAATGCCAGAGTAAAAGGGTTTGGGATGGAGGAGGATCAGAAATAGGATTGTTGACTTGATGACTTGCTATTAGAAATGATGGCTCTTGTCCCTGAAGACGTTGTAAGATACCCAGGACAACATTAGTGGAGGAGAAACTTGAAGACTCTTGTTCTCATCAGTATCCTGCTTATTTGTTAATCAATGAACATTTATCAAATGCATATTATGAGCCAGGCACTGTGCTAAGCACTGGAAATACTGAAGTGATTTGACATTTTCTTTTCCAGTGTGTCCCCATTTTACAGATGAAAAATTGAGGTAAAGTTACTTGCCTAGGGTCACACAACTAGTAAGTGTTTGAAGCTAAATTTGAACTCAGGTCTTCCTGACTCTATCCACTGCACCACATAGCTCCCCCTCCTAGAAGATGAGTCCCAGTATTTTTCCATAACGATTCGTTAATATAACAATGAAACAAAATATTGTATATATATATATATATATATGCATGGAAACATATATGTATACTAGTTAGTATATATATGTGTGTGTGTACACATATACACACACATATATATGGTTCAGTTTTTAGAAAGGTATATAATAAATATTAGATAAAATTATATTATGATAAATATTACATATATTTGAAATTTAAAAAAAAACATTTGCCCCATTTTCTCTTTCTCTTATTTTTTTTTTTTTGGTGGGGTTTGGGGATGGGAGATATTGAACCTGTAATTTCAGTGAGGAAATTCCATCTACCAATGGAGTTTGGTCCTACACTGCAAGTTATAGCCCTAGAGATTTGCCTCACATAGAGATTAAATGATTTGCCCAAGATTTCAAAACAGTAGTGTCAGAGAAAGAACTTGAACACAGTTTTTTCCCCCTAGTTTTCTCATCTATAAAACGCACAGGTTAGCATAGATAATTTCTTTTCTTTCTTTCTTTCTTTCTTTCTTTCTTTCTTTCTTTCTTTCTTTCTTTCTTTCTTTCTTTTTTTTTTTTTTTTGCTTTTTGGAGGGCAATTGGGGTTGAGTTGCTCAAGGTCACACGGCTAGTTTTTTTGTTAAGTGTATGAGGCTGGATTTGAACTCAGGTCTTCCTGACTCCAGGGCCAGTGGTGCTCTATTATTCACTGTGCCACCTAGCCACCCCTGCATAGATAATTTCTAAGGTCTATTTTAGCTCTGACACTCTGGCTCTAAGAACCATATAGGAATGGCAAATGGCAAATCCAGGATAGGGAATTAACCTGAAAGGCACTAGGACATCAAGGAAGGCAGGGCTCAAAGCAGGAGACATTAAAGACTGAATCAGGGTGAATCAGTCCTCTTCTGGCACTCTGCTTTTCTTCAGGATTAATTCATGTACTAAGCATGAGTTTTAAAAAGTCTCCATCTTTTCCCCCCTCATTTCCCTATTCTTTTCATTTCTTGAAGAAGAACTTAGATTTTATTTTTAAAGGTACTGGTCTAAACCTGGTGGCTACAGGGATATTTTCACCAAAGGGCCTAGTCCAAACTTGTCCATAAGACAGGCCTGCCAAGCAAACCCTGTGTTTTTGTTCCTTAACTCCCTTTTATTATGGGCTCTGACAAATGGAAAGGAAAGGAAAAAAAAAAGTTTTAGGGCAAGTAGCATAGGATTGTCCTGTATGTAGGCACATAGAATTAAGTTAATCTATTAATCAGAAAATACTTATTAAGTACTTACTATTTGTCAGGGCTCTAATTCAATCCAATCAACATCTAATAAGTGCCTACTTCTTGCCAGGTACTGTGCTAAGGGTTGGGGATACAATTAATAAAAAAGTTCCTGTACTCAAGGAGTTTACAATCTAATTGGTGGGGGGACAATATATAAAAAGAGTCAGGAAGGGGAGGGGGGATGGGGAGACATGTTGAAGGGGCATCTTGTTCCTTGGAGTTGAAACTAGACAGAACCACAAATGCAAAGTGGAGTGGGCTGAGAGTCCTGGTTTCTGCCTTCTAGCATTGGGAGGAATTTGGTACCTTACCCTTTAGCTCTCCAATCAGAGGTTAGTGGAAGCTGAGAGAGATGGTGTCAGTTAAGGCTTGAGTAAGCATCGTGGTAAAGAGATTATCCTGGGAAAGGCATCCTGTAGCTGCCTGTAGATCAGTAGATGCAAAGTGGAACCTCTAGTTGACTTATCAAGATATGTGTGTGTCTCTCTCTCTCTCTATATATATACATACATATATATGTATGTATATATATGTATATATATACACATATATCTGTACATATATGTATATACACACACACACACACACACACACACACACATACATACATACATTGCTCCTGCTAATGATGGTTCAGCCACACTCCCTTCTGGCTTTATAGCCTCTTGGATATTTCTGGTTGGTGGATGAGGGATGCTCCTATGTTGTCTGAAGCTCTGCTAAATCATGTCAGGTGCTGTTTTATCCTGGACATGCAGTTTCCATAAGATATTCCTTGGGTTATAATACCTACTTCCTCAGAGTTTTTGGCAAAGCAAAAATCCTTTTCTTGGGTGTTGCCATGCTATTTTAGAAAAGAAAAGACTTTTCTCTTTTTCTAAACCCTTGCTGTAGAACCAGCAGAAAGGTCCCATTCTCTCCTTCCCTTAGAGCCTGGTATGAAGGTATGAGGTGTTTCAGCTCCCCTGTAGGACACTGTTAACCTTAGATCTGAGGAAGCTTCTAGTATTCTAATCTAATTAATGCCCTTAGCTTAGTCTTTTCCTGATAAGGGACTTGGCACCCTTGGTAAGAAACTTCCCTTTAGATTTGATGACTGTTTAACATAATTCCCAGATTTTCTATTCTCAAGGTTGGGTTATAAAACAGGTAATGGCTATTTCCCACATATAATTTCCAGTAGCTGGAGAGCAGGGTTTGGAGTTCATCACTTTTTAACCCCAAATCTCTTCCATTCATTAAGAAGAAAAGAACCAGGGAAAAGGTTCAAAAGCAAGCCCAGCCAAGGTGGGTGGGAGTGGGGTGCGGTTGGCAAGGCCATTGTCTCTGCTAGTAGTTTAGATGCATTCTTGTACCCTTCTTAAGCCAGTTAACTGATTCAAGTCAGAAAGAGGCTTTCTGGCCCCTACTCTTTTTTTTGGTTGTTTCATGTTTTCAACTTTGCCTCTTTGTCAAGATTGTAAGCTCCTTTAGGGCACGGATCATGTCTTATTCTTACTCTTTTTTTTATATATCCCACAGCACAGTTTCTGGGCACAATTGTAGAATAGCAAAGTTAACAAATTTTTTCTTTCCAGAAGTTGCTTTTGATTTCCTAGGAAATCTAATGGTCTTGACTGAGTTAGGGGAGGGTTGCATTCTTTACATGGAGATCAATGAAAATTGAAGGGGGAGAGGCTGTATTATTCTCCTTCATTTTGTTGTGTCTGATTTCATGATGAGAAAACAGAGGCAAACAAGGTTAAATGACTTACCCAGGGTCGCACGGATACTAAGTGTCTGAGACCAGATTGGAACTCAGGAAGATGAGTCTTTCTGACTCCTAGCCTTGCACTCCATGCACTGTGGTGTCACTTAGCTCCACATAGCCTCTACTTTGTAGCTAATTGGCATGCTTGCTATTCCTCATACATACGATTCCATCTCTGAACTCTGTGCCTTTGCTGCTCCTAATTCTCTGAGGTCCAACTCAAGTGCTACCTTCTACACGAGGCCTTTCCTGACCTTCTGAATAAAGATGATCATCTCCATAGAGATAATTGCCAGTCTGTATTTCCATCCCTAGTTTCTCTGAGCGACAGTCTTGAATCACCAGCTGTCTTTTAGACATTACCAACTGGATATCATATAAGCATCTCAAATGCTACATGTCAAAAATAGAACTGATTATTTTCCCTCCTAAACTTTCCTGCTATGATTGAGAGCACCACCATCATGCTTGTTTATAGGGCTCGATGTCATTCCCCACTCTCTACACATATCCAGTCCATTGCAAATTTTATTGTTTCTACTGACAGAACATCTCTACTATCTGTCCACTTCTCCACTCATACAGTTGACATTTTTGTTCAGGCTTACTTCTATACCCCTACTAGAGCCTTCTTCTTCATCTTATTGCCCCGAGGCTCTTCCCACCACAATCCATCCTCCACTCAGCTCCCTTAAGTTATCCTCCCAAAGAATAGGTCTTACCATGTAATTTCCCTACTCACTACATTCTAGTGCCTTCCTGTTACCTCCAGGATAAATTAGCAAGTCCTCTTTGCCTGGTATTTAAAGCTTTTCATAACTTGGCCCTGCCTTACCTTTCCTGTCTTCTTATACTTTGTTCTCCTCTGCAATTTTTTCACTCTCACTCATTTCCCATTTCTAATCCATTTTGAATTCTAATTATTTCCACCTTCACAAAAATGTCTCCTACACATCCCTTTCCTTCTACTCACCCTACCACACTGGTGCAGGCCCTTATCACCTCATTTCTGGACTAATTCACTAGCCTTTGGGTTGGTCTCTCTGCCTCATCTCTCCCCACTCTGGTCCCTATTTCATTTAGTTTCCAAAGTGATCTTAAAGGGAAGGCCTTAATAAGTCACTCTTCTACTCAATAAACTCCAGTGGCTCCCTATTATCTCCAGGACCAAACATAAAATCTTTGTTTGACATTTAATCTTCTTACACTTTGCTGCTTTTGCCATGTTCAAGTAACACAAGAATAACACATGACACTCTTATCTCCAGATTCTACCTCTTCAGTAGTTTCCCCCCAAATTTTCCCCTCTCTCTCCTTGTCACTACTTCCTGGCTTCCTTCACTTTTGTCAAGTCTCTATTCAAATCCTACAATTAGCAAGAACTTTTCATTGTGGCTTTTAATGCTTGTGTCTTCCCTCTGAGATATGTATCCTGCATATGTCTTGTGTGTGTGTGTGTGTGTATATATATATTTTATATTGTTTGCATGTTGTTTCCTCTGTTATATTGTGAGTTTCTTGAGGACAGTAATTATCTTTATTTAGCCTTTCTTTGTATCTTCACTGCTTGGCACATAGTCTAGCACATAGTAGTGTGCCTTATAAATGCTTATTGATTGATTCCCAATTATTAGTAACATCCTCCCCAACTTCATTGTATATATTGTCAGTTTACTTATTTGTGTACATGGTATGAGTGTTTCTCTCCCCTCTTCTATTTCTATCACCATAATCAAGTCAATACTTCCATTGCTTTCTTTGAAAATGTGTGGCAATTTACTCCCTAGTGGCCCCAACTTTCCCCCTACCAGGGTCCTGGTCACTAATTCCCAGCAGGTGTTTTTTTTTTTTCCTCTGCCCCTCCCTACTTAAAATATAAGTTCCCAGAGGGCAGGGAACTTATGTTTCTGTATTTGTATTTTTGGCATTTTGCTTAATGATGAGTGATTTTTATTCTTGTATTAAATGACTTTTCATTTTTGTCTCCATTTTACCCACAGCTTAGCCCAGTACCAGAAGGCACTTAATAATTTTTAATTAATTAATATTAATTTAATTTATAATTAATAATCTCTTGAATTGAATGAGAAATACCTGGGAGCCAAGGAGAGAAAAGGTGTGGTAATAGCTGTCAGTTTGGAGAGTCACTAAGTAAGGTTTCAAGATTGAAGGTAGATTATGATGAAGCTTCAGCAACCCCAGTAATAGATTCTAAATTAAGGCTTGCTTATCTCAGAGTAGCTGCTAGAAATCTGTCAACCTGTGGGGTCAGTTGCATTTTTGTATTTTTGCAATAGCAGAAAAGGAGCAGCTTTCTTGGAGATTGTCCCAGTTTACTTTGTGGAGATAGTACAATCTTTCAGACAATGGTTTGATAGGGGTCAGGTGACCTGAGAATCCAGGCTCTGTCATTAACTAGCTCTATAACCTTGAGCAAATCCTTTCATTCATCTTGGTTTCAGTTTTCTTTTCAGTATTATAGATATTGTAACATCTAAACCAAAAAGTAGCTTGTCATTTTCATTGGGTAACTTTAGAAATTATTCAATCCTGTTGCTTTACTTAGAGAATATAGAGAAATAGTTAAGCAATTTGTCCAATATCACACATCTGGTCAGTGGTTAAGTTACAGCTCAAGCATCCTGACTTGTATTTTCTACTCTTCTCCAAAGGATTGTTGAGTGGATCATTTGAGATTCAATTGATCAATATATATGTATTGCATATCTACTAGGTATTAGTTCCTGAGATGGGTGCTAGGGATGCAAAGACAATAAAACTGGAGTCCTTACCCTCAAAATAGCTTACATAGGATCAAAATAATAGGTAATACTTATATAGCACAAGGCTGCTTTATAAGACCTCATTTGATCTTCATAACTACCCTGGGAAATAAGTGCTATTATTACCCTTATTTTAAAGATGAAGAAACCAAGGCAAACAGCGGTCAAGTGATTTGCCCAGAATCATATAGCTAACTAAGGTTAAATTAGCTATCAAGGTCAAATAGCTATCTGAGACTAAATTCGAACTCAGGTCTTTTTGACTCTAGGTTTGGTACTTCCACTGCGCCATCTAGCTGCCCCGGTCTCAAACCTCTCTAAATCAAAAGATTAGAGATTTAGATCGGGAAGGGAGAACACGTATCTCTACCCCTCCCCGCGGCCACCCCCCCCCCCCCAATTTTACACATGAGGAAATGGAAGTCCCAGGGAACTTAAATGAATTGCTCAAAGTCATAAAGACAATATTTGAACCCAAATCTCTGGACTCGAGGACCAGAGCTGTATACATTGGATAATAACTTTTCCTAGTGATATTTTCCCTATGAAAGGGATGGCAATACATTTCTCTTCTCCTTAATTTGTATTGCTAAAATGGTTGAGGTCTGTTAGTTTAGGAAACATGACTGTTATTTATAATTATTAATTTGGGGAAAGGGTGTGTGACAGAGAGTCTCTCCACACAGTCCCGATTCGGATTCTAAAAGCAAAATAGCCACAGACGGACTTAGAAAAAAAAGAGACTATTTTTTTCTTTGTTGTTAATCACCACCTTCAGGTAAATAGGTAAATATTATATTAGGAGAGTTTCCCTCTTCAAGTCTTCTGGGTAGTCTGGTTTGTTCCTTGACTGTGCCTCCTGGAAACTTACTGCAAGAGGTAAAATTAGGAGACGTGGGGTGGGTGGGGTGGCGAGGCGGGTATAGCTAGGCTTTCCCGAGTTCTCCAGCTTGGAAAAGAAGGGAGACAGTCCATTTCTAAGACTGCAGAGAGCTTCCAGGGCGGCGGGCTGACCCCCAGAACACTGCTGTGAAGAGGACAGGGCAGGGGAGATGAGGATTATTTGCTGAATTTCTCGAGTTTATCTAAGGAATCAGGGCCTCGGTCTAGTAAGTTGTATTTAAATAGATGTGCTCAGTAAAGAAAAGAACGGATAACTTAGATACTCGAATAAAGTTAACTCCGTTCTACACGGAAGCGCTGGGAGCCTCTGCGAATGAATGAATGAATGAATGAGAGAGAGAGAGAGAGAGAGCGCGCTAGGAAAGAGGTGGAAGGGGAAGTGGGGTGTGGTGCGTATAGCGGGGTGGCTGGGGGTGCGGGAGGAATAAACAGCAGCCTGGAGGAAAAAAAGGAGGAGGAAGAAAGGAGTCCCAACTTTGCACGCCTCCTCCTTGTCTCCTCCCATCTTCTCTTTTCCACTCCACCCCAGTGAAGTAGCAGCGGCGGCTGCAGAGCCTGCCCACCGCAGCTCTACTTCGCTGCCTTAGAGCGCCGGGAACGCGCTCCGTCCTCGTCTTCCTCGAGCTCCTGGTCCTCCCCGCCCCCAAGCATCAGCTCAGTCCCTCCGACCTGCACGCCTGGCGCCCGCACTCTTACTAGGTGTGCACGCTTAGCTTCCAGTCCTCGCTTCCCCGCCTCCTTCTGTCCTGAGGAGTCCGGTCTCTCTCTGAGTCCACAGGGGGTTGACCGGGGCTAGCGAAGGAGCGGGAGGTGGGGCGCCAGGGTATGGTCTTCGCTTGGGCGCCCGGGGCTTCTGGCAGCCGCCCGGACCAGTGACTGTGGCCAGTGGAGCGGGGTAGAGGCGGGGAAGGAGGCCGAGGGGGGAGTGGTGCTGGAGATCAGAGGAAAGACCCAAGGCGGCCGGTCGGAGGACAGGGAGAGCTGGAGGAGAGGCTGGAAGCGGGAACAGGACTGCAGGGCTACGGGAGCAGCTGGACCGGCTCTAAGGGGGAGGAAGAAGGACGTCTCCAAAGGGCACAGGTAAGGGGTCCGAACAGCCGAAGATAAGGGAAACCGGGGAGAAGGCTGGCGTTCTAGCAGGGATCTGGCAATGCGCAAGTGAGGGACTCAGCACTTTTTCTACTTGAAAGCCAGAGCCCAAAGCATCTTTCCAATCGCAGAAAACTTTTTTGGAATCACTTTCTTGCAGCCACTCCACGAGGTTCTCTTAACCCCCCAGCGCTGAATTTGGGTATTCCGGCTGTGAGTGGCGCGGGCACTATTGAATTCCAAGTTTTGGTCTTCTAGCCCCTGAATAGCTTTACTGAGCCCAAAGAAGAAAGTTTCTTCCTACCTGGGGGCGCTAGCTCCCGCGCAGTCTGCTCCTCCAGGGTACTGTTTGTCGTGTGGAATTAAGCTTTTAGGGGGACTGTAGACCCAGCCGGGGTTTATCTCTGGGGTTATTTTCCTTCTCTCCTGGGCTGGGGGCAATCTAAAGACAAACACCTGGGAACCGGTGCTGCTGGGGGCGGGGTGGGGGAAGGGATACAGTTTCTTGCTCTGCTTTTACCTCTGTGGACACGTCGGTAGCTACTGATTACATGGTCGCGTGGGGGAGGGGGTCAATGGGTGGGAGTAGGGTGGGGGGGCAGAGTATGCGGCAAGAGGGAGGGGCAAAGGGGGAAAAAAGAGAAGGGTGGTTTTACCTTTCTAAATTCTATCTTTGGCAGATTGGGTTCCTTGAGGAGTTGGATGCTTTGCTGGGTGATAATCCAGCGTTTTAAAATGGATAACGCTTAGCCGCGAGGGTCCCCCGGATGGCTCTTGTAATTCCAAGGAAATTTATTGTGTAGAGAGTGAGTGTATCCGTCCTGGTAGTGTGGATGGAATTTACACCCTCCCCCGCCCCCATCAGGATTCCTCTAACTCAAACCACACTAGACATTAGTTTATAAAGACTAGAAAGTAGGAAGGAAACTTTTGTTTGGGTCACTGATTTTGAAATGTGGGTTCTTTTTGCTAGATGTTGCTAATGTTGGTTTGAAGTTTATCCTTTGTTTTTTGTTGGACGAAATATAAAGTAGTGTAGCATCTTGGATTTGACTAGGTCCATCCTAATTTAGGTGGTGTTTATGAAGAAGGCTTCAGCCTTTAAAGATGACCTTTTCAGGGCCTGATATGTGTTCGACTCTTCTCTCTTGCCATCTTTTCCCTACTACTTCATGTTAGAAACGCTGTCAGGATTTCTTTTCTCTGGGATGAGTGCCTCTTTTTCCAATTTCATTTATTTCTCAATTCTCCCTATATTTTCTCTCTCCCCCCCTTTCCGGCTCCAAATGGACCCTTAAAAAAAATCATACTAAGCTATGCTACTTAGTGTATGTCTGTCAATCCATGAAGTTTGAGACATGTAATTTAGACCCCAGACTTCTGTTTGGCTAAAGTCTTTCTCCCCAGGGAAAAATTATTTTAAGAAGGTGTGATCTTGTCAGGCAGAAGTAATCAACAGTAAAGAGGATATTTGTTAAAGTTGTCATGGTTGTCTGGGCCATTACATAAATTTGCTTAGGAATCCTTGGTTTTTATTATTTAAATGGAAGTGGGAATTCTGATTATTTTGTTGTGCATTTTTCTTTTCAACCTTGGTAAGAAAGAAAATTGAATGGATGCTAGCTGTGTTAAGTGTGTGTGTATACTCTATTAATTTCTTGTAACTTATTTTTAAAACATGAATAAAAAACGAGTTCAGGAAGAGATTACGATTAGGTATAGTAGAAAAATTATTGGATTGTAAGACAGGAGATCTGGTTTCTAGCTCTTGTTTCTTTTCACTAACTAGCTCTGTTATCTTTATCAAATCACACAACTTGCCAGGACCTCAGTTTCTTAGTTTGTAAAAGGAGAGAGTTGGACTAAATTTAAAAAAGTAAACACTTATTATCCGCATTTTTAGAGTTGAGGAAACTGAGACAAATTTGAGTGATTTGCCCAGATGATCTCTGAAGTTTCCCCTCCAGGCCCAGAATAAAATAAATGGTTACTTCAATGTTAAATAGATAATAAGTAGGAAATAGTAGGAAACAGAAGGAGAAAAGTTAGGGGACAAGAGGGTATATGATTAGGAAGGTAAACACAGAAGGAAATAATTGGATGAAGGAAAGGGAACTTAAACTTCCTATGTCTTCTTTTTCCTTCTTTTCTTTTGTAAGAACATCTGTAATACTGTTGTTTCCCCCTTCAGAATGGTCTGACCACTACCATTCTTAAAACTGATGTGCTGTTCCTTGAGTCTAACTTATTATTGATAGGATCTATCCAACTCACCATTTATATAGTGGAACCACTAATGCTTCCAGAAGCTGCTCAGGCTCTATATCATTATGTAGTAAAGTGTGCATTATTGTTATTAGTATATATACTAATGATATCTCAATAATAATAACTCATATTTATGGTGCTTCAAAGCTTACTATAGGAATTTCTTCACAGCTGTATAAAAGAGAGTCCAAATATCATTTTCCTTTTACAGATGGGGAAACTGACACTCAGATTAAGTAACTTGTTTTGTAACATGAAAGTAGGGAGGAGGGGGAGGTCTAGGACTTGAACTCATATCTTCTGACTACAAATTTAATTCTTCATTACACCCTAATAATATCCCACCATTATGAAGAAATAATATCTCAGTGGAAGCTCAATGGATTGAGCACAGGCCCTGGATTCTGGAGGACCTGAAATCCATCTCAGCCTGTTCTTGCCTCAGTTTCCTCAGCTGTAATGTGGGGACAATATTGAGTTCTTAAGACTCATTTTCCTGAATTCAAATTTGACCTTGCATTCTAGCTGTGTGACCCTGGATAAGTCACTTAACCTCAACTACCTAAAAAAAAAAAAAGAAGAAAGAAAAAGAATATCAGAGACTATAGAGATTCTAGAGGCAGCCTGTCCAAGAAGGTTCATTTTGAAAATCTCTCTAAATGTGTTAGGTCATTGTTAGGAACTTTGATTTTTCTAGTTATGCCATAAACTTTTCAGTTTAAATGGGGGAAGACTCAAGGGAACCTGGCTCAACTGTTGTTTGACTGAGCTACTGGAAAAACATAAAGAGAAAAAATATCACACTTGCTAAGTTGGTTTGCTACACTGTGACATTCATTCTGAAATCAGGGCTAAGAATCATATTTCAGCTTGGCAGGGGAAGTTGCGTGCCAGACTGAATAATACTGTATCATTAGAACTGTACTTTTGAGTTTCAGTAAGACAGGCCTATTGAACTTTAGTTATATGATTACAAAATTTGATATGTTACCAATGTTATACAGCATATTTTTCTTTGTCTTTTGATTTAAAAAATCAATATCCACATTTATATCAGGAACCACTTGGTCTGTGGGCTGCTGTATGTTGCCTAAATTGACCACAAATATTAGCTCTTGTGTTATTGAACCCCCAAATGGGATATTTTGTGGTCCATGCTCTCTTATTGTTTTGGTACTTATCTACAAATATCATTTAACCAAAAGAAACAAAGTTATTATTTAACTGTCTTGGGGGAGCTGTTGTGGACAGTTGAAAAGTAGGTGGTGAGAGAGGGGAAACTATGCTACAATTAACTACTTTGGGAGAAGAATAAATGTTTAAATTTTAAGTCATAAGGGCTTTAAACACATTGGGGAGAAGTCGCTCCTTTGGAACATGCAATTTGGGAGTGAATGATGTGTTATTTGGTAGCATGTATTCAACTCATGTGTGAATGTGGGAGAATGGAGTAGCAGTTTGTTCATTTTCTTTATATTGTGGTGCTTTTTAGACTTCTGGGACATTTAGAGATCTTATTTAGTAGAGGAGAAAAGGGTTTTTTGTGGTGTCATTCAGACTTAGTGAGACAGTATGATGGAGTAGTTTAAAAGTTACTCTTATGAAAATACTACAAGTAAAGAAAAGTACCTAATTATAGCGAGGGTATCTCCTGTAGTTTTAATTTGAAATAACTATTTGGTATTTGGAATTTTGGAAAAGAACATTTTTTTTTGTTGGTTTTTGTGTTTTTGGTACATGAAGTAGTTAGAACATGGTAGGGACATTTTGAAATGTCTAGAATTGAAGACTTAAAAGAGTTGAACATGTAAAAGCTCCATGAAGAACACTGGGTACCTCAGAGAAGCAGACAGCAATTAGCAAATTCTGCAAAATCCCTTATTCAGCTCAATGAATATGAGCCCCTTGTTGAAACCAATAAAATAATGTTTCTTTAAGCTTTTTTGGGAAATTGAGGAAACTTTTTACTCTTTTGGGGAGTAAATGGGGGGGGAGCAGGTTGGGAAGAAGGGAGGAGTTGATTATCTCAATACCTTTCAGATAGAGGATTTCTAACAGTGGATGATATTCTAGGGGTTCATGTGGTTGTTATTGCTATTGTTTGTACTTCATTCAAGAGGACTGTGACTTCCGGAAGGTGATGCCATGACTTGCAAATGAATTGGATTTAAGATAGTGAGGGCTGTGCAAGGTCATCAGCCTTGATTTCTCCTCTAAAGCCTTCCGGGTCCAGTGTCAAATTCATGTTGTCTGTCTCATAATGCTTCATCAACAAGGATGGGACAAGTATCTCTAGCTTTTGCATATAAACTGATCTGATCATATTTTCTCATTCTGGAGTCTAGTGAGACCAATTAAAAAGAAATAACCAATTCCATGATATGGAATTGTCTTCTAACTACAATTAGATGGCTACTACTAGCCTTTTTTTTTTGTTTTGTTTTGGGCAAAGAACATGAGACTCTTTGTCTTTTATATATTTTTGAATGGAATAGTTCTAAAATTTCTTTCCTTCCTTCTTTTCTTTTCTCCCTTCCTTCCTTCCTTTATTCTCTCCCTCTCTTTAGAATGGAGAGTGTAGGATATGTTTTTTCAGGAGACTAATTTCAAAGTAGGAGTAATAATATTTCTTAGAATTTCAGTGGATCTAGTATGCATCTTAACTTAGTTTATTTCAAGTATGGTTCTTTGATCAAGAATATAGGAAAATGAAGAAAATAATAAAAGGGCTATATCACAAAACAGGGACAGTAGGATCTAATGGTTCCTACTTCACAGGGTTATTATGAGGATCAAATTAGTTAATACATGTAAAAGGCACTTGGGAAATTTTAATGCAAAGAAACATAATGTATGTAAAAATAAATATTCGTTGGAAATATACAAGGATTTTTAAAGATAGAATATAAGCTCCTTGGGGACAGGAACTGTTTCATTCTTATATTTGTACCCTAGTACCTGGCACATACTAGGCCCTTAATTAAGATTGATTGATTGGTTGGTTGGATAAAGCAATTCAATACAGAGTCAAAGGTCTAAAACTCAGCGATATTCCAGAAAGGAAAAAGAACTGTGATTTCCATTTCAAGAGATTTAGCTTTTATTTTTCTTGGTTTATATTTATACTGCTAAAAAAAATGCAATGGGATGCCAGGAGAATGTCACAGCTTCAGTCCAGTGCTAAAACAAACATATGCATAAGACTGAAAAAGAAAAGCAGGCTTGTTAGGTTTAAAATAGTGATAAGGAAAATGATTAAAAGTAGTGTCTTCCTCAAAAAGGGGAAAAAAATGATGAATAAATTGACAAAAGTTGTCCCAGGTCTAGGCAGTGTGAGTTCCCAGTTTGTAGTCACTGGTCCCAGAAGAGAAGAGGTTAACACATACTAGCCCTTGTTTATAGTCTTATAAACTACTAGTGCATCTGGAAGACCCATGGTTGATATAAGTAAACTACAGTTAGCTAGGGGAAGGGAAAAAGCATTTGCCAAGTGCTTTGTGTGCCAGGCACTGTTACCTAAGTGCTTTACAAGTATCTCATTTGATCTTCTCAACAGCATTGGAAGGTGTGATATTATTAATCTTGTTTTACAGTTGAGGAAACTGAGGCAGGAAGACAAGTGACTTGTGCTGGATCATACAGTTAATAAGTTTTCCTAACTCTTAATCTCAGCACTCTCACCAGGTCACCCCTGGCTGCCTTGCCCTCATTGTTAGCAAAGCATGCTTGAGTAAGACAAAAGGTATTATAAAGAACATATGTAGGGGGAGGGATAACTGATGAGCCACTGCCTTCCACATAGGCACCTAATGATTGCTAGTTGACTGATTAATAGAGCAGAGGTATTGAAAATACCAGAGAAACGGACTTTGTGTAGACTCTCCATGGAAGATTTATAGAAAGATATGATTGAGAATGATATTGAATGAAATGCAAATGGCTTTGATTCATACTAGTGAAGGGGTGTAACTGAGATGTATCAATAGATTTTAAGTTCTGAATCTTTTTTTTTTTTTGTGGAGAGGGGAAGGCAAGGCAAGTGGGGTTGTGACTTGTGACTTGCCCAAGGTCACACAGCTAGTAAGTGTGACAAGTGTTTGAACTCAGATCCTCCTGATTCCAGGTGCTTTATTCACTTCCTCACCTAGCTGCTCCAGTTCTGAATCTTAAACCACAAATGTGAAGGTTCTATTTTTAGCATGTTGTTAACCTTCCTTTTCTTGCTACTACCTTTCCTTTTTATTTGAGGTAAGTCTACTTTGCTGCATATTGTTTCTCATCATCCAGGTTTCATTTATAGTCCTGTCCTCCCTGGCACATAGTAAATTCTTAAGAAATGTTTGTTGACTGACCTTAGACTGTGAACTCCTCGGCAGGGACTATGTTTTACCTTCTTCTTCTTTTTTTTGTATCCCCAGTACTCAGCACAGTGCCTGGTACATCATAGGTACTTAATGAATGTTTATTGGCTGACTTACTGCCAATCCAAATTTTTTTAGAATTTATATGCAGCCTAAATTAAATTTCCCTGAACTGACTTGGAAATGAGAATTAGAGATAGGGACACAATGTGATAGTTTATTCAGGGGCCAGATAATATGATGTGAGTCTCTCTTTTCAGTTTTGAAGTTATACCTTGAGCCAGTGAAGGAACCTCATTATACCTCATCTTTCATATCTGGAAAAATCCAAATAATGAAAACTGCCTGCAAGGGTTTTTATTCTGATCAACAAGTTTAAGTTTCTTGAGATTCCTTCGAACATGTCCCTTATATTCCTTGACTCAAGGTAGTATTTTTTCTTCTTCTAAATGCTAAAAGTTTGCCCTTTCATTTTTTTCCCCTCTCAGCAATCTTTATGAGGTAGATAGTGGAAGGTACTCTATCAACTTCCTTTTATGGAAATTAATGTTTTTGGGGCTCTGGAGTCAGGACCTGAGTACAATTCCAGCCTCAGATACAATACTTACTAGCTGTGTGACCCTGGATAAATCACTCAATCACAATTGTGTCACCAAAAAAAAAAAAAAAAGGAAAAAAAGAGAAATGAATGGTTTTTTTTACAGGATTCAGTAGATGAGATGGGAGAATATTCCTGGTCTTCCTTATTTCCATTCAACATTTCTATACATATATTGTTAACTTATACTTTCTCAATTGGTTACCCTTAACTTTTGACATTCACCTGTATCAAATATATGATTCTCTACTAAGGTATAATCTGTTTGCATTATTTATTTATTTACTTGTTTTTGTAGTCTGTTTATGGTGAATTTTCTAGGTTATCCTTGCCTGTTAGGTGCCAGAGTCAGGATTGTTCAGAGTCAGCACTCCAGAGTATAATAACAACAAGGCCTCTTTTGCTGTTTTTGGTGGGAGAAACTTGATCCTCTCTTGGAGTGACTCCTTGGATGAGAAGATCTAAGCACCATGCTGTCCTGGGCAGGCATACTTAATTCTCCATTATTAGAATGTGCTACTTTGTATGGATCCTCAAACAATTGATTCTGGTTGTGCTCTGGTTTCAATTACTGCAGGAATATGAATGAATTATAAAAGTCCTCAATCAGAAAAGTAAGGAGATTCTTTTCCCCCTCATTTGTTTATTTGTTTTTTTTTTTTTTTCTTTTCAGAGGGGCCTGGTGGGCCACCTCCAGTGAGAAGCAGGTTTTGAAGAGAGCAGGGCCTGCCCCGGTGTGCAAGGCTCATCTTGAACTGCCTGTTGTTATTGCTTCTTGCACTGCCTTCCTCAAGCAAGAGCCCTTGTCAGGGTGATTTGAATGTCTGGTTGTTCTGACCAGGGAACAAGAAAACAATTTCCAGCTGTGTTGAAAAATGATAAATAGCATCATAGAAAGTGTGACTTATACAAGTATCCTACATCATCCAGGGCTGAATTAAGGGGAGGGATGTTCCAAATCACATGTCATGCATCTGTGATCCTTTTGTTAAGGTGAAAAAAGTGTGTATGGGGGAGGGGGATCTGGGAAAGCTAGAAAGGAGGGTTGCTAAAGTTACTCATTAGAGTTAGAACTTTTTTCTTCTTGCAGTGGGGGTAAATGAGGATTCTTCTAAAAACTCATTCCTCATTTAATAAAGGTTACTCAATACTACTTAGTGAACCAGATGAACATCAGTTCAAAGGACAAGACTATCCATTGAAATGACTATCCCAACTCCTTGTACTATAAATGATCAGAAAGAGGGACATACTATTTTTATTTTATTTTATTTTTTTAAGCAATTTGGGTTAAGTAACTTGCTCAAGGTTGCACGGCTAGTCATTATTTGTGTGTGGGTGCTCATTTTCTGAGGCCGGATTCGATCTCGGGTCATCCCAACTCTGAGGCCGGTGCTCTTACTCACTGCACCACCTAGCCACCCCGGGACATACTATTTTAATGATGTCCTTTCATTTATTGGATATATAGCAGTGTAGCTTGTAAATGAGAGGTCTATTTAATTTTATGCCTGAAGAGAGATTGATGGAGATTTCAAAAATTTTCTCAAGGAAATATTCAAAAGTAAGTTTTTGAACTCCAATACACACATATTGTTCTTTTTCAATGAGACTTCATAAAGTATGGAGTCATACCCAGTCATATAACTATCCTTGCAATCATTTTTTAAACTTTTGTGCAGATTATTAAACTTGAATTTCATTCATCTAGTCAACCAGATCTCTTATTCCATACTCAGTCTTGGCTCTGTAATGAGATGATGCTGAGAGACAACAATAAGGATCTGCTTTATGGTAAATTTCACAGGATCAATCTCCAAGAACTTATTTAGTTCCTACGATGTTTCAGGCAGCATACTAAGCAATATAGTTACAAAGACAAAAATGAAATGGTCACTGACATGAAGGAGCATATGTTCTATAGGGGTTTACATCATGTACACATACATGTCTATGAATGGGGAAACACTGGCATTTTAGGGGATTAAGAAAGGCTAAATAGGGTATGGAAGCTGAGCATTATAAGAGTTAGATATAAGGGAATACATACGAGACATGGGAACAGAATTCAAAGGCATGGAGGAGATAGGAAATGGAATGTTTAGCATAAGGAACAAGAAGCAAATCAATTTGGATGGGAAATTAGAATTTATTTTAAAAATAGGTTATAATGTAAAAAAGGAGAGAAACAATTCTGGAAAGGTATACTCTAGCTGGGCCGTTAGGTGGCACAGTGGAATGAACTTTTCCTGAGTTCAAATCCAGCCTTAGACACATTCCTTGTGTGACCCTGGGCAAGTCACTTAACCCTGTTTACCTTAGTTCCTCATCTGTAAAATAAACTGGAGAGGAAAATGGCAAACTACTCCAGTATCTTTGCCAAGAAAACCCCAAAAGGGATCACAAAGAATTGGACAAGACTGAACAACAACAGATTGCAGCCAAGTTATAAAGAACTTTAAATTACCAGTAGAAGAGATAATATTCATGTAGTCACCCTAGGCTTGAAACCTAGGTGTCATCCTCACATGGCCAGTTTTTGCCAAATCCTATCTTTTCTACCTTTCACAGAATCTTCATGTATATATTTGTTTCTGTCATTTGACATAGCTGATTTGCTGATGCAGGCCCTCAGTTACTTCTTGCCTATACTATAGTAATAGCTGTTGGTCTCCGTGCCTCATCTCTCCCCATTCCAGTCCATTTCCCACTCAACTGTAAAAGTGATCTTCATAAAGTATGGAGCTTATCAGGTTACTCTTCTTCTGCTCAATAAACTCCAGTGGCTCCCTACTACCTCATCAAATGTGAGTCTCTTCTGGCTTTCAAAGCCCTTCACAACCTTGTCCTTTCCAGCCTTTGAAGTCTTCTTACATTTTATTCCAAATACCTCCACCTACTCTATTCTTATTTCCCCTCCACATAGTCTACAATCCCATGTCATGGAATGTAGAATCCTTGCTATTCCTTGCACAGGACACTCCATTTCCATCTATTCCTCATGCTCAGAATTCTCTTTTCTTCTTACCTGCCTCCTGGCTTCTTGAGCTCTCAGTTCAAACTCTACCTTCTTGAAGAAGCTTCTCCTGATCCCCCACAATGCTAGTGCCTTCTCTTTGTTGATTTGTTCATTGTGTTTAGTCTGCTGAGAAGATACAATATGTACATAAACAAGTTTAAACCAAGTATATGGTTATGACATACATTTATATAGACAATACCTCAAACTTTGGCTTTATGTGAGCCATTTTTTTCTCTTGAGGGGATGTTTAAAAACAATAAGCACCTACTATGTGCCAGCCATTTTTGCTAAGAGCTAGGGATACAAAGAAATGCAAAAAAAATCCATGCCCTTCAGGGGTTTACCACCTAATAATGTAAAACACAATGTGGAAGCAACTCTGTGTATACAAGATGTATACCAGAGAAAACACAATGAAGTCAATGACATTTTCACTTTTGTCTGCATCCTCAGCATCTCACATGTAGTAGATGCCTAACATTTCTATTGTTGAATTGAGTTAAAGCCTAACATTTCTATTGTTGAATTGAATTAAATACATTTGTTGAATACGTTTGTTGAGTTTCAACTGTGTGTCATAGCACTGGATGCAATATTCTTTTACTTTTCTCTAGGAGTCATCAGTCAAGCTAGGGAGAGAAGACAGATCAACCCCAAACAGGTAACCAATGTGAGGGGATATTTAGTCAAACCCAGGCCTTCAGGACTGACAGATATTCCAATTTGGAGATATTTTTACATATTTGATAATCTCAGCAAAATGAAAAATGGATCTGGAGAAGTATAGTCATTTTAGAGGCATCCTCTTGAGTGGCGCAGGGCACCTAAATGGCTCAGTGCATAGAGCACTGGGCCCAGAGTCAGGGACACTTGAGTTTAAATTTGACTTCAGATACACTTAGCTATGTGACTTTGGACAAGTCACTTAATCCTATTTGCTTCAGTTTCCTCATCTTTAAAATGAGCTAGAGAAGGATATGGTAAACTACTCCAGTGTCTTTGCCAAGAAAACCCCAAATGGATCCCAGAGAGTTGATAGGATTGAAACAACTGAAAAAAAATAACTTGGGGGAAGGTGCATGGTGCAATGTATATAGTGCTAGGTTTGCTATCAGGAAGACCTCCTAGGTTCAAATTCTGCTTCAGAAACAAGTTGGGGTAAATTTTGGCAAGTCATTTAATCTTAGCTTCATTTTCTCTACTTTAAAATAAGGTTTAACTCAGCAGCCTTTATGGAGGTCCCCTTCTTGCTCTGCTTTTTCTGGTCTTTTTTATCTGATAATTCATTAGCTGCCAGGATTCAGAAAATCATTTGTTTAAATTTTAAATTTGTCATTGCTTATCATTCTTAATTCCTTCACTCCTCTCTTTTTATAGCAAGCTAATTTTTTTCTTTTTCAGTGTGTTTGATGTGTGGCATTGTATGGGAACAAAAAAATCGAAAACACAACAAATTCTGATTTGTCATATGCAGTCTCATGTAACTGACCTTATACATCCTTCAAAATAAGGAAGTTGCTGGCTTAGAGTGAAATGCTGCAATTCATAGCTGTCGTCATTTTTAAAAACCCCGTTTGTGAGGTGTCAAATTGGGCATAATGCATGTGATCTTTTAAGAAAACTATATAAACCTAGTTCATATGTATTCATGTGGGCATATAGGGCAAATATCCAGCAAATTAAAATATTAAACTAACATGTATAGGCAGATAAGTATTTACATCATATACAGTAGAATCAGGTGTGGGAGGGGAGAAACAAATGTGAGGACTTGAGAGTGTGGTGGAGATCAGGGAAGTCCTTGGTCTAGACTAGGCAGGGGCAGCTCATTTTTCTGCTGTACCTCAAACCATGGACCTTGGAGTCAGAGGATCTGGGTTCAAGTGTCACTTCTATGTGACACTAGGCAAGTCAATTTCTCTGTGCCTCAGTTTCTTCAAATGGAAAATGTAACACTCAAGGTCCCTTATAGCTCTCTCTATATGATCTTATTTAAATACAAGAAACTAATGGTGGAGGAGTAGAATAAGAGGAGGGGTTTTTTGGGGGGTGTTATTTTGAATCTTTCTGTTCCAACTAACTTTGGCCAAAAATATGAAATCTCTCAGATTGTCAGCCCCCATTTTATGCCTATTAGGGAGGGTTACACGGGCACGTGGTTCTTTGAGTTGGCATTTTTTCTGTGTGTGGTTAATTGGCTTCTTTGGGTGTGCCTTAAGGGATGGTTGGGTGGATGGCTGAGCATGGCATTCTTTTCTCTCTTTTCTTTCCAGCTCCTGTTGACTCGAGATAAAGCACTCTGAATAGAAAGAATGTTTTTTGATATGATCATGAAGGAGTGATACAATATATAAGACAATACATGTTAGAAATATTCAGGAGAATGTTGTTTTGCCTGAAATTATGGATGACTTTTGGTTAGCTTAGCTTTATAGTTTAGCAGTCGTGCACAGTATAACATGAAACTGAAGAACTGGCTGTGAGCACTCTGATAGTTGAGAACAGACTGGAGATTGGTGTTGGTAAGCATTCATTTGAAATATTTGGGAAAAGCCCATTAGTTTTTCTTGTGGTCACTGACATGCTGCTTGTGTTATTGTGAAATCAGTACCATGCCACATAGACTTTTCATATTTTCTCAGACCACGTGCTAAGAAGCTGACACTGCTTTTAGTAAAGTTCTCGTATCTTTTATTTCCAACTTTGCTTCCAACTTGAATCCTAAAATAACAATCCTCATTTAACTTAGAGAACTCATTTCAGCAATTTATGCTAAAGTATCAGGATTACAAAGAAAAGCAATTGTATCTATCTTTGTGGGGTTACTGCCTTTTTTCCATTGGTCCTAGCCTCCTAGTGTAGGGAGTACCCTGTTGTGGAATAGCCCTTCACCAATGCAGATCAATAAAGCGTTTTTGGTTTTTGAGAACTTACTACCTGCAGCATTGAGTGGTTAAGTGATTTGCCCATGCTCATCTAGTTAAAGTCAGAAGCAGGAATCGAATACAGTTCTTTGTGATTTCAAGGCCTATCAGTTGACTGCTGCTTTTCATAGGCTCATGCATGAGATGTTTTCTTCTTAATACAAAACAAAACAGAAAAGGGTTGAGAGCTTATACTCTTATTAGCCAGACATTACCAGCTGAGATTATTTGCTCTTTTAGATTCAGTGGAGATGAAAAAAAAGTTGTTAGCCCAGAATAATGATGGCTTTGGCAAAATCTATAGCATCTAAGACAGAGTTTCAGAAAACATGGTTTTTGCTGGAGCCTACTGAACATTCAGAGTAAAAAGGCAGACCAGAGAAAATCATGTAAAAGATTTAAAGGTTGGCTCTTCTTTACTAATTGGAATGAACTTGAGTATGGTTTCATGTAGGATGACATTAAGGGACACATTCTACTGGTAGTTTTTCCTTTCCATTGTGTTAAAATAGTTGAAAATAATTTTTCTTAATTTTTATATCAATTTCTGGAGTAGGTCAGTTCTGTCTTTTCATGGTGTTAATTATCCTTTTCTTTTATGTCTAATGGAAACATTTGGAATTAGGTGTGATTATTTTAAGATTTATCAAATTCCCCTTTAATTTCTTGAAGTTTTTGTGATTATTGAGCCAAAAGAACTTTCTTTGGAAAATTCAGGTATGTTCCTTTCTGTGTGTGATTTTGGTCCTGCTTCATCAACTTTGTCCCCTCCCTCATTTTTCTGTTGAATATCTTCCCCCATGGTTGACCGGAGATCAAAGGTGAAATGTTATTTCTGGGTCACTGCTTTCCATCTGATAATTTTGTCTTTTTGTTTGTTGTGTTGAGGGGTTGTTGGGAGAGCAGAGAACGGACCAGCTGAAATCTAGCCAAGCAGCAGTTTCCTCTTACTATTCTCTCATTGTAAATGCTTTTCAGGCTACAGTACCTGTGGAATTCCTCAAATGCACAGTTCATTGTATCCACCCGAGGCAAAAGGCAGTTAATGATCATCTGCTTGAGACTCCTATAAGGGCTACTTCTGAGAAGGGCCAGTTATGGAAGGAGGAGGAGGAGTTGGTAATTCTATTGAAGATAAGGGTAATTGAATTCATATTTCTGCCACATGACTCAGGTCAGGAGAAAGTTATTAGGATTTTACATTTATAATTTAGGGTTTGGCCTTTTTAGTTGTAGATTTTTTGGGGGTCTGGCTTTTTGAGAACTTGGTTTTGTGGTGGAATTCTTTTTACATACTGAACAACTACTGCTTGGTGGAAATGGAAAAGGCAATCTAGTCTTCTTTAATAAGCCCCTTTACCTCCAACCACCAAAAAATAAAAATAAAACTCACTTGGAAGAATTGTATCAGCGTCCTGTGCTGAATTAAGATTTGTTTGTTCTGCCACCAATGGATAGAAGAAAGGGAGACGTGTAATTGTGGTCCTTTTTATGGAATATTTTATTTTTAATCTAAGCAAATATGGAAAGTAAGATCTCCTTGCTTGTGGTTGCAGTAGGGACAATGTTTTAAAGCTTGACAGGGCTTTCTGCTCATGGTGGAAGACTTCACAGTTCAAATGCAAACAATGCGGTTTCTAAGCATTTACAAGGAAATCACAGGTTAATCCCTAAACTGTGGTGCTCTGTTTCCCTGTTCATAATTGTATTTTTCAGAGAAAGAAGTGTTTGTAAAATTATCTGGACCTCATCCCATTCTTTACCCCCTTAGTCCCCAAATCCACATACAATTGTTGAATTTTTGTTTCTCTTGTTTATCTGTTGGGGGTAAGGTTTGGTACTTAATATTTGATTTTAAAAATTGATACCTTTTTATGTCACATATATATGTATGTGTGTATATGTATGTATGTATATCTACCCTCTCCTCTTCTATCTCATGAGCTGCTGCCTGTGACAAAGATTTAAGATGTAAGAGGGGAAAAACCCATCTTTAATTTTGCCATGTCACTTCTTAGTTTTATATCTTAATAGAGAGGAGGGAGTAATATTTGATTTTCACTAAATTGCTTAATTTATATGACCATTGATTCAGAGCTGGAAGTCATTTAGTCCAATGCCTTTATTTTATAGATAGGAAACTGAACCTCAGATGAAGTTCTTTGTTCAAGACTACACATGTAGTAAGCAACTAAGTCAGGATTCGAACCCAGATCCTTTGGCATAAAATCCAGCACTGTTTCAACACTACCATGCTGCCCTTTCCTCCCTCCCACCTTTTTCTGAAGGATGTGACTGTCACTTAGATAATTTGGCTCTGCTTCCAGTGACATCATCAATTAGCACCACATAGAGCAATTTATTTCATCTCTGCACTTGTGTGTTCATGGGGATAACAAGACTCTTATTTCACTGAATTATGAAAGAATAAACCATAAATATAAAGAGCATGTGTTTCTCGAATTATAGAGAAATGCATTATTATAATGCATTATAATAGAATTATAATCTGTTGTAGAAATGCAGTTAAATTGGAGAAACTTTATTTTGATTGTGACCTATTTCATTTATACCTCACTCAGTCTAAATTTTTAATTTAATTTTAAAATGTCCACTTTATATATAGTCAATGCACACAAATCATGGTTGCATATTTCATGAGAATAGGAAAAGACCATTAGGTCCTTTTCCTTTTTGATATATAGGTGATGCACCTGACAGATGCTAAGATTTTATTACATCCTTTTCAGAATTTCTTTTTTATAGTTGTACTGATTCTCATACTGAGTTGTATACTTTTTGTATTAACCCTGGAATGCTATACAACAAACCCTCATAAGAGAAAAAGATGCTTTGTGAGTAGAAAGAACATTGGCTTTGGAGGTAAAGGATCTGTGTTCAAATCCTGCCTCTGATTCTTACCACTTATGTAACCTTGGTAAGTAGCCTCCTTGGGACTCAATTTCCTCAACTGTAAAATGAATTGGTTACACTGGATATTTTATGAAGTTCCGTCTAGCTCCAGATTGATGATGCTACAAAAAAGATTGTTATACTTACAAAGTGGCAAAACAAAGAGGATAAAAAATGTATATTGCCATGATTATAACATGCAACCTGATGGGTAGCCCAGCCAAGTCATATATTTATCTTGGACAAGTACTTCAAGGTACTATGTGGAAGAATGAATTGGAAAACTTCCTAGTAGAATGGATTTCCTTAGAAGACAGATGGACTCTTCATCACCAGAGGTCTTCAAGCAAAGCCTTACTAATCACTTGGGGATGTTACAGGAGAAATTAATTCCTTTCAGGTATGGTTATTGGATGAGGTGGCTTCTCTAAAGCAAGGGTTCTTAAACTTTTTTGTGCCATGGACCCCTCTGGTGGCCTGGAAATATCTATGGACCCTTTCTCAGAATAATGTTTTTATATACATGAAAGAAAATGCATAGAATTACAAAGGAAAACAATTATATTGAAACAAAATTGTTGCAAGATTCACAGGTCTCCTGGAATCTATCTTTGGACCTCAAATTAAGGACCATTGCTGGAAGGTCTCTTCTGCCACTGAGGTTTCAGGATCCTATGAGATGGGCAGAAAGCTGGCCTGAGGAGTCATAGGGAATAGCATTTGGGAAATTATCCTTTGTTTCCATTATCCTAAACTGTTGATGCTGCAGTTCGTTTCTTTGATAACATTAGTTTTCTGGTGATGCTTCATGGCTGTGAATTATGGAACACCATCATCTCATGAGACAAAATGACATCCCAAAAAACAATAGAAAGACACAGGATGGACATAAGTAGGGTGACCATTTTACCAGGTGACAACCTGTGAGTGAGAAGTAGCATAAGAAACTCCATTGGGAATATTTGTTTTCCAAAAAGCAGTTGGACTGGTCACATAGCAAGGATAAGTGAAAATGATAGCTTGAGTGGTACATTTATAAACCTGGAATTGTTGAAGAACAAGAGGAAATCTCTCTGTGCAAGGCCTCTGTATATAATTCATAGATAAATATGGGCAAGGACAACTTAGCAAGAAAAAGCATGGTAGAATGGGGGTCTGTGTTTATAGAGAGAATGCTAGGCCATAGGCCCATCAATAGTACCAGTAATTTTCATGTTTGTTTAAAAAATGTTTGCCTGAAGATATCTCTTAATGACCTTGAGTTAGTTTCTTGCCAAATTAAAACAAAACAAACCCTATTTCAATCATTCCTTTGTACTGCTGGTACTACTACCTTCAGAGGGACATTATGTTATTTATTGATTCAATTTGTTATTTATTAATTCAAATTTGTTATGTTATTTGTTGGAGTGGCTAGGTTGGCACAGTGGATAGAGTGCCAGGCCTGGAATCAGGAAGACTCCTGAATTCAAATCCGGCCTCAGATACTTACTAGCTGTGTGACTCTGGGTAAATCACTTAACTGTTGGCCTCAGTTTCCCCATCTGTAAAATGAGCTGGAGAAGGAAATGGCAAACCACTCCAGTATGTTTATCAAGAAAACCCTAAATGAGGTCTATAATAGTATTGGGAATTTGAAGGTCTTCCCTTCTTTGAAAATATACCCTGCTCCCTAATAGGCTAAATGTAATCACATGGAACCTGTGGTAGGAGGAGTTTGCTGAAAGGTGGAGCAGAGCCTAAAGGAAGCTGGGAGTAGGAGCAAGTTAAATGGTTGGGAGGAAAGGACACTTCCAAGGGAGACAGATAGGCTTGTGAGTAAATATTGGTCTTGTGTTGGTTTGTAGGAAGGCTAAAGAATGGTGTGGCTCTCCGCTACATTGTGGTGCATTAACTTCTATGTTGCTATGATGTATTCATTTTCCTGGTTTTGGGATTTGGTTTTCTGGTTTCTTGAATAAATGTTTTGCTTCTGTTTTCTATATGGAGAGTCTGTTATATTTTGGCGATCGAGCACTATGCAGGTATATTTATCATGACTGTTGGTGCTGTGAATATTGCATCGGTGCTACAAGGTCACAAAGAATCTGACATGATTGAACAACAAATATGTTATTTTATTAATTCAAACTTGTCCCTCTTCCTTTTCTCTTCCTCCCATTCTCTTTTTACATATTTGTCCTCTGGACAAAGATCTATTGGGTGTCTTTCACAAATATTCAGTTGCTTTGTAAAGAAAGAAGTAAATATTCAATTTTGTATGGCTATATATACATAATATGTATAAACATATAAATGTGTATATATTATTCTCTGCCAATGACTAAAATACATGAGAATAGACTTTTTTTAATCTGTTTTTCTGAATTCATTTTTAACTTGACAAGCATTTATTAAAGGCTATTTCTGCCATTAGGCACAGATCTGGTGACCATCCAAGAACCATTAATTTTAACTCTTTCTTGAATACTGTTGGTTCTTTTCATTTATTTCAGAAGACATTGAAAATGTTAACTGAATTATTATTTCCCATCTCCTCTCCCACTCCTTTGCTCCCCTATAATTGAATGCTGAAAATGAGCTTTTCAAAATGGGTGAAAACTTATGGTGAAGTACAGATGGGGGCTGGGTTTAACATGTGGGAGAGATCTTGCACATCACCTAGGTACACATGGAGCCAAAGAGCTCGGAAAACTAGTGCCAATCAGTTTTTTAAGTTGACCAAGAATCATCGGTTAAATTTCTTTGTGCTTAGATAACATATATTTTGTTCACGATCAATTCCTGTATAGAGGAACAGAGAAGCTGCTATTAAGTGCTGATTCTCTGGGGTGGGAATACTAGATCAACATGAGAGAATAGAAAGATCCTTATAAAAATAATTCAAATGTGAACATGATGGAAAGGAAGGAGGAGTAGGGTTGGGCAGGGAGCCCTTTCACATACTCTTCTGAAGACTGCTGGCTGGTTCCATGCATTTCTAGTATTTAGCTCTTTGTAATTCAGAAGAGCATGTATGGCAGGGGAGAAGAAGAAACAGGGAGCTCCCTGATTTATGTCTGGGTCAATGTCTTGTATATAATAGTGACAATTGAGAGTAGGAACAGAATCAACTTCTTTCTGCATTAATTCATAATGTAGGAAAATGTGCTAGAAAATAATTTTTTTCTGAAAAAAATTAGAAAAATGTTCAAAATGAGATAGAAAAGAACTTTTATAGATTATTGATTTTTATTTTTGGTTCAGACCTATGTTGTTATTGGTGTGGAAATTTCCTTTCTTGGAAGTTCTTGTTCCTTACAATCTAGCCAGAGAAGACAATATATAGATATATAGGTATATACTAAGCAGTTCAGTTGTTATACACTCATGGACTGTGAAAATTGCTTGGTGGCATTTTGAAGTGCCTTATTCATATTCATAGAGCTAGTATGTTAGAGGCAAGATATGAACCCAGTTCTATCCAACTGCATCTCCATAAAGTAATCAAATTCTAGCTAATTAGGTTTGCATTGTGTTCCACTTGCATTCTGTTCCACTTAACAGAAGGAATTTGGGTGTCACCTGGGTTAAAATGTGACCTGTGAGGCTTTATAGGTATGCTATTATAGCCCAGTCAGACATTTCACTCTAAGCTCAGTTCTCTCATCTGCATCCCCCCATGCAGTAGTAAAATTGGTACCTAAAATTCCCTTCTAAATAGTCTAGCTCTCGCTCCCAGTGCTTGCTACACTCGCCAGTCAAAGTAATCTTAAAACACAATCTGATCATCATTCCCTATTCAATGAACCCCAGTAGTTTCCTACAATCTACCTATGGGATATAAAATTCTCTGATTTTTAAAACCTTTCACAATCTGGCTTCGGCTAGCCTTTCTAATCTTCAACGTTAGTCCCCTCTTCACCCTAGTCTATCCAGTGACACTTTTTTCTTTTTTTTTTTTTTTTAAGCAATTGGGGTTAAGTAACTTGCTCAAGGTTACATGGCTGGTCATTATTTGTGTGTGGGTGCTCATTTTCTGAGGCCGGTTTCGATCTCGGGTCATCCCAACTCCGAGGCCACTGCTCTTACTCACTGCGCCACCTAGCTGACCCTACTTTTTTCTTTTTAAATACAATAAATCCAGTATTGTGTATTATCAATTTTAAAGTGAACAATAAAACATTGTTAGTATTGTATTCTTTTTTATTAAATTATTTTTAGTTTTCAACATTCACTTCCACAAGTTTTAAATTTTCTCCTCCCTCCCTTCCCAGTATTGTATTCTTATGACTTTTATTTTAATATATAGATAAGATAGGTGGAATTTTATGACTTGTGTTTCACCTATTCATTCTTAAAACTTTTCTGCCTCTGGGATGAGTATTAGGGTTGATTCTTATCAATATTGTTATCAGACAGTGTTGATTAGTTTTGCTGACTTGCTTTTCTTTTTGGTTTATATAGTAATAATATCATTATTATAATTATTATGAAAAGGAGGGTCCCCCGGAAAGGAGAATGATATGAAAACAAGCTTTAAAAATAAAACAGGGGCGGCTAGGTGGCGCAGTGAATAGAGCGCTGGCCCTGGAATCAGAAGGACCTGAGTTTGGAGCCGGCCTCTGACACTTAATCCACACAAACAAAAAAAACCTAGCCGTGTAACCTTGGGCAAGTTACTTAACCCCAATTGCTTTAAAAAAAAAAAAAAAGAGTAAAAATAAAACAACCAAAAGACAAACTACCTCTGCCAGGTGGTCACATTAATAGAATAATTACAGTTTTTAAAATGATTTAACTCAAAGTAGCTAATTTCATTCTCATGACAGCATTATGAAATAGGAAGTAGAAACATTAGTACCAAGGTGAAACAATCTTCTTGCTGAAGAAAATTGTAGAATTTGTAGAATTTGTATATAGTCTCAAATGAGGACTTCAACCCCATTTTCTGTATAGTACAATGTATATCTAACAATTTTCAGGGTTCCTGTGAATAAAGAAATGATCCATAAATCTCTGTAGTCTCTCAATTGGATTGCATAGTAATTTGCAGTCAAGAGGCAGGCAGTGTGGTCCAGGGGGGAAAGGACAGTCCTTGGCATCATGAAAATCCAGGCTTAATTCCTGCCTTGAAAACCTGCTAGCTATGTGATAAGAGGAAAATTAGAACTACACAAAAGTATAATGACTTGAAACAGGATGCAATGAGTTACTTCTCAGTAGAGGTGTTTATATCAGGGCAGCTAGATGGCTCAGACTTAGACCTGGAGTCAAGAAGACCTGAGTTTAAATCTAGCGTCAGACAATTACTAGCTTTTGTGACTTTGGCCAAGTCTATTTTGTGGCTCAGTGGATAGATCACTGGGCCTAGAGTCAGGAGGACCTGAGTTCAAATTTGACCTCAAATACTTACTAGTCTCGTTGTGACCCAGGGGCAAGTCATTTAACCTATACCTTTATCCACTGGAGAAGGAAATGGCAAACCACTCTAGTGTCTTGGCCAAGAAAACCCCATAGAGGGGGTGGCTAGGTGGCACAGTGAGTAAGAGTGCTGGCCTCGGAGTTGGGATGACCCGAGATCGAAACTGGTCTCAGAAAATGAGCACCCACGCATAAATAGTGACTAGCCATGTAACCTTGAGCAAGTTACTTAACCCCAATTGCTTTAAAAACAAACAAACAAAAAAAGAAAACCCCATAGATAAAGTCACATGACTGAACAAGAGGTTTTCAAGGAAAATGATTACCTCAGAGACACATGGAGTCTCTTTGTAGTAAGGGACCACTTAGCCACTAGGAAAGTCAATTCCTGTGAATCTTTTCTTTTTATGAACGAGAAAGTATTTATTGAACACCATATTGACATGTCACCATTTAATCAACTCTGTCCCAATCTATAGGCTTTTAGCTCTTTGCTGTCACTAAGAATGCAACTGAGTTTTGTTTTTGTCTTTGAATTTCACGGGGTCAAAGTGTGTTTAGTTACTTTTATCATATAATACAAATCCAGAATAGTTGAACGAATTCACAGCTCCATCAGCAGTGTTTCTGTCTTCCCAGGGCTCCTCTCTTAGGGACATCAATTTTTATCATATTTGCTGAGCTGTAAAGTGACACCAGAACTCTTTTAATTTGCATTTCTCATTAATGATTTTACAGCATGTCATTAATTTTGAGCTATTAAAATTTGTAAGGCTACTAAGTTAAGGGGAGGGAAGGGAACAAGCATTTATTAAATACCTACTTTATTTATTTTTTATTTATTTGCCAGGCAATGTACCAAGTACTTGACAAATATGTTCTCTGTTGATTCAATACCTCTGTGAGGTAGGAGCTCTTATTATCCCCATTTTACAGATTAGGAAACTGAGATAGAAGTTCAGTGACTTGCCTAGGTTCACACAGCTGGGAAGCCATTGGAGATTGGATTTGATTGAATTTAGGTTCTCCTGACTTCAGGCCCAGTGCTCTAGCCACTATTTAATCCAACTTGTTCTCTAAGCTATGATAAAACTGGGATTTTTTTTTTAAACTTAAGACGATTATGCTATTTCCTTGCTTTTGCTACTTGAGGAGTTAATTTCATTTATTTCCATGTTTCCCAAAAAATCTCGAGTTCAATTTATTGGGAACCCTCCTTCAAAAAATTTTAATAACAGTGAGACAAGGAACAAAGGATTCACTAAATTCAGGAAAATGAAAAACACTTTAGAGGATATGACATGTAGAAAAATGTATATTTTAGAAGAACCGAAATGCATCAGGTTGTGAATGAACACATTAGTTCAATGGAATAGGTTGGTATACTTGTTTTTTAGAGGAGAAAATAGACATAGTGCTCAAAGTCTGATCAGAAGGACATCACGACTCAAGGTTCTGGTCAGAAGCAAAATTAGAACTCACAGTTCCTGAATTTTAGTCTTGTTCTGAACACTAGGCACAACTCCCTTAATTAATGAAATGATATTCTTTGTTATGTCACTTGAAAATTTATAAGCTCTTAAAAACTGAGATGTGACCCAAATGCCAGGCTTGTTATGGGAAAGTAACCACGGACATACTGGATCTTCAGAAGACTTTTAACACTGTCCCAATGGGACATAGTGCTTTTCTTGAGGGAGATGAATATATGCACAGTGGTGAATATACATGGCAGTCAGCATGTCATTTGGGTTGGCCTGATCAGGCCCTGGCTGGAAGTGATCTTGATGAAATCATAGTTTGGGAATGGACTTTTGGTTGATGTTGTGACTTTGAAAGATGAAATTGGTACTAATTTTTTTAAAAATGTAGCTGTTAGTCTATGGGAACAGCAACTTGAGAGCAGAAAATCATGGGAAGAGTGTGATGTAGAAAAGGAAATTAAAAAATAGAAAGGTGAAACAATCTTCTTGCTGAAGAAAATTGTAGCATTGGTTCAGTGTGCATGTATGTAGTCTCAAGTGAGGACTTCAGCCCCACCTTCTGCACAATATACATCTAAGCACTTTCAGGGTTACTTTGAATAAGGAAAATTTGATCCATAAGCCTCTGTAGCCCCTCAACTGGATTGTATAGTAATTTGGAGTCAAGAGGCAGGCAGTATAGTTCAGTGGGTAAAGATCATTCCTTGGTGTCATAAAAACCCAGAGTTAATTTTTGCCTTGACTATCTATGATCACAGGAAAGTGATTAGAACTATACAAAAGTATAATGGCTTGAAACAGGATTAGTTACTTCTCAGGAGAAGTGTTTATCAGGGCAACTAGATGGCTCAGACTTAGGCCTGCAAGATGTCTTGAGTTCAAATACAGTCCCAGCCTTACTGATTTTGTGACTTTGGGCAAGGCAGGCAGTTAGGTGGCTCAGTGGATAGATCAGTGGACCAAAAGTCAGGAAGACCTGAGTTCAAAAGCGGCCTCAGACACTTACCAGCTGTGTGACCCTGGGCAAGTCACTTAACCTTTACCTTCATCTACTGGAGAAGGAAACAGTAAACCATCCTAGTATCTTGGCTAAGAAAACTCCATAGACAAAGTCACATGACTAAACAAGAGGTTTTCAAGGATAATGATCACTTCAAAGACATGGAGTCTCTTAGTAATAAGGCATCTTAAAAACCACCCAGTCTATCCAGTTACCAAACAAGAATCCCTCTGCTCCATATCTGACAAGTGATCATTGACTCTTTGCTTGTAGACCTCCAATGAGGAGAACCAGCTCTCTCCCAAGACAAGTCCATTTCACTGAGGTAATTTCATTTGGGGATTTAATTGGAGATAGTTTTCCTTTGGGGATAATTTTAATTGTTAGAAAGGTATTAAGGCCCAATAGAAAGAGTGCTGATTTGAAGGCAGAGGATGTTGGTTCAAATTCCTCCCTCTACTCTTCCTACCTGTGTGAAGATGAACAGGTCATTTCACATTTGTGGGCCTCTGTTTCTTCATCTGTAAAATGGACTAGGTGATCAGAGATCCCTTTAAATCTAAATCCATGATTCTGTGAAATACTCATTGGATCTTTATCCTTGAGTATTAATAGTGAAAATTCTTAAATTCCCTAAGTCATTTGGGTAGAAACACTTCAAGTTCTTTTGATTGACTATTTGCCTTCTAAATTACTAATCTCAGGTAAAATAGAAGCAGATAAACTTTCTTAATATCTTATTGTATCATGGACCCTCTTGGCAGTTTGGTAAAACTTATGGTTCCCTTCTCAGAATAATATTTTTATTTGTATAAACAAAATACAAAGAAAACCAATTATTTTGAAAAAAAAAGTTCATGGACCCCAGATTATAGAAGCCCTGTGAGATAGAATGTTTCCCCCTCCCTGAAAAAGAAAAAATCTATAGCCATGTCATTGTAAGCTTCATTCCTTCCATACTCCTCTGATCCCTCATGAAAAGCAAGATACTGGTCTCCAGACTTGTCTTTCCTGGTTAGGGATGGTGTGCTCTAGAGAGAGTCTGGCCTGGGGCTTTGTGGTCTGATTTATGATCAACCCCCTGACCCACAGGAAGAGGAAGATGGTGAAACAAGTGGCAGATAAGGGTGAGGCAGCCTCTGTGTGTGTGTGTGTGTGTGTGTGTGTGTGTGTGCTTAACTTTTATTCCCCGTTTCATGGACTCCTTTGACAGTCTGGTGAAGCTCAGCACCACTGTGGTTTGTTGCTTTCATACAGCTATTGAAGGAAATACCAAATTTCATGTGGAAGTTAGTAAAAATAAAATTGCAATTTTTTTTCCCATCTGAATTCATGGACTCCCTCCTAACCTCCCCTTCCCCGCACACCCCACCAAGATAGGAAGCCTTGCTTCAGAGAAAACTATAGCTAGCCTATAGTTTAATGCAGTGAGTTTTAAAGCAAGGTCAACTAATACATTTTAAGTGGTTTATTAATATTAATGTCCTTAGATAACATCTCCTTTGGCTTCTCATGTGATTTAATAATTTGTTTATAATATTAGTAAAAATGATAACTAATTTGTATTAACTATCCTCCAAGAAATAGGGGCAATCTTCCTATTAATTCTGCAGAGTGTATGGATATAAATGTGTTTGGATAAGATAAACATCTCCTCTCTACTTCCTCTTCCACTCCACCTCCCTGCCCCCCAACTTCCACTCCCTCCATGGCTAGTGGGAATGGTTGGTGCTATGATTTTGTGAGGGATTTTGGCCTAACCACTGTTATCTAAGGACTCAAAGTTTGGGAGACATTGTTCTACTGAACAGAGAACTTGGGGACAGGACACTGAGTTGTTAGTACTTGCTGTGCTGTGGATAGGTTTTAAAAGATAGTGGAATGTTAAGCTGCTTGAAGAGAGGTATAATATACAGACAGACTTAAGGGTGATATTTCTCAGTCCTAGTCAGACCACATCTGGATTATTGTTTTCAACTTTGGGCATGAAATTTACCAACTGGAGTTTATCCAAAGGAGGTTTAGTCAGCATGGTGAGAGAATTGGAGATTTACTCCATCTGAAGATAGGTAGAAAGAAGGAAGGTACAATGGGGAACCCCCTCCTCAATCTATTCAGATCTTGCCATATGTTTAAAGCAATACATATACATATACACACACATATATATATGTGTATATATATGTATATATGTGTATATATATATATACACATATATATACACGCCATATATAAAAACCTAAAGCAAGAATAGTGACCAAGTCCAATATTCCCACTGAGGGAGCCTGTTATAGCTTTTATTGTAGGAGAGGTTTGTGGTCTAGTTACTGAAAGAATTCCCTAAAGCAGCATTCTGTACATTTATAGGATCTTAGCTTTAGAGATGGAAAAGGTCTTAAAAACCACCTTGTCTCTTTTACAAAGGAGCCAACTAGGTCCCAGAGAACTTAAATGGTTTGTTTGGGGTCTCATGGTTATTATCACCAGCCACAAGTAAGGAACTTTGCCTGGGGAAAAAAGGAGGCAACTTTTGGTAGAATTTCTTGTGTACTCAGCTGGCTTAGGGCCATGGCTTTCTACTCTGTTATAGACCTATCTGTGAAAAGCAGAAATAAACCAGTGAGTATATGTGCTAGGCTATGTGCAGTAATGCAACTTTCTACAATCTCATCTCCATGGAAATTTGGGGAGATTTCCCGAGGACCGAAATTTAGGATGATCTTACAGTGCTGCCAGTGCCAGAGAGAGGCAGTGGTTGAGGGAGAAAGGCTAAGAATATTAAGGGTGCCCAAACATAACCATGATACTATACCAAAGGCCTTAGACCTTTCTTTCAAGGGAATGGGACTTGGTGCCTACTAGGGGTGTCCTTTCCTCCACCTTTTTTTTTTTAAACACACACAAAACCCTTTCTCTCCTGTAGACTCACCTTAACCTTCAAGTTTTCCCCTTGATGACTTCTTGTTTCCTTTCAAGGCTGCCTTGAATGTTCATTTAAACTAGCTTTCATCTATGTAAAAATGTGAAGTTGGACTCACATTATGCCTGGCTTCTTTCAAGACTCAGTTCAAATCACACTTTTTGTAGGAGGCCTTTCTAGCTGCTAGTGCCCTCCTGTCTGAGATTACCCACCAACCCCTGAATATATCTTCCATGTACCTACCCATTTGGTTTGATTAGTTGTCCATCCTCAAAGACCAATATGTAATCACGATGTTAGATTCCAGTTACAATGTGTCTGACTGTGGCTGATCAGACCAATACTAGCTCGGAATGCTCAATCACAGGTCAGGCACAAATAGTTCATGTGAACATTGGGGTGGATTCTCTAAATTTGCACATCCTGCGTTTCTTATGGACATGTTATCTACCCATTAAAATGTGATAATTCTTCAGGGCGGAGGTTTTTTCTTTTTCTTTTCCTTTTTTCCTCCTTTCCCTTCCCTTCCTTTTCCCTTTCTCTTTTCCTTTCTTTTCCCCTATCTCTTGCCTTTATTGATTGATTAATTCCCCATGGCTTCAATGATGACTTTGGATGATCTATTACTACAAAGCCAGATTGTTATCTATACACTTCTTTCTTATAAATGTATGTTTTCTTTTAGAAGGTTTCTTCCCCTCCTTGGGCCCAGGTTCCTCTGGAGGAGTCATCTTCTACCTATGAACAGTTTGAAGGAGTCTGCCTGTCAAATAGCGAGTACTTGAGGAATTCCTGCTTGCCTATTAGCAGGAGTAATTGCAAGGTTGCTGTGATTTGGCTATCCTGTTCTCACCAGGATGCCAGCCTTAGAATGAACTTGAATGCACTTACTGTTTTTATAGGCTTGTAGGGGAAGTCAATTGTATTTTAGCCTGCAGCTCCTTCCCCTGTAATGGCACTGCTCCTCGTCCAGGAGGGAGTTTATTTACTATACTTGTGAGCTGTACTGTTACATTGTGGTCTTGTCTGTTGATTAATTTTAGTTCAAAATATTGCATTAAAAAAAAGTTTGGCTTGAACAGATTTGGAGAAGAGGAAGTAAATATATACCACCTTTGGGATCATAGTTGTTTAATTATTTTGATTTGAGTTATTGTGCTATAGGGAACAAGTAAGTACTCATTCCCCAAGTAAACTTCGGATATCAGCTTCTGTAAATCATTCCTATTAGTACAGCTTGTCCTGAACTTAGGGTTAAGGTTTGGATCTCTGTTGAGTGTTACAAAACAGTGTATCAGAAAGTAACTTTTTGGATACTGAAAAGAATTTTGTGATTTTTTTTCATCTTTTGAATAAGATCTCATAATGTCAAAATAATTATGAACTACCCCCAAAGCTACTTGAAATATTGCTATATAGGGGCAGCTAGGTGGCTCAGTGAATAGAGCACTAGCCTTGGAGTCAGGAGGACCTGAGTTCAAATGTGACCTCAGATACTTGACTCACTTACTAGCTGTCTGACCTTGGGTAAGTTACTTAACCCCAATTGCCTTGCTTCCTCCTCTCAAAAAAAAAAATAATAATCTTGCCATATATAAAGAGCATTACTTGAGGAAAAAGTTATAGATAGTAATAGTAATTATTATGATAGTTAGCATTTATAGAGTGTTTTAAGGTTTGCAAAGTGCTTTCCAAATATTATCTCATTTATCACAACAGCCCTGGGATGGAGGTGCTATGATTATCCCCATTTTACAAATGAGGAAATTGAGGCAGACAGATTAAGTGATTTGCTCAGAGGGACATCACTAGTAAATATCTGAACTCAGTCTTTGATGCTAGGCCCCATGCTCTATCCACTGTGCTACCCAACTGCCATAGGAGAGACCTGACTAGATAGCAGCAGTTCATGTGAAAAAAGATCTGTGGAACTTTGTAGACCATAAGACCACTAGAACGCTTCTTAATCTAGCCCCCCGCTATCTTTCCAGTCTTCTTACTCCTTACTCCTAGGCATATACTTTTAAATCCAGTGACATTGGTTTTCTGGCTGGTCCACCAAGCTGGACCCCCGACCATTCTCTTTCCCTCATGGCCTGGACTGCTCACTCTCCTGCTCCCACTACTGACCTCTCTTTAAGTCCGAACTAAAATCATACCCTCCACAGGAGGCCTTTCCCAACCCCTCTGAATTCCAAATACCTTCCTTCTATTAATTATTTCCTACTTATACTTTATCAGAAGGTATGAACATTTTATTCGCTTTGTTAGAATAACTTCAAATTGCTTTCCAAGATAATTATTTTGATTTATAGCTCTTCTAACAATGTAGGAGTGTGCTTATCTTCCCACAACGCCTCCAAACCACTCCCTTATCTTTTGACATCTTTGCCAATTTGCTGAGTGTAAGGTGAAAATACATCATTATGATTTTGATTTGCATTTCTTACTTTCAACATTTTTTTAAGATAGTATTTTACAAGAGCCAAGAAAATAGCAGAGCTCTTAATAATAATGCCTTGGATAGTCAAGATAGTGATCCTTCAAGGTAAAGTTCACAGACAGCTCCTCGGAATACCTTACCCTCTGTCCTAAATTGAAGCTGGTTAAATTTATCTTGTTTAAGGTGCACTTTGAAACAAAGTGAGCCATATTTTCCTTCAGGGTTTTCCATCTCTTAGTATGTTTTGCTTTTCCTCGTCAGTTGCATCTTAGAATTCATGTAAAAAATCATTTATATGGATATTTAAAATAATTATTCAACAAGACAATCATACCCTTAACTTCTAGTATTAGCTTCTGAGCTAATATGGTTCATATAGTGAATTAATATAGATTCTAAAGTTGTAAAAATTAAGTTCCTATTAATGGAAGCAAATATGTAGAATCTAGTTAGAATTTTCTTTCAGATCTCCATGAAGTAAATAATTTTACATTTTTTGTATTGCTTTCAAGTCATTGTCATAATTTCCTCCTCAAATTTTCTATTGTGGATTTTTTTTTCTTTTGAATGTACATTTCTTTTTCTTTTTTTAAAAGGGGGAAGGCAGTGGAATTACTGTTAAGTGACCTGATCAAGGTCACATGGTGTGTGTGTATATGTAGGGGTGTGTGTGTGTGTGTGTGTGTGTGTGTGTGTGTGTGTGTTGTCTGAGGCCATATTTGAACTCATATCTTCTGACTCCAGGGCTGGTGCTCTATTCACTGTGCCATCTAGCCACTCCTGAATACACATTTCTGATATTACAATATAAATCAAGGGACAAGTGGAACATGAGTTCATGCTGTCAAAATTTGCTTTATACTCTATTTTCATGGAACATAAAGGGAATAGTACATGTTGGTACTTTAATAATTATTTTTTTTATTAAACAAATGCTTTATTAACTTCTGTTTTACATCATTCATTTCCGCCAGATTTTGAGTTACAATCATTTTCCCCCCATTATTCCCCTACCCAACCTCCCAGAATAGCAGTCCCACAAGATATCGCTTCCTCCAATCTGCTCTCTCCCATACCTTCTCCCATACCCCCATCGACTTTTCCATTAGAGGAAGGTGAATCTTTGTGTCCCAATGCCTGCACATCTTATCTCCCAATTACAAGCAAAAGAGTATTAATAATAGTATTTATATATATTTGAAACATTTAATGTTGAGACCTCAAATTTCAGATCCATTTCCTTCCTCCCTTGTCACCCATTCCCTCTGGGGAGATAAGTAATTCAGTATATGTTGTACATGTCTGGCTATGCAAAACATTATCATAGTAGATATATTGTACAAGGCTGCTTACAATTCCCTCCCACTCATCCCACCCCCCACCTGGTCCATTCCCCACATGATTCTGTCCTTCTTCTATAGTGGGTACTTCCAACCACCCCTCCCCCCAAGGATGCCCTCTCATCCATTTTCCCTCCTCTCATCCCCCTTCCCCCTATTCTGCTGCAGGTTGAGATGTCCCATTTAGTATGTATGTCATTCCCTCCCTGAACCAAATTCAATGAGAATGTGGATTTGCCCCTTTGCCTTCCTATTCCTCCCCCCCCCCCGCCTACAACCACTTCCCCTTGCTTCTTCTACATAAGACAGTCCACCCTACCCTGTCTTTCCCCATCTCCTCTTGCCACTTTCCTCTCTCACCTCATAATTCATCCCTTGAGTAGTCTCCCTTCCCAACAAATTCAACCTATGCCCTCTATCCACATATAACTGTAACCATCTACACACACATTTACATATGTACTCATATGACCACACACCCTTCTTCCATTATTTTCATAGTGAGAAAGATATCATCAGTCACAGTTATTGCTTTTCCATATAGGAATGTAAATAGTTCAACTTTGATAAGTTCCTTTTGATTTCTTTTCACTGATTACCTTCTCAGGCATCTCTTCCTTCTTGTGTCTGGATGTCAAATTTTCTATTCAATTCTGGTTTTTTCCTCAAGAATGCTTGAAAGTCCTCTATTCCACTGAATGACCATATTTTCCCCTGAAACAAAATACTCAGTTTTGCTGGGTAGGTGACCCTTGGGTTCATTCCCAGTTCTTTTGCCCTCTGGAATATCATATTCCATGCCCTTCGATCCCTCAGTGTAGAAGCTGCCAGGTCCTATGCTATTCTGATTGTGTTTCCACAATATTGAAATTGTCTCTTCCTGGCTGCTTGGAGTATTTTCTCCTTGATCTGGGGATTCTGGAATCTGGCTATAATATTCCTGGGAGTTTTCTTTTTGGGATCTTTTTCAGGAGGTGATTGGTGGATTCTTTCAACCTCTATTTTGCCCTCTGGATCTAAAACATCAGGGCAATTTTCCTTGAGAATTTCTTGAAGGGTGATTTCTAGGTTCTTTCTTTGATCATGGCTTTCAGGTAGTCCAATAATTTTTAAATTGTCTCTCCTGGATCTATTTTCCGGTCAGTGGTTTTTCCCATGAGATATTTCACATTGCCTTCTAATCTTTCATTTGTTTGGATCTGCTTAACAGCATCTTGATTTCTCATAAAGTCATTAGCTTCCATTTGCTCCAGTCTAACTCTGAAAGAATGAATCTCCTCAGTGAACTTTTGAGATTCTTTTTCCATCTGGCAAATTTGACTTTTTAAAGCATTCTTCTCCTTATTGCCCTTTTGGGCCTCCTTTGCCATTTGAGTTAGTCTATTTTGTTTTTTTTTTTTTTTTTTTTAAAGCAATTGGGGTTAAGTAACTTGCTCAAGGTTACACGGCTAGTCATTTTGATTTATGCGGGTGCTCATTTTCTGAGGCCGGATTTGATCTCGGGTCATCCCAACTCCGAGGCCGGCGCTCTTATTCACTGTGCCACCTAGCCGCCCCTTAGGCAATTGGGGTTAAGTAACTGCCCAAGGTTACACGGCTAGTTTTTGTTTGTGCGGATTAAGTGTCGGAGGCCGCTCCAACTCAGGTCCTTCTGATTCCAGGGCCGGCGCCTATTCACTGCGCCACCAGCCGCCCCGTTAGTCTATTTTTTAAGGTGTTGTTTTCCTCAGTCAGGCTGTTGACCCTCATTTCATACTTTTCCTGCATCCTTCTCATTTCTCTTTCCAATTTTTCCTCCACTTCTCTTATTTGATTTTTAAAGTCCTTCTTAAGGTCCTCTATGGCCTGCAACTCACTCATGTTTTCCCCTGGGGCTTTTGGAGCAGGACTTCTGACCTCACAGTCCTTTTCCTGCTCTATGCCCCCAAAATAGGAGTCTAGGGTTGCATTTTTCTGTTTCCTTTGCCTTGGCATGTTGCCACTTAATTGCTTGACTTTTGGGCTTGTTGCCACACTATGGCTTTAAGGCCAGATAGAGGAATTTTCGTCCCGAACGTGTGGGGGGCAACTTCCGTTTCTGGCAAGCTGTAAACCCACCCACAACTTCCACCCTAGATCACAATCCAGATCCAGGGAGGTTAAAGCATGAGCTATTACCCCCCAAGACTGATCGCTGGATCTCCCTACGGTTCTGCAGGCTGGGAGCCGGGGCTGCCTCTGAAAACTACAGGATGGCGTGTCTCCTCAGCGGCTTCTAGCCCCCAGGGGAGGAAGCTGACGCATTCCCCAAATACAGGTCCCAAAGTCCATAGGACACTAACCTCTTACTTTGTCCTAGGCATGTCTATGTTGATAATTCTGGAGTCGCCACAGCTACTGGTGCTCTGGGGTTCCTCCAGCCGGCTGTTGGCCCTGCTGCCCTGGGGCTAAAACCTCGGCTCACGCGGACCTCAGCTCCGGCTCGGCTCGGCTTCCCGTGCTCTGTGCGCTTCGTGCTGCCGGCTCCCAGACCACTGCGCTGGTCCTTCCTGCAGGGCTGCTGGGCTGTCCTCAGCGGGAGGTTAGCTTCTCTGTGTCGTTCTGTGGGTGCTGGGGCTCCAGAAGTTGTTCAGAGTCCCCTTTTACTTAGTTTGGGTGGAATCTCTTAATAATTATTTTTAAAATTAATGTCAAGCTTAGAATAAGAAGTATGGTAGACCAGAGAGCATTGAACTTGGGTTGGGAAAACTTGGGTTTCCCCAACACTAATTAGCTATATAATCCTGGGCAGGTCATTAAAGTTCTATGTACCTCACACAACACCCAAAGACATAACTAATTAAGTCATCCTATGACTTGCATCTTTAGCAGAGGGGGTTCCCAACTTCAGTGTTCTGCTGATGAATTGATAAATTATTTCCGAATAAGTTTCCCAAACATCCAGTAATTTTATTTCCTCTGATATGTTAGATATGATGGTAGAGCCATAGAATAATGTATACAACATATTTGTTAACCTTTTCCTGAAATTTAGTCTTCCTAATTGACTTCCTGAATTTAGGAGTATGCAGTTCCTCTGTGCTTGGCACATAGGATAAGGATATGGAAGGGGATTTGAATCTGTGATTTCATTGGTATAGGGTAGTCCTGAAGAGGGAAACTCCCTCTATTAATGTAGGTTGGCACTTTCTTGGCAACTTAGTTTCTTTCTTTTCTAAAAAAAATTATTTATTTACTTTTAGTTCTCAACATTCATTTCCATAAGATTTTGAGTTACAGTATTTTCTTTCCCCTACCTCCCTACCCCAAAATAGCAAGCCCACTGAATACCTCTTCCCCCAATCCGTTCTCCCCTATATCCTCCCCTATTACCCCCTAGCAAGGCAAGATGGACCTCTGTACCCCAGTGCCTGTACATCTTATTTCCTACTTGCGTGTAAAAAAACATATTTTAAAAAATATTTTGAGTTTCAGATTTTTTTCTCTTCCTCTCACCTGCCCCCCACTGGGAAGACAAGCAATTCAATATAGGTTGTACATATGTAGCTATCCAAATCAAACTAACTATATTTCCCTCCATCCTATCCCGCCCCCACTTATTCCATTTTCTCCTTTGACCCTATCCCTTTTCATAAATGTTTGCTTCTAACTAACTACTCTCTTCCCCGATGGCAGCTTAGTTTCTTAAAGCATTAAAAGATTATGTGATTTGTCTAGTATCACATAGCCAGTATTTGTCAGAGGTGGAATATGAATCCATGTTCTTCCTGGTTTCCAGGCTGGTTCCATGTTTACTGATATTCCCTAAACCACTCCCTTGAAAGTAGGTGAAAAGCCTATGGAGGAACATCAACTCTTTCAGCAAGTTTTTCCAACAAAAAATTACTGAGACACTAGAGATAATATAATTATTTAGTGACTTTGGGAGAATAAAGCCCAGTTTGTAGATTTCAAACACAATATGTTTCATGAGAAAATCTGAAATACAATAGTTCAGTCTAGCAACTCTGGCTTATGGATGGTATGGAAATTTCTTTGATAATTCTGACTTTGATAATTATATGAACTCCAATTCTTAAAGAGTAAAGGCAGATCTAAGACCTTGCTTTTAAAAAGTCTTTTGTTGGCATTACAGCACCCATAGCAGGATAATTTGTTCATTTGTAGGATCAAAGATTTAAACCTGGAAGGGACATGTGAGGCCATCCAGTCCCATTTTACAGATGAAGAATTGAGGCTCAAAAAGTTGAGGTGTTTGCCTTAGAATCACACAGACACTCAGCAATAAAATTATGATTTTAACTTGGTTCCTTTGGCTCCAAATGTAGTATTGTTTGTGCTAGATTTCCTCCTGCCCCTACTTTTGCTCATCATGTTCTTTCTGACTGCACTGCCTGCCTCATTCTTTTCTCCTGATTTTTTCCAAGAAAAAATAACCTAATCCTGCTCTTGGAAACCTTACTAACACAAAGAGCCCTTGTGCTCGGTGTGTCTGTATCACATATCTACTTACTGTCTCACTACGTTTATTTCCATGTGATCTTACCTTATTTTGTAAATGTTCACATGCCTTCCTTCACATGTGTACAGGCTACCTTCCCTTATAGTTGTTTATAACTATAAACTCATCTAGGTTTAAAACTAGAGGAACCCTAGAGGTAAATGAATACAATTTTTTTATTTTATAGATGAGGAAACAGAGGCCTAGAAAAGTTACTTGCTCAGCTAGTAAGTATTGTAGGGGTAGTATTCAAACCCAGATCTTCTTGTCCAAGTACAGCACTCTGTCCCTTAGAGATATCTTGAAAGCTCTTAGCACAGTGCCTGAAAAATGTTGTTAGTTATTGCAGTTGTGTCCAACTCTTCACGACCCTATTTGAGGTTTCATGGCAAAAATAGTGGAGTGGTTTGCCATTTCCTTTTCCAGCTCATTTTACAGATGAGGAAACTGAGGCAAACAAGGTTAAGTGACTTGCCCAGGATCACACAACTAGTAAGTGTCTAGAACATAATAGATGCTGTATGAATGCTTATTCTCTCCCTTTCTCTCTTCTCTTTCCTCGTTATCTGTTCATAGTGCCTAATATAGAGGCCCAAATGTGTACTGGACACAAATGTGTTTAAAATACATGTGTGTATGTATATATGTATGTATATATACACATATATGTATGTATGTATGTGTGTGTGTATATATATATATGTAGCTGACTAACTTTCCTCAAAGTGCTTAATTAAGCCGGACCATGGCTTACTCCCCAAGAGAAAACCTAACATACTTTAATTTATCTTAAGTATGATGTATTTTGAATCAAACAATTAATTTAGGATTGTGGGCAAAGTAAACAGTGGAGCTACCTGAAGTCCACCTAAGAGTATAAGCCATTTAAGGTTATATATAAGCCATTTAAGGCAGGCTCACTGGACAATACTTCTGGTCATTCCTCTGGCTACTTCCACCCAGAGGAACAGAGTGGTTTCTCTTCCTGAAATCATGACTTTATGGCTAAGGTCATTACTTGGTGCCTCTTTCTCTGTTATGGTCTCCAGCCTATCACTCCATCACTCTCTGTCTCTTTCTTTCTCTGTCTCTGTTTCTGTCTGTTTGCCTTTTTGGCAGTGCAAAGGAAGTATCACTGAACGAATTAGGTATTAATTTATTTTGTGTGTGTGTGTGTGTGTGTGTGTGTGTGTGTGAGAGAGAGAGAGAGAGAGAGAGAGAGATGAACCCCTTTGGCAGTCTGACTTTATGGATCTCTTCTCAGAATATATTATTTTTTAAATTATAAAATAAAACAGAATTACTAAGGAAACCAATTACATTGAAATATAGTGATCAAAATTTAAAGAAAAAATTCAAATTCCTGGGTCCCTGTTTAGGGGTCTCTGACTTAGGCTTTACATAATGAAGAGACCCAAACGGTTGCTTTTCCTTTTCACCTTAGTCTGGTTCTCTCACTCTCTCACTGTCCCTGGGGGACACTATTCTGTTTTTCTAAGTTTTTCCCCCTTAGGTAAAATGTCTTGAATTCAACTAGAAATTGACTGATTTGCCTGCCACCTCCTTTCCATCCAGCCTTTCCTGTTTCCCTGCAGGTGTTAGCTCTCTACACCTGAAATTATTTGTTATGTTTTCTGCCCCACCCCCTCCACAGTAGCATGGGGGCTCCTTGAGGAATTCTGTCCTTGTAGTTCGAATGGCTAGCATATTTCCTATTAAATGACTGACTGTATGAATCATAACCCTTATGTAGTGGTTCTTTCCTCTTACGAATTCAGCCCAGTGCCTCTTTAGCAAATTTCCCTTCCTTGGGCTCTTTTTCTTTTCTTAGAGAAATTCCCTAAATGGCTCACCCTCATTAATAAACCTCCTTTTAACTTAGCTCACTCTAGTTAATATCCCCATTTTGACTGTTTGCTTTGCTCCTCTAATCTGGGCCAAATTATGATGCACCTCAGTTTTCCTTGGTAACTTCCCTTTTCTCCCCATCCTTAATCTCTATTCTGGTTACCAGTTTACATGAACATCGCATGGCTGTCATAAATCAGATTTGCTACAGGTCACTCACTTAAAGGTTAGTAACTCTTTTATCTACCAGGAAGTAGGAATTATAGTGCCCCAGATCAAATAAACTAAGAAGAGGTCGCAACTGCTGAATCTTTGAGTGGCTTGACATGTTCCTGAATTCTTCCCATGTTTTTTTAGTTTCCAAATGCACAAAACAGGATAATGGAGTTTGAAAAGTATTTTATGATAGGAATGTTATGTAGGTGAATGAGGCAGAAAGTTTAAAAGTCAATGGAGGAGTGAATAGAATGTATGTGGATTTTCTGGAAATTGGATTTCCTATGGTTAAGTGGATGCTATGGATCTCTCTTTATATGCTTGCTCAAATGAGCCAGTAAAAGCCTATCTAATAACTAGCTAAACAAAACAGGTTTTTTTGGGCTATTTTTTTTCCTTGTAGTTTCTCCCCAGTCTTGCTCTTTAAAAAAGTAAATTGTCATTGTTATCTTGTTCTCTCACCCATATTTTCCAGGGATCCCTTCTCCCCCAAACCATCCCTTATGACAAAGAATAAAGAGAAAAAAATAATTAGAAAAACTAACATAATGAAAACGTTCTACTATCCCTACACCTCTGCAAAGAAACAAGGGGGAAGGTCCCTTCTCCTATCTCTTTGGGGGCCAAGGTTGGTCATTATCATATGATGCAACCTTCAGCTTTGTTGTTGTTCCTTTGCATTTGCATTGTTGTAGTCATTGGGTATATGGTTTTCTTGGCTCTCCTTCACATTGTATCAATTCATAATAAGACTTTTGCCTCTGTTTTCCTCCTCCTCATACTTTCTTACAGCATTGTAAAATGTTCCATTAAGTTTGGGCCCTACCATTGTTTGGCTATTCCCCAGTCAGTGGGCAACTACTTTATTTCCAGGTATTTCAAAAGTGCTTTTATAAATATTTGGGTGCATAGTTTTTTCTTGTGTGTCATTTACCTGGGTAATTGACCTACTCAGCAGTGGGATATGTGGGTCAAAGTTATTCTTAATCTTTTCAGGAAGACATAGCCGAACAGTAAATACTTAGAATAGAAAGTTTATATTCTTAAAACAATAGAGAAAACAAAAGGTCACATTTCCCCCCCTAATTTGGGTGCATTGAGTGCATTAGGGAATACGGGGAAAATGTATGTTTTTAAGAATTTTGGTTTTATGAACATTAGTAGGAGGTTAATCTTGTGAACTGTTGTTTTGTTTGTTTTTTGTTTTTTTTTAATCTTTTACTCTAGATTAAACAGAATAACCTTTAGTTGTACTGTGGTGGAAAAATTCATCAGGGACCTAGGTTCTGGTCCTGACTGACGAGCTGTGTGACCTTAAGAAAATCCCTTAACCTCTTTTGGACCTTTATTCCCTTTTCTGTAGGGGGTTGATGCCAAAGGCCCCTTCCATTTAAAAATGAATCTAGGAAGGGTTTTTTTTTTTTAAATTTCACTGTTGAGCTTTGAAAATAAATGAAGCTTTCATATTTTTGAATAGTGAATTGTGGCCAAACAACATCTGGAAGAGATTAGTCTCATTGGTAGGGAGAGGAAATTCCACAATCTAACATTTAATCATTAAATAATATAGTGCTTTGTCATATTTCCATATTTAATGCAAGGAGAAGTGATTTGTGCCATATCACATATTAAAGAAGGTATATTTTATCTTCCTAAAAAAAGCCTTATTTGTATTTGTAATTCAGCAACTTATACTTAAATCATCATACTTAGATGCTTCATGTTCTTTTTTATTTGTGGACCAGACTTCTCCTTTCAGTGAGACCTATTTGATTTTTGGCAATGTTCCTGCTAATTCTTGTGACTTTGTCTGAGACACCTTTTCCTGTCTCCTCCAAAAACAAAACTTACATGTCAGGGGAAGGCATAAATTGTAACAGTATCTTCTAGCCTCTTTTCCCCAAAGTTTAAAATTTTGTTATAGGCACTCCTAATCCTATTAGCTCTGATTTGTGAAAACCCTCTTTGACAAATGTTTTATTTTACCTGCTGGACCATGCTTTTTAAATGCTTGAAAAAATGAAAAGTTATATAATTAGTCTGGTTTGCTGGCATATCAGAATTTTCTCAGGTGAGAAATTTTGTAAAGTTTCTCGTCATTTGATGTTATGAGACATCAAAGTTACATAGATGATGCATTTATTAAGTGTTTACTATATGGCTTACTTTCATGACTCTGTAATATTTCCAGCTCTATTGATTAGATTTCCCATTTGTTTTATATAGCATTCTTAAGGTTTAACACTCTAATGTTGTTGTTTACTTAATTAGTTGTGTCTGACACTTTGTGACCCCATTTGGAATTTTCTTGGCAAAAACTTTGGAGCAGCTTGCTATTTCCTTCTTCAGCTCATTTTGCAGATGAGGAAACTGAGGCAAACAGAGTTAAGTGATTTGCCCAGGGTCACATAGCTATTAAGTATCTGAGGTTAGATTTGAATTCAAGTTCTCCTGACTCCAGGGATTGAATTCTATCTGGTGCCACCTAGCAGAACCTTTAATGCTTTACCAGCCTTAAATTTTTCTGTCTTTTTCCAGAATGCTGAGTGTTTTAGATATCACTAACTGTAACAAACAGGTCCTGCTCATGAACATATTGACTCCACTCAGAAGAGGACATGTGACCTCTAAAATTTCAGACATTTGGCATGACCAATTATAGTTTTATCTCCCCTTAGCGTATTAAAGGAGGTAATTTCACACATGTACACACATAAAAGTATTATACATATGTGTGTGCATGCATGTGTGTGCACGCGTGCATTTTGTCTAAATGAACCCATGTAAATTGTTGAAGATAAATACCAGACCTCTTTTTAAAGACTCAGATGCATTAGCTTCACTTATTATTTGACCAAAGGCAAAGAAAAGATCTTCTGGGAGCCTTGCAGTATTATTTACTTCTTCTGACTAAGACGGAGAAACCACAGAAGAGGCAGTATGTCACAGAGGGAAGAGAATTATCCTCAGAACCCAGAAGACATGGGTCTCACTTCTGACATATACTAGCTGGCGAGTTAACGTTCAAGTGGCCCAGGCAAGGCTGCAATTTCTAGTGTTAGAGATGACAAGCTGCATTAGTCCAGGGAGTTTCCTTAGTTTTGAGTTCCCTGTACCAATAAAATCACAGGCCCAGAACTCATTTCCTCTTCATGAATGAGGAAGTGGTTGATAGGAAGGTAGATGGGAAAAGTACACTACTGCCTCAATTTCTTTCCAGGGCTGTAATTCCCATAAATATTAGAAAATCACTTAACTAAGCAGGAAAAAAAAAGGACCAAAGGATTATGGAAATACAATTCTAAACCAATTGAAAAGTTAGACTCCAAACTGGAAAGCCCACTGATTTCCTAAGTTCATCTAAAGGACAATTTAATATTGTCAGAGCTTGAGTTTTTTTTCCTTTCTTTTTTTCCCTTCCTGCTGTCTTACTTTCCCTTTTTGAGATGAAGAGGCACTGCTTTATGTGTTGGAATGCCATTCTTTATATTAGGTCTTTCTTAACTTCTTTAGGCCCCTATTTCTTTTTCCTGTGTGTAGTGGGAGAGATCCAAGTCCTATGTCACATGTTCCTCTCCCCTCCTCTCTCACAGAAATGAATTTGATTTTTTAAAATGTTAACTACGATGTGCTATACTCCAGAATTACTAGGTAATTTCTTCTTCCAGAATCTAGCTATGTTAGTAAGTTAATAAGTTACAGTAGAGCCTTCTGCCAGTCAGTAAGCATTTATTAAGCTCCTATTGTCTTCCAGTCACTGTTTAGTGCTGGAGAGATGAAAATAATCATTGCTCTCAAGAAATTCAGTCTGCTGGGGAAGACAACGTGGAGACAATTATGGACAAGCAAGATCTTTGTTGTTCAGTCATTTCCGCTGTGTCTGACTCTTTGTGACCTCATTTAGGTTTTTTTTTTTTTTGACGGAGATACTGAATGGTTTGCCATTTCCTTCTCAAGCTCATTTGACAGATGAAGAAACTGAGGCAAACAGGGTTAAATGACTTGCCCGGGTTTACTAGCTTGCACAGCTAGTAAATGTCTGAGGCCAGATTTGTACTTATGAAGATGAGTTTTCCTGACTCCAGGCCTGGCACTCTATCCACTGTGAGGAGAGGTACTAAGATTAAGGAGAACTGGAAAAAACTTCTCATAAGATAGGATTTTAGTTGAAACTTAAAGAAAGAAACAAAGATGAGGAGGAAGAGTATTCCAGGTCCATGAATATGCCCCGAGTGTAGAGTTGGGGTTTAAGTTCTGATGCAGAGCTTTATAATTTGTATTTTAAAAATATTCATGGTGGCTATACTGACCCACCTTGATGACAGCTTTTATATTTTGCTTAACTCAGATGCATTGGTGCCTAATGCTCATGGAAAATATGTAACTGTATATTACTTTTTATCTGTCAAACTAGGTAAGATATTGGAATCAGTTTGAAAGACTGAGGTCAGTCCAGAATTTCTGTACAGAGTTGAATGTCATAAATTCAGTCCAAGTCTTTCATTTTTACACATGAGAAACTGAGGCCTGGATTACTTGTCTTGTTATATAGAACAGGTTCTATATTGTTATATATATTGGAGTTAGATATATTGGAGGTTATATATATTGGAGGTAGTTGGTAGCAGAGCCAGAACTAAATAAAACCCAGGTCTTAGTTTTCTTTCTGTTATACTTTGATCCCTCCGTTGCCTAGTCCCAGGACATTGCACCCTTCTATATTTCCTACTCCTCCCTTGATGTGAGGAAGGGGAAAGGAGAAGATGGGTAAATATGGATATCTACATCTATCTCCTGGATGAGGAAAATAAGAAAGAAAAAAATAAAGGGATATGTCTGTGACCCTGATTTTTTGCTTTTCTCTTTTGAAAAAAATCTTTTTTATTAATATCTTTTGTTTTTATGCCACTTTCATTTTTAAAAATTCTTTCCTCCTTCCCTACAAAGCAAGCCATCCTCTATTTAAAAAATAAAAATCAAAAAAGAAAATGAGAAGGAAAAAAGTTTAGCAAAACATAATAGTCTGTCAATCACGTGTGACAGTTCAGGTAGTATTCAGCACCCATGAAAGCGAAGAAGCTTCCCTTTCCCCTTGACTTCATTTCTTTCTTCTTTCTCCCTCTCCTCCTACCCCCACCAGGGTTTGCTGACCCACAGGAGGAAAGGCAAATGGCAAAACCACTGAGTGGAGAAAAATCTGTGGATTTGCATTTGAGGCCAAATGACTAGAATTGATTCCTCAAGCCTGGGGAGGGCTTTTTGTACTTTGCTAAAGCTTGGCCTTTCTACTTCTCTAGTTTCAAGGTAAAATTCTTCCTTTTGCTTGACTTGGAATGTGGAGAGAGTCTATCCATCTCAGCAAGTTTTCAGATGAAGACATAGGTATGATAAGAGGAAGAAACACAGCAGGTGAGCAAATAGTAGAAGGGGAATCAGAACACCTGGGTTCTAGTACTGACTGCCACTAGTTAGCCATGTAACCTAGGTAAGGTAAATTCCTTAATTCTTCTGGAACTCTTGTTTCCACAGTTGTGAAATAAAGAGTTATTAGACTTGGCAATCTATTAGGGCCTTCTTGGCTCAAATATTCTGTAGATCTGAGTCCGAGTTGTAGATTTTTTTTTAGTCAAAGTCTTTGAAATGTTTTATCTCTTTTTGTGATATGACTTTTTGTTATGTATTTATTGCAGAGATGTACATGTGTTTTGATGCATTGAAGGTTCTTCTAAATTAAGCCTTCAATCTCATGGTTTTTCTGTTTCTTGATAAAAATTGGCAATTCATGATAGAATTCTCCTGTCCTATCACTCTGACCCACATGATTAGTCAGGTTGCTAGGGCTGGTGTCATCTTCATTGCTAAGTTTGAGTTGGTCCATTCTGGATCGGTGAAAGTGAACTTTGCTCACTACCCTTGCTAATATACACCTTGTTATCTACATATTGTTATATACCCTTGTTACACACACACACACACACACACACACACACACACACACACACACACCCTTGTTATATACATATATTGTTGTACTTTATGTATTCCTATCCTCTGACTGACCCCTCACCTTTGCTACCAGAGGAAATGCTACACTCCGCCTTGTATGATTTTCTATAATCAGCCTGACCTTTGAAGCTAAAAGTATTGGGGTTTCTATGAATGGAACCAGTGTTTGTTTTTTTTTTCCTTCCTTGTGGTGATGGCAGAGTTGGGATGGAATCCTGCTAAAGAATGATTTCTGCTTATTCTGAGCAGTGACAAGATGCTCCATTGTCTTTAAGGAGGAAAAGAGTTTGTAGCTTTGCAATAATGAAATTCAGTAATCTTTTCCAAATGGTTTTGAGGCTGAAGAAATGTGCACACACACACACACACACACACACACACACACACACACACACACACACACAAAAACATACCAGCAGATTATTCTTATCTCAACTTCATTTTTAGTATAAGAAATAACGAAAGGAAGTATGGCATAGAGTGTTAATTTATTTTTTAAGGCCTTTTACAGATAAGGAAACTGAGACAAACAGGGTAAAGTGACTTGTCCAGGTTCACAGAGCTAGTAAATGTCTAAGGTCTGGTGCTCTATTCATTTTTCCTCCTAGCTGCCCTGCATAGTGGGTAGCTAGTCAGCCTCCAGTCAGGAAGACCTGGGGTCAAGTCCTGCCTCTGACATAGACTGGCTATATGACCCTGGGCAAATCATAACCTCTCAGTGTTCCAGGCAGCTTATTAAGATTATGAATAGTGAAAAAGTTATGCATGTACATTGATAGGAGTTTTCTCATGTAGGAAGTTCCTTGAATTAATGAAATCTACAAGTCTAGAAAAATATAGAAATAGTATTTTAAAGAGAATATCATTGGGACTTTTTTACTTCCTATTCTTGGAATAGAAGAGCTTGGTTCATTGAATTCTGTTCCCTAAAGCTATCAGCTGAATGTTATATGGAAAGAATGAAAGGATTCCTAACAGAAAACTGACCAAGGGGATAAAATGGCTGAAGGGAAATTTCTGAAAAGCACATGGAAAAATTGATTCTAATGTCTGGAAAAGGGAGAAATGATATAAGGAACATGTGAGATGAATTTTTCTTGGATATGTACACATACATATATATTTATACATAGTGTATATATGTTGAAGCTGGAGCATGAGTCTGAGGAGGATGGGACACTTTCCACAGTGGCAAGAAGAGACCAAATTTTAAAATAAATATGTGACTTGTGTTTTGTTTTTAAACTTCTATGTTCTAATTCAGCATTATAGAAAAAAGTGAATGAAAAAGAGGAAAGGAGAGCTCTGTAGGAGTACAGACTGAAGCCCAGCTAAGGCATTTGATTTCCATTCTTTTTCCCCGAGGGAAACTCTAAATCCCCTTGTTTCTCATGTTCACTGTTGCTCTTTCCACCTTGGCTTCCACTATGATTTTGTAGGCTCCTGTTAAGCCTGCTTTCTCTTTTATGTGTTTTCTGGGATTCATGGTGTGGTTCAAACACTGATGATTCCTCCCTTGGTTTTTCTTTAGCTCTTCAAAGATACTCACCTTCTGAAGTACAGAGGCTATACTGTAGTTCTAGGTTATATATGAAACAGTGATATACAATGAGTTCCTTCAGTTACCATCAGTGATTAAAAAAAAACAAACTTACAAGATATTCAAGATGATATTCCATTTTCTTATAATCATAGAATCTTGGAATTGGAAGGGACCTCCAAGGTCATCTAGTCCAAACCACACCTGAGCAAAAACCTCTATTTCATCATCCCCAATGTATGGTTACCTATCTTCTGCTTGAAGACTTCTAGTGAAGGAGAACCATCTCCCCAAGAAGGCCATCCCACTTTTTTATGACTCTCTAGTTGTTAGCAAGTTTTTCATTCTATCATGTTCTTTGTTCTATGCTTTGGGCTCAAGTAAAATAAAGACAGGGTAGCTAGTTGGCGCAGTGGATGGAACATCTGGGGTCAGGAAGACTCATCTTCCTGAGTTCAGATCTGACCCCAGATAGTCACTATCTGTGTGAGCCTGGTCAAGTCACTTAACCCAGTTTGCCTCAATTCCTCATCTGTAAAATGAACTGGAGAAGGAAATGGCAAATCACTCCAGTATCCTTTGCCAAGAAAATACCAAATGAGATCACAGAGAGTCAGATCTGACTGAACAACAACAATGAAATAAACTTAAACTTTGCTCCATGTGACAACCCTTCAAATAATCCAGAGCAGCTATGAAGCCATCATGTATATTCCCTGCTTCTTCAATCAGATCAACAAAAAGAAAATTAAATTTAGCGTTCAAATTGGATTATCACTTACTATGCAAAAGACACTGCTGAGAATTGGAGATACAAACATGAAAAACCAGGTGGTTTCTGCCATAAAAGAGCTTACAACCTAAGAACGGGGTCATAAAATGAACAAATCAGTATGATCCAAGATAGAACATGATGGGGGCCAAAGAGAGATCAGGCAGAGGTCTTTAGGAAAATTGAAGGTGAAATGATCACTTAAGCTGAATAAATCAAGGAAGACCTTAAGGAGAAGGTGGTACCTGACCTTGAAGGAAGAAATTGATTTGAGCAGGTAAAGATAAAGAGGATGAACATTCCAGGCAGAGAATGTAGAAATGCATGGATGAAAAAAAAGAATGGGACAAAGTTAAAGCTAGCACATTGTGCACCATGAAGGAGAGTCAAGTAAAAGTAGAATGGAATCAGATTGTGAAGGTCTTGTGTTCCAAACTAAAAAGTTTGCATTTTATCAAGTTTAAGGTTTCTGAGCATGGCAATGACACACAGTCAGACTTTTTTCATCAGGCAAATTATTTTGAAAGCTGTGTAAAGAATAGATTAAGGGAGGAGCTAGAAGCAGAAAAACCAGTGAAGAAGCCTGGGCAAGAGGTTGTAAAGTCCTGAGCGGGGGTGATGAATGTGTGAATAGACGTAACACATGATGTCCCAAAAGTCTCAGTGTAGATTTAAACTTTAATGGCTATTAAGATATTGAATCTCATATTTTTTCTGCTTCTCTATAACTTGAGTATATATCATTTGGAAATTCGTGATATATTTCTCCTTTCCACACACCTTGACCCACTTAATTAGTCTACACAGATAATTAGTCTACACAGCTACAGGTTGAGCTATCTTCATTGATATTCTGGTGCTAGTCTAATCTGGATGAAGATGAACTCCATTTATTTAATAGCTAGCAAGCTCTTAAAATTTAAAACTGCATTCAGGCTTGTGGGATGCCATGCATGAGAGATTTTGGAGAGGTAGAACCAATAGGACTTGGCAAGTCTATTGGAAGTGTAGGGAGCATGGAGGAGGAAGGAATCAAAGTTGACTCCACTAATTTGAGCCTGGGTGATGGTGGTACTGCCATTAACAGACAAAGGGAAATTGGGAAGAAAGGCAGTTTTTAGGTGGGGGTGGGAATGACAATTTTAGTTTTAGGTTGATTTTTGAGGTGTAGTTGGGACATTCCAGTGCCACTGTTAGCAGTACCAGTGCAAGCAGTTAGAAATGAGAGATTAGAGCTCAGGGAAGAGAGTGGAGCACAATATATTTTGGAAATGATCTGCATGGAAGTAATCATTAAAGCCATGGGTATTCATGAGACTGGCAAGTGATAACAAGTTATATAAAGGAAAAGGTGCTAAGGATGGAGAAAAAAGACACATTAAGGGAGGGAGAGGATGAATCAATGAGAGAGGTTGCTAAAAAGTGCTATCATAATGGCAGAAGGAGAAACTAGAGAAAATACTGTTTACAGATGTAAGAAGAAATAGTATGCAGGACTGGAAGAAAGGGTGGTCAGCAATGTTAGATGATAGGGGTGTGAGGACTGTGCTGGGTGGGAAGCCTGATCGCAAGGGACTGAAGTAACGAGTGAGTGGTAAGGCATCTGAAGGGACAAGTGTAGATAGACCCTTTGAGGAGTTTAGCTGAGAAAGGTTGGTGGGATATAAGGTGATAACCTGAGGTCATGGTCAAGGAAAGATTGTTTTTTCCTGTGGAATAGGGGAGATTTAAGTATAGTCATAGATACTGGGGAAGAATCCAGTAGAGAAGGGGATGCTGGAAGGGAGAAACAAAGAAGAATGGTTAGCAAGTTCATGGCAGATGGGCTAAAGGGCACAATTGGAGGAGTTGGCTTTGGGACAGAGGAGGGCTAACTTATCCTTTGGATAAGTGAGGACACAAAATGGGGACAGGATATAAAAGGAATATACATTAGATGGTTTCAAAATTTTCATCAAAGTAGGAGGCAAGGTGATCAGCTAGAGAAAGAGGATGAAGAGTAGAGTTAGTTAAATTATGGCTCAATTGCTGTAGGCAGTGTGATGGGGAGAAATGAATCAAAGGATGAAGCACTGAGGACCTAAAATCTAGTGGACAAATCTAGTGGACCCAGCCAGTAGAGTTTTGTGACATCTTGTTTAGTATCTGGTGACTTGGGAGTAGAAGTGAAGAAAGCAGATTTTGGGAGTGACTCAGGGATTGGAGATAAGCAGGGCAGGGACAGTGGAATGGACAGAGGGGCAAAGGATTCAAGGGTAGATGATGAGTCCATGAGGAAATAGCTAACTCTTGAGTCAAGGCTATTAAAGGGAGGAGAGAAGCCAGAATAGAGATGATAAATGGAGAGAACAGGGAGAGTTTCAAGGACTGTAAGTCAGGATAAGGATTTTGGAGTAGTGGTGTGTTGTGTGTGATTTGTCCTTCATTCTCAAAGAGGGCCATAGCATCATTTGGAAGGCAATTGGATTTAAGTGAGGGAGAGCAGTGCTAAGTCACCAGCCTCACTTTCTCCTCTGCAGCCATCTGGGTCCAGTGGCCAGATATAGATCAGGACAACTGGAGATGACTCAGAATGTAGTGAGATATTGGCCTCTTTTAGCTAAGGTCTTACAAGCAGTGAAGGAGGTGAAAATGGGAGGTTGACACATTGTGTGATGACTGACTTCAGTAGATTTAGCTCTTCTCATCAATGCAAGGATTTAAGACAATTCCAGAAAACTCATGATGGAAAATGCCATCCATATCCAGAGAAAGAGCTTTGGAGTCTGAATGCAGATTGAAGCACACTATTTACTCTGCTTTTCTTTTCTTGTTTTGTTTCTTCTTTCCTGTGGTTCCTCCCATTAGTTCTGATTCTTCTTTACATCATGATTTAGTGTGAAAATATTTTAAATATGAATGCATAAGTAGAGCCTATATCAGATTGCATGCCATCTTGGGGAGGGGGGAGGAGAAGGAAGGGGAGAAAATTTGAAGAAAATTTAATGGAAGTGAATGTTGAAAACTAAAAATAAATTAATTATAAAAGAAAAAGAAAAAGAAAACAGGAGGCTAATCAGAGGGGAGAATTTCAGAGTTTAGAGTCTTGGTGGTGGAATAGGCACCAAGTAGTTCATTGAGGCTGGAGTCAGTTCAAATCTAGCCCCAGATACTTAGTTGCAGGGTGACACTGAGCAAGTCATTTAATCTCTGCCTGCCTAATTTCCTGTAAAATGAGAATAATAGTAACACCTACCTCCCAGTGTTGGAGGTGCTATATAAATGTGTATTATTATAGTGAATGACAGAAGTTGAGAAAGTTGAGGAGGTTATGGGAATTGGGAAGGCCATTCATCTCAGATTTACTGGAGGATGTGAGTAGAGGACAATTGAGAGAGAAAGTATGAGTCACCATCGATTGAATACTGAGGGTGGGAAAATGTTTTTACAAAATTGTTCTCATGTTTTCTCTCCTCTTAGACTGTAAGCTTCTTGAGTGCAGGGATTTCAGCCTTTCTTTGTATCCCCTGTACTTAGCACAGTGCCTAGCATGTAGTAGACCTACTAAAATGACTTGTGACTGACTGGTGTGGAGATTGGTTGATCACAGGGTCAAGTGGAGTCATGGTATGTTGGAAAGACCCGGCTGAATCTTGCCTCCCACATTTACCAGCTGTTAGGTTGTAGAGGCCATTTAATTACTTTGAATCTCAGTTTACCCATCTGGGGATAATGATAATTTTGTATCATATAGAATGATGGATTTGGATTCAGAAAGACCTGAGTTTGAATCCTGCTTTGGACATTTAACTAGCTGTATGAATCTGGGCAAATCATTTCATTTCTGAACCTCACTGTCCTCATCTGCAAAATGGAGATACCTTAGTGTAAGAAAATGTTGCACCTATCTTAGAGAATTATAGTGGGAATCAAATGCTGTCATTTTGCAAACCTTAAAGCTATGCAAATGTTATCTATTATAATCGTCTCCCTTACAGGGTTACTGTGAAAGCCAAATGAACTAGTGTATGTGTTCTATAAACCATAAAATGATATATATCTATCAACTGTTATTATTACTATTATCTGAAGAGGGCAACAAAGTTGAGTGGTATGAACTTCAAAGGAGGAGAGTTGGCTGGCGATCTTTTCTTCGGGGGAAAAACAAGTCCTGGCTTCAGGGAAAAAACAAATTTTAAGTTTCTTGGTGGCCATCTCCACTGGTCTTGTCAATGTCTTCATTAAAACTTGGTACCTAGGGACAGCTAGGTGGTTCAGTGAATAGAGCACCAGCCCTGGAGTTAGGAGGACCTGAATTCAAATTCATCCTCAAGAGACTTGATCACACTTACTAGCTGTGAGACCTTGGGCAAGTCACTTAACCCCAGTTGCCCTGCCTTCCCTCCTCCAAAAAGGCAAAACACAAAACAAAACAAAAAAACAAAACTTAGTATCTAGAATTGATGACAGCACACCAAATGTTCTAACCAGGGCAAATTACAATAAAACTCTTAGTTTTATTTAGGATACTATATTTCTATTAGCTTAGCCTAGGATCACATGACTTAGTTATTTTTGGGGTGGGTGGGTCAGGGGAAATTCCTTTTGCCTCACTGAACTTAGAGTTCACCCAAACTCCCTGGTCTTTTTTCACATAAATTGTTCTTATTTTGTCCGATCTTCCCTATCCTTCACTGGTCTAGTTGTTGATATTTTGAACCTAAGCACGACTTTACATCTCTACTATATATATATATATATATATATATATATATATTTGCATATATGTATATATATACATCTCTACTATATATATTTTCTGAACATTGTTTCAAAAGTCCAAAAAAAAAGCAATTGGTAGCTTAGGGGGCACTGAAGCTGGGTACATAGGTAGGTGGGTCCCCTGCATAGAGATGATAAATTAAATTCCTCCTTCAATACATTGTTCAAGCATATCTTTCTACATGAAACCTTTGCTGGTTACTACCTACCTCACAAACTACCTTGTTTTTAAATTTATGCTTTGTTATTTTTATATTCCCTAAATGTATACTTATCTCCCATGTTAAAATATAAGCTCTTTGCGAGTAGGGATTGTTTCTTTTTTGTATTTTTATCTCCATTGCCTGGCACAGTGTCTGCAATATAGTATGTGCTTAATAAACAATTGCTGATTATTTCTCATCCTAACAAATTATTCCAGCAAGGTAAGAAGACTAGAAAACAGTTGAAGAAATCTGCTATGTTTAGCCTGGGGAGAAGAAGACTTAAGGAACCCATAAAAATTCAAGCATCTGAAGAACTGTCATATGAAAGAATTTAGGAATTCTTGGCTGAACAAGAACAGAGCTGGTGGGCTCTGGGTGGGAGTTGCAGATTTTAACCACATAAAAGAAAAAAAGAACAGCATAATAATTGGACTTACACAAAAATAGAATGGATTACAGGGAAAATCTTCAATTGGAAACTGGATGGCCACTTGTCAGCAATATTAAAAAAGGGATTGAATAGGAATTCAAGCATGGGTTGGACTATGTGACCTCTGAGGTCTCTTCCAATAGTTAATTTTGACAATCTGACTCATTGTTCTAGCTTGTTCTTTTGGACACTGATTTTGTAATCCGGAACATATCAGTTGTTCTCAGTTTCGTGGATTGAGAGTGAGGTGTTTTGACTGTCTACTAATTGTAGCTCAGTTCTCAGATTCTCAAACATCTGTTTTTATCAATAGTTTTTTGGGGGCTATTTCTTGGCAATTGACATATTTGCTATGAGCATGCTCATCAATTTCCAACTGGTCTTGAACAAAGTTTTTATTTCTGTTGTTCTTTCTATTGGGGTTTCTTTGTGATTTGGAGGCATCATTTGAACTTTCCCATATTGATTTCTTCATTTGCAAGATAAGATTGGACATGCTTTTCCAAGGTCAATTATGTTGATGTTAATTCTGTGTTTTTGGTTTGAAGTCAGATTTAATTTATATTGCATTCCAAATTATCATCATTGAGTTATGTACAGTGATGCCCTCATATTTTATCATCTCCTTAAATCAGGACTGATTTTGCAAAATGCATTGCATGTTGTTTTGATTGGCCTTGTGCAATCCTTGCCAAATGTCACTTTTGATTGCTGTGCTATTGAACAATTCTCAGAGGCCAAAGAGAACCTTTTCTTTTTTCATTATAATAGAATAAGCTACTGGGTGAGGCAGGAATGACCAATATAATATGCTCATGAGTAATGATCTTAACTAATGACCGTATGCAGATGAGGTCAATGCAGCATGAAAGTGGGATTTAGAGCAGAGATTATGGCTATATTTCATTTTCCTGGAACCCAGCCTACTGGATAACTCCTGAACTCACTGGCAGGAGTTACTCAGCTGGTTGGGAAGGGAATCTCTAACCTGGCTTGTGGGACTACTGTTTGAGGTTAGGGAGTCTGAGGAGACAGCAGGCTTAGATACAAAGAGGAGTGTCTTTCTTTAAAAAAATTCCTGTGGGATGTTGCAATTGACACAGTCTTTTGATGTGTGGAGGCAGTAAGTAGCAAATAGATCAAAGTGAGACATCTCACCCTCCAAGAGACCAAATGGCATTTGTGCTTGGTATTGTCATTTTTGTCATCCTGTCTGGTTCAATGAGTGTTTGTGTGGATTGGTAATTAAGATGGCAATGTAATTGGTTTCCATAGATAGGGAGGAGGAGTTAAGGCTTCACCACCCAGAGATTAACCATAGCAATGAAATACTAAATCTTTCTGTCTGAATAGGAAGGCAACAATGGGCTGCTTTACAAAGGATTTTTTTGGGAGGGTGGTAGTGGTGGTTGTTGGATCATTAACAGTAATTTACCAAAAGCATTCTAATCTTAGAAAAGTTTCTATTTTTTACTTTGCTGCTGTTTTCCATAGCATTTCATTTTTCCAATTATATGTAAAGTTAGTTTTCAGCATTCACTTTGATAAGATTTTGAACTCCAATTTTTTTTCTCCCTCCTTCCTCTGCCCCCTCCCCAAGAAAGCAAACCTTCTGACATAATCTGCCACTGTTTTCTGAAATATATTTTTGGAGAATGCAGATACTCTCCCTGCTTGAGGTTTTTTTTTTTTTTCTTGTGCAAAATTGCACTAGTAGTCTCTAATTTTCGTTATTGACTCAGGCATATCTTAAAGATACTATCTCAAAAGCCCTGATCATTCCTTTGGAGAAAATAGAAGATTTAAAAGGTTGTTAAATTATTATTGTTTTTACTTTGGTTGGTGTCTTCTCTCTTTGAAGATACCAAGTCAGTTGGTCAATCGGTAAACATTAATTAAATGCCCACTATATACCAGACACAGTCCTAAGCATGGGGACTACAAAGAAAGGTAAAATAGAATTCTTGCTTTCAAGTTGCTCACAGTGTAGTAGGGGGAGATAACTGTACAAATGCAAGCAACTATACACAAACAAATATATACAGGAAAAATTGGAAATAATCAACAGAAGGAATGCACTAGAATTAAGGGGGATCAGGAAAGACTTCATGCTGAAAGATGAATTTTAGTTGGGACTTGGAGGAATCCAGAGAAGTCAGGAAACAGAGATGAGGAAGCATTCCAGGCATGGGAGACAGCCAGGAAAAATGCCAGGGCTTCTGTAGTATAGTAGAGGGACAGACCTGGGTTTGAGTCATGGCTCTTTGGTCATTCTTCCACATTTCAGAAGTCATTTATCCTTTCTGAATTTTGGTCTAATTCTACATAATTTAGAAATGGGAATATTGGGTTCATTATGCCGTTTTTGTTAGGATCAAATGAGATGATGGATTTAAAAGTGTTATTTAAATTAATATAGTGTGGTAGCAATGTGTGTTGTTATTAGTATTGTTTTAAACGACTTTCAACATTTGTGTGATTTAGTTATGTGGGCATTATTATCTTGTGACATCTTAATGGATATAAGCATAACTAAAAATATTCAAGTTTATTCATCTTTTAGTGCTTTCTACTGTGAGAACAGAACAGAACAGAACATGGGTTATTATTATTTTGTAATTATGACCATTTGTGTGGTCTTGTGCTGATTGATTTCTTCCTTTCTTCCTGACTGCATGGATTTTTTTCTAAGGAGAATCCCAGAGGCCTCCATTGCCTTTTGTTTTACAGACCAAAGGGATCCATTCAAATTCATTTCCTCAGCAATCCAGTGACTCTTATTTCTGACCATTGCTCTAGGAGCTTCTTTGGCTCCCTATTCCCTCCAGGATCAAATATAAACTCCTTTGCTTAGCATTTTAAAACTGTTCACAACATGCCCTTTTCTGCCATTCAAGTCTTTTTTACTTTACTTCTATCCAAGTATTCTATGTATAACTACACTCTTTTCTTCCTCAAACACAGTATTCCTCCTCCCATCCCCTTGTCTTTGTGATGGCCATTGCCAAATCCTCCTCCTTATCTTTCTCTTGGTTTCCTTGTGGGTTTTTGTTTGTTTTTTTTCAAGATTCAGTTAATTTTACCTTCTGGAGGAAGCCTTTTATGGTCTTCTCAGGTGTCACTGCCTTTCCTTTTGCAATTATCTTTCATCCACTCTATATGTAGTGTGTGTGTAGCTGGTTATTTACATGTTTTTTTTTCCATTAAAATATATGCTCCTTGAGGCCTGGGACTCCCCCCTCCCTTTTTTGTATCTTGAGTGCTTAGTTAAGTTCCTGGTACATAGTAAGCACTTAGTAAATTCTTGTTGACTCTTGGCTGACTAACTGCCTAATTGTGAATTAAAGAAGATCTATTTCAGAGCTCCTCTACCAAAGCATAGAGTGCCATGTGTCCTACTGGGCCAATTGTATCAACAACCAAAGCCTAGTAAGTTTACCTACTTAGTTTTGACCAGTTAATTTCAGAACTAGAAGAGACCTTGAAAGTGAAATAATCCAAAATTTTTATCAATTTTCTTGTAAAAAAAATAACTTGAACCAAAACACACTTGGATTTAAGATATAATCTCTTGTGTCTATGCTTTCCTTCTTTGGCAATTAACACTCCTAACAACTGTGCTGTGATGTGTGCTCCATGAAAGCCCAATTCAAAGGCAAACTGGAATAGAGTGACAGATTTTTTACCCAGTCACAAATAAAGCAAACAAAAATAGTGTTGAAGCTTGTCAAATGAAGTGGGGAAGGAAATACAGAGGGGCAATGGGCAGCCTTTGATACCTACTGACACTGTAGCATGGGGGATATTTTCAATAAAACCATCTCCAACCAAACATTTTTTTTTTTAAATAAACATCCTTTATTTTAAAACCAAGTGTTTTTTGGAGGGCAATTGGGGTTAAGTGACTTGCCCAAGGTCACATGGCTAGTTTTTGTGTTAAGTGTCTAAGATTGGATTTGAACTCAGGTCCTCCTGACTCCAGGGCTGGTGCTCTATTCACTGTGCCACCTAGCCGCCCCTCCAACCCAACTTTTTAAGGCAATGGAAGCAACTGCTAACCAGGTTTTTATGGCATTCTACTGTGATTTTTCTTTAAAATGTGTGTAGTTTATCTATATTACTGTTGTCTCTTTCAGTATTAGAATAAAGATATTTTTTAAAATACTTAGATCATTACAATCACCTTCTGCTTGGTCTCTCTGCCTCAAGTTTTTCCCATTCCAGTTCATCCTCCCCTCAGCTGCCAAAGTGATCTTTTTAAAGTACTGGTCTGGCCTATTTATCTCCCTCTCAGTCCTTTGAAGACTTACTTGATCATTGAGTTGATTAAAATTCTTCCTTTAAAGCTCCTTGACTTCATAGTATTGTTCTTGCTATATTAATTGTTCCCCTGGTTCTAATCACTCCACTCTATATCAGTTCATATACCCAGGAGTCTATGGAATTGTCTCTTTAGTCATGTACATGAATTAATAAACCAAAATTTGCTTATTCATTTCCTCATTTTCTAAGAGGCCCTCTGTCACCCTATCTTTCAGTTAATAAGCATTTTCCCCTCTCTTCCATTTCCCCTTTCCTGCTTTGAAAAAGAGAAACCCAAAACTCCTATAACAAAATGCAGAGTCAAACAAAACAAATTCCCATATTGGCCCAAGGAACCCAAATGTGCAAAACTGTGCATCTCATTCTGCATATTTAGCTTATCATTATTCATCATTGATTTTTTGGAATCATGGTTTGCTTTGCATTGCATTGCATTAATTATTGAGTTCTTAAGGCTTTTGAAGTTATTCATTTTCCTAGGATTGTTGTTACAGTATAAGTTGCTCTCCTGGTTCTGCTCACTTAATTCTATGTCAGTTCATAGAAGTCTTCTCAGGTTCCTCTGAAACTGTCTCTTTTGTGTTTTCTTACAAAGGTGCTTCTTAGATTCAAGTTCTTTTCTACCAACCTTTCTTTTAAATCTTCCATTCTAGCATATTTTGCTTGTGGCCATTCCCTTCCCAGTATTACCCTCCCTCTTTCCTTCCTCCTGTATATCTCAGCTTGTTTTCATGTTGAGTTTGTATTACTACACCAAACATTTTTTGTGTATGTTCAGTCCTCCATTGTTCATTTCAGATAAAAGTGATGTTTGTCTGGTTCCTGTTCCCCCTAATGCCTTCCTCTATGTTTATATATTCTTACATACCTCAAATATGAGAATAATAAAATAGCTGGCATCAATATAATGTTTTACATTTAACAAAGTCATTGACAAATATTACCTTTTATTCTCACAACAACCCTGGAAGGTAGGTGCTATTTTCCTCATTTTATAAGTGAGGCAGTTGAGACCCAGAGAGGTTAAATGACTTGCCTGTGGTCACATAGGTTCAGTGCTCCATCTATTTTGCCAGGTAGCTTTCTTTAAAAAGCAAGAATAAATACCCAAGTTTTCTTTCTTCTTTCTATACTATTATATTCATCTTCTTACTTTCTCTTCTCTTTCTCCTCTACAAGCTCAGAACAGAACCAATACATCCCCAGGTCTTTGTTGCATCTCCCTCAATAGACTCTTAGTTCTGAAGCATCCTACAGTTGCTCAAAGATATTTTCCTTTATATTTATCTCTGGACTCTTTGTTTGTATTTCACAATTCCTACTCAAGTCTAGTCTTCAAAAATGATTGAAAGCCCTCTATTCCATTTCCCTCTTTCTTTCCCTATCCTCCCCCTCCCCCTGCTGGTCTATTGCTTTATTTATCTCAGGATTTTTCTGGAGTAGCTATGGATTATAGTCACCATTGCAACTGATTTCATTGTTTTTTTCAGAATGTTGTATTCCAAGATCTTCTTTTGTTTATAGTAGAAGCTGTCAGGTCTTGTGTGATCCTAATTGTGGTTTTCTTTGAAGTGGGGACTCTGGATTTTGACTATGACATTGGTAGGGCTTTTCAGGAGGTGATCTACAGATTCTTTCTTTTCCTTCTTTCTAATATATCTGGGCAGTTTTAATTTCATTCCCTGAAATATAACAACCAGGATTTGGGAGGGGGTTATAATGGCTTTTAGGGTGTCAGATGATTTTTAAGTTCTCTCTCTTTGACTTCCAGGTTAGTTCATATCCATTTATAGAAGTTTGATATATTTTATATTTGATGTCACTTACCTTACATTTTCTTTCATTGTTCGATCTCACCCTGAATCATTTATCTGGATCTACAAGACCCTTTCTAGCTTCTTAGGACAATGTTAGGGACCTCAGAACCCTTAGACCTGAGCTCTCTGTGTCTGAATTCTGTACAATTGGGCTGATCAGGACCACTCAATCTGCTGCTGCTCCCTGAGTTCCCTTGAACATTTTTGGCTTTTTTGAGCAGCTCCATCTTTGATGCCTCCAGACATAGCTTATCTCTCAGTGTAGAAGCTGCCAGGTCCTGTGCTATTCTGATTGTGTTTCCACAATATTGAAATTGTTTCTTCCTGGCTGCTTGTAATATTCTTTCCTTGATCTGGGAATTCTGGAACCTGGCTACAATATTGCTAGGAGATTTCTTTTTGGGATCTTTTCTAGGAGGTGAATTGTAGAGTCTTTCAAGCTCTATTTTGCTCTCTGGTTCTAAAACATCTGGCCAATTTTCCTTGAGAATTTCTTGAAGGATGGTTTCTAGATTCTTTCTTTGATCATGGTTTTCAGGCAGTCCAATAATTTTTAGATTATCTCTCCTGGATCTATTTTCCAGGTCAGTGGTTTTTCCCATGAGATATTTCACATTACCTTCTATTCTTTCATTTGTTTGGATCTGATTAACAGCATCTTGATTTCTCATAGTCATTGGCTTCCATTTGCTCCAGTCTAACTCTGAAGGAATGAATTTCCTCAGTGAGCTTTTGAGATTCTTTTTCCATCTGGCAAATTCGACTTTTTAAGGCATTCTTCTCCTCATTGCCCTTTTGGGCCTCCTTTGCCATTTGAGTTAGTCTATTTTTTAAGGTGTTGTTTTCCTCAGTCAGGCTGTTGACCCTCATTTCATACTTTTCCTGCATCCTTCTCATTTCTCTTTCCAATTTTTCCTCCACTTCTCTTATTTGATTTTTAAAGTCCTTCTTAAGGTCCTCTATGGCCTGTAACCTGCTCATATTTTCCTTTGGGGCTTTTGGAGCAGGATTTCTGACCTCACAGACCTCTTCCTGTTCTATGCTTCGATCTTCTTTGCCCCCAAAATAGGAGTCTAAGGTTTAATTTTTCTGTTTATTTTGTTTCCTTTGCCTTGACATGTTGCCACTTAATTACTTGACTTTTGGGCTTGTTGCCACAGTAGGCCTCTGCCACCAGACAGGGGAGCTTTCATCCCGAACGTTGGGGTCTTCACAGCTTTCTGGCAAGCTGGATACCCACCCCAGACCTCCCCCCAAGATCACAATCCAGATCCAGGGAGGTTAAAGTAAGAGTGATTAACCCCCAAGACTGATTGCTAGATCTCCCTACAGTTTGCAGGTCAGGAGCTGGAGCTGCCACTGGAAACTGCAAAATGGCGTGTCTCCTCAGCGGCTTCTAGCCCCCAGGGGAGGAAGCTGACGCATTCCCCAAATACTGGTCCCAAAGTCCATAGGGTACTAACCTCTCACTTTGTCCTAGGCACATCTGTGTTGATTATTCTGGAATTGCCACAGCAGCTGGTGATCTGGGGTCCCTCCAGCCGGCCCGGCCTCCCTGGGGCTAAAACTGTGGCTCAGGCGGACCTGGGCTCGGCTCCCCGGCTGCGCTGCCAGCTCCGAGAGCCCTGCGCTGGTCCTTTCTGCAGGGCTGCTGGGCTGTCCTCAGCGGGAGGTTAGCTTATCTGTGATGTTCTGTGGGTGCTGGGGCTCCAGAAGTTGTTCAGAGTCCCCTTTTACATAGTTTGGAGGTGACCTGGGGGAAGAACACCTTGGACGAGCTGTTTCTACTCCGCCATCTTGGCTCCTGTCTTTCTTTCTTCTTGTGCATGATTTTGCTATTTGTCTAAAGATAGCTCTTTTTGTCCTTTTCTAGGAGCACAGAACTCTACCAGTATGACTGGCATTTGATAAGTAACACCAGGACTTGGACTCACAGTTTGGCAGTGTTGAAGAGGGACCCCCCTCTGTGCATCTCCTTCGCTACCATGGCTGCCCCCTCTGCTGTGGTGCCATTCTCGGTGGTGTCTCAACCACAAGTAAGTAACCTAAGGCAAGATTTGACTAGGAAAGAATTTACTAGTCATTGCTGAGCTTTTGGATAGGATTCTTGATAGCATGTAGCATTGCATTTAAAAAAAAAAATCTCATAAAATCACTATTTGGGATATATTTAGGTTTTTTCCACTGAAGAAATAATAGTTTATAAAGGAGGTACCGTTTAGGTCCAGTAACCAGCAAAAAAATGAACAGATCAACTTTCTAAGGCAGAACTGTATTTAATCATAATTAGGGAAGTCTTGATTTTCCTTATTTTTAAAAAAAAAATTAATTTTTTATTGATATTTTCTGTTTCTTACATTACCATAGTATCTTATATATTTTTTACACTCCCCCTCCCCCAACCCTTCTATATGACAAATAGCATTTTTTTTCAGAGAGGGGAAAAAAAAGTCAACACAAGTGATTGATACATTGAAACAGTACAAAAATATGTGTAATATATGATACCTATGGACCTCTGGCCTCCATGAAGTGGTAGGTGGGGCTGTTTTCTCGTTTTTCTTATTTTGAATTCCACTTGACCTTAATTTTGTTTTCATTTACTTTTGATTTTTTTGTGTGCCATTTTTTCCATTTGCATTGTTGTAATTACCTTATAGAAAGAAAATTGTTTCTTGGCTCTGTTTACTTCATACGGCATCAGTTCCTATAGATCCTTCTGTGGTTCTCTTTATTCATCACACACACCAGTAGTATTCTGTTACATTAGTGTACCACAGTTTGTGTATATCTACTTTGTTTCTAGTTCTTAGCTATCTATCAAAAAACATACAGCTATAAACATTTCAGAACATGAGGCCTTTTTTCTTATTGAGAAGGGAGCCTTGATTTTCAAAGATCAGAATGCATGGCTAATACTATCGACTTCAAACTTTAGATAGCTTAAGTAGCTGCTAACTGAAAGGTAAGGGCCATTGTTATCTGTGCCTTGTATATTTGGGCTTCACTGGGATATCTGAGGGATAGATTAGCAACCTATTAAAAATTTCTTTATGTTACATGTTTGTATTAATCTAATTCATTTGCATACATTTCCTTTCATCACTTTTCTTTTACTCTCCTAACAAATTAACTCTTAGATCTGCAAACAATCCTTTTTTCAAAGTATACTGAAATTATGGCAAAGATTTATCAGTAATAATTAAGGGAGCATAAGCTGACCAAACATGTTTAGTGCCATTTTTATTCATATTCTTAGCACAGCTTGATTTTTCCTTTTGACCTTTCTCAGTTTTTTTTTTATCTCATCTGTGTATACAACTGTATTATTCTTATTCTTATTAGCTGCATTATTATTTTTGTGGGGACCTATGCTTTCATCAGTGTAGGGATCTCCTAGCATATATCGCAAAGATCACTCCATTGATACAGATAGATGTCTTCATGGGGGTGTTGAGAAGTTAGGTGACTTACCTAAGGTCACATAGTTAATATATCAAAAATAGGACTTGAAACCATGTTTTTCTGTTTCGAAATTTGGTCTTTCATTCAACATACTGAACTGCTTCTTAATGATCTTTATTCTAAGAGTTAAGGTAACAAAACCCCAAACCAACCAAACAAAAGAAGTCTGAGGAAGAGAGCCATCTTGATAGATATTCCTAAGTTTAGAGTTGGAAGGAACCTTTTAAAGGCTCTCTGGCCTAATTCATTTTACAGATAAGGAAACCGAGACCCAGGATCATATAACTAGTAACTAAGGTGGTATTTAAACCCTGTTTTTTCTGACTCCAAGACCAGCATTCTATCTACTATTTGATGTTGCCTCTCAAATGTTTCCAAGATAGGAATGAACTGAAAAACTTTTTTTTCCTGCATAGAATTAATTTTGTAGACTACAGATTTTGAGTTGGATTCTTAAGAGAGCACATTAAAAAAAATGGGGATGAGGTAGAGGGATAACTTGGTGTATCCTACATGTTTTCTCTTTACTTTCCCAATTCTCAGAGAAGGGGAGTATGAGAACCTGTGACTTTGAAGTGTTACCTGCACATTACAGTTCTTCTTACTTAAGGCAACTTTATCATGTTGTTACTGTTATTTAACATTTTAAAAAACGTTAATCCCACATTTCAGTCTGTTTGGTGCCAAAGCTATGTCATGTGTATTTTTCTTTCTAGTAAATGGATCTTTCCCTCCTTGGCATTTAATTTATCTTTGGGTATTTACTTTTCCCGGCCCTGGAGAGGTTTTCTGCTATCTTCTTATCTATGAAATAGGGAAAGAGATTTGATTCCTTTTTCATTTGAGGCCATTATTTCAAAGCCATCCAACTCGTACTTTGCAAAGGCTATTTTGGAAATTTCTGTGAAATGAAATGAAGCTTGAATTAATCAATCTTGGTTGCAAAGGACACATAATTAAGAATACTACCTACCTCATAGAAAGGTGATGGGCTAAAATGAAGAATGAGGCACTCATTTGGGGGCATGGCCAACATAGAAATTTATTTTGCTCCACTATGCTTGTTTGTTACAAGGTTGTTTTTTTTTGTTTTTGTTTTTCCTTCAGGGATGAGGGGATATGGGAAGGATAAAAAGAAAATACTTTAAAAATAGTTATAAAAAAGTTACCCCAAGTTCTGGTTTCCTGGCTAAGATCTAGGAGGGCCTTTCAACTATCCCTGGTCAGAATTTAAATCAATTGAAATTTTTTATTCATAACAACGAATTTCATAAGGGGAAAACATTTTTTTTAATGGAGTATCCAGTTAATACATGGGAAGATAGCATCTCACTATACAAATAAAAATTGTGGCTGAAAGTTGAACATAATTGCATTCAAGCTAACCTAAATGAAGCAAATTCCAAAATATTTCTTTTTTACTTCTTGAAGGTGCTTTTGAACTCCAGCATCAAACCAAAACCTTTATAAAATCACTTGGAGATGCTATAAGCACAGTTGTGTGTATAGACCCCCTTCATTATTCCCATGACACTCTGAGAAGACTGACCACATAGGGTTAGGTAGCCAGTAAGTGTCTGAAGGAGTATTCAAACTCAGATCTTCCTGACCCTCAGTTATCACCCTGGTGCCCCTCAGGAGACTGATTATACTGCTAGATAGTTACACTGCTAGGAATTCATTTTCTAAGCTAATGAGTTCAGATGCTCAAAAGGGCTTTCTAAATTAGGATCATATTCATCCACAAAGGTCTTGATCTACTGATCATCAACTACTGATGCTACTATACATTTATGTAGTGCCTTAGTGTTTGCGGATTGCTTTATAAATATTACCTGATTTGGTCTTTACAATAACCCTGGAAAGTAGGTGCTATCATTATTTCCATTTCACATATTGGAAACTGAGGCACAGAGATGTTAAGTAACTTGCCCAGGGTCATACAGCTAGTGTCTGAGGCAGTCTTCTTGACTCTAGGCCCAGTGCTCTACTTTCTGACTACCTATTGAATCATATATTCCCTTGCATTGTTACCTGGTTGAAACAAGTATGTAGCTTGACTGAGTGTTTGCAGAAAAAGGGAACAGTAGGGGCAGCTAGGTGGTGTAGTGAATAGAGTACTGGCCTGGGAGTCAGGAGAAACTGAGTTCAAATCCGGCCTCACACACTTAACACTTAATAGCCCTGTCACCTTGGGCAAGTTACTTATGCCAATTGCCTTCCTCCCTCCAAAAAGGAAAATAAAAGAAAAAGGCAACAGCGTATTACACCTAGTATACCTGGCACAGGGCTCAATAAATACTTGCTAAATGTTCAAAAATGCTTGACTACACATCTAGTAGAAAAACTTAACCAAAGTCTTACACATCTCAAATTATACATATATGTGTGTATGCATGTATATGTGTGTATGTACACACATGTACATATGTACATGTATACATGTATATACATGTATACACACATTTTTTTTCTCTCCCCAATTACAGGCAAAGCCTATTTTTAACATTTTTTTTTAAGTTTTGAGTTCCAAATTCTATCCTTCCCTCTCCCCCTCCCTGAAATAGTAAACAGTCTGATATAGATCATACATGTGCACATGTCTTTATTAATTGCCTCAGAGGCAACAAATTCATTGACATTTAGTAACCTCTTTCATGCCAAGACCATGAACATAGACTTGCAGTCTCAACTTCGGTACATTTTGAGCTTGAATTTAATTCCTTCTTTCCCCGAGATTGCTGAAAACAGAACGAGGTGAAAGGAGGAAGGTAGGGAGCAGAAGCTACTAGGAATCTCTCTGGGTCCATGAATGATTTGTGGACCATGTTTATAAATTGTTTATTTAATGATGATTGCTGTAAAAATGATGCCAAAGGCCCAGTGCAGGCCAGTGAGATAGTTACTTGTCAGCTGGACTCAAGGAGCTTCCCCTCTAGTGGTCTGTTGTTTGGTCATTTTTCAGTTGTGTCTGACTCTTCATGATGCCATTTGGGGGTTTCTTGGCAAAGATACTAAGTGGTCTGCCATTTCCTCCTCAAATTCAGTTTACAGATGAGGAAAGTGAGGCAAATAAAAGTTAAGTGATTTACAGGGCCTGCGTCACCTGGCTGCGCACTAGGACTAGTTTATCATTTTTGTTTTTGTTTTAACAAAATTAAAAAAAATTTAAATTTAAATAACTATTATTAAAATAACTATTATTATTATCATAAGTATTTTCTCTCAATTCCATCTACTGTCCAGTGGTGAAAAAAAGAAAAAAATTTCTTGTAACACATGCGTAATCAAGCAAAATAAGTTCCCTCATCATTTGTGTGTGTGTGTGTGTGTGTATGTGTGTATGTGTAAATATTTTTTTCATTCTGCACCTAATGTGCACTATACACTCTGTTAGGAGGTATCTAGCATAATTTGGTCCTTTGAAATCATGGATAGTGATCGTATTGATATTAGTTTTTTACAGCTTCCCAAGTTTGATGTTTTTATAGTGTTGTTATTGTTCTGTTAATCTCATTCATCAGTTTATAAAATTCTTCAAAATTGTTCTTTTTTAAAAAATAATTTTGGTGTTAGAATATAATTTTGGTTTTCTAGTCTTCACTTTGTATCAGTTCATATACATCTTTCCAGGTCTCTTTGAAATCATTTATTTCTTCATTTCTTGTAGTGCAAGAGTGTTCCATGACATTCATATACCAAAATTCTTTAGTTAATTTCTTAATTTCTCTTTAGTTTCCCATTTTTTTGTCTCCTCAAAAAGAACTGCTACAACAACTTTTTAAATATAGGACCTTTTCTTATTTCTTTTGGATAAAGACCTAGAATTGTTAAAATATAAATACATAAATATAAACATAAATACACATGGAGGTTTTTACAGATACTACTCTCACTTAGCTAAGTGGTACAGCAGATAGTGTCCCCCAGTGTTGCGTCAAGGAGACCTGAGTTCAAATCCAACCTCAGACACTTTCTAGCTTAATGTGACCCTGGGCAAGTCACTTAACCCTGTTTGCCTCAGTTTCCTCATCTGTAAAATGATCTGGAGAAGTAAATGGCACAGCACTCCACTATCTCTGCCAAGAAAACCTCAAATGCAAGCATGGAGACATGACTATGGAATGCCTTAGCAACAAAGAATGTACAACAACATGATCACTCACCTATCCCATAATAAGAATAAAACAAAAACAGACAGGAACTTAAGAGCTATTGTCTTGTGGACATGCCATTTTTCTATGCTAAATTGTCTGTAGAGAGACGATGGTTCAAGCTCCAGGGCGTGGTAGAATGGGAAGAAAACTGGCTCCAGAATCTCACCTTAGAAATTTACCACTCACTTTGGGCAATCTTTTTTGTTTCCCAGGGGCACCATTAAGGGTTTTGACCAGATGACTCCTAACATTCCTTAAATTCTGAATCAGTGATCCTTATGTACAGAACCCTGACAGGTGGAAAGAGTGCTAGATTCAGGATCAGAGGACTTGGATTTTTATTTTGGCAGTCACTGACCACCTGTATACTGTTAGGTGTGGGATTTGCTTCTTCTCTCAGCAGAGTCAAAGATTTGGTCCCTTCTAGCTCTAATGGGCCATGTCCTATATGACTCTAAAGTCCCTGGTGTTTCCCATTCTACCACACAGACTTCTATGTGCAAATATAAGCTCCATGCACTAAGGGCTTGGTGATACTCATTGGTAATATATCCTTAAGTGGTTTAAGAATGTCCATCTCTACTTACCTTTAATTAACATACTGTCTATTTTCTAATAAGATAACCCTCTGAAGATAAGAACAACAAATATTAACTCATTTGCCTGTTAAAAAGCAGGCAGAGGTTAAGTGTTCAAAGTCACACAGCTAGTAAATGTCTGAGGAAGAATTTAAATTCAGGTCTTCATGACTCCAGGTCCATTGCTCTATCCACTATGCCAACTAGCTGCCTACACACACACACACACACACACACACACACACACACACACACACACATCCATATATGTTTGTATATGTGCCTATACAGCTATGTATATATGTTTACACATACACACATTTTCCCAGAAAGAGTAAGTAAGCTATTTGAAGTCAATAACTTTCCTTTTGTTTTTGTATCTCCAGTGCCTGAGGTTTAATAAATGTTTGTTGATTGATTAGAGGAATAACTAGTAATCGAATTTGACTGAAACATAGGGTTTATGAAGAAGACTGTCTGGTAGGGTAGTCTGGCACCATTGTAAAGGGCTTTAAATGCCAGAGTGAGTTTGTATTTAATTTTAGAGGGAAGAAGGAAGCGCTGAAGATTTTTCACATGATAGTGACATAATCAGACCTATTTCTTAGGTGATTTTGGAAGCTGAGTGGATGATGAAATAGAGGAATGAAATAAGAGACTGAAAGCAGGGCAACTACTTAGGAGGGCTATTGTGGTTAGAATACTAGAATGAAAGCTTTTTCAACTTTGTGTTTTAGTCATCCTTTTTTTTTTCTCTTGATATTTTATTTTTCCCCAATTATATGTAAAAATAATTTTAACATTTTTGTTTCAAGTTCTCTGTTCTAATCCTGATAAGTAATCAGTTAACATTGAACTGAAGGATTGAACTAGATTTCTAAGGACTCTTCCAGCTCCAACATGCTATTATTTATGTATTATAGAATGTACAAATTGAGATGGAGCATGGGTTTTAGTGGGCAGTTTAGGTGTGCAGTGGATAGAATGCTTGGTTTGGAATCAGGAAGACTCATCTTCCAGAATTCAAATCTGGCCTCAGATGTTACCAGCAGCATGACTCTGGGCAAGTCACTTAACCCTGTTTGCCTCCATTTCCATATCTGTAAAATGAGCTGGAGAAGGGAATGGCAAACCACTTCAATATCTTTGCCAAGAAAACCCCAAATGTGATCACAAAGAGTCAGACAAGACTGAAAAGACTAAACAACATGGGGCTTAGTGGAGTTGGTAATAGACTTGGAGTTAGAGGAGATAAAGGTTCAAATCCTGCCTCTGATACTTGCCAGTGGGTTGACCAAACACAAGACCTCTTGATTCCCCTTTTGAGTCTTATTTTACTCATTTGCAAAAGAGGATAATGTTATCTTTAATCATGATTTAATCCAGTGGTTGTGTGATCAAATAAGATAATGCTTGTAATTACATTGAAACCTTAAAGGGCTGTGTAATTGTCAGCCCAGTTGATTAGAACCAAATTCAATCCTGAATTCTCTTCTTTTTTCCAATTAGTCAGTGCCTTTCTTATGGTTAGCTGGCTAGAAGCCATGTGGGTTAGTGGATAGCTTGCTAGTCTTGGAGTCAGAAAGAAATGGGTTCAAGTCCCTCCTCAGAAATACTGGCTTTATGACCCTGGGCAAGTCATTTAACCTTTCTGAGCCTCAGTTTCCTTATCTTTAAAATGAAATTATATTCTATGGTTTCTAAGGTCTCTCCCGGGTATAAATCTGTTACCTTGTGGTCTTAATCATTATATGCAAAACTAATATGATCACTTACTATCACTAGACAAAAAAAAAATTAAGAATAGCTTATTTTGCCAATAATGATCAATGTAAGGTGATATTATTGAGAAATTTTAAATATTTTACTTATACTTTTTGGTTATAATTCAGACTGAACAACCATGGATTCACAATTAGCATGATGTTAAAAAGGAGTGAAAATCATGTATTAGCAACAACGACAAAAAGCCTTTGTTTTTGTTTGGCTGGATTGTTTGTTACTCTGTATATTTTCTAACAAAGAACTTTCTTTTCTTTTTTTTTTTTTTTTTTTAGGCAAGGTCACCTAGTACTAGATATAAATTAATTAATATAAATAAATAGCCCGAATTGTTCCTAACAGCCATGGAAAAGAAAGCATTTGTTGTTCTCCTTCACTGCTTGCAATTCACTTGCTTAAAAAGATATGCTTCATGCTTTGAAACTTAGCAGGCTTCTCTGCCCTAATTTACACTCTTTCCTAGATTCTAAAGGGTTTTCAAATTCCCATGCTGAGAAAGCATCTTGGGTTTCTGAAAATTAGATTAAGTGTACTTAGTGGACATTGACATATTTCGAATAGTAGTGACAAAAGCTTTGTGTGTAAAGTTGACATCAAATTCCACTTGTTTAGCCTGATTATGAGAGATACTTCAGAGTTGTATTTGTTTCATCAAACAAATGAACCTTGGAGTTGGATTTTTTTCCCCTAGCTTGACAGTTGGCAACACCTTCTCCAGCCAAATTGACACACGATTGTCATAGGATGTAGCTGCCTGCCATGAGTAGTCAGTTGCAGGCGGCACATTCCATTTTTGTTGTTTTGCTAAAACCTTGCAGTTGCCCATTAATTGATTTTAAAAACTCCACCACAATTTCTTTCAAATCTAAGGTGGGTTGCAGACCCATAAAGGGGTGCTTGATGTAATAAGAGATATGCAGATGTTCCTTCTAGCTGTCAGGAATTGATTTGCAACGTAAAGTTCAAGTTTCGTGCTGAAAAGTGAACATTTATTATGTACCTGTCATGAGCTACTTGAATGCAAGGATGAATTAAGATGTGGTTCCTGCTCTCAAGGACCCACTCACTGATTATAGCCAGGGGCATTTGGACAAGTGAAAACAAGACACATATAGGGGAAAAAAGTAATAAGAAATCCGACATAGAAGTGGGACAGTGGATCAATGTCGAAGGGAATGGCTTATAATATGGAATCTTATACAAGATGGCATTTACTTTCATCTTATTTGGCATGGTCATTGGGATTTGGCATGGTCATTGGGCATCATGTCCAGTTAGCCCTTAGCATCAGCACCAATGTTAGTAGCTAGTAAGGTGTGTTTCTGTGTGTCCTAAATATCATTACATGAATGTAGAGACTTCCTTGTTATTCATAGGATCATAGAATAGATATAGAGCAAAAAGGGTGTCTAGCCCTACCTTCTTATTTTTGTTGTTGTGAGTTGTTTCAGTCTTGTCTGACTCTTTGTGATCCCTTTTGCTATTTTCTTGGCTGAGGTACTGGAGTGGATTGTCATTTCCTTCTTTAGCTCGTATTTGAGAAACTGAGACCAACAGGGTTAAGTGACTTGCTCAGGTCAAATATCTAGTAAGTGTCTGAGGCCAGATTTGAACTCAGGAAGATGTCTTCTAGATTCCAAGACCAGTGCTCTATCCACTGAGCCATCTAGCTACCCTGCCCCTATTTTACAGGTAAAGAAACTGAGGCCCAAGAAGGTTTGTGACTTCATTAAGGTCATTTATAGATAGTAAATATGAGGCAGGATTTAAGCTTAGAGCCTGCTTTCCTATCTATTGCTATGTTAAAAACCAAGGGATTATGATTGCTAAACACAGTATGGGAGAACTTTTATTTCAAGGATCTGATTTAGATGATAGCATTCTGCCCTCCAGTCTTTACCCTGAGTGCTAATCTGTATGTCCTAGAAGTTACCCAGTCTATACAGCTCTTCATAGGAAACACCATTTTGTTAATGAGAGAACTAACTTGGTTCTTCTAAAAGGCAGTATCAATATGCTGGGATTCCTTTTGCAAAATACATCAACTTTTTGAACAGGATTTCTTATTTTAAAAGATTCAGAACTGACATTGGAAGTAGATGTTTTTGGAGAAGGACAGTAGACATCTGCATGGAAGAGAAACATTGTTTCAATCAATGGTCCTCTTCCTTATTCTGGGCAATGGAAAGAACATTGAATTAGGAATTAGGAGACCTAGTTTCTGCTTTCAAATATGCTCCAGATTGGCAATGTGACCTTCAAAACAGCTATTTCCCCTCTGGGTTTTGGTTTCTTCTTCTATAAAATAAATAGATTAGAGAAGAAGACCCTAAATATCTGTAACTTCCATTCCTCTTCTTTTTGTCCCCAGCTGAATAATTTAAGGTTCAATATATTGATTATATTAAAAAAAATGTTAATGTAAATTTTAAAAAATAGATTAATAAAAAAAGATTAGTCTACTACAGACACTAACCATGAGGCAATGTAATGATCAATTACAAATATATAGACTGTAAGTTTCTTGAAGGTAAGGTCCTCATCTTCATCTCCACATCTCTACCAGTTCTAGCACAATGCTTTGCACATATCAAAATGTAAAAGTATCAAATGTACATTTATTATTAAATGTGCTGTATTTTTATCAGGGATACATTAGAAGGAGATGTCTGGAAGTCATCACTATATAATAAAGGAAGCAATCCATTTTTTTTCATGACTGACTGTAAAAATCATTAAATGTATAAGTTCAGTGTCCAGGAAATGCTTTGTTTTTGTACTAAAGGGACTAATTTGATATGAAGCATTCTCTAATTATTATAAAGTGGACACATTCCATTGGCTGACTTTGTTCTGGCAGACCTGACTGATCCTCTTTTCGGGGAGACCCTGGATGACAGATTTCTGTTACCTTCACATATGGAATTTGTATTTGCTAGATTTTTTGTGATACATCAAAAGGTCTGTCAAAGAAAAGTAAACTTAAATCAGTGTTATGTGTATATGGAAAAGTACAGAATGGTGCCAGGAAAAAATATTTGCAGAGGTAAACACTGAGCCATCTAATTTATTCCATCTTATACTCTGTTTTCTATTAAATCCCTAAGTGCCTTATATCAGCTAACATAGTAGAATTCAGAATAATGTTTTGCTTATTGGTAAATGTTAACCTATCATTTCCCCCTTTAATCCTTTGCCTTCATAAACTTGGAGCAAAATTTGAAGGTATTATCTATTTTGGGACCCAAGGGTGTGGTTTGAGTGTATCCTATTCATAAGACAAAACTATAATGATGTCTAGCGTAAGCCACAAATGAGACCTTTTGCATTTCTCTTTTATTTATAGTAAAGACTTTCTAATTGTTTTATTTCTTTAATGATTAGTAAAACTTTCTTCCATCACCTCCCCCAGCCCATTTCTTGGGCTTGTTGTATGTCTTCCTTTCCCCCTGGCTATTTTTGTTTTCTGTGTAGTAACCTTATAGTGACCAAATACTATGAAAGGTCTACACCCAATTGGTCTTCCGAGCTATCTGTGGAGGTGGTAATCATAGCTTCCAATAGGATTTCTGTCTTTTGTGGATTATACCTTGCTGTAATAAGACTGTCTTACTCCCCATCGACCTTCATTTGATGCATGATCATTCTGCTACTTGCTTATTATGTACAGGCACCTAAGAACTTCCCTTAAATTAAAGTGCTAAAATTGTTCAGTTAGAAAGTTACTTTCACAACTAACTGTGTGTGCTATTTGTGCATTTCTGCACCCATAGTCTGATATTTAAACCAGATCCTAAAACAAAAGGCATCAGAAATATGTTACTTAGTAGTATTTATAGAATACAATATTTCCAAATTTAAAAAAAATCAAAAATAATTATAGAATCTTAGATTTGAAAAGGACCTTAGGTGACCTAGACTAGGAGTTCCTAACCTGAGGTCTCTGAACTTGATTTGTAAAAAATCTTCTGATGATTCTATATATTTTATTTTAGGTATTTAAAAACATGATTCTGAGAAGGGTGTCACTAGACTTCACTTGATTGCCAAAGGGGTCCATGACCCAAACATGGTTAAGAAAGCCTACTTTAGGCCAAATGTCATTTTACTGGAAAAGACACTGAAGCTCAGAGAGTTGCAAAGCCAGGTCATGTAGCAAAGGCAGAGCCACGTCTCCCAAATCACATTTCTTTCTAAAGCATCAGAAGGGGATTCCTCACTAAGCATCTCTTTTCCTTTTTCCTTAAAAATTTTATCTTTTAATTAACAAGAGTATATTTTCTCTCCTACCAATCCTTCCGCTCATTAAAAAAATAAAAACAACCACTACAAAAAGAAATTAAACCTATTTTTACAAGCAAATATGCATAGTCGTGTAAAAGAGATTCTCTCCTTGGCCATGTAGTATACCTCATCTTTGCTCTTTTGGAAGTGTAATTGGTCATTGTGTCTATAAAAGCACCCCACCTCTTTTTTCCGCTCAAAATCACTTTGTCTTGTGCCTCCACTTAGGAGTTTCCCAAGGAACTCTAGGATTTGGCTTAAAGTCTCTGAAAAAATGAAATGGCTCTCAGATTACTTGCTTAATAAAACATTGACTATAGTAAAGGTATTCTTTAACTTGACTTCCGAAATAAAAAGGAAGGCAAAGGAGCAAGCATTTATGAAGTCTTTGCTATGTCACAGGCATTGTGCTAAATGCTTTACAAATATTATCATATTTTATCCTTATGGAAACCTTGTGAGGCAGGTACAGTTGTTAGTTGCATTTTACAGTAGAGGAAACTAAGGCAGTGGCTTAACTGGGGTCACACATCCTGACTAGACCCAGCATTCTCTCTACTACATTACCTAGCAGCCTCAAAGGACTCATATCTGAGCCTATAAATTAAGTCAAAGGAACTCTGTTTCCTTCTCTTGTAGGCTTTTCTCTCCCTTTGGGAATCTACAGTTCTCTAGACTTGTGGTACTACCATTGGGTTGGGAAAGGGGACAGCATTTCAGGGTCTCTAAAGAGTTTATTCCTGCCCTTGTACCTACATAGCCTGTATAACATAATAGTAGTAAAAGGGGGCAAGATTCAGGCTTACTTCTCCATTTCCTGCCTCTGAATGATGATGTTCCTTCATTCTAGCTCCCATTCAGTCCAAAAATTAATCACATTCTCTGTGGGAATCTTGGTCTGGGAACTCTTCTGGACATGATTACCTGGATCACATGGTTTCCCTAGAGAGGCTCTGTGGCCACTCACACTTCCCTTCAGGAATGTTTATGCATCTTACTGACTTCTTATAGGTCTGATCTCTTAGCAGTTGCACCTCAGCCTCCCTTGTCAAAACCAAGCACAAGGTTGTAGCCCTGGTGCAGAAACAATTAGTCTCCTTCAAGGGGAGACAATCTGGGTCAGGGAAAGAAATTCATACCATAACAAGGGAGCTTCATTAATATCAGAGCAGCTATATCAAAGGACTCATTAATGTAGGTACTGAAGGCTCAGGTTAATGCATGGACACATGACATAGGCTTAAAGATAAACTGTGTGTTAAATTTGTGACTTGCAAATGTTATAGTTATTCAATGGATCCATAGAGTTATCCCTTCTTTATAACGACTTTCTCCATTGTGGTTTTGGCATATCAAGGGTTGGCTTAAGAAATTAAATGGGGATTTATTGCAAAAATCACAGATGACACAGAAAAAGTTTAGAAACTCAGAAATGCATGAAATATATGTATAGTAGCATATAATAGCAACATTTATCTTTTAATATCATCATGATTCACACATCAAAATGACATAGCTTTCCAGATCACAAGGGCACTGTACCCCTAGTCACCAAGATGTACAAGGGATAACTGTACTAGAATTTCGGGAAATGAGGAGCCATTTTCCCCCAGAGTAAAGGAACATTGCTAAGAACCCAAGTAACAATGTGGTTTTCTATGCTTGAATATCGAGGTATGGCCATAAAAGTTGTGTTCTTTTTCAAGCTAGGAACAACTGTGGAATTCCTCTGGGTAGGAATAACTTCCCCCCATTTATCATAGAATAAATGTCATTCAGGGATATTATGTGGATTTGGAAGGTCAAGAAAGGCTCTCTAGCCTCAAGCTTTAAAGATAGTATGAAATACTTAGTCAATCATAGTTATATAGAATTAAGTGTCAAAGGGAATAATTAGAACCATGCAGTTTGTGTTTCTTTTAGATCTTTTAAAAAAAAGCAACCACAGGTTTCTGGTCATCCAGGTAGTTTTGAGAGAGAAAAAGAGTATTCTGATATATTAGCAGGAATTCTGTTGCGTTTACTGTAATCTCAATTTTTACAAGGTCAAGCACCCTTTGGGGGAGTGTCCGTATTTTAGGATAGTAGAGTATAATCTCTTAGTGAACCCATCTATAAAATGTAGATGAATTGATTACCTTAAAAAGTCTACAACCTCAAATGGTGATCCCACAGTACTGAAAGGCTTTGCAGATATATTTGAGGAACTACTGTGAGGGGAGGAATCATGGAGAGCAGGAAAAATGACAAGAGATAAGGAGATTATAAAAAGAACAGGTCAGTGAGTTTGATTGTTGGTCATTGGGAAAATTCAGTTCTAGAATAGATGATTAAGCAGATAGTGAGGTCTTAAAAGGTAAGTAGTTATCATCAAGGGCTGGTATAGATTAAATAAATCATACCATGCCAACCTCGTTAAATTTTTTTATAATAGATGGATTCAGGAAAATGTGGTATGCTTGATAAATCTGGGTTTTAGGAAGGTATTTGACAAAAGTCTTTCATGGTACAGCTAAGTGGATTTTTATCTGATTTATAGATATTCCAAGAGAATATTTACTAAAGGGAAAACAGTTTGGTATAGTAGAATTAACATGGGACTTGAAGAAGCCAGGCTGATCTAGAAGTCCTGAATCTGAGTCCTGACTTTGGTACTAACTTGCTATGTGATTTGTGGTACTATGTTTAAATTCTCTGAATTTTAATTTCTTTATCTGTAAAATAGGCAGCTGATGGCACAGTGGATACCAGACCTCAAGTTAGGGGGACCTGAGTTCAAATCTGGTTCTCAGACATTTGCTAGCTGTGTTCCCTTGGCAAGTCACTTAACCCTGTTGGTCTCAGTTTCCTTATCTGTAAAAGGAGCTAGAGAAGGAAATGACAAACTACTCCAGTATCTCTGTCAAGAAAGCCCCCAAATGGGGTCATGAAGTGTCAGATGTGATTGAATAAACCATAACAAGTCTGTAAAATGAGGATGTTGATACTTGAAATTACCCATCTTCTAAGGTATTTGTGAGGAGATAAATTTATAAAATCAAGATTTTACAGAAACATATTAGTAACAACAACAATAATGGACTCTAATGATGGAGGCATATGTTCTATAATCTGTCTATTCTTATCAACATTTTTTCAGTGACTTAGAGAAAGACATTAATTCTGCCCTTAAGGAACTCCTATTTTCCTGGGAGGATAAAATAGGACCATATATAAGCAAAAAACCCAAGGTAGTTTGAGGTTGGCAGGCACATAGAGAACTGGGGGGATCAGGGAAAGCTTCCCGAAGGTGATGCTACAAAAGTCTTAAAAAGTGCTGAAGAAAATGGTTTTCTTATTTAACTTAAAATTTATTTAACATTTTTATTTAACTTAAAATACAAACCTTATTTTAAATGTTAACTGAGTAGTATTATTTATAAAGTCATAAGGTGTTTTATTGTAGTCCCACCCTTTGTGACCCTATTTGGGATTTTCTTAGCTATTTCCTTTCCAGCTCATTTTACAGCTGAGGAAGCAGAGGCAAACAGGCTAAGTGATTTGCCCAGGGTCACACAACTAGTAAACATCTGAGACTGGATTTGAACTTGGTCCTCCTGACTCCCAGTCCAGCATTCTATCCACTGTTCCACCTAGCTGGTCTTAGCCATTTGCTAGTTGGGAAGGGGGGAGAGGAGTGGTGTGAGGGATGGGTGGGAGTGGCATTCCTGACTTCTAACTAAATTATACCAGCATGAAAAGAAAGTATAAACAATCTAATTAAAGGATCACCTATGGTATATAGTATATAGGAAGATAAATATTTTTGCCTCTTCTCTTATTACCTTCTTTATCATTTAAAAAAAATGATAGAATATAGAATTGCAACAGAAAGGAAATACAGGTCTTCTAGTCAGAACTGTCAATGACATCCTTGTCAATTACCACTGTTTGAATGCATCTAGAAGGAGCTCATACTCACAGTGGTTCTAAAGTTCTTATTTATCCTGACCTGAAATTTTCTCTCCCTATAAATTCCTTCCAGTGGTACCAGTTCTGGGTTCTAAATAAAAGTTCATAAACAGGTTAGAGGAACAAAGAAGAAATTCCCTATGGAATATATGGATCTATGGATAGGTAAAATAGTTCACGACCAGACCAAGGGATAGAGAGTATCACAGAACATAAAGATTAGATTTGATTAAAAGCATACAATTAACTAGAAAATGATCTTCGCAGCATCTCCCTGATTAAAATCTTATTTGAAGCTATATAAAGAGTTCCTTAACTTAAATTTGTAAGATAGTTATTTCTCTATTGATAAATGGACAAAGGCTATGAATAGTAAGTTTACAATGGAAGCTTTCAACAGCCATATGAAAGAAGAATGCCCCAAATCACTAATAATTAAGAAAATGCAAATTAAAACAACTCAGCTTCTATTTTACACTCATCCTATTGGCAAAGATGACAAAAATGCAAAGTGATAATGGTTGGAAGGGCTACAGAAGAGCCTGGTGAAACCAGGAATTGGTCCATTCATTCACTACATCATGAACATTCTTTGAATATTCTAGAAAATTCTTCTAGAAAATCACTAGGCCTATAGAGCCCAGAGAGATCAAAGAAAGAAAAAGAGTCCATGTGAACAAAATATTTATAGTATCTCTGATTACTCATCTGTCTCTTCCACATCTATATCTATGATATTATATGAATTTTAGATGCTATTACCAGAAGTACATTATCTCATACTTTGTGGATATCATGACAGATTCCCATACTAATTTGTGTTTGACTTTTAATTTGAACCCTGATGAGGAACTATGGTTTTTAAAAATTTTTTTTTTGGTTTTTTTTTTTTTTTGTGTGTGTCATTGTTGCCTTCCTAATTAATTTCTTCATATATTCTAATTTAGTGTTGCCTATTGATTCTGTATTGAAAGTTCTAGTCCAGTCTCCTTATTTTATAAAGCAAAAAACTGCCATTGATTGTTTGTGCCTGTCCTCTAGGGTTCAAAATGAGACCTAGAACTCAGTCTCTTGTTCTTTCATCAAGAATGAATCATTCATACATGATTTAGAATGGAACTTTGAGCTTGGGACATTTGGCCTTTTAACTTGTCTGATAAGTATTCCCTCCCTGCCCCCATCTTCCCCACTCCAGTCCCTACTCCTAGGGAGGGGCACTATACATAATACTGAAAGTTCAATAGAGGTAGTCTGGTCTTTAACTAAAAGTTCTTATGTCTGGTTCTTTCTTCCTCTGAGAGTAAGAACCTTCTTCCCAAATATTAAATGCCCCTGGAGCCTGTGTTTAAATGTCCTTATGTCAAGATCTAATCATTTCTGTATGATTTAGAATTGAACTTTGAGCTTGGGTGATTTGTTCCCCCTTTCACATGTTTCAATAAAATCTTAGAAACTTAGAGGATTCCCTCTTTGCTCTTCTCTCTCCATCCTTTCCCTACTCCCACTGCCCCTTTACAAGTACATTGTAAAGATGAGCTCCATATGTTCCTCTGAAATTTGGGCCAGGCAACTTTTGTTATGACTTCTTGTAAGATTGCATGATAGCTTGACATAAACTTTGGGAGATCTGGAGCATCTGTTCCACTGGTCTAATAAACAAATCTTCCCCTTTTGAATATAGGTAGGAGTGATGGACTGGAAACATTCATAGCTTTTTTTTTTACTTATTTTTTGAATCCAAGAAATAATTTGCTAAGTTTTTACTATGTGAAATCCTAGGGAATGCAGAGGAGCAGGTGTTTTCCTTTTGGAGCTAGCATTGTAGTAAGGGGAGATAAGACTTGCACATAGATAAGTGTAACACCACCCAGGCAGTTAGAACAAAGGAGACCCTTGACCTTTGGAACACATTATCTGATCGGCACTTATTTCTGAAGGGTGCACTGTTCTGTTAGTCCCCTTATGGTAGTAATCTTGTTTGAATTTCTCAGTGACCCTTTTCTTCCCTCCTTTCCCCTTCCCTCTTCCTCCCTCCTGTCTGCCCCCCTCCCCCTTTTCTTTCCTTCCTTCTTTCTTTCTTGCAAGTGAAGAACAGGGTTCCTTTTTCCTGGCTGACCCCTGGGGCAGACTCAGTAGTAAAGGCCTAGTCTTGTTTGCTTTGGCATCCTGTGGCTCAATGGTGTAGTGAGTACTTTTTGGCCTGTGACCTTCGATTACATGGTTTGTCACCCTGGGAAGAGTTAATCAGCTGCCAGCTTGCCTGTTTGAACTTTATTAGTGATCTGCCCTGATTACTATCACAGCTGTGTTGTGCTGGTGGTAACCTTGACCCCAGCTTGCAAATAGCCAGGGAGAGTAACAGCTTATATAAGGCTAGTAGGAAAAGTAGTGGTTTTATTTTCCTATCTGTGTCTATCCTTGGTGGAAGGTGGGCTCTTAAGACTTTTTTATATTTGTTTTCTAGGCATGAAGGAATTGTCTTTCTCATGTACTTCTCATGAGAGGTACACTTAATTTTTTTAAACATGGATTTTTTTAACATGGGTTGATGATGCTTAGCTGTTAGAATAATCTTTTTCACATGCTAATTCAATACAACTTAACTTTATCTACTGTGTTTAAGGCATATTTTTAAGGGTAGCTAGGTGCTGCACTGGATTGAGTACCAGGCCTGAGTACAAATCTGACCTCAGAAACTTACTAGTTGTGTGACTCTGGGCAAGTCACTAAACCCTGTTTGCTTCGGTTTTCTCATCTGTAAAATGAGCTGGAGAAGGAAATGGCAAACCACTATCTTTGCCAAGAAAATCCCAAATGGGGTCATGAAGAGTCAGATATGACTGAAAAAGAACTGAGCAACAACAGCAACAGCAGCATCTGAAAGCCCTAGGGATGTGAAGTTGAAACAAGACTCAGTTCTTATCCTGAAGGGACTTAGCAACTAATACAAGCAATAGGAGGCTTACAAAAATTAACAGCATGATACAAGGTAGGATGTGATAGGGTCAAGGTAAGAACCAGACAGCTATGAGCTACGTACTATACTGGACCCTGAATAAAATGTTAAGAAAACTTGTAGAGGAAGAGATGATAGGAGGATCATGGATTAAATTAGGGGATTATACAAGGTGACCTCAGAATACTCTTCTAGCTCTAAATCCTGTTGGGGATAAGGATAGGAAGATACTGTGGAAAGGTTTCCTGGAAGAAGTAGCATCTGTGTAGGGCCCGAAATGAAGGGAATACTTTTGAGAAGATATTCCAGGCATGAGGAATGGCCCACATGAATGGAGACTAAATGAGATTGGGAAATAGCTGGGCTAGAATATCAGAAGTACAAAGAGATTTCACACATCGGAGTTAGATTTTGGAGGGCCACAGACGCCAATCCAAAAATTCTATATATTTATCCTATTAGCAATGAGGAGGATTTTTGAATAGTCCAGGTAAGAAGTGACGAGAACCTGAAAAAGAGTGATACTGTGTGAAGAACGGGGAGATAGGGCTCTCTACCCCATGAAGCCCACGGCCTTTCACATCCCTCCAGTCAGAAGTGCTCCCTCCCTCCCTGAACCTCTCAGGATATTTGATCTCTCCTTTGTACTTATCTTGTTCTAACTTGCAGTATATATTATATTTGTTACATCTCTTATCACTCATAAGTGTTTGTAAGCTCCTTCTCAGGCCTGATACCTGGCATGTGCCTTATATGTAGAATATGGGTAGGGACTGGACCTGTGTTTCATTTCTACAGGAAACTTTTGACTGAGTTAACTCCTTCTCTGAAACTTATGGTATTGTGTGTGTGTGTGTGTGTGTGTGTGTGTGTGTGTGTGTGTGTGTGTGTATGTGTGTGCATGACTTGCCTAGGGTCACACAGCTTGTATGTGCCAAATGTTTAAGGCTGGATTTGAACTCAGGTGTTCCTGAGGTTGGCACTGCACTACCTAGCTACCCCTAACTTAAAGTCTTAAAGAATAGCCTATAGTATAGCTGTCAAAACTCCCAAGTATGGCCTGAACCAGATTAAAATGTAATTGTGGAATGTTTGCCAAAATAAATTAGAGATATGACAGAGATATTAATTTGAGATTTTCTATTGACCCACAGGAATCTGTTTCTATTTGAGTTTGATACTACTGAGTGACTTGCCCAGGGCTACATGTATTTCAGTAGCTAGACTTCCTAGATCCAGTCCAGGTTTTTCCATCTCCATAGACCTCAATGCCATGCATTTATAGCATATATAATAGGGATAAAGACTAGATGTGTCATCACATTGGTACTGGGGAATGTGCTCTGCCACTGCAGGCCAGCACCTTCTTTTTAATGTCTTAGAAAACCGTAGTTTAGTGACTCAATCTGTTAAATGACTGGTGTGTCAGAGGCTGAACCAGGTCACCAAGAAATATTGCAGAGGAGGAATAGAAATGGCAACTTTTTCCACATGGGTGGTAAGGAAAAGGGGAAATTTAAATATGTGTATCCTCATAATCTGAAGCATGAGTGAGTCAGCTTCATTCCAGGCACTCTGCTAATTGTTAGGGATTATAAAGAAAGGAAGAATATAGTTCTTCTCTTAAGGAGTCTAATGGAGGAGACAGCATGCAAACATTTTGGTACAAACAAGCTACATACAGGATAAATTGGAAATAATCAACAGAGAAAAAGCACTGGAATTAAGGATGACTTCCTATAGCAGGTGGGATTTTAGTTGAGACTTGAAGGTAGCTAGAGAAGATGTTACTTCGGTTTCTAAACAGGGAAAGTGGGAGCCAGGGGCAGGCTTAGGAGGAATGATGAGGAAACATACCACACATACATCCAGGTTTGGGGGAAATGTATTCACTAATTTTTTATTAGGTCATTCACTTGGTCAAGAACCATATTACCTATAGTTTTATATTTACAGTGAGCCTAGAATTTTAGGCCCTCCATGGACTAGCTCCCCAAAGCACATACTGTGACCCTGGGCAGCTCACTTAACCTCTAGCTGCCTCTGTTTCCTCAGCTATAAAATGGGAATAATAACACTTCACAGAGTTGGGAACAAATGGAATAATCTTTGTAAAGCACTCAGCACCTGAGACATAGTAGGCGCTTTTATAAATACTTGTTCCCTTTCCCCTTCTCTTTCTCCTTCTCTGCTTACAATACAGACCATAGTCCCTTTGCTCCAGCTAGACTGCTCAGTATTTTGTGATGCCCTTTGGCTACTCAACATTAAGCCTTATCTATCACTTTCCTTTTCTGTTCAGCATTCAGTCATTTTTCAGTCATGTTCATCTCTTTGTGACTACATTTAGGGTTTTCTTGACTAAGATACTGGAGTAATTTGCCATTTCCTTCTCCAGCTCATTTTATAGATGAAAGAACCAAGGGAAACAGGGTTAAATGACTTTCCCAGGGTCACACAGGTAGTAGGTATCCATGGCCTGATTTAAACTAAAGAAGAGTCTTTCTTTCAGCCTCAACATTCTATCCATTTTGTTACCCAGCTTCCCATAATCCCTTTCTTGATGATCTGACTAAATATTCCACATAGCCTTTCAAGTGTGTTTCTGCCTAAAACTGATCACTACTTTGTATGGCTTCACTTTTCTTCTCAGGTATAAAGTTTAGTACCTTTTTTGTAATGTACTTTTTGTTATTCTGTAGTTTAGTGTATGTATATTTTGTTTCCACGAATGAGTTATAAACTGCCTTCTAGTTATATATTCCCCATAGAGTTTACTATGGGGCTGTAAATGAAATAGGTTTTGACTTAATGCTTCAGCATTGAAGACCTATTAGTTTCCTCCAAAGACTCAATGAAACATTTAGCATCTGCCTTATATTAGTTGGAATCCTCCAGTACTTAATATGGGACCATACAGAGCCCATGGATGTCCAGGAAATAGCTATTATTAATAGATGGCACTCAACCACTATTTATTGAACACCTCTTAGGAGATGAGCATTATTTAAAGTGTCATGAAGGTGTCAAGAATGAAAAAAGGCATAAAACTAAAGCCCTGCCTTAGGGAACTTATTCTCTACATAATGATGATATTGAAGCATAAGAAAATGGATTTTAACTCAGTATTTGGCACTTAAAAATGTATTGAAATAAATTTTTCTCCTCCCATCACAAGTAATTTTTTTTTCCTAGAGAAAGTATCATAGTATTGTTTGCCCTTATCATCTAAAGTGAAAACCATCACACTTCATAGTTTGGTTAATGGGCATTATTTTATTAATAGGAAGTCTTTGAGGGTAGCCAGTGCTGACCATAAGAATTTTGAGCACACACCAGGCACTGTGCTATGCTCCTTTGGTTCATGGTGGCTCATTTAGAGCTTAAAATTCTGTGTAGGAAGCTGCTTTATGGGATGCCTACTTATATCTAAATTTTTGTCAGAGCATCTACTACATGAAATAGCCATGCAAAATGAGATTTTTATGTCACATATATAGATCAACTATATTTCAAGTTTCCTCAAAGGTAATATATATATATATATATATATATACATACATGTGTATATATACATATATACACATACATGCATGTGTATGAGGTTAGTAGGCCAATTGCCATGTTCTGCCTCATTTTGTGAACTGATGTATTTTTAAGCAAAATTTCTCTATTTACCATGTGGCATTTCCAGCAGGTTTCAATGAAATTTGACCACAAAGCTTAGACCTTGTTTCAGATTCATTAAACCGGGCTGCCTTTAATCTTGAAGCCAGTTACAGTGTGACAAGACCCATAGTTTTAACATAGCTCGTGGAATGTTATTCCATAGCATCAAGTTTCCAAATTCCTTGTTTCTTTTTTTCTTTTTTTATGGCTGCGATATTCAGAGAAAACATTGTGTTAACTAGACAGAATGTCTTTGAGTTCTGATCTCTGGTGTTTTTTTCTCCTTTCCGTTTCCTTTTCTTCCCCCTTTCTCTTCCAGTCCATGGCTATGAGTGAACCACAGTGCTACTACAATGAATCCATCGCCTTCTTTTACAACCGGAGTGGGAAGTACCTTGCCACAGAATGGAACACTGTCAGCAAGCTTGTGATGGGCCTTGGAATCACTGTTTGCATCTTCATCATGTTGGCCAACCTGCTCGTCATGGTGGCCATTTACGTCAACCGCCGCTTCCACTTCCCTATTTATTACTTAATGGCTAACTTGGCTGCTGCAGACTTCTTTGCTGGATTGGCGTACTTTTATCTGATGTTCAACACAGGGCCCAACACACGGAGACTGACTGTGAGTACCTGGCTTCTCCGCCAGGGCCTCATTGACACTAGCCTGACGGCCTCAGTGGCAAATTTGCTGGCAATAGCGATTGAGAGACACATTACAGTTTTTCGCATGCAGCTGCATACCCGGATGAGCAATCGGAGGGTGGTGGTGGTTATTGTGGTCATCTGGACCATGGCCATTGTAATGGGTGCTATACCCAGTGTGGGCTGGAACTGTATCTGTGACATCACCAACTGTTCCAACATGGCACCCCTCTACAGTGACTCATACTTAGTCTTCTGGGCTATTTTCAACCTGGTTACTTTTGTAGTAATGGTGGTCCTGTATGCCCATATCTTTGGCTATGTCCGACAGAGGACTATGAGAATGTCTAGACATAGTTCTGGACCGAGGAGGAATCGGGACACTATGATGAGTCTCCTGAAGACTGTGGTCATTGTGCTTGGTAAGTGCTATCTTGGCTGATAATTTCTTTACAAATTCCTAATGCTTTAACAATTAATAGTAGAGATGAATTGGAATATGTGGGTCCAGTAAAGTACGTGCATGTTAAGCAGAGAAAGAGTAAACAAGCTGACTTCAACACTGAATCTTTGGGTGTTGGACCTGCTAGTGTTGGTGTCTGTTTGGGGGGGGGGGTTCCCCTAGTGGTATCATAATGATGATTTCATATTTTATATTATTATTATTAAAATGATTCATTTAAGACTTTAGCTAAGTTGAAATTTTGGGGACTGCTAGGTGGAACAGTGAATAGAGCACCAGCCCTGGATTCAGGAGGACCTGAGTTCAAATCCAGCCTCAGACATTTAACACAAAAACTAGCCTTGTGACCTTGGGCAAGTAACCCCAATTGCCCTACCTTCCCCTTTCCAAAAAGCCAAAAAAAAAAAAAGTTGAAATTATGAAACTTGATCTTATTCAATTTTTTTTAACCTCAGAAGGCTTTCTTTATAGTCCATTTGGTTATGCCATAGATTTTGTGTGTGTGTGTATTTTAAATTTGGTTATCAGATATAAAGCATTCTCTTATATTTATGTTATTTTTAATACATTCCACAATAGTTATTTTCATCAATATTTCTGAGTAAGAGTTCACTTTTTGTAATTTTTACTACCTCAGGTAAGTGCTGATAAGTGTTTTTCCACATAGAGTAAGAGATTATCTACAACAAACAGCTCTAACAGCCCTCTTAACTAAAGATATTTAGTATTGAATTGTTTTTGCTTTGGTTACCTCTGTAGTAATGGTGACCCTATATGCCCATAAACTGACTAACAAAGCAGTATCTTTGTCCTTCTCTACTTCAGCAAATGAAAATACCTCAGATTTTAATAGAAAAGGCTCATATTCTTATGTATTTAAATGAATATTAATTTATCCTCAGTTTTAAAAGGCAAGAAAATCAGGTAGAAGGACCTTTCTCATAAGACTTCACTAATCAATACAAATTATGTGGTCAAAGTGGACTAATTTATATGATTTTAATTCTCCTAGAGAATATTCCTAATTAGACAGCTAATTATAGTTTTCTTTTTCATTAAGAAAGTCTATTAGAATGTTTATTATTTTCCATAAAATGGAAACAAGTATAAGTCAAGGCTACATTGGACCAAAGTCATAGAGGAAAAGGGAAAATGAATGAAATACTAAAAAATCCTAATTGTAAAATGGTTAAACTTAGAAGGCCATCCTATAGTATGGGTCTTGAAGACAGAGTTATGGAAGCTCTGTAGCATGTTACTCGCTTTATCTACCTTCGAAAGCAAGTTTTGTTAGAATATTAACATCACTTACGTATTATTCTAGAGAGGCAGTGTGGCATTCTCAGTGGAGAGCTGCTTAGGTAAAGAAGACCTGAGTGTGAGTCCTGCCTTTGACACCTACTGGCTTAATTACCCTGGGGCCCAGAGGTAGAGAACCTATGACCTCAAGGCCACATGTAGTCTTCTGGGTCCTTGGGTTTGGCCTTTTCAACTGAGTTCAAGTTTTACAGAACAAATACTTTTATTAAGGGGATTTCTCTTGTGAAGTTTGGACTTGGTCAAAGGGCCGGACTTGAAGATCTTATAGGGCCATATGTGGCTTTGAGGCTGCAGGTTCCCCACCCCTGCACCTGGGCAAATCACTTAACCCCTAGGTGCTCCCCAGGCAGCTGTCTAAAATAGTTGCAGAGGAGATGCCAGCTTACATCAGTAAAGGAAGTCTTTCGTTGGAGTTCCCTATATGGATGAAATCACAGATCTAGTTTTAAGGAAAAAAGTGTAATGTTGAATGTTGCTAGATAAGCATTACAGGTAATTTTTATTTTATTTTATTTAATTTATTTATTTATTTTGCTTTTTGGGGCGCAATTGGGGTTAAGTAACTTGCCCAAGGTCACATGGCTAGGTTTTTGTTTGTGTGGGTTAAGTGTCTGAGGCTGGATCTGAACTCAGGTCCTTCTGACTCCAGGACCAGCGCTCTACTCACTGTGCCACCTAGCCACCCCATTTGGAGTTTTCTTAACAAATATACTGGAATGGTTTTCCATTTCCTTCTTGTAAGTAAGGTGGATTTCTACCATTATGTGACTAATATTCATTTATACTTATTCCTTTTCCTGTCAGTGCACTCTTGAAATAAAAAGAAAAAACACGCACGCACACACACAAAGCAGTATTTAACATTCTTGAGCATTAGGAATGTATGGCAGTGGGTACAAGACCTCTGATGTCCATTAGTGCTTACCTGGCAGGCTCAGAGTCTAAATTCTGTAGTCATACAAAGGTGGTTTGGTGGCCTTTTGACCAGTGCTTCTTAACCTGTGGGTTGTGACCCCATATGGGGTTGTTTTTGCACAACGACCAAAAATTAATTCAAAATCAAACATGTAACGAATCTGAAGTGTTCCTGGCAATGCTTGCCTGTGTTGTATCAGTAAATTTCACTGCAGTCTTGGTTCTGAACACAAAGCATGTGCACTTTGCCCTGCATACCCTCAGGCTACGCAGTGCCAAGGACTGCTGCCAAAATGCAAAAAGGGTCAGGGTAGAAAAAGCTTAAGAAGTCCTGCTCTAGACTAGCCTTAGTGACATCAAAGAATACAAAGTCATTTGGAATCACCAACTTTCATTTTGTTATGAAGGTCAGGTTTAGAACTAGCTGTGACCTGAAAAGAGATTATCTATGCCACCCCACCCCTTCATTTTACAAGTGAGACTTTAAACAGAAGGTCCAAGGTCACAAGAGGAGATCATGAATTGAACTCTCAAATGAAATCTAGGGGTGTAACTTGTTCTTTTTTAGCTGTGCAAGGTTTGGTAAAAAATCATTCAAACTCATCTGAAAGTTTTTGTGGAACAGATGACACAAAATTGTTGTGTGGTTGAGTTTAAACTTCACTTATGAGGGAAGAGAAAGAATTGTAGTTGACATAATAGAAAAAAAATGGTTGGAATCCTGAATAATGAAACAGATATGCTGAGAAATGTATAACTTAAAACAGTTTTGTATTTATTCTTCTTTTCCTGTTTTCTCTCTTTATATTCCTATGGACTTAAAAAAATTTCCACAAACCATTTTTTCTGTTTCTAATTCTATCCCTTGCTTTCAGTCAAAAGTAAAATTAATTTGAACTTAATTCTTGGACATTGTGTTCATTCTGTGGAAAATCTGAATGACTGAGGTCAGAGGGTTGCTTTTTTTTGTCAGTAAGCCAAATTCTGTAATCACTAATGTGAAGCTTTAGAGATAACACAATATAACAGTATATGCGCATAATGCTATAGAGATAATCCTCTAGGTTTCTCTTTCAGATTTGCAAGAGAAAGGAAAGTAGAAATATTTTTACTAAGAGAGATGCCTTCTTGATCTTCTCTTCTGTGTTCAGAGGTTTAGTAGAAATAAGAGGATTCCTTTAGTCTAGCACCTAACTGAAATTTAACTAGTAAAAAGAACCATTCGGGCGGCTAGGTGGCTCAGTGAGTAGAGCCCTGGAGTCAGAAGGACCTGAGTTTGGATCTGGCCTCAAACACTTAATGCATACACAAACAAAAACTTAGCTGTGGGACCTTGGGTGAGTTACTTAACCCCAACTGCCCTCCAAAAAGCAAAAAGAAAAAAGAACCAAACCAAAATTTATTTTCAAGTGTCACTTTAGATTGTGGTCACTTTGAAGATTTCAAAGGCCGATGTTCTCCTGATAGATAATGGATAGGGAAAGAGATTGTAGTTTTGATCTGACATTAGGACACTTGTCACAGAAGCACTAAGAATAACCCCTGTGGCCTGTGGACTGTGGACTGCTGAGACAATTGCCTTTGGAAAATAACTTTAGATTATTTTCTTTCATCCTAAGTAAACTTTTAATTTTAGTCGTGTTTAGCATGGAAGATTTATTAATTAAAAGGCTGAATTCTTAAAAGTTGCTTTGAAAATGAATGTGTATTATCAGAACTAGAAACCCTGGCTACTTATGACTGGAATTTTAGGGGGAATCTGGTGTCAGCTATGGTTGGCTATGAAGTTGTAATTCAGTTATGGTTTCAGACATTACTGTTCACATCGACTCCCTCATTCATGTTGGCTCATGTTGATCTCTGCATATTTTCTTGTCTTCTTAAATGAGAAGAAAGTTTTAGGAAAACATATAGTCACATTTTTTTTCCTATCTAGTGGTAATAAGCATGGTTCTTATTTTATCTGTCAATTGTTTATTGCTAGCAAACATAGTATGGGGGTGGAAGGGAGGATTTTATGTATATTGGTCAAGTTCTGGGGCTCATTTCTTTAGTTAACCCTAACTTCTGGGGCTTATTTCTTTCACTAGTAGTAGATTAGATGCCCTCGAATCTCCAGACCAATACATTAAGGATATTAGCGATGGAAACTCTCCAAACTTCCATGGCATACTAATCGCCTTTTAAAAATATCACTCAAGAAATATGTTCTTATTTGACAAAACAGATAATTTCTTCAATGTGGAGATTTTTTCTGCCGTGAGTTTGTGGTCACAATGTAGCAATTTGCTTTTCAAATACATTACTTTTTTAATATACTGATTAGACCAATCAAGGAAATTACCAGTGTTTAGCCAGATTTCAACAGTGGATTTGTCACTTTTTTGTGGACAAGATCAAGAAACTTGATTTAGATAATAGTATAGTGGTCAACCTGGAGGAGTATCTCTAGGGGGTGGCCCAGAGAGCTGTTTTTGGTCTCATTCTTTGCAACATTGTTATCAAGGCCTTAGATGAAGGTGGAGATAGCACGCTTTATCAAATTTGTAGATATGACATAGCTGGGAGGGATAAGAGAGCGAACATTGTATGACTGAATAAAGATTTTAAATGGCCTTGATAGAACAGACTGCTGTTTGGTCTATTCAGATAAAATTGAATGAGGATAAATAAAAGTTTTAAACTGGGTTAAATATTTGATTTTGAAATAGTCCTCTGAGGTACAGTCCATAGGCTTCTCCAGACTGCCAAAAAGAATTTGTGACACAAAAAAAGGGTTAAAAACTCCTTCTGTAGATGTCTAACTAGAGAGTCTCCATTGATGTAACTCAAGACCACTTTAGTTTTGTTCATTTGTTTATTTTTTGTTAGCTTTTTTTTCTTGTCATACTATGGAACCATTCAGTAAAACCCCACGTCTTTTTTTTGTTGTTTTTTACCACAAGGTCATCCTCTAATGTACTTAGCTGATATTTAACCCAGTTTAAAACTTTTATTTATCCTCATTCAATTTTATCTGAATAGACCGAAACAGCAGTCTGTTCTATCAAGGCCATTTAAAATTGTGGCCTCAGACACTTAACACTTACTAGCCAAGTGACCATGGGCAAGTTGCTTAACCCCAACTACCCAACCAAAAAGAAAAAATACAAACAAATAAACAACTAAAGGTGACTTCTTTTTGTGGTGGAAAGAAATTGGAAATTGAAGGATGCTCATTAGTTGGGGAATGGCTGAAAAATTATGGTATATGATTGTGATGGAATGCTATTGTGCTAAAAGAAATGATGAATTGCATAATTTTGGAAAAACCTTGGAAGATTTATATGAACTAATACAAAGTCAAGTGAGCAGAACCAGGAGAACATTGTGAAAAGTAACAACAATATTACATGATGATAAACTATGAAAGACTTACTATCCTAATCAATAAAATGATTCAAGACAATCCCAAAGGACTTTTTATCATAAGTGCCATCTACCTCCAGAGAGAGAACCAATGAACTCTGAGTATAGACTGAAACATACTTTTTTACTTTATTTTTCTTGCTTCATGGCTAATATGGGGGGAAAAATAATTGGAGTTACATTGGGAGGTCTTTAATTCATACCTGTCCAGCAGGCAGGTGTAAGATAACATGGATAATTTGTTTGATTAGATTGATTCTTTCTTTTCATTTGATCCCTACTTCTTATCCACCTGTTGAAACCTCATAAAGGCTAAAAAACTTAATTTTTGTTCCTTTGGCAATATTCTCAATTGGTTAATATGTCCCTAAATGATCCAAAACATTAAAGCTTGCAACATCTCCATCAAATACTGACACACACAATTCCTATTAATCCAAGAACATTCTCAGACATTTTATCCTCTGTGTATAGTGCTTGAGGGTATGACTATACAAAGTGAGAAATAAGATATATCTCTTTCTTTCTCTGTCCCTCCCTCCTTTTCTCCCCTCCCCATACCCCACATGAAGAGATAGTTCAAGATAAAGTTATTTAACAATGTGTGGGAGAATATGTCCATGGTCATACCTTACTAAATGTCAATCAAGATTCAAATCCTAATATTTTCTGAATCCAAGACTAGTCTCTGTACATTATAATCATCTGTACTGCCTCCTTTGAAATATAATATGAAAGGTATAGAAGAAGACCCTTTTCTGTATAAAGTGAATATAATAACAATAATAGCTAACACTCATAACACTTCAAGTATGGCAAATATATACTAGACTAGACTAAACTATTACTAGACTATTACTAGACTATACTATGCCATACCATATCATACTATACTATGCTATGCTATACTATACTATACTATACTATATTATACTATTATCTAGGTCAAATTTCTCCATCTTGTCCACAAAGATATAAAAAAATTAACAAACTATTGAAATCTGGCTAAACTACATTACTGCTAATTTCCTGATCTAATTAAAAAGTGAATTGTTACATTGGCAGAAATCAAACATATATTATCTCAGTTAATGCACTAGAATGCACCCCCTCCTCTACTTCATGTCTTTGAATTTCTGGTTCATTTAAAACTCAGCTTTCACACCATGCAAAATATTTTTTATTTGATGGAGATGGTGAGGGAGAAATCTTTGTAGGCTGCCCAGGATATACCTTTTTGTTTGTTTGTTTTTTGGAGGGAAATTGGGGTTAAGTGACTTGCCCAAGGTCACAGGCTAGTTTTTGTGTTAAGTGTCTGAGGCCAGGTTTGAACTCAAGACCTCCTGACTCAAGGGCCGGTGCTCTATTCACTGTGCCACCTAGCGGCCCCTGGACATACCTCTTATTGACACCCCCTTTTTTTTTTCTTCTGCCCTGGGGGCTTCCCTGTGAATGGAACCTGAGGCAGTTTTCCTAAGAGACCTCATTGTTTGATTAGGAGCTGGCTTCAAGCTCTGGCTGGAGGGGTAGAGAGCTGGCAAACTGTAAAAGCCCTATTGTGCTGCTGGGACCCTGGATCTTGGGACTGAATCACAAGAGAAAGATATATTTTTTGGGAAAAATGACTTTCTGCTCTTTTAAAAATTTCATAATCATCTTAAAAATAATAACCAGTCCTTTGTGGAGGTATGCTTACCTCAAGTAAGTAAGAACATAAAGTTTTAAAGATAAGATATGACATTTTAGGTTGTATGGGGACAACTGATAGAATGTGTTGGGGGGGGCCAGGGGAGGTGGCTATGGTTCAGTTAGATTGGTATTATTCCAAAGTCTGTAAAATGATGTGAGAAAAGCCCCTGTGTAGTAGTAGCTGACCTAATTAGTTCCACTTCACTCTGTGCTTGGCAATGGATGATCAATCAGTCTGTTAATTAGCAAGCATTTATTATTAAGAATCTGCCAGGCCTAGTGGAAAGGGAGAGAGAGAGAGAGAAATGGTTTCATAGGAACCTGTAGTCCCCTTCTGGGCAGGATAGGCAACAATCTGTTCAAAGACATGGGGGTGGGAGATTGACTTTCTGTCTTGAGTGGACAGGGCATCTCCGGTGGTTTAGTGGATAGTGATTGGCTTGGAGTCAGGAAGAGAAGACCTGTTTGTTTCATTTTCGTCATCTGGAGAAGAAAATGGCAAACCAATGGCAAGTGTCTTTGCCAGGAAAATTCCAAATTGGGTTGCAAAGAATTGGATATGACTGAAACAACTGAACGACAAGACATGATCAGTCAAACAAGTCTTTTCCATATGTCACAAATATGGGAGTAATAAGTCTCAGATTTCTACATCATGAGAGTTATTAATTTTCCTAGAAACTTCCTTTGGTGTATAGACTCAGCTCTTTCCTTATGTGCCTTGGTCCTATGTACTTCCTTAGAACAAAAGGATGCTGTGACCTTGACTTTGTTTTGGTAACTCTTTGAAGTGAGCTAAAGTGAATCTTCATCAGTCCATCAGTTCTCTCTCTGGAGGTGGATGTTTCATCACAAGTACTTTGGAATTGTGGTGGGTCATTGAGTTGATCAGGTTTAGTAAGTTTTTCAAAGTTCATTATCTTTACAATATTGCTTTTACCATGTAAATTGTTCTCTTGGTTTTGCTCACTTCACTTTTGCCTTAGTCTAGCTACGTTTTTCTAAAACCGGTAAACCACCTTAGTATCTTTGTCAAGAAAACCCTAAATGTGGTCATGACAGAAGCAACTATTCAAAAGGTAGAATTTGAACATACAAATGAAACACACAGATGAAAAATTAACTAAAGAGAATTAAAAGATAATGATTGGCAGTAATTATAAGAACTGTATAAAACAAGAACACTGAACCTTAAGGTATGATACAAAGGGATAATCTAAGGATAAAGGGTCTTCCAGTGGAAAAGAATCATGAAAAAGAAAATTTGAATTCCATACTTCAGGAAGTGTTACAGGAATTGTCTATAAATATTAGAAACAGATATATCAAGAGAATCCATAGAACACCAACAGAAAGAAACTCCAATTTGAACCTACCATGATAAATTTTAGTCAAATTCAAAATTATATCATTAAAGAGCACATTTTTTACTAGCAGGAATAAAAACAATTTTCCATTTCAAGGACAGGCAATCAGAATAACAAAAGATTGTTCCTTATTTATAATAAATACTAGGAAAAATCAGAACATGATAATCTGAAAAGCAAAGATTGGATAGTACCCAAATATAACATATCCTGCAAAGTAGAACTGAAGCTTCAAAGAAGGTAGTGGACATTCAACACAAGAAAAGAATTCAAGTCATTCTTTCAAAAGATCTCAGATGTGAGCAAGCTATTCAGTATGCAGACTGACTACGTAAGCAAGTAAAACAACTTTCAGATAGCATTGAAATAATAAGAAATAAAGAGAGTAACAATGGACTAAAATTTTTAAGGAAAAACCATGATGGGAAAAATCAGGAGGGTAAGGAGAAGTGAATTAATATTTAGAAGACAAAAAAAGCTTCTTATAAATTAATATTAGTGGCGGTCTGATTTGGGTGACCATGTACCCTGGCAGTCCTGTGGTGTTGCACGGTAATAAAATCCACCTTTTAAATTTAATCTTGGGGATCTTCTGTCTCACTTTTATTAAGGTACAACATTTGGAGGCCCCAGTGAGATCTGGGGTGTTCCGTGTCACTCCAAAGATCCCCAAATAAGAAGAGCTCTCAGCCTCCGGAGGTAGGCATCTGCTCGCCCTGAGCCCTAGCGGGGCTAGCCCCTGATGACATTCCAGGGCCCCAGGTCTCGAGGAGGGAAGATTGCGCCTGCCTCCTGACTCTGACTTGTTCCTCATTCGGCTTTTTCATGGATCCAGGACCTCCAGTTTGGGGGGTAAGTTAAATGTTGTTTGTGGTATGTCTGTTTAAATATACCTGTTAGGGGCGGCTAGGTGGCGCAGTGAGTAGAGCGCCGGCCCTGGAGTCAGAAGGACCTGAGTTCGGAGCTGGCCTCAGACACTTAACCCACACAAACAAAAACCTAGCCCTGTGACCTTGGGCATACTTAACCCCACTGCCTTGTAAGGCACTATGCGCAGTGAGTAAGAGTGCCGGCCTCGGAGTTGGGATGACCCGAGATCAAATCCAGCCTCAGAAAATGAGCACCCACACATAAATAATGACTAGCTGTGTAATCTTGAGCAAGTTACTTAACCCCAATTCCTTAAAAAAAAATAAAATAAATATACCTGTTAATGTCTGGTTAAATACCCGCGGTATTTCTGGTTAAATATACCAGTAATTGTCTGGTTAAATGCCCTTGAGGCACGTCTGGTTAAATATACTGGTAAATGTCTGGTTAAATACTTCCATGGTATGTCTGGTTAAATATACCGGTAAATGTCTGGAGGGAAAGAGAGCCTGATGAGGCTTATAGTGCCCCCATAGGGCACCTCTTCCCCGGGCAAGGCTCGAGACATCGACCCTCTTGCCCGTATCTGGTCTGGTTATATGTTTGTCTGTCCCATGCTCACTTGAGCCCATTTGCTTCCTGTTCAGAATCTTCGGGAAGCAAACAAGTGGATAAGGATTGTAATGTGTTTGAGTGTTCCTAAAGTTTTGTCCTGAGCTCAGTTGTTTAAAGTCTCGTTTTAAAGTTTCTATTCCTGCAAGGTCGGTATTTGAGTGGCTATCAGAAGAGCACCTTCAAGGGAGCTTTTCTGATTTTCACTGGGAAGATGATATCTTAGTTTTCAGAAGAATCCTCTTCTGAGTCAGCCATCCCCTCAGGAAATCCATTAACCCAGCCTAATTGGCCTTATTGAGCCTGGCTTGGCCAGCCACGTGGCTCCATGGCCTTGGCTGGCGGGGAGGCAGGCCCCTCTTTGTCAAATTTAAAAATCTCTCCTGCCTGACCAATTAAAGCCAATTAAGTGTGGAGCTTTGAGATTGGCAAATTCAAAGCTCACTTTCAGAAGGTGCACCAAAATTCTCGCTGTAGTTGCAATATTTTGAAATTTTGATTTGGAAAATTTACAATTTACAAGTCCTGGTCAAATTAACTAAGAATTAAATCTTTTAGAAATTGGAAATAGGATATTGGGATTGCTTTAAAAAAACAAACAAGCTTTTTGCTATCTCAGCTTGACTTGTTCCTTCAATTTGTAAAAGGAAAATTAATAGCATTTGTGAAATACTTGTAATCAGAATTGTATGACTGGCATATGTTGATATCTGTCTAACTTTGTATCCATGCCAAAATTGATTAAGGTCAATAGATGTCAATCGATAGGTCATTTGATGTCATTTGATACTCATTGTTAATTTGTTACCATCTTTCTGAGACTATTGTGTATCTAAAGGTCTATTTAGCTAAATGTACTTAAACATTTTTGAAGTAGGAATACTATTACAGCTAATCAAAAATCCTGGGCCCCTGGATTTTGTAGCTGCTGGAGGGCCCTTTGCCTCCAGGCCATTGCTGCTGAGGCTCTCCCTGTTAAAGAAGCTGATAAGCCTTTTTGGGTCAACCCCTTTCTATCTCTACTCCTCATTCAGTGGAGAACCACTGGCCTTTTTCTCCCCAACTGTCTGGTTGTCCTCAGGTTATTGATCAGGCCCAGGCTTTGAGATCTGATCTGACGCACCCCTAAGAATGTAATCTCTACATTTGTTGAGTTTTTTTTGTCAGCTTAGTTGAAAATT